>CM052539.1:75305720-75478331 GCA_028533065.1 Trachops cirrhosus
GGCTGGAATGGGAATAAAGGATAGAAACTGTACTGAATAAACTAAAATAAAAAAATAAAAAAGGAAATGTTTAAATACTGACTTCTCTTAATCACCAATGATTAACCAGTGGTTAATTAGGTCCCTGTCACCTTTAGGCTGCACATGCAGAAATGCCAGGTAGAGGTTTGTACGCATTGCACGCTGTGATGTTAGGGAAACCCCAAGGCAGAAAGTGAGACACATATGGTGTGGTGGAGGTGAGCTTCTATTTAGTTCTGTCTGCAAATAACTTGCTGTTGCTGTAATTTTTGAGATAGGAAGTGGCCTGAGAGGATGTTATGAGGCATCATCTAGTTCTAAAATTTACCCAACATAGGTACTGTTAGAATCTCAGAGAGTATAATCCAGTAAGAAGAATAATAATACTGGAGAACTAATGATATAGTCATGTATTCTCCCTTCCAATTTATCTATTGCAATTCCCCCCAACACACACACACACACACACACACACATCATTCCAGCTATACTGGCTCCTTGTCATCTCTCATATTTCCTATTCTTTCAAATATCTGAGTGCCTCACTTCCTCTCTTTCTTCATATTTCTTCTCATATGTCACATTCTTGGAAAGGGTGACTTACCTTATTAAAGGGGTAATTTACACTATTAAAACAATAGCACTTTCTTCCCTTAGCATGCCATGATCACCTTTTCTAGCTTTATTTCTCTTTATAGAAATGATTAATCCTGACATAACATAATTTAGACATTTATGTATTGCTATAGATCTTCTTATTCTTGTTAGTTAGCTTTTCCAATTGATTCACTGATGTATTTCTACTGTCTAGAGCAGTGCTTTGCATGTGTAAGCATTCAGGAAGTATTTGTTAAAAAATGGATGCATATGAAATCTGTAACTATAGAACTAGCAGAATAAAATTTATGCAATTAGATGTAGACAAGTAAGATAAAAATTAAATATAGTAAAATTTAAAATATGTATATGAAATAAAGGCTTGCAAAAATAAGCATTAATATAAGAATAATTACAATAAATATAAATGTGTTAGAACTAATTAATAATTGAAAAAGACTCATATTGAGTTAAATATAATTAAGCAATATATTTTTATAAGATACCAATTTAATACAAAGGAATTCCAAAATATTGAACATAATTAGTGGATAATAGTGCACTGATAGCATATGAGTAACTGGGAAAACAATATACCAATTTTAACAACTAAAAATAGAATTTAAGTAAAAAATGTGATAGAAAATAGTTATAACCATGCAGGACACTATAAACTTTGACTATGTAAAATAACTTACAGAAATTACATATAGTCTTCTTTTCTTTTTGTTCAAGCAATCAGAGAAATGCTAAATTGTACTGATAGTTGGAGACCCCTCTATGTTGTTCCCAGCACATACGGAAATCTGTATCACTGGATTTCACTGGAAATCAACACTTGGAAAACATGTAAACTTCATTTTGCATATACCTGGGATCACTGAGAGAACAGGATGGGACTAATTAGTTATAATTGATCACCCTGAGTTTTTATTTCATCATTAAGCATGAAACTGGTAAATTTAAGAAAGATATATTAGTTTTTTAGAAGAATGACTAGAATATTTAATTAAGAAATGTTTAATAATTTCTTGAAAGATCACATGCTTTTTATCTGTTGACTGACTAAGATAATAGCTTATTATTCTAATATTGGAATATCCTTTTATTTTATATTTACTGTACTTGTTCATAGTGTAACATTCTTGTCATTTAGTGAGGGATTCGAGGTGCTAATATTTCAGCCTTTGTGTTTACATGTAATATTTGGCTACAGTCTTTTGGAGGTATGTTGTTTTAGACTGAATGTTTGTATTTTGCTCAAATTTATATATTGAAACCCTAACCCCCAATACGTGACAATGGGATCAGGAAGTGAGGCCACTGAGGGGTAATTAAGTCACTTTGAAGGCAGAGATAGCATGAATGGGATTAATGTTGAGAAGAGGCGCTGGAAAGATGATTTTGTTCTCTGCCATGCAAAGACACAGAGAAAACAGCCAGCCAGAAAGAGTTCTTTCACCAGACACAGGATTTGCCTGTGCCTTCATCCTGGATGCCCAATCTCCAGAACTAAGAGAAATAAATGTTGTTTAAGCCACCTCCTCTATGGTATTTTTGTTGTAGCAGCCTGAACTGACTATGACAAGGGGTGCTATTTCTGTCAGATTCAGAATCCATGAATACGTAAATGTCATAAAATGAATTGGGTAGTTTTCCATTTTGCTCAAGTTTAAGCATTGGAAAAATAATCTCTAAATCATGTAGGCCCCGTGCCTTTTTGGAAACAGTTTTTGACAGCAATCCTAATTTTATATTTGGATCAATTACTTTCCTTGGATTATTGTCTATTTTCATCATGGTTTAAAAATAAAAGTTTAATGTAATATTTCCTCAGTTTAAAATTCCTGTAAATTCATAATTACATTGCTTCAGAAATCTTCTAAAATGTAAATTTATAGTATCTAAGACAGGTATTGGAGGACGAATAGTGTGTGATAGAGAAAAGGTCGTGGTCAGAAGGCATAAGTGTTTTACATTCACAAAATATCATTCTTATAGAAACTCAACACATCTTTAAAAGACCAAACAAAACAAAACAAAAACTCAGTTTAATCAAATTACATCTGTAAAAGAATTAAAACTTTTTTGGGTGCAATACATGTTCTCCAGAAAGAAGGCCTCTGAATATTTGGGAAAATGTCTGTTTTCATAGTGCTTTTTGTGTTAGACAGAATCCAGCAACTAATAACCTCAACCTGTGAATATGTTTTCTTACCTGACAAAGAGTCTTTGCAGATGTAACCAGTTGAGGACCTTGGGACAGGATGATATTGCATTATGTATGTGGGCCTAATTTAGTCACGTGAGCTGCCACCACTCAAAGAGAAGAGAGGTGGAACAGTAGGTCGGGAACTGTGAAGTGAGAAGTACTCAACCCACGGTCACTGGCTCAGAACATGAAGGCAAATGGCCATGAGCCAAAGAATGTGGGTGGTCTCTAAAGGTGAAACTGCCCTCAGCTGAAAGCTAGCAAGAAAACAGGAACCTAGTTCATACAACTGCAAGGAAATGGATTCTCCCTGAGAGCCTCAAAAAAGGAATGGAAATGCCACTTTACTGAAGCCTGTATTTAGCCTAGTGAGACCAGTGTGGGATTTCTGACCTACAGAATTATTGTTTTAACCCATCAGATGGTGGTAATTTGTTATAGTGTAACCGAAAGCGGGTCCAGCTGCCTGCTGCTATGAAAGCCAATACTCAAGATGCAGGGGCTAATGTAAAGGAAAGTGGTTTATTCAGATGCCGGCCATCTGGAAGATGGGGGACTCATGTCTCAGAGCCCATCTCCACCTCTCAGTAGAGGCAGAGGTTTTAAAAGGAGGGAGAGGGCAACAGAACAAAGAGATCAAGGAAGGGGGTTGAAAAGTTGTCTACATGCAGATGAGCACAGTCCATAAGGCAAGTGATGTCATTGTATTTTAGAGGCGCATCTTGCAATGAATACTCAATAAAAATATGCTGTTGTATGAAAGCACTATATTTTAACTCATTTATGTCAGGAAAGCATTTACAGTCTATACATTTTATGTATCTAAGATGTCCTGTCTTGTCAAATATCAGAACCAATGAAATATCTTCAAAACTCTCCTGTTTGACACTCTGACAAGAGTGTCAAATGTTTTCTACATTATTTATCTTTCTTGATATGCTAATATTTCTTAATCCCCAAGAAGCATAAATGATGTGCTGTGGTGGATGAGTGGTTTCAGTTCTTAACTTAGCATCCTTACTCAATTTTGCTGGGTAGCTAAGAAAGATGGGAAGGGTTAAAATGAGTCGAGATTATTAACTGAAGTTTTTGAAAGCAGTAGTTACTGCAATAGTGAGTATGACGTGCCAAATTCATTGTTTCTTAATAAGAATTTAAAAGCCTGGTTAGTATGTAATTGTTTTGGCACATCCTTTTACCCTAGCATTTTATATTATAATAAAAGAATTGATGCTGCTTGTGTTTGGCCATTTCAATATAAAGAGCCAGAAGAAATAAAACAGGAGTCACTGAAAAGAATTGGAGTCAAAAGTTGATTGAAGGAGAGATTGTTCTATGCCTTTTCTAATCGTCAATAAAAATCTCATTTGAAATCATCGTTACGGAATGTTATTAAAAGTTACGCTTCAGTCAGAATTTCCACCAGATGACTTTGGAAAGATACTGAGCTTTGGGGAAAAATTTGTTACAGGTGGGATGTGGCTAAGCTGTCTTGAGAAAATATTTGTAGGCTTCACAGTCTTTTGAATCCTCCAGGATGTTTAGGAGTTTGAGTGACCTGGGTTTGGTGTAACCTTCTAAGTTAACTGAGTCCAGATTCAAGTTCACTGAGTTCAACCTGGATGTAGGTTTGGCTAGACCAAGTTGTCTAATTGATACTACATGCTCCAGCTATTATTCAGTCATCTGTCTGTCCAATGGGGAAGACTAAAACTTTCTGATGCGTAAGAAAAGAATATAAGGAAGACAAGTTATATATCTGGTGGTACTATACTAGCATTTTAAAAAAGATTTTATTTATTTACTTTCAGAGAGAGAGGAAGGGAGGAAGAAAGAGAGACAAAAACAGCAATGTGTGAGAGACACATGGATTAGTTGCTTCTTGCACACCCACAAGCAGGGACTTGGTCCACAACCCAAGCATGTGCCCTGACCAGGAATCGAACTGGCAACCCTTTGGTTTGCAGGCCAGCACTCAATCCAGTAAGCAACACTAGCCAGCACTATTGCAACCACACATGCTAATTTATCAACAGCAGTGTCAGTTTTAAAAATATATATATAGTTTTCTTCTTAGCCTATTTTCCCAAATCATTTGTCTGGAGAATAAGTGTCCAGTACTTTGGGGATGTTAATGTTATACTCCAACTTCTATGGGAAATCAGGCCCTCTAGGCAGGGATCTTGGTTGTGGGTCAACATCCAGACCACCGTTAAGCAATAAATTAAAATGATTTAGAATACAGTTTTTATTCCTCTTTGAAGTCTGCTGCTTTTGCATCATTCCTCTGTATGTTTTAAGATAAAGATATTCACTCTTTTTCTCTGTCTCTTAATTTTGTACAGTTAGAGAGGTAAAACAGCTTATTGTATTACTTTCCCTGTCATGGAAGACCAAAATGTGGACATTTTAGGCTTTAGGGAGTGACTTTTTCTTTCCTTGCTGTTTTTCCCCCACTGGGGTTGCCTCTTTTTATGCCTCATATCCTTTTATTGACATCTGTGATGAGCTGCAGAACCAAGATAAGGAGACTGGTTTAGGGGGTGAAAGAAGTTCCCTCGGCCTAGGTTTTTAGGTCAGAGACAAAAAATATTGTATTTGTGGGTGCACAGCAGCTCGGGGTTTCACATTACAGCAACACACAGTGTCCACTTGCCTGTGACTAGCTTCCTGCTAATCTCGAGCAGTTGAATATGGATGTAGACATTATACTATCTCAGCATGACTTAAAAGAGGGAAATAAAATTTTCAGCCTAAATATTATGCATAAATATTTGATATTTAAGTGCAGCTAAAAGTATAAGAGGCCAAATATGTGAAGAAAAATAACTTGAGTTTTTTAAAATTTCAGTTGATTTCACCCTATACAGTTTTTAAGGGAAGTCATACATTTCTTATAGATTGATGATTAATCTATACTATCTTAATATTCTTTTATTCTAAAGGTATTTTCTTCTCTGTTTTACATTAACAAGAGGTATATGTGACTTTGAATCAGCTTTGGAGACAATTGGAAATCTCCTGACATTCATACTGGTTTTCACCTCCATCTAACTACCTGGCAACTGGATGATATTATGTGTAGTCAGTATCTCCCATGATGTTCTTTCAGTATGGTAATCAATATGGACTTTTGGGCTGGGAAGCACAGAAGTTTTTCAAAAACTTATGGTGTTGGAAACTAGATATTCCACAAATGAACCAGGCAGATAGCCATTTTCTGTATGTAGAAACACCATTCATCTTGTATATGAAAACGGAAATGTGGTTACTATTGACTGAGCTTCTTTAGTCTAAAAGAATGCCACATTTTTCTATGAAAATATGCTGTCTCTGATGGAATTTTACTGTTTCAGGTGAGTACAATTTTCTTATTTTTATAAGTTTTAAAAGTGATTTTGTTTATGTACCAATTATTTTTGAACATGTACAATTTCCTTCAATTTATTTTAATTTTCTGATATTTAATGGCTGTATTGTTTGTATATGTCAGAAAAAAATACCAGAGCTCAGAAGTAGAAAGGCAGATAAATGGCAGTTTAATTTTTATGTTTACCAAAAGCAGTTTCCTAAGATATCTTCCTCACATATCTGAAAGTAGCACCAAAAAAAATCCCCCTTAGTTGTTTGTCAATTTCTATGTATTTATCTTGAACCTAAACTAATTTTTCTACAGATAATCCTGAGTATATCAGTACCTTCCAATGGATTTTTTTAATGTGGTGAGAAAGCATTTCATTTAAATTGAAACCTTATGTTCAGCAATGGCTCATCACCATGGACAGTCTTTGTGTGAAACCCACTGTGATGGACACTGCAGTTCCTTGTTCTGTGCACGGCATGTGTCATCCAAGGGTGATAAAAGGAGGAGGCGGTGGTTGGTGCTGGGGAGGAAGGATGGGAAGAAGAAGGCTATGTCAATGTGTGATTTAGAGAAAACAAAAACAGCTTAGTCTTGATGACTAAAATCCAAGACCGGAACCTGGCAATTATGAGCTGGAATGTATTCATGCAATTTATGAGTAACCCTATTTTCGGCTGAAACATAATTCAGAAGAATAACTCACTGCTTGAAAGAAAGCCCAGGTATATCAGCACAGTCACTAAAAAACATTTCTATTGTGCTTCCAGCAGCTCTTTATTACTGAAAGGAATATAAATGGAAAACCTCCCTCACTTGGGGCTTCAAAATGTAGTCACTTACAGGCATTTTACTTTCTTAGTGTTGAAAAAATAAAATCATCATCGTCCTTTTAATATTTTTGTTAAAAGATTTGTTACAGAACAGCTTAATAACATAACATATTTTTTATGGAATAAATATTTCTAACCTGTGCTTAAACTGAATATCACAGAAATGCTTTTCTGAAGGTCACAGTGAAGCTACTCTGACTGAAGATTTTTTTCTTTAATTCAGCAAGAAGCTGTTTGAATTGAAACATTGCGTCTTTGGTTCCTGCTAAGCACCTCTCTGACATAGAGAGTAATCAAGACCTTCTGGTGAAAACTCATTGGCCTTGAACATGACTGATGGCCATATGAGGCTGCTTTACTAATGAAATTTTATGGATCTGCGTCATGTTTATGCTGAAAGGTGAGGTCACTCCAATCTCATAAGAATCTGACACCCAGCGCAATGAGTGTCTGAAACATAAAACTGGTATTTGATAACTTTTACTGAAGCAATAAATGAATGAACCTATGAAAGAATGAGTTAATTGGTATGGATGTATTGCAGGGTTTGTATCCTTACCTAGTCTGGCATTTTGGGAATGGGTTGGCTCCATCATGAGGGCTGCTGTTATCCAGAGCTGCACAACTGTCGTTCTGTGAGGCACTGTTAATCTATCAGGGTACTGTTCTCAGCCAAAGCAAACTTAAGATGTTGTTTCTCAACAAAGCTCTCAGGAAGCCACTACCAATCAATCAGAGCTGGCAAAAGAAAGTCAAATGTTTGTCTTTGAAGGTCTATCAGGGGTGTCCAACCTTTTGGTGTCTCTGCACCACACTGGAAGAAGTGTTGTCTTGGGCCACACAGTAAATACAATGCAACACGTAATCACAAAAAAAAATCTCATAATGTTTGAAATACATTTATGGTTTTGTGTTGGGCTGCATTCACAGCCATCCTGGGTTGCATGAGGCCGATGGACCACAGGTTGGACATCCCTGGAACAAATCAGCACAACACTAACTCTATTAGTTATAAAAAGAAGAGTCTCCCATTTCCCCATCTTCTTTAGTATTACATTTTGTACAGCCCATTTGTTTACTCATTATTTATTCAAGTTGTCAAAGGTGGGCCAGAAAATTTTATTAAAGTTTATATTTATGCAACAGCAGTTTTGTACCAAGTGTAATACTAAGTGCCATTGTCTTTGCCCTTGGCTTTTAATGAAGTCAATCACATAGGAATCACCTGTATAGTCCTCTCTCCTTTGTGTGAGGTGCAACCTGTGACTTGCTCCTAAGAAAAGGAGTATGAGAAAGGAGATGGGATGTCACTCTCATAGTTACATTTAGTTATCCATCTTAGTAGACCAGAGACAGAGAGAGATTCTCTTACTTTCCATGAAGAAACCAACAGCCATGCCCTATGGAACTCCTATGGAAAGGGCCATGTGGCAAGGAAAGTGGGAAACCTCTGAACAGCCTTCACTCAACAGCCAATACAGAGATGGGTCCCTCATTCATACAGCCACAAGGAAATGAATTCTACTAACAATTCAAATGAGCTTGTAAGCAGATTTTCCCCCAGTAGCCTGCATAAGAAAATGCAGCCCAGCCAAAACCTTTACACAGACTGCTGAGATACTAAATGCATGACCTAGCTAAGCTGCGATGAAATTTTTGACTCAAGAAATTATGAAGTAATAGTGTGCTGTATGTTATACATTGATAGAAAACTAATACAAATATCCAACTTATAGAGGAGGAGACAGAGGTCAGGAGCTTGTGTGACTTGTGAACAGTACCCTGTAAACTAGCATCAGAGATGAAAATAGAACTTGGGACTCATAGTTCCCACTCTGCATTCTTTTCCTGCTCATTTTTTTTCTTGTTTGAATAAAGGCTTTACTCTTTAGAGCAGTTTTAGCAGTTCACACCAAAATTGAGGAGAGGGTACAGAGAGTGCCCATGCACCTCCCTCTCCTCACACATGCAAAGCCTCCCCCATTATCAACATCACTCACCAGAGTGGTACCTTTGTCACAACTGATGAACCTACGTTAACACATTATTATCACCCAAAGTCTATAGTTTACACTACAATTTACTCTCAGTGTTATATATTTTATGGGTTTGGACAAATGTATAGTGATATGTGTCTTTTTTTTAATGTTCTACATGAATGGCTAAATGGAAGAACAGTTAAATAAGATCAAAACAAAACACTATAAAATAATGAGTAACCATATAGAAAAACACTACAGGTTTTCCCCACCAATTATGTCTTGTTCAGTTTTTCTTTTTTGGATGCTTTATGAAAAGTTAAATATGAATTACTTTTTGAGTTTGATTCTTTCCAAGCCTTAGTCATTATTTGATAAGATATTACACTTTTGAAAACTCATAAGCAACATGAAGAGGCAGGGGAAAGTTTGTTATTACTATATAATTGTCAAAAAACAAAAGCATATCTTTCTATAATCAAAACACACATTAAACAGAAAATTAATTTTGTTTCAAAACCAAAAGAAAAAAAAAACACTTAGAATACATGAAATTAAAAGCCTCTTATAAAATACATTTTGAATGAACAGAATAAACTCTACTGAAGATTCAGAAAACTTTAAAATTAAAAACATTGTTTCAGTTTTTTGGGTGTAATACATTTTTGCATGGTTATCAACAAAATATCTGTTAAAGGTTATCTTCACAATAAATTGAATAAGCAAATACATTCTTTCCCTGTTATCTTAAACTCTGATAGACAATTCAGTTCAAGGAACAAATATTGAGCCCGTACTAAGGACCAGGTATGTTAATCACTGGAATTGCAGATATAAATTATGTACAAATTCCCTTAGAGACATCACAGTCAAGTTCATATCACCCTTCATGCTAGCATCATTAACTATAAGAAAAAGGATAGTCATCATAGGCATTTTGGTTCATGATTATTAAGAGTGTATGTTGATTGCCTGATTGGTATTTAATATAATGCTATTTTCTTTGGATTATAAAAAGAAGCTGAAATGTATGGTTTATGCATCTTAAGCACCATATGAAGGGCTTTAAAATAGTATAAAAAGATATGTCCCCATCCCAATGGTGAAAGAAGAATATCTCTTCTATTCTTTTTAATTTTTAAATATCACAACGCACTAGAAATGGATTATGCACAATAAAATTTACCAAGCAGATTATCACCCCCACATTTATTTGAGGGACAGTGTGTCATGCTAGAAAGATCACAAATTTTGTTTTGGTTTAGATAGAGTATCATTTGATCCCTGGTCATATAATGCCTATATGAACTTGGGAAAGGCATTTAAGCACACGGAGTATTAGAATCCTTGTCTACTAAGTATGTGTTCTGCAGAGTTGTGAAAATCAAGTGAGATCTTCTAAGCACCTGACGTACTGGTACTGGCACCTGTCAGATATTAAAGATACTATCTTCAAGGAGTCTTCACAATATTTTCTTCACACTTCCCTTCTTTAATAATTGAGGCTTTAGCTGGTTAGATGTCTATATTTACAAACCTTCCTTGCAATTAGCTAGTCATATGACTAGGTTCTGGACAAAGAAATGTAAGCAAAAGTTAATGATGTAACTTCTAGATTATCTTCGAAAAGGAAAGGGGCCCTGTTTCCCTCTTCCTCTCTTTCTCTGCCTCCCAGGGCTAAAATGTGGATTTGGTAACAAACTGTATCCAATTTGTAGCAAACTTCCACAGGTGGCAGAGAAACAAATGGAAGGCAGTCTGGATCTCTGATACCAGAGACACCAGATCATTCTGCCATACCAGGAATGGACTAACTTCTTAGGCTATTTGGCGAGAAAGAAAGAAATTGCTCTTGGTGAGAAAAAGTATCAACTATAATGTTAAATCTCTGAATATAGACATCTAGTCTTGAATCATCATCAGTATGTCCTTCTGTCTGGCAATCTAACTAATACAGTGTCTCGTACATACTGTCTACGTGTCTGTGTTCTTACTAAGCTTTATAAAAGAAATGGGTAACATTACATTCACTAACTTTAAGTTCTCATTTGTGTAATTTCAGAATCCAGGACATTTTCAGGCTCCATTTTTTTCCACTGTAAGTATTTCTTAGAGTCCCCACCAGTTTTCTCACAATGCTAGTCAATTAATCAAGGCTGTTTGTATATAACACTGCTCAACGTCCGTTCTGGGATAGTGCGCATTTCTATTTCTGTTCTATGACATACCTAAGGCACTGGAGGTTTTTTTCCTTATTGTACTGATACCTAATTATTGTAAGATAAAAAGAGGAGTTGGATTCCTCATTCTGTGCATTATACTTTGTTAAGTGGTCACAATTCCATTATTTTCGTCCTCAACTATCAAGGTGCCTAGTTGGGACCATCTGAGTTAACAACCACCAGAGATTGGCTTCTTGTGTCTGATTTATTTCATAAGAATGAGTTCTATATCTTTGATCTCATAGTGACCCTGGATATTATACTTCTAGAGCATTCCTATTTGTTAATCTCAGTTTGCTGTATGCTGACTACACACCACATGTGGTGATATACTTTGAATAATTTTTCCAGAAATCAAAAACCCAATAAGTAAATTGAGAAGACACACTAAAAAATTTCAAATATTCCTAAAGAATACAGGATTAAAAGAGATAACTGGACAATGGTATGGAAGGTGGAGTTAAAAATTTATATGTTCATGGAGAAGCAGAATTTAGTCCCACCAGCCAGCATCCCACCTTCTATACTGTGGAATGCCTTACAGAATGGATGCTCGGATCTCAATGGTAATACTATTTTTTAACCTCCTATGTTTAAACCTTTTAGTTGCCATTTTAAAATAAGGGAATCGTATCCCATTTTACTAATACAGAATCTATGTCTCACAACAAAGCATGAAGTTTCAAGAAAATCTGCAAAAACCTGAAAAAGAAACAAAAACCATCCGGAATGACTGCCAATTACATCTTCTGTAATAATACAGACCCTCAATTTCCTAAATGAGGTTTGGCTCAAATACATATCAATGTGAAATGGAAACAATCTAATGTGGAATCATTTGAGTTGCTACTGAAGAGTGATATGAGAGAGAGAGGAGAGGGATGCATATAATCTAAAGAGCAAAAACAAACAAACAAAGTTGAAACAAACTCATAAACATAGAGAACAAACTACGGGTTACCAGAGGGCAGGGAGGTTAGGGGACTGGGTGAAAGGGGTGAAGGGACTAAGAAGAACAAATTAGTAGTCACAGAATAGTCATGGGGAAGTTAGTAAAGCATAGGAAATATAGTCAATAGTATTGTGATAACTACGTGTGGTGCCAGTTGGGGTGCTGGAAATTCGGAGGGAAATACTAAAAGTATATGATTGTCTAACCACTAAGCTGTATACCTAAAACCAATACAAAATAGAACAAATGAAAAAGAACTCATTTTATTAAAACTTTCTGGAAAGGCTTTACTAAACTTTATTTTCTTGTTTCTCAGAATACAGGATGGCAGATAATTGAAAGAGAACAACTTAAAGTCATTTTTAGACAATTAAGGACATAGATAAATGAAAAAATATATATACTGAATCAAAGGACAAATAACTTTATTCCTATTGGCAGTAGCCTCATTTTCAAGAAAATAGCAACATAAACAAACATTGTGTAGAACTGCTATCTAAAGTTGATATTCCTTAACCCTTTTCATGTAGAAAGACAATAAGCAATGTTTGGAAACCTAGCGATGGTCTAATATAGTTCAGTAGGATTCTCTGTAATATGAATTTGAAAATGTATTTTGGAAATATACTTTAGTTTGGCCAAGAACCATCTAATAGCTGTTTTAGTCTAGAAAAAGAAAAGGAATAGTCATGAGCCTTGACCTGCAAATTTGGATCCAACTTACCGAAGTAGAAAACCTGGAGTCACCAAGTAGTAAATGTTTTAACAAGGTAACCCCAAACTAAAAACATTCCGGGGGAATTTGCAAAAGTAGCTTTCCTGTTGACTCCAGCCACAAAGCACAAATCATGACCAAACATTTAACAGCTATACTAACAATGCCAAGATGAAATGGGGAGGGAGCAAGGAGAGGAAGGAAATAATCATTTATATATACCTGAAATACAAAATGTTCCAAGCAAAAATGAGTTACATTTTGAAAGTATTTTTTTCAATGTCAAAATGTTTTCTAATGGGCCAAAAAGAGATGAAAAATACTTTTTACTTACAAGCATAATTAGACTCACTCTATTTTGCCCATGAGCATTGTCTTTCTTCATAACGCTCTATCACTAATTACTTTCTACTGCTTGTTCTGTAGGGATGACAATGTGTATAATAATGTAAGCATAAGCAGGTCATAAATATAAACATTGGTTTTCCCCTAATAGATTTCTATGGAAAACAAGTAAAAAGACCTTCAGAAGGTAGATTTCAAAGAATTCATGAAACTGATTTACCTCCCATTCAAACCATTGGCTAGATCATCCCTTTTGCTTCTTTGAGATAATTATATCAACAAGCAGAAGATGATGCAATGAAAATGCTGAATATAAAACTATTTCTAGCATTATCAAAAAAGATTAAAATGTAGCCAGTAGTGCTCTGTATTTTATTGAATAAAAAATTTTAAGGAAAGTTGGTAGTATATTCCTTGTGTCAGCCACATAGAACTACTGACATTTCTCTGAACAAGCCATGTCTGACATGCATTCACACATGCACTGAACAGGATCTTTCATTTACCATAAATTTGTTTTTTCCCTTTATATGCCTGAGAAACTCCTAACAATTTTTTGTGTCCAATATTCCCTGTGTGCAGGAAATTCTACTCTCATGGCAAGTTTTGCATGCTTTTCTTGTAGCGCTAATTACACTGTATTCTTCATAGAGCATAGACTTCTCAGAGTCACGTAGTCTGCCTTATTTACCTTTATATTCCATCTGCCTAGGATCTTGTAGTATAGTAGTATCAAAATGTTTTAAAAATCTTGATGATAACAATAATCTATATAATTCTCAGAGTTTTAAAGAGTGCTTTCTCATGTATTATTTCATTTAATCTTTTAGCAAATCAGTGAGAAAGCTCTATGTTAACCAGATGTGTGATTAACTGGATCAGTGTAGGTTTTAATTGTTTGGAGCATAATAATAATTTCTAAATATGGCAACTAATCAAACTCACTAGGAGTGATTTCTCCTAAAAGCTGAACTAAACTAAAATAAATATCTCCATGGTATAAAATACAAGGGGCACAGAGAGGTATATTGGATATACACCACTGCAAATAAGATCTATATATTCTATTTTAAAATTTCCTTATTTCCAATAAATAATAGTATGGTGATGGCTCTCAATATCATCACATATAGATCCACCTCATTTTTTTCAGTGGCTCTGGTATATGCCAGACATGCATGTATATATGTACATGCATATATATAGACACATATATAATTTTATTTTTATCTTACATATATATCTATATGTCCTCTTCTGAATATATGTAGAGGTTATATTATCATAGGTGGATTGCTGGTTCCAAAGGTATGTGCATTTAAAACTTTGATAGATGTTGCAATTAGTTTCCCAAATTTTGTATTAATTTTAATTCCCAACAAGGAGAATTGAGAGTCACTGACTCACTACACTTTTGCCTACAGAGGCAATAGTTGACTTCAGTCTTGGCCATCCTGATTGATTGTGAAAATTGGCATCTTGTTTTTGTTATTTTGATTTTAATTATTAGTGAGGTTTACTCCCTCTTCGTACATTTATTGGCCATTGTTTATGTTCACATGTGTGTACCATCTGTTCATATTCTTTATCCATTTTTATATTGTTAGTTTTTATTTGTAACAGATCTAATATAAAAGGAAATCTGTCTTTTTACATGACTTTCAAATATTGTCATTGGTTGTCATCTTGAGAGAGTACTTTAAACACATACCATAGGCGCCTCCTCTCTTCCTGCCATTGGATCTTTGGAAGTGAGAAGTAGGAGTCTAAAATTTTGGAAAATTTGACCGAAATGATTCTACTATAGCTGACCAATAGACAGTGTTTGAAAACTGATTTATAGAGGAGGCATGAAATAGTTAAGTACAAAAACCTGTGTAGATAGAGGAGCTATTTTTGATAGTAACATTCAGGAAGAGTCATGGAAACCATGACTGTACCCAACTGGTAATCCTTTCCTCGTGGGTATTAATCTGGAAGTCATTTTTCCTGACAAAAGGATCATGGCTATAAAACTCCTCTTGGCATCATAGCATAGTAGAAATATAGAAACTTCCCAAGAAATAAAGAGAGCTATGAATCTATTTCTGGGTTACTTCAGAAAAGATATTTGTGCAGCATTTGGAAGAAGCAAGTATTCTTTTCAACAACATGGGCAAAATGGAGATTATCATTTCTTTATCAGTAAATGAAAAATAAGACCTGATCAACAAAGCTGATGGTAAAGGAGGCATAGTTATCCTGAAGAAGACACACTCTTGAGAGCTATGCCAATTCTTTAAGATGAAGGATTAATTATTAATATTATATATCTTCTTACCATCACACATAATTATAATTATAATAGTAAAAGCTAATACTTTAAGAATTCTGCTAAGTACTTTATGTAAAATATCTGACTTAGTAGCTATAAGGTAGCCACTATAGTTCCATTTTTACAGAAAAAAATGAGTTTCAAGTGGTTAAATGGTTTGTCTGGGGTTGTTCAGAGGGTGGGGGGTGGAGGTAGGCTTTGACCAGTACAGGTTGAATCCTGTACTCATAACCACCACTGTACCCTTCCAACTTTTACGGTTCATTTGTCATAAAGGTGAATGACACAAAGTTATCATTCCACAAAGTGAGTGTGGGCCCTAGGAAATACCTTGTTTTTCCATTTCTCCTTATAGTTTCACTTTAACCTATAAACAAGAAAATTTATACCAATGCTTCAAGGTTATTGAGAAAATATAGGGAGGCAATGTCTATTTTTTTTCTATGTTTTCTCACTCCTCCCGCTACAGGTAGAATAACTTATCCAAAGTTGTTATTTGGTTTAAAAGATGATGGCTCATGTTTAGCATCCTTCTAAGTCTATCTTTTCTCTTCCCCACCCCACGCCTCCTATCTGTCTCTCTCTATAGTTAATGAGGATTTGTATTCTTTCCACTGTCTGTATAGTGAGACAACTGGGTTTCAGTCTAGCACACCCAAGCAAACTTCAATTCTCTCTGCTCCATATTCTTCCCCTGATCCTAAAGGTGGTATTGTAAGTTTACCCTGCTAGAACAGGTCTATTGTTTTTCAATTGACTGGGCTTTGTGGGAGATTGTACAAGAGTTACTTAGTACCTCGCATTATAACACACAGTTCACTAGGAAGCTATGTTTTAGAATAAGAATAAAGATGAACATTTGAGGAAGGAAATATTCCATGGGAAGTTGGGGTAGACTTCTCTTGACCATAGTGGCTAGTGCTCATTCATCAGAAACTGGGTTTAGGAGGTGCATTCTGGTTGTAAATGTTGGTATCAGGCTGCAGGGGAACAGTTTTTAGTATGACCCCATGCACAATCTCAAGGCTGAATTTAGCAAAACTCTTTCCAAAGGTTAAGAAAGTTTAAACAGGAGAGACCTGGTTTGAAGGAGAGAGAGATAGAGTACTTCTGGTTGGGAATCTCTCCTTGGAAGCATAGTATAAAAGTAACTTTATTTCTCCAAGAATTTCCTAAACCCACCCTGCTCATCAAAGCTAGAGAAAAATAATGGGCAAATTTTGCTTTGATAACTAGTCTTCTAATTCTTTTTTTTCCTCTGTTATTCCTTCTTCATCCTGTTTGTAAGCCAAGGTGAAGATAGCTATTATCTTATAGAAGTTAGGCTTTGGGATGACCAAAAGATGACCAGGTATGCAAGTTTAAAAGAATTAACTAGTGAGGAAGCAAAAATGATTTGATGAAAAAATCTGTAGTAAAGATCTTATTGGTCTCTGAAGGTATAGGCTCGTTGAGCACCGACATCAAACTAGGACCAAAGAAATGTGCAGGGCCAAGGTAAGAGTACCTGCTAAGATAATTAATCATCAGTGGCCTCATGAGGAAACCTCTATGGTAATAAATCATGTGTAATGGCATTAAAATTCAAAAAATAACTTGCAATTTTCATGGGGATGGACATAGAATATATGGCAGCTATAGAATTTAAGACATTTAGCTTTTATTATTATTATTTTTAAGTTTTCCTGTTATAATCATAGAGTGCTTGCCTTCTAGATGAAGTTCAAGATCATTTAACTTGGAGGGCTGGAAATACAAGACTTAACGTTATAGATGGGAATGATGTTGTTCTGCACATTTGGGGAGACAGCAAGGCAAGAAAGGAGCCTCAATAGGTCCTAGAGACTAGAAGTATCATCATTGTAAATAGCTACATTTTTCAAGGGTCAAATGTTACTGTAGAAACTACTGGTCAATGGCATAGATGGTTTTCTGCCCTGAATGTGTGAAGTACAATGTCACAAAAATTTTTCCAGTTATGGTTGAATTTCCAGACTATGTATTATAAACATGTAACTGAAATAAAGATGATCTTTTTCTTTAATGCTTGTTTGCTTTCTTTCTCTGTCTACATTCTGGCTTTGTCTTTCATTAGAAATATGTGTCTTGACTGGATAATATACTGAGTTCTAAAAGCATGATTTTGCTATCGGATATCCCTTCTAGCCCAGATGACGGCTTGTGCTCTCTACATCTTGTGCGATGGATGCTGGTGCTTCCCTCATGCTTCCTCTTTGCCACTTTGGAGTTTTCAGGAAAGGTGGGATTTATGAAGAGCTGGAGTTTTGTTAATTCAACTGTGAAGCTCCAAAGAATGTGCTCCTTTTCCTAGGGGTGAGTGTGGAGAGACAGCATATACCTGCAACACTGATGAAAAGAACATTGATTCTATTCAGTATCTGAAACGACACCTTTGAGTAGTAATGTACTTTTATCTTCATTTGGCTCTTTTGCATATTTCAAAGGGGTGGAAGTCAGGTCTGGGAGGATTTGTGAATTGTTCTCGGTTATTACTTTTACTACCACTTGACAGGCACCGTTCAAGAATCCACCAAGAGTGAAATGCAAAATGTCACATATTGCATGATTCCATTTATATAAATTATCTGAAAAGAAAAACACAAATATACAGAGACAGAAGACAGATTATTGGTCTTCTGAGGGCTGAGAGTGAAAACGGGAGTGACTAAAAATGGGTATATGATTTTTTTTAGATTCTTGGAAATGTTCTAAAAATAGATGGTGGCGATGGTCCCATAACTCTGTAAATTCACTAAAATAAGTGAATTATATGATGTGTAAATAAAACTGCTTTAAACATAATAAAAACAAAACAAATGAAACTCAGAACTCATCAAGAAGTATTGTAGATGAATATCTGATCTGGTGGATCCCAAATGAAAACTGCTGGTAAAATGCTGATTTCCAGGGTGGTCTGATCCTGTAAGCAGCATTCTTTAAGCCCGAATTTTCCTCTGATGAGTGTTGTACATGTTTCTTCAGCATTCATTACACAAGAATCTACAATCAAGGAGTTTTGCATTTCCTTCGTGTCCAACAGCAAGAGCACAGCGCAGAATTCGTAGGTCCTTTCTCCACTTTGTTCATAACTATGTAAATATCACTTCGTAAATAATAAGTGACTTTTTATTTGGATTTTATGACTAAAGATTTGCAACATATGAGGGGGACCCCTAAAAATGAATTTATTTAATACACCTACTGGGATGTTTTCCCACTGCTCAGAACAGTTTTTGAATAAGTCAATTTCAATGCCTTTTAGTGCTTCTGCCATTTTTTGTTTTACCTCTTCTACACTGGCAAAATGTTTCTCTTCGAGGACTTTTTTCTTCTGAGGAAACAAAAAAAAAGTCGACTGGGGTGAGATCAGATGAATAAGGAAGGTAGGACATGGGGGTCATGCCTTTTGGTCAAAAACTGCTGAACACTCAGCATGGTGTGGACAGATGCACTTGTAAGTTACCCATCATGAAATGGGCAAAAACATTAACTTCGAGTCTTCAAAAAAAAATTCACTGAAGCTGAACAGAGCCTCTCACAACAATGCCAGCTGGTACACTGATGCATGTGGGTTCCTAGGACACTCACCTAGTGGAGGAAGCCTGTACTACAAGGGGCCCACTTTTCAGAACACAATTCTGGTGGTTTTTTGGGAGTGTCTCCTGTTGTATACTATTTATTTAAAAATATAGCCATTTTCCTATGGCTTCCTGTTGCATATATGAATTAATATTGTAGTTAATATTCTATAAGCCCTTTGGGAAAATTAATCTGGACAGTACCCTGATCCATACATTATTCTTCAACAAACCTAAACCTATTTTTAAGTGAAGCAGTCTATGTGCAAATTGGCAACCATGATCTGAGCAGATGTATAGAACAATTTGATCTGGAGTTTCAAAACACATTTGAATTAAAAAAAAAACAGCTGGTGATTTTATGAGTAGGGCTTTTCTAGCACCAGCAGCTTAACTATGTAGCTCCCAATCTTACTTGATGCCTTTCACAGAACCCTTTCAAATCAAGGATGAGAACTCAGGCCTTATTCTTCAGGTTTTAGAAAAATTTTTAGATTCAACACTCCAAACTTATGCTGGAGGACCCCCTCAAAAAATTAAATTATCTTCTGGGGGCAGGCCCCTTGTAGTACCAGCTTTCCCCACTAGGTGAGTGTTCTAAAAACACATCTGTATTGGTGTAACAGCTGGCATTGTTGTGAGAGGCTGTGTTTGTCTTCAGTGAATTTTTTTTGAAGATTCTTTCAATATGTTTGCCCATTTCATGATGAGTGATTTACGAGCACACCTGCCCACACGATGTGCCCCAACCTCCCTATTCACCCCATCTCGCCCCAAGCGACTTTTAAAAGTTTCCCTGAATGGAAAAAAAAATTCCTCAAAGGGAAACTTTTTGCTGATCTGAAAAAAGTGAAACAGAAAATGGCAGAAGCAAAGTATTAAAAGGCATCAAAATTGACAAGTTCAAAACTGTTCTGAGCAGTAAAACATCTTGATAGGTATATTGCATGAAATAGAGAGTACTTTGAAGGTAACTGAAGCTTAACCATGTCAGAATAAATACATATTTTTTAAAAAATAAATTCCATTTTTGGGGGTACCTTTTGTACCTTTTAAACCTAGTTACGCAGTTGAATTCTTCATCTCTTCCCAGTTATGAACGTAAATGGTTGGATTGTGTACTTGTCTTATATTCCCCCTCTCATCTGTGGGCAGTATATTATGAATTTTCTTTGTCTTTATTCTTTGTGGTTGGAGAATTCCAAACTTGACTAGTTGCCCAGTCCAGCTCCCAGCACCTCATTTAGGTTCAGAACTCTGAGCTTTAGCTCCTTTATAAGGGAGCTGTTTGAAGAGACAACACAGCTACAAAGCAAAACAACCATGGGAGTGTGGTCTAGAAGTATATCTACCAACTGAGGCAGAGCATTAACTGGGAGAATGGATTTTGCCACAGACCCTAACAGAATAACATGGCTAACAAGGAAATATTCTTGTGAATGCTTCTTTAGTTGGACATATTCCTGACAGTCATTAATTTCTCATGTTGCATCAGGAAGGTGCAGCAAAGTAAGAGCAAATATACTTTTGGCCAAACTTGAAAGTCCTGTAAAAAACAGCAGCATCAGAGACCTTTGTCTATGATATTGATTACACCAGATGATTGTTCATGGGCAGGCTGGTGAACTCATTCTACAAGGACATCAGACAGTGGAGAGATTACCAGAATTACTTCAAGATCAGAGAACAGTACACAAATATAGCCTTACTGGGACAGAAAGAAGGTGAGCAGCTAGGTTTTTTCGGATGAGATGGACTGCAGTTACTGAATATTTATCAATTCAGCCAGTTTAGAGTTATCTTGAATGTTTAACTCTAGAATGTGACTGAATCCAAAATTTATTATATGTTGACTATTCCCACTGCCTTTGCCATTCAGAACCCCCACTTTCAGTGGTAGATAATATATATAATATATTAACCAGATACATAATATATAAACCAGAAGTGACTGGTCACTTGTTTCCCT
The DNA here is from genome assembly GCA_028533065.1 of Trachops cirrhosus. Taxonomy (NCBI): domain Eukaryota; kingdom Metazoa; phylum Chordata; class Mammalia; order Chiroptera; family Phyllostomidae; genus Trachops; species Trachops cirrhosus. The sequence goes on from CM052539.1 coordinate 75,326,840, forward strand.
AATTAATCCTTATTCTCTCTTCTCTCTCTCTTTTCTTCAGTGATGGATCCCATGACAACCTTGCTTTATGTCCAGCTTCCCATCTGGACTTGGCCTTGATTTAAGTTAAAAGTTTTCAGATCCAGAGCCTTGGCCTCTAGACTTGGTTCTTGGACATGTTGCTTGCTTGGCTCTGATGTTATTTTTGTCTTTGGGGTTTGGTGAGGACTGATGCATTGTTAGGTTAGGCAATTCTCCCTATATTCTCCTTCCTAGTAGGAAGTGAAATCAGTCATGGTTATAGGTCTGGAGGAGAGCCTTCAGAGAGAGATCTAATGACTATTCCCCTGACCCCTGCCCCGCTCTCACATCCTCTGTGCATGAAGAAAAGTAGACCAGACTACAGGAGTGATAATAAAAACTAACATTTATTAAGTGTTCACTTCATCCCAGACATTATCATATTTAACCACCAAAATAATAATGGGGTTTGTAATGCAACATATTTGGAATTTTAGTTCCTGCAGAACTTTGGAGAAGTAGCCTTTGGAACTCAGGAATTTATAGAGCATAAAATGGAATAGGAAGAAAGTTGCCTGGGCAATGAGACAGCAGTCTTAGCATATGTAGATATCCAGAATGTGCTGGGAATTTTATGCAAAGCAAGTTCTTGTTACTTTAGTCATTTGCATTTTCAGTTCCTGATTAGCAATCTGCCTCTCATAAGATTATTCATTCTTCTTATGCATTTGATACAAAGATGGAATCATTTAAAATGTGTAATCATTCATGTCACTCCCAGGAAGTTTTGAGCAGTAATAAGTAGATCATCCTTTGCTTGCTTAGAGCAAACAAAATATTCATGTTTACTATGGCCAATAACATTCTTCAACACTGTGTAACATAATGAATTCATGGTATCTAACTTTGGAATCAGAAGCTGAAAAGACCTAAATTAATCTGAAAAGGAAAAGGAAAGATTTGGAGGGTTGAAGCATGCCCTACAGACAGAGGGTGTCTGGTGGGTGACGGCGCAGCTGAGAAAAGGGGTTTGGGATTACTGTGTGTCGGGGAATTTTTTCTAGTAAAATACATCCTGTGTATGCTCCTTTCTCTTCTCTTTGAAATGTTGAATATATGATGCATTCATTGCTCATGATTACTTTAATATGAGGGGATTCCCCACACCAACAAAACATCCCTGTTTGGTCTTGCTTCAAGTATTGGCATGGGCTGAAAATAAAGATTCTACCAGTGGTCAATTAAGATATGTGTTCTGATTCTCAAGTGTCAATCAGATTTAAGCCAGATGGCGGTAGTTGATGTCAGTGATGACTTCCTTGATGAAAGGTGGTTCCTAGAGTGCAAGGAAGAGAAGAGGTGAAGAAAAGTCTCCTCAACAGAGACCTGCACACACTTTCCAACAAAGAGTGAAGAATCCTTTGTGATAATACTTTAAATTTAACTATTTTAATATACAAAGTAAATAATGCTTAGGGACCTTCCTTTACTGCATTTTTAGCTCCACATATACCAAAATTATTTATATAATAAACAAAATTTGTTGCCCATTGTTGTATTGTGATATAATAAGACATATAGTTTTGATCTTGACCATGGATCCTGGCATGGAACTTCCAAGACCCTTGGAATCTTTGGAGAGATGTGTTGTCTTGAATGTGAATACATTGACTACTGGCAGAGGCCCCTAGACAGCTTCAGAATTTGGGCTGGTCATCAGAAAGACAAAGGCATGATTAGAAGGTTGGGACTTTCAGCCCCACTTATGAACCTCAGGAGAGAGGAGAGGGTCTAGAGATTGACATATTCATGAGTTGCCAATGCTTTAATCAATGCTTATATAATTAAGCCTCAATGGAAACCCTAAATAATGGGGTTTTAAGAGTTTCTGTATTGATGAACTCATGCATATGCTGTGAAGTGTGTACCCCAATTCTATGGCTACAGAAGCTCCTTTGCTCGGGATCTTCTAGACCTTGCTCGCTGTACCTCTCTATCTGGCTGTTTGCTTGTACCATTTTTAATATACTTTAAATAAACCAGTAGATGTCAGTAAATGTTTCCCTGAGTTCTGTGACCCATTATAGAAAATTATCAAAATTAAGAAGAGGGTTGTGGGAACTTTCAATTGATAGCCAGTTGTTGAGAAGTACAGGTGGGGTCTTGTGACTGGCATCTGAAGTGTGGGGCAGTCTTGTGGGACTGAGCCCTTAACCTGTCCAGTCTGCACTAACTCTGGGTAGCTTGTGTTAGAACTGAATTGTAGCATATCCAGTGGTGTCCATATAGTTAGAAAATTGGTTAGTATAGTATCCCCCCAAACTCACACATATTGTGACAGAAGTATTGTGAGTAGATGAACAAATATTCATTTACCTTCCAATAAGCTTTCAGTAATTTTAAGAAGGTGTGTAGAATTTTTCCTACTCAAAATTCTCTAATAACATCAGTTTTGGTATTCTGTGGGATACCCAGAAGGAATAGATATGTACTTTCTTGGCATTTGGCCAGACAAGAGGAACAATTTAAAGCAGCAATCAGGAGAGTATTAAATATTCCACCAGTTTTCTTTGAAAATCCTTGAATGAGGCACAGAAAAAGGATGTGTGTGTATGTGTGTGTGAGAGAGAGAATATGTGTGAATAAATGTGTAGGTGAGTGTGTGTTTGGAACTAAATCTCTTAGTTAATAATATATAAAGTATATACATTATATATGAGATATACATAATATATATAGCAATATAATGAATATACAGTATGCCAAGCTATCTCTAAATCCCTAGAGTAATAAACTATGTATGTGTCACACAACATAGTATAGTTTTGAAAAGCGGCTATGGAATAAGGGTGCACATTTAGAACACATTTGAGCTCTTCTGTTTATAGGATAGATGTTATTTACAAAAACAACTGTGTATGTATTGTCTAGACATTACAAGCTCAGTAGAGTCTGGTCAAAACATAGAATTGATGAAGGATTAACAGAATAATTTATTGGCCTTGCTATACTGGAAGATGGAAATTTAATGGCTGGGAGGAAGGTTCCAAAGCTGGAATGTGTGGGTTTGAACCCTGGCTGTTTCACCTACTAGCTGAGTAGAGCCTTGGGAAACTTACCTGACTTTCTCTTCATTAGTTTCTGAATAGGTAAAATGAAGATGTCTCACTCTCTACCTCACACAGAGATGGCAGAGGAGCTTATATTGGTCAGTATATGTAAAGCACATAGCACGATACCAGGTGACACCATAAGTGCACAACAAATATTATCCGCTATTATCTGCTCTTCTGCAGAGTGAGATCTGAAAGCACCAGCTGGAACGAGAAGGTCTGTTGCTCTGAGACTGCTTTTAGGACTATCTTGGCTCTATCTTTTTCAGTGCCTCAGATGGCCGAATAAGCTTCTTAGCTGAAGCACTACCATGCATCACTTGACCTAGTACTGAGGCCGCTGTAATCCTGCCATGTTGGACGAGTATGGCATCACACAGCCAATGAATATGGGATGTGATATTGGGCATAAGTACAAGTAGTAGGGATGGAGACACAGGTTATTTAACTTTAGACAAGCATACATTACATTATCTCTAGGTTTCTTCCCATTGCAAAAAGTTATTTACTTCTGTTTCTGTACAAAAAAAAAAGATTGAGTGACAATTACAGCCAAAAAAGTTTAACTGACTAAGTATATCGTAGACTATAATGAATATCCCAAACTGACAGGATCATAAAGATCAGAATGGGATCCCTTCCACTGCATATGAAGACTGAGTTGATAAGAGACCTAACCCTTTGAGTCTCTATAGACTGTAATTGGCAGAAAAGTGTGAAAACTGGACTTCTTGACTGCTGGTTCAGTGAGTGGGTTTCTGATACCCAGGGAGCAGACATAGTTACTGTTCTCAGGTGCTATCAATCTAATTGAATAAATCAGTCTTGAGGATATTTTTGTAAGGTAAAATAACGGTTCATACAAATATAAAACAAGCACATCAAAGATTATATTTAATTATTTAATTAAGGAGGGAACCATTAAGGTATAAAAACTGGTTCAAAAGTGAATTAAAAAGTATCACATATAGACAATCAAGAATGCTGATCTTTTTCTATTTGATACAAAATAGGTCTCTTTACATGGGGAGACTAGTTACATCTTCAAAAGACAAACCTTTTTCATTTTTATGGACAAGGACCATCAGTCCTTCACAAGTTATCTTCTATCTCCAATTATAAATTATCAAAGGCAATGAAATATGCAGGCCCCCACTGAATCAGATAACTCCAGAAGGCTTCTTCAGAAAATCTCCAGCCTCCAGTGAAAGGGATCAGTTATGGGTTGAATTATGTCCTCCAAAATAATTCCTAATTCCCAGCACCTCGGAATGTGACCGTATTTGGAGATAGAGCCTTTATACAGTAATTAAGTAAAAATGAGTTCATTAGGTTGGCCCTAATGCAATATAACTGGTGTTCTTATAAGAAGAGAGTATTTGGATGCAAATATACACAGACGGAAGGCAATGTTAAACACAGAGAGAAGACAGCCAAAGAGAGAGGTCTGGAACAGGTCCTTCCCTCACAGACTTCAGAAGGAACCACCCTGCCAACGCCTTGCTCTCACATTTCGGCCACCCTAACTGTGAGACACTATTTCTTTTGTTTAAGTCACCCAGTTTTTAGTACTTTGTTATGACAACCCTAGCAAACAAAAACAGACAGCGGTCCTTTTTGTCCTTTTTAGTCTTAAGTGAGAAATAATTATAAGTAACAGTACATCAGGTAGTGGGAAATGCTATAAGACATATACAAAGGACTTGGGAGTTAAATGATAGACAATAAAAAAATAAGAACTTGTACCATTTGCTTGTATATCTAGTTATAATAGTTCATATAACATCACTATACATATTACTGAAAAGGATCCAAAATCATTATTACTGTTGTCTATCTCTAATTTACTTCAATAATATTTATTTAGCTAATAATTTCTGAGCATTTTTCTAGATAACTTCACATATTTTAGTTAAATATATCCCCATTCCTGAGAGGTAGAGAAGACTTATCCAAATTTTCCAAAAGGGAATCAGAAGCTCAAGAAAGTTTAATAGCTTTTGTTAAGTAAAAATCCTGCCACATGGTAAAGCCAAGTTGTAATGTTAAGATGACAACTTTAAATTTTACCACATGGCCGTACATTGAAATCAGCACAAGCAAGATAAACAATATTTGCTTAAATATATACAAGGTCTGTGTTCTTAATCTAACTTTTTACCGCTTCAAATCTAAATTAGAAGCATCTAAGTATCTTACAAATTTCTTTTCTTAGTGTCAGAATTTTGCTCTTGGTAGCCACAAGTAAAGATGATTTCACATTTTCAGATTAATAAAACATTAAAACAGTTCTAAATTTTTAGTTTGTTACCTCTGGGTTTTGGATGCCAATTTAACCATTCAGGTGAAAATTTGGAGATCTTCATCATCAATAATCCTTAACTGTCAGAGTTAGGTACATGGTAGGGGCGGGCTCTAGCAGGGGTGTCCAACCCATGGCCCGTGGGCCATATGCAGCTCAGGATGGCTTTGAATGCAGCACAGCACAAAATCGTAAAGTTACTTAAAACATTATGAGATTTGTTTGTGATTATCTGTCACAATGTATTTTATGTGTGGCCCAAGATAATTCTTCTTCCAGTGGCACAGAGACGCCAAAATGTTGGACACCCTGCCTAGAGAAATCAAGAGAGGGATCAGGCTATATATTTACATTGACTATTTATTGTGCTACATATTAAAAACTATTAGGGACACTGTCCAAAAAAATCCCCAGTGTCTGCAATCCAAGAGAACAATAGGATTCAAACTAGCTCTTTAGGTCCTAGTCTTACAAGCCATACTTGGAAAACATGGCTATAAGGAACAGGAAGTGTGGTGAAAGGACCATTCCAGACTATGATTATGTTCAAGTTCAATGTTATTACCACTGGTAGATTAAAAAATGGGGACTTAGCTTTGGAAACACTTTGTAAATGCTAAAGCTGCTCTCATGGCTTGTTAGAAAACTCAACTCCTGTTACATATTCTCTTACTTTCCTAATGGTAGGAAAACTCCACTGAGTGGAGTATATAGAGTTGTGAAACTTTGTGAATATCAGAGTCATTGTGTTTTATTTTTTCCTGCTTTGCTTTTCCCCTAAGCAAACCATTCTATCCACCCTTGTTCAGCTGCTTATGATAAGCAATGCCCAATTTTGGTCATTTGCATTAACAAGAATGCAATACTTTTTGGAGACTGAGAGGAAGCCATAGGGAAATCAAAACAAGTCGAAATTGTCAGGGCAGGTCTTTGGAGTTCAAGCAGAAATGCCAAGGCCAAGTGAAATTATGTGAATGACTTGTTAAGTTATGATAAAAACACAAAGACAGTGCTCTTAAATGACCTCAAGGCAAGAGGCTTAGAGGGTTTATAAACCAGTGAAATAGAGGACATGACACCGGACAGGGAGTGGGGATTCGGCAAAGCTGGACTAGATTTCTCAAACAGGGCTCAGTGATTACCTCCATATTTCAAGTTGAGTCCTAGTGATATAAAAATAGAGATAGTGCGGGGAAAACAAACATGTTGCCTCTGCAGATGCAAAGGGCTTGAAAAGTATCCAGCGCGATTTAAAATTACAAGGTAGAGTAGAAAAAGAATGAGATATAAAACCAAAAGACTCAGATTAAAACCATAGACTCATCTCTTACTAACTGTATTAAAAGCCAGATTGCATTTCTGAAATATAGTTCTGTCATTTTGATAAATGGAGATATTATGCCTGTAGTTTATATGATGAGTTCACAGGGTATTTTAAGAATAAAATGAGATTAAACAAATGTAATTTGTAAAATGCTTTACACATTTAGTTTTTATTATTAATCATAATAATTTAGATATATGATATCAAAGTACTTGACAATGCATCTTTTTAGATGTAAATAAATTTAAAGGTTATTATTTTAATAATAAAATCATCAATAAGACTAGTAAGTACTCCTTTCCTTTCTTATTCCAAATGTAAACCACAGAAACAGAATATTAACACAAGAATGGTGTGTCCTGACCTAATGAATTTTGTGATTATCTTAGAATTTATTTTTATTGAAAAAAAGTATATACTTATTTTCAGCTTATACTAAGTTTAATGATTGAAAAAAGTGAATATATTCAAAACCAAATATGTTTGGCACAGTGCTTGCACCATACTGTCCATACATGTAATCATGCCAGTGAACTTATAACACAGTTCTCAGCCTTTTGTTTCCAGTGCAGATGCTGAGATGAGGAAAGGTTAAATAACTGGCCCAAAAGGAGGCAAAGAAGGATTGGTCTAAATAGAACAAGAATGGGGTGGTTGGGTAAAAGGAAGATTAATAAAAATTAAAGAGGACAATATCTTATTTCTGAAGACTGCATCAATTATCTTGAATAAGTGCCAGAAATTCACCATAACAATAAAAGTATGCAGAAAATATAAGATGACAGAATATAGATGACTATATTATTAAATCAATCAGCAATTTATTATTGACCTGCACATTGATAAAGGAAAATGTTTCTACCCAAGGCATTGTTGCTAGAATTCAAGGGACAATTTGTACATCCTCTAAAAAATAAACAATAAAAAAGAATTCTCCCATGTATGCTAGTTTGAGAGAATATTAGACTAAGACCATGATTCTCATAGTGGTAATGATGCAGCAGCAGACTCACTGAAGGACATTATATTGTATCGGAATATCCTAAAAAGACTTTTGCCATATAGGTACCTTTTATTTTTCACTTACTCATCACCCTCTACCTTATCTTCTGCCCCTCAGGCTTTCGAGGCTGTGCTGGAAACAGTTACCAGTTCACAACTATAGTATTGACTTACTATGTCCAAACCAGTGCCTGTGTGGTCAGCCCCCACCTTAAACAAAGACATTCCCATCAGATATGACATAGATTGCCTCCTAGAAGCCAAGGTCAAAAGGCCAAACCACATTTGGGGCAAGGACAAATATTTTATTATACACAGATTTTCCTGATCATCACTCATTTTAAATATTCTGATTGCTGGTGTATGTAGTAAACTCTTTCCCAAGCTCTTTACTTTGTTCTCTTATCTCATCCTTCAGGTCTTGGCTCAAATCTCATCTCTCAGGAAGGCATTCCTTGACCACCGCTATATAAAGAAGATTCTTTCCACCCTACCTCATGTTAGTTGCTCACTATTGCATCATCTCTATTCCCTTCATGCCATTTATTTGTTAGTCTCATTTATTATCAGAATTGTGACTACAGTGTAAACGCAACACATCGTGGACTTGTCTTTTGTTTTCTACAAGTCTCAATGTATTGTTATTAGTGAGATACTGACAATACATTAGTGAAAAACAGAAACAAAAGCTTGAATCTAAGCTTTAATGCTTTCTAACTATGTGACCTACTTGAATTCTCTGTGCCTCAGTTTTTCATCCCTAGAATGGTAATAACATTAGTAACTGTATTATGGAGTAGCTATAAGATTGAAGTAAATTAATGTGTATAAATTATTTTTAAAGAGTCCTTGTACATAATTAGCATGTTAATGTATGAATTAAAAAATGAAAAAATGGTTTTGGAAAAATTGGATATCCACATGCAAAGGAATAAAGTTCACCTTTATCTTACACCTTATACAAAAACTACCTCAAAATGGACTAGAACCCTAAATGTAAGACTAAAAATCCATAAAACTCCTAGAAAAAATAGAGAAATGTTTTATGACATTGAACTTTGCAATGATTTCTTAAATGTGACAACAAAAGCACAGGCAACAAAAGCAAAAATAGACAAGTGGGACTACATCAAACTTAAAATGAATTGTGCATCAAAGGACACAGGTCAACAGTAGAAAAGCAATCTGTGGAATGGGAGAAAATATTTGCAAATCATTTGTCTGATTAGGGATTGAAATTCGGAATATCTAAAGAACTTTTATAACTCAACTACAAAAAGTCAAATAATTCAATTAAAAAATGAACAAAGAGCCCTGGCTGGGTGGTTCAGTTGGTTGGAGCATTATCTCATTAACCAAAAGGCTGGGAGTTCAATTCTCAATTGGGGTACATACCTAGGTTTTGGGTACTATCCCCCATTGGAGCTTGTATAGTAGGCAACGGATCAATTTTCCTTTCTCTCTCTTTTTCCCCCTTCCTTTTTCTCTAAAATCAATAAATATATCCTCAGGTGAGAATTAAAAAGTAAAAATAAAAAAATTAACAAAGAAAAAGGCAACCAATAGAATGGGAGATGATATTTGCAAATGATGCTTCTGATGGGGGTTAATACCCAAAATATATAAAGAACTCATACAACCGAACATAAAAAAAATCCAATTAATTTAATTGAAAAATGGGCAGAGGACCTGAATAGATACTTTTCTAAGGACAACATACAGAAGGCTAACAAATGTATTAAAAGATGTTCAACATTACTAGTTATAAGATAATGCAAATTAAAACCACAATGAGTAAGTCTCTTTGGGTTCATCTTGATTGAGATCCTCTGTGCTTTCTGAACTTTTGTGACTTCTCCTCTCCAAGTTGGGGAAATTTTCTGTCATTATTTCTTCAAACAGGTTTTCTATCCCTTGCCCCTCTTCTTCTCCTTCTGGTATTCCTATAATACAAATATTATTACATTGCCTTTTGTCCTGAAACTCCCTTAAACCCCCTTCATTCTTTTTGAGTCTTTTTTCAATTTGTTGCTCTGTATGGGAATTTTTTTCTATCTTGTTCTCCAGGTCACTGATTAGATCCTTTGCTTCACCTAGCCTGCTTTAATTCCTTCTACTGTGTTCTTCATTTCAGATATTGTATTCTTCATTTCCTCCTGTCTCTTATTGGTAGTTTCTATGTCCTTTTTCATGCTGTGGTAGTTTTCAGAAAGTTCCCTGTAGTTTCCATGGGGTTCTTTTGTTGTTCTCACTGAGTTCATTGAGCTTCCTTATAACCATTATTTTTAACTCAATGTCCACTAGTTTGCTTGCTTCTATTTCATTTAGCACATTTTCGGGGGGGGGTGGCAATCTTCCTTTCCTTTTGATTGGGGATTATTTCTTTCCCCCACATTTTTTGTGACTCTTCTTGTTTGCTTCTGCTTCTTAGATTGATCTTCCCTGACCTCCTGCCCTCATGGTTTGACCTTCTGTGGTAGGAGACCTGTGGGACTCAGTGGTGCAGTCTATTGATCTGAACTTGATGATCTTAGGATGGATGCTCTTTATGCCATTTATGTGGGCTGTCTGATTGTAATTGGATTTTGGTTGTTGTTGGATCATTCTTTGGTGGGTCCTTCCCTCTGGATGGCTGACCAAGAGTCACTCTCCCCACCACACTTGTATGCAGTTGTGCAGGTTTTGCCACAACAAAATCAAATAGCCCAGGAAACAAACCCAGACCCACAAAAATAACCCCCACCCATGATCACAATATCATTGGCAAATGAGCCAATATTAATAAAGGTATAAAGAGATTATGACTATTATAAGAAAGGAATGATGAATATGAAATGACTAACTGAAAGAAAAATGGTTGTGAGAGGGTAGAGGGAAGAACAATAATAAGAGTAGGGAATAGAGACAAGGCAAGGAGAGAAAGTAAAATTTTCATCATAAATAAAAAAAAGGAGGAAAGAAAGGGGAATAGAATAGAGAAGGGAAGTATATTGTATTAGGTTTAAACAGAAACTTGAAAAATATATATATAGAAAAAAAACAGGAACCATATTGGAGAAAAGGATGCAGCACAGCATTATCAACAACAAATGATTAGATTAATCATTTTCAACAACAAACAAAAGATTAATGTAGGTGGGATGAGGATAAGAGGGAAAAAAGACAGAAAAGCTTAAGAAATGTCTAGAGGAAAGAGAAGTGATTTTAAGAGGGTAGAGGGAGAAGGAATACTAAGAGTGAAGAATGAAAACCAGGCTCAGACAGGGAAAAATTAAGATATGAGATAAAAAAGAAAGGGCAGGAGGAAAGCAAAATGGAATAGCAGAGGGGAACAGTAAAATTTGAGACTTGAAATACAAAAATAGTGAAGATCTGGAAATAAAATTGAAGAAATGCAACAACAACCACCATATCCACAACCAAAAAGCAAAGACTGATAAAGGTGGAGAGAGAATAAGGGTATTTTAAGAATGGGAAAAGAATACAAGATGAATAATGACAAGAAAAATAGCTTTGAGAGGCTGTAAGTGGTAGAAATAATAAGAGTACAGAATGGAAACTAGTTGTAGCAAGAGAGAAAATAAAATTTAAAACAAAATAAGGAGAGGAGGAAGAAAATTAAATGACATAAGAAGAGGGAGGAGCAAAATACGAGATTTGAAATAAGCTATAATATAAAAACTAGAGACCTATTAGGTACAAACTTGAAGGACAATAAATGAACGTTAAAAAAAACTCTACAGGAAAGAAAATATCACAAATCATGAAGAAGACCATGGTGGAATTCATCTTAGTAGAATCTAATGTTTACCACTGATTTTTTTTCTGGATCTGCCTCTGGTGATATCAGATGGTGTCCCAGTCTGGCCCTAAGCAGCTTGTTGAAGATTGCCAGCAATCCCAGGAATCCACAGTCTGTGGCTGTCTCCTTCAGTTGTTAATCTGCTCCACAGGGTGGAGAAGAGTAATTTCTGTTACTTCCCCTCAAGCTGATGCCACTTGGAGGGGACTGCTCTGCCTGAGCAAGATGGCTCTTGACGTGTGGGGAATGAATGACTCAGCACAGGGATCCTGGCAGCTATTCCCTCAGTTCTCTCCCTAAAACCACTAACCCCAGAGTCTCCTCCAGCATCTCTAGTTCACTCTGCCCCCCTTTGCTGGAGCCCAGGGTAAGTGGCTACAAACAAAATTGCATCTTCAAGGGAAGAGGTTCTTTGTGTCTCCAGCCATCTCTCCCTGGCAGACAGAACCCCTGCTGCTTTTCACAGCTGCATGTTATCTGGTTTCCTTTCGGGCTCTGGTGCTGTACACTGGGGAGTCCACCTTGGGGTTTAGACCCCACACTTCTCAGGGTCAACCCTTCGGCTGCTGAAATTTCTCTCCAGTACTTCAGCTGCCACCATGGGAACCTTGCAAGCCCTCTTGTGTCTCCTCCCTACTCCATACCAGTCAGGTTGTGGTGAAGTGGTTTCTTCTGTCTGTCCACGTTTACATGGCTTCTTTCCAGCTAGTGTTCAGCTGGTTATTCCAGATGATTTCTCTCCAATTTAATTGTAATTCCAGATTGGTCCTGGGAGGAGGTTAGTGTAGCTTCCAATTACTCCTCCATCACATTGGATCCTCTGTATAGATGACTTTTAAATGAGAGTTATTTTTTATTTTAACACATTAAAGTATTTATTTAGAATGGTCATAATTCTTATCGTAATTTGCCTTTGCAAGAGAGTAACACCACAGATGAGACATTTAAAGCTCACCATAAAACACTGATCTATTACTTTTAAGAAACAATTCATTAGAAATTTGATGTTGATTAATTATGGTTGTGCATTTCACTGAAAGAGGGAGAATTATAAGGGAACAACATGCACTATACACTTGAATAAACTATAATTATAGGATACTAAAATTTAAGTAGAATAGATCAGAGCTAATCTCCATTTATCTACCCACTTGAGTAAAAAACAATGTTTTCCAGAATATGTCTCAGCATTTATTTTCAATTGGTCATCTTCACCCAAATTATTATCTGCAGGAGGCAAATAACTTATAAAATAGAATAGATAAAAAGGGAAACCTTATTAAATGCTGTAGATTAGAACATTAACATGGAAATGTGAAAATGAATTGAATGCTGATTGGCAATTGCAGCAGTAAAGTGAGCAAAAGCATCATGACCCATCTGTCATTATCCATAATGACTAATACCATACTTCAGGTACTGTACATAAAGCAGTTACCATGCAATTAGCTGTGTTCTCTTTCATTTAGTAGATATCCTCCTGAGTTAAGAAACTTTAGTTGTAACACTATTGTCAAAGTTCCATTAGCGTTTCTGACGAGAAAGTACCTCCAGGTTGAAACATGGTAGTTAAGCTTTCAGCTTGAGATCATTTTCTTTCTTTGATTTTTTTAAATCTCAGTGAAACAAATTATGTGGCTTTAAAATTATGTGTGAGTTCAAATACTTTTCAGAAGTTATTAATAAGTTCCAAAATAAAAATAGCCTGTTTTTTAGCATAAAATTAGCAAGACACCAGACAACTTTATAGAGCCTTAATTCTTAGGGCAGGAAAAGCAAATTTATCCTAATACAACAAGGGCATGAATCTTTAAAATCTTGAGTTTAAAGATAAATAAAAGTGTTAAGTTTTCTCTTTTTTTCTGAAACACTTTCCATTTGCCTTTCTAACCAGTATCAGTGACAAGCTTACTCCTGGCCTTGGATCAAAGCGCTTGTCCTTGTACACAGATGGATTCTGCCAGAGAGCAAGTTTAAAGACAAAGAGCTTCTCAGTGTGTGCTGGGAGTAAGGGCAGACACCATTTCATTGTGAGTAGAACCTCTCCTTTCCTCTTATGCTCTCCTATATCCTCCCTTCTTAGTTGTTAAGGTCTTTTCTGATGGAGTTTTCTTTGTCATTGTTTTGTTTTTTATTCCTTCCTCTAGATTGGGAAAAACAGCTCGTTATATAATACTCTTCCTGTACCTGGAAGTTTTTTTAAAAATAAAAAGATAGCCTCTCCCTGGCCAGTGTGGCTCAGTAGGTTCAAGCATTGTCCAGTGACAGAAAAGTAGCAGGTTTGATTCCTGGGCAGAGCACATACCTGGATTGTGGGTTCCATCCCCAGTCTGTGTGTGTATGATACCCAGTCTGGGCACATACAGGAGGCAACCAATCAATGTTTCTCTCACATCGATGTTTCTTTCTCTCCCTTCCTCTCTCCCATCTGCTGTCCCTTCCTCTCTAAAAGCAATAAAAAAAAATGTCTTCCAGTGAGGATTAAAATAATAAAAGTAAAAAAATAGGCTCAAGCAAACCAACACTTAATAGTTAGCATCATATAAGAGTCAATGTGTTTAAATTTTATATATTTGAGTCATTATATTAACTAATATTAAAAAGCTTTATTTTAAACTTTTAAGTAGAAAAATTTTCAGGTTGTTTTTCCTTCAGTGATCAACTGTTTTTTGACTCATAACCAAATTAATATTTCCAAAAGTGATGATATCTTATCCAAATGTGTTCACTTGCATTTTCAAAGTACAAGCATCACTAAGAGCTTATAGAATCCCTAAATTTAAACCTTATGGTTGGAAAATAAAGAAAAAAGGTATAAGAAATATAATTCTAGTGGCAGGCCTATATTTTAATATATACTTTCTATAGCTATAAAAGGTCCAAAGTTTTAATTTGAAGTGAGACACTATATTGGTAATATTTGTAAAGTTATAAATAAATTTATATTCAAAAGTCATTTTCAGTGTGTTTCTAAATTATTCTACATTTCTTATAGCTTTTATTTAATTCACATTGTTACATTAGTTTTATGAGTTATTTTAGTTTTACATAGTTTTTTGAGAACTTTGTATATGGAAGTTACTTTTCTGGAGGTGTTATGATTGATAAGATAGGAACTCACAGTCAAGTGGGCATAAGAAAGTTTAGTGTTCTTAACTATTCCTTTAAAAACCTAGAAATCACATTAAACTAAAAAACTTCTGCACAGCAAAAGAAACCATCAACAAAATGAAAAGGTAACCCACTATATGGGAGCACATATTTGCCAATGATATATCTGATGTGGTTAATTTCCAAAATATATAAAGAACTTATACAACTCAACACCAGAAAGGCAAACAATCCAATTAAAAAATGGGCAAAGGATCTGAACAGGCACCTCTTCAAAGAGGACATATAGATGGCCAGTATACATATGAAGAAATGCTTAATGTCACTAATCATCAGAGAGATGCAAATTAAAACCACAATGAGATATCATTTCATATCTGCCAGAATGCCTACCATTGATAAATTGACAAACAAGTGCTGGCGAGGATGCAGAGAAAAGGGAACCCTAGTGCACTGTTGGGAATGAAGACTGGGGCAGCCTCTATAAAAACAGTATGGAATTTCCTTAAAAAATTAGAAAATGGAACTGCCTTTTCACCCAGTGATCCCACTTCTGGGAATATATCCTTAGAATCCTGTAACACTGATCATAAAGAATATATGCGTCCTTATGTTCATTGCAGCATTATTTATAATAGCCAAGATCTGGAAAGATCCCAAGTACCCATCAGGAAATGAGTGGATAACAAAGCTGTGGTACATTTACACAATGGAATACTATATGGCTGTAAAAAGAAGGAACTTTTACTTTTGTGACAGCATGGTTAGATCTGGAGATTATTATGCTAAATGGAATAAGGCAGTCAGAGAAAGGCAAATACCAGATGATCTCACCTATATGTGGAACTTAGTGAACAAAATAAAGTGAGCAACAAAATAGAGACAGAGACACAGATACATGGAACAGACTGACAGTTGTCAGAGAGGATGGGGGAGGGAGGACTGAATGAAAGCAGGAAGGAGATTAGCCAAAGAACAAGAATGCTTAATCCGTGGACACAGACAACCGTGTAGTAATGGCCAGAGGGAAGGAGGGTCAGGAGCTAGGTGGGGATGAGCAAAATGGGGACATCTGTAATACTGCCAGTAATAAAAATAAAGAAAAAATGTTGGAAATCAATACATCAATCTGTTAAGTGACTGAGGTAACATGGATTATGTTGAAAGTTGGAAATAAGTATTTATTCTTCATTAGGACATTTTAAAAGCAAAACTTTTGATTAATAAAATTGCAAATAACTCAAGTAGCTTTACCTGTTATCACCTGCTTTTGCTATCATATCCAAAAACTCATTGCCAAGAAAGAGCAATGTCAAGGATCTTTTCCCTCATGCTTTTTTTTTTCTTGGAGTTTCATGGTTTCAGGTCTTACTTTAAGTTTTAATTCTATTCTAAGTTCATTTTTGGGAATGGTGTCAGATAAGGGTCCAAATTCATTCTTTAGCATGTGGATGTCTAATTTTCCCACCACCATTTAATTAAGACATTATCCTTTCCACATCAGTATTCTTGATACATTTATCAAAGATTAGTTGACCCATATAAGTAAAGTTTTATTTCAGAGCTCTCTACTTTATGTGTCTGTTCCTATGCCAGTACCACACTGTTTAGATGACTACAGCTTTGTAATATGATTTAAAAAAACAGAAGTGTGATGCCATCAGCTTCATTTTTCTTTGTCAGGATTCCTTGGACTATTCAGAATCTCTTGTGGTTCCATAGGAATTTTAAGATTCCTTTTTCTATTTGTGAAGAGTACCATAGGAATTTTTCATAGCTTATGCTTTGAGTCTGTAGATTGACTTGAATAGTGTGGAGATTTTAACAATATTAATTTGTCTAATTCATTAACATGGAATATCTTTCTATTTATTTGTCTTCAGTTTCTTTCATCAATGTTTTAACAGTTTTTGTGTACAGATTCCCCCACCCTACCCCTCTTGGTTTCATTTGTTTCTATGCATTTTATACATTTTGACACTATTTTTAAGTGGTTTTTCTGCATCTATTTAAATTATGACTTTTATCTTTCATTTTTTAAATTTGTTATATCACTTCTATTGATTTGTATATGTTAATAAATTCCACTTGACCATGATTATTATGCTTGAATTGAGTTTGCTAACATTTTGTTGGGGATTTTAGTTTCTGTATTTATCAGAGATGTTAGCCTGTAATTTTTTTCTTTTAGTGTTTTTATCTGGTTTTGTTGTAAAGGTAATGCTGGCCTTATAAAGTGCATTTGAAATTGTTTCCTCCTCTTCAAAACTTTGGAATATAGACATGTTCCACCTAAAAAAAGGTATAAATTCTAAGAAATTTATCATTAGGCAGTTTTTTCATTGGGTCAACATCATCCTCGTAGACTGTACTTACACAAACTTAGATGATACAGCCTCCTACAGACCTAGGCTATACGGTACAGTCTATTGCTCCTAGGCTACAAGCACATACTACATGTTACTGTCCAAAACAACACAAGATTAATTGAGCACAAAAACACTGATACAAGGAAGGGATGTGGTAAACACTAAATAAATAAGGCTATGGCTGGCATAATGTAGCATACTCTTTTATGGCAAACATTTTTTTAATGAGCAGAAAGTATACAATTTAAAATGATTAAAATTGTAATTTACTAAATACAAAAACTATTGACATAGTTGTTATTATTATCAAGTCTTGTGTACTACATGTAATTGTATACGCTCTACTTTTTTGTGACTGGCAGTGCTGTAGGTTTGTTTACCCCAGCACCATTAGGACCATATGACTAATGTGTTGTGCTACAGCATTAAGGCAGCTATGACAACACTAAGCAATAGGAATTTTCAGCTCCATTATACTTTTATAGTCCCACCATCACATAGGTGGTCCATCATTGGCCAAAACATTGCTATGCAGTACATGTCTGTAGCTTGAAAGGCTTGTCGTTAATTCTTCTTTACGTGTTTGGTAGAGTTACCTGGAAAGTCATCTGGTCCTGAGCTTTATATAGTCGAAAGATTTTGATTACTTCCTCAATCTCCTAAATTTTTATTGTTCTGTTCATTATTTCTATTCATGATTCAGTCTTGGTGGGTCATAAAAATTTATCCATTTCTTCTAGCTTATCCAATTGTATAATTGTTGATAGTAGTCTCTTATGATTCTTTGTACTTTTGCAAATCATTTGTAAGTTTCCTCTTTAATTTTAATTTTTGAGTCCTCTTTTTATTTTGTTAGTCTAGATAAAGGATTGTTTATTTTGTTTCTCTTATAAAAAAAGCTCAGAGTTATCATAGAATTGTACACTTGAAACCTATGTCACTTTATTAACCAATGTCACCCCAATAAATTTAATTTAAAAATTAAAGATACTTCGCAAAGGTTAATAAAAAACAGCTCTTAGTTTCCTTGATCTTTTAAAGTGTTTTTCTAGTGTTTATTTCTTTTATTTCAGCTGTTAACTCTATTATTTCCTTCCTTCTATCAACATTTTAACAGTTTTTTCTTCTTTTTCTAGTTCCTTGAAGTATCAAATTGGATTTTTTATTTGAAACCCTTATTTTTATTAATGTAGGCATTTATCACTATGAACTTCTCTCTTAGAAGTGCTTTTGCTATATCCTATGTTTTGGTATGTTATGTTTTCATTTTTGTTTGTCTTTAGATACTTTTTGATTTCTCTTTTGATTTCTTCTTTGACTCATTGATTGTTCAGGAATGTGTTTAACTTCCAAATATTCATAAATTTTCTATATTTTCCAATTTTTCAATTCTGAGGTCTGGCTACTAAATGCTTCCCAGTTTCCTTTGGTGTTGCCATATTTGCCTGATTCTTTATGATACGTGTGGCCTTGTGTTGGTGTCTGTGATTTTGAAGGAGCAGATACTTCTAGTGTTTACAGACTGGTTTTAGCAAGTAAATATTTCTGTTGTAAGGTTCCAGGTAGATGGTATTGTTTTCAACCACAGTGAGCAGGATTGGAGCCAGTCATGTAGCTACTGTGTTTGCACAGGGATCTCTGTTTGGCAAGCTTGTTACAGGGTTTGGGCTGGCATAGATTTTGGCTGGTCCCTGAGTACATAGGATTCTTTCCAAACCTAGGTCTGTAGGGCTGGCACTGGGACAATGGTATATGTTATGGTTCAAAAGTGATGGGCTTGTTACCACATGCATCGATATGTGTACCCCCCTATAGGCCCTGGGAGGGTCCCCTATAAATAAGTCACTGAGCAGGTACCTGGGTAGGCAAAATTGACCCCTGATCACAACTCAGAAGGACTAAAATGAACTCAGAGGTCTGTTACAGCATCCATTGCTCAGATTATATTCTGAAAGTCTTTCTTCAGGGCGTGGGCATATGTGCCTACTGTCAGTTCCTGCGTGAACAGGACTTCCCCCAAACCACTGATAAGTAGTGTTGAAATCTGACCACAGAGTTACTTAAGGATCCACAGTTGGACTCATGTAGGTGGGCCTGCCTCCAGAGGCATATTAGGATAGGTCTCCCTTGGGCCCTGAGACAGGTGAGACCTCTACTGGAGGAGGGGCTGAGAGGGCTGGAGCTAGGTTATAGTACTGCTTCAAAATCTGAGTGTGACTGGAATCTGTGGGCTTACCTCCCAAGGCACAGTTGAGCTGGTCCCTGGGAATCTGCCCCTGAGTTCTTAAACATTTTTCCTAACCCTGAGGGATTTTGTGTGGATATATTAGACAGCTTTGTATTCAATCTTTTTGGAAAAAGTAAATGTTTAATTTATTTTGTAAGCACATGGAGATCAATAGAGAATACAGACTCAACTCTTAGTTCCGTGAAGGTTGAAGTTCTGATATGGTGTTTAAAGTGTCTGAAAATATGTATTCTTGCTTTCACAGGAATTGATAATGTCAAGATGAACCCCATGGAAAAATATTTGTCTGTATCTGTGTCTGATATAGATACTTTATGCCCCAAACCTGAAAATAAAAATAACTTTAAACTTGTCATCATTTTCTTGATCAATCTAAAGATAATCCATTTTAGAGAAGGATGTCTTACTGTGGTTTATAAAAACTCAGCAAGAGTCCAAGTGGAGCAAATGAGCCGAGTGGTTATGTGGTCGTGTCTTGGAGACCGGCGGCATGAGCAGCATGGCTGACCAGCTGACTGAAGAGCAGATTGCAGAATTCAAAGAAACTTTCTCACTATTTGACAAGGGTGGTGATGGGACTATTACAACACAGGAATTGGGAACTGTAATGAGGTCTCTTGGGCAGAATCCTACAGAAGCAGAGTAACAGGACAGGATTAATGATTTAGATGCTGATGGTAATGGCACAATTGACTTCCTGGAATTTTTGACAATGATGGCAAGAAAAATGAAAGACACAGACAGTGAAGAAGAAATTAGAGAAGCATTCCATGTGTTTGATAAGGGATGGCAATGGCCTCATCAGTGCAGCAGAGCTTCACCATGTGATGACAAACCTTGGAGAGAAGTTAACAGATGAAGAGGTTGATGAAATGATCAGGAAAGCAGATATTGATGGTGATGGTCAAGTAAACTATGAAGAGTTTGTACAAATGATGACAGCAAAGTGAAGACATTGTACACAATGTGTTAAATTTCTTGAACAAAATTGTTTATTTGCCTTTTCTTTGTTTGTAACTTATCTGTAAAAGGTTTCCCCTACTGTCAAAAAATATGCATGTATAGTAATTAGGACTTCATTCCTCCATGTTTTCTTCCCTTATTGTCATTGTCCCAAAACCTTATTTTAGAAAATTGATCAAGTAACATGTTGCACGTGGCTTACTCTGGATATATCTAAGCCCTTCTGCACATCCAAACTTAGGAGGAGTTGGTTCAATGAGGGAACATCTGGGTTATGCTGTGTTTTAGGCCGTTTTCTTTAGGAACTGTCAGCATGTTGTTGTTGCAGTGTGGAGCTGTAACTCTGCATGGACTATGGACTGTCAACAATATGTACTTAAAGTTGCACTATTGCAAAATGGGTGCATTATCCAGGTACTCGTACGCTATTTTTTTGTACTGCTGGTCCTGTACCAGAAACATTTTCTTTTATTGTTACTTGCTTTTTAAACTTTATTTAGCCACTTAAAGAAAATCTGCTTATGGCACAATTTGCCTCAAATCCATTCCAAGTTGTATGTTTGTTTTCCAATAGAAAAATTTTTCCCCAAAAAACAAACAAACAAAACTTAGCAAGAACTGGTCACTACTTTATAGCTCGTCACGTTTTTTCAAATTGGATTAATAAATCCAGCATATGTGCTTGCTGAAAGTTTGATGGCAGAAACCTGCGTGAGTCCTGGCCGGTGTGGCTCACTTGGTTGTAGCATCGGTTCAATCCCAGTCTGGGCTAATATGACCCCCAGTCCAGGCATGTCCAGGCATGGGAAGTAACCAATTGATGTTTCTCTCTCACACTAATGTTTCTCTCTTTCCTTTTCTCTCTTCCTTCCTGTCTCTCTCAAAAAGCAGTGAAAAAAATGTCCTCGGTTAAGGATAAGGAAAAAAGTTTTGTGTGAATCTGGTCTGACAGAGGATGTGTACACACACATTCCCCTAGTGAAGATGGAGAGGCGTATTGTAGGCACCCATTCTGGCTGTTCTCAGTAAGAAAATAACTAACAAAAGATACAGAAGAATTGATGATACCAAGAATGTCTCTAAGTTACACACATTTTTGCTCTACCACCTATCTAATAAGCAATGGCAGACTGAAAATCAATATGCAGTTATCAAGATTAAAAGAAAACATATTAAGACTACTTCTGTAACCAGGCAACCTGGAGTCCAGTCACTTGTCACCTTGCATACACAGAATATGAAGACTTGTGGGGAAAGAAGCAGATTTTACTAACAGGGTTCCCAATTTGAGGGGGCTGGAAATATTCCTGCCCCAAGCTGACCAAGCCAATCTCTCCTACAAAGCACAGAAAACCATCCACCCCCAGGACGATTGAAGTCCAAATCCATGTCCAGAAGTTCCCCATTATTGCTTATCTGTAGCCTAGGTTGTTACTCAAATGGGTCTCTGCCTCTATAGCTCCAGGCCCGCTCTCTTTCTCTCTCTTTCTGTCTCTGTCTCTCTCACTCTCTCTCGGACCAGAGTCCCCTAGTAGCAGCTCTCTTTCTCAGTGATCTGGCAGCGCAGCTGGGGTGAGCTGCCAGATCACTCCAGACAGCTGTGCAGGGGAAAGCTCCATCCTCAAGGAACTGTCCAGTTCATGCCTCTGTATGCTGCTGTCAGGGCAATAGAGGGGAAGCAGTCTAAGACCCATGTGCTGTGCTGCACTGGGTTGTAGCATCCCAAGGTGCCCAGTGAGACACACATCCCAGTCCAGGATCCTGCCTCTGGTAGCTGGTTTTCTACCATCAGGGGCCTGAGGCCTGAGCAGTTCTGGTGTCTGCTGCTCTCCCATGTGGAGCAAAGCAAGAGAGAGCTGCTTCTGCCCCGCTTCTGTTGGACAGAATCCCAACATGCCAGAAGCCAGTGGGAGTGTCCAGCTTTTCAACCAATGTGCGCTATGTCAGTCATGTTTGCCTTTGTCCCCCTGTTCCAGCCACCATATTGTATAAGGGGGCAAAGTCTCCAGTAACTGGGGGTGAGTGTCCAGCCCCCATAGCTCACACAGGGTCTTTGCAGCCTGTGTCTCAAGCTGGGTTGATTGCCTTAGACAATCTCCATTTTCAGGCAGCCTCTCCCTTTGCAGGGAGGGCAAGCCACTTCTAATATTTAATTCCGAGATAGACTTTTCCCTCCACCCCCTGACTTCTCTTGGCAATCTGGCCTGACCCCTCTGTTACACTTTTTCTGCAGTAAGAAATTTTTCTATTTATTTTTTTAAACTAAGATAGATACTTCGGTATTAATCTAAGCATTCGTTTAGGGCCACTGATTAGATAAATGCATGTTCCAATTGTCTGGCATAGTTCAAGTTTACACCTGTGGTCACAGTATAAATATTAATGATGTCACAGTTTGGTCAGTAAATGATATGTTACCCTCGTTTTCGTACCCTCGACTCCCTTCCATATGGTGATAACATTTTAAAATACAAGTATGGTAGAATACTAACAACAAAAATCCATTCTACATGAAAATAAAGGCATGAAGCATATTTAAAATGACATAATAAATCAATAAAAAGTCTGGTTAAATGCAATAAAATTAATCTATACTTTAAAAAATAATGCAACTATTATTTAAAAGCATACATAGAAAATATAATATAATTCAAAGTAATATGCTGCCTTTCAATTCATTTATTCATCTTTTTATATTTTGAAATTGAGTCAGTGAGGTGAGGTACACTACCTAGTATCCATACCTTGTTGGTATATTATATGCAGGCTAATTCTAGGCAGATACCAAAAGTTGATATTATACAAATATTTACTGATATCTGGAATATATCATGGAATTTCTTTCAGATACCTACTATAATACTATGTTCATGGAAGATTTGTGTACAAATTTCAAGAGGAATTCATCAGGAGATGTCATTTAATAAAAAGACACATTCTTTATCATAAGGTAGACCAGTTATCTTCATCCTGGATACACACCTGTATCATCTGTAGAGTTTTAAAGGATCCAGTTGCTTGAGTCCAACTCAGAACCTAATTCACTAGGTAAAACTCAAGATTCTGGGTTTTTTCAATGCTCTGGAGGCAATTCTAATGAGTGGGTTTTTTTAGAACATTGCCCAATGGCCTTGGCTTTGACTGTCAAATTTTTATGTGGTTTCCTGCTTTGGTGACCTAGGCTGGACTCTTTTACAACCTTCACCTAGAGCCCGGGTTCTACTCAGGCTAAGTAATCTGATAGTTGCTTGTCTATTTTTTAAGTCTATGTCCTAGTCTTGACCTTTAGTATATTATGTAATACTGTAACTGTAAGTGAAGGATGACGATAAATAATATATAGAAGGAAAGTCCTCTTTTTAATAAGAATAAACTAGCATTTTGATAATTTTTCCTTTCAATATGTTCCTCCTTTGAAATGTTACTCTGATCTAGCTTGCCTTCCTAGCATGGAGGCTGTCATCTTCACACCCTGCTTACAGAGATGAGAGAAGAGAAGAGAAGAGACAAGAAGAGGAGAGGAGAGGAGAGGAGATTACCCAGGGTAACAGTCTGCAAAACAGAATGCTTCTCATAAGAGATAAATATTTGATGTAAAAGAAAACCAAGAGATGATTCTCTTTACTTCAGTACAGTTCTCTTTATGTCTGCTAATTTTCCAGCTTTTCACATGTCAGTGCTCTTTTATTAGGCATTACATAGTAAATATTGTTACTTATAATAAGAACAGTCTGAATCTAGGATGACATTTTATTGGTCACATTTTTGAGAAAGCCATTAGGGCAAATACTGAGCAGAAATTGTGATTTACATAAAAAAGTGAAAAATATACAGAATCTGCTGAAGCTGAAAAATAATTCATCCAAATTTGAGTGGAATGTTAAAGTCCATGGTTTTAAAGTTTACTGATATAGAAACATGTTTTTTGTTCTCCTAAAACAATTAGTTTAACTTAGTCTAATTTTTTACAGTTATATTTATTCTATTTCTTTACATGGTGATCAGTTCAAGTAGAAAATTTTCAAAGTAGATAACCATTTAAGAGAAAATATAAAACTTTTAAGTTTACACTGTGACATTTTTGAATGCCAATGACAAATTCCAAAACCTTAATTGAAAGAACATTGTAAACTTTAGAAGGAGTAGTTTGCTAGCGTAGAAGCAAATTTAATTCTAAGAAACAGTGGGCTTATTGCATTCTGCCAGATAGTGGAAGCATGTATGACGGTAGAAGTCTGTTGTTGATATATTGTTAATATTAATTAGGCAAATGCAAAAATATTCAATGATAGGAAATATTCAGAAGCTGTCAAAAAACTTTCAAGAACCCAGAGTTAGGAATGTTGTTTTTATGACTTCTGTTGAAAAGTAAAACAATACATATTTTTTTACTCCATTCAGAAATATATGTTTTAACCAAATGCAAAATTTAGTGTCATAGATTTAACATAGTTTGGATGAAATTCTTCTAATATTACTAATTATTTATAAAAATTAATTATCACATATGGCAAAATGTCTTAAAGTAGGCTAACACAATAAAAGACTGATTCTTGAATATATAGTCTTTTAAATTTTTATGTAATTGTACACATATACACATATGGATATATAGGAATGCAACAACATTAGACTTTATTTTCCTTCTCTGGTATAAGTTAAAGGTAGTTCCTTAAAGTGCTATAGTTAATGTATGGGTGAAAAATTGGATAATAATATGTTGTTCTACCTTTAGATTTATATGTTCAATAGATTTAATGTAACGCATTCTAATTAGGCTTATAAAAAGGACCTGAATGGACACTTCTCCAAAGGGGACATACAGATGGTTAATAGACATATGAAAAGTGCTCAACATCACTAATCAGAGAAATGCAAATTAAAACCACAATGAGATATCACCTAACATCAGTCAGAATGGCTATCATCAGTAAATCAACAAACAAGAGCTGGCAAGGATGTGGAAAAAAGGGGAACCCTTGTGCACTCTTGATGGGGATGCAGATTGGTGCAGCCAATGTGGAAAACAGTATGGAATTTCCTCAATAAATTAAAATGGAACTGCCTTTGATCCAGTGATTCCACTACTGGGATTATACCCTAAGAACCATTAAGTTTACTGAAGCACCAATTCAAAAGAACCTATGCACCCCTATGTTCATAGCAGTATTATTTATAATAGCCAAGATCTGGTAAGAGCCTATCAGCAGAAGTACCCATCAGCAGATGAGTGGATAAAAAAGCTGTAGTAAATTTATACAATGGAATACCAGACAACAGTAAAAATGAAGGAACTCTCACCTTTTGTGATAGATAGATGGACTTGGAGACTATTATGCTGAGTGAAATAAGCCAGTCAGTGAAAGACAAACACTATATGATCTCACTTATCTGTGGAATCTAATAAACAAAATAAACTAATGAGCAAAATAGAATCAGAGGCATAGAAACATGGAACAGACTGATAACTGTCAGAGGGTAGATGGGAGGTGGGGACTGAATGAAAGAAGGGGAAGGGACTAGCCAAAAAACATATATGCATGACCCATGGACATGAACAGTGGTGGGGGGATTGCCTGAGGGAGTGGGGAGTCTGGGTGGAGAGGGGCCAAGAGGGAAAGATTGGGACCATATAATAGCATAAACAATAAAATATAATTTAAAAAACCCAACTTATATTATTCAAGGAGGTTTTTGAGGTGATAATTCTGCAGAAACAAGAGGGAAAGTCAGAGAATGATGAGAGAAGAGATCCCATTTGCTTATATCTTGTTCCTCCACTATTTCCTTTTTTCTATTTAATATTTCTTTTTATGTGATTTGGACTCTATTTTTGTATAAGTATAGAAAAAGATAGGTCACATAAATGAAAAAATAAATGAAAAGAAGTCATAGGACTTCAGAGAACTAAGGCTAGATGAATCCATAGGATTCACTGAACTATGATAGAGATGAAGCAAAAAGGGGTAACCTCCTGCAAAATGAACTAAGTTCCTCTTAGTTCCTTCCAAAAAGCAAAGTTTAGCTTTGGGTCTCTCCAAAGCAGACCCAAGTCAAGGACTTTGGAGCAGGTTGTTTGCTGAGGAGCCAATCCTAGGAAGCACCTGTTTAGGTGTGGGGAAAATGAGAAGGAAAAAATGCCATTACAGACTGTAGAGATGTATATGTGAATGCTGAGAAACCATGTGGAACGCACTTTAGCATTGTCCCTTGGGAGGCCTAGGAGGGCTGCAACACTGGTGTATGGTTACCCTCAGGCCTTTTGGGTACATGTGCACTGAACTCCTCCTGTGTCAGAGAAATCCTTCAGGTAGAGAAGCAGAGAGGCCCAGAGGAGAGAGGTTTCAGCATGCAAACATTTGGCTACCATAGCTTCAGGTGAACTCAGACACTGGCAAAGGAAGATGGCACAGCATTCTCAGAAGTCAGCAACTGTAGAATATTGAACATAAGTACTGGGAGAAAATTAGAGGTTTTGTGGAGAGAAAAAGGATCTGTGGATTCCATTACAGAGGAAACTGAGACATGAATTGGTATACATGTTCAGGGCTTTCTATGTAGGTTAAATGAATGCATTTTGAATTTCATTATCACTCAACAATTCTTTTTGTAAGAAATCTATACTTTTAATATCAAATATATGTATTTAAAACTGTTTTTGTACTTTAAATAGTTCCAAAATTAATTGAAATGGAAAATGATGTCTACCAACAATAATCCAGAAAGCTTTGATGTGGATTTCGTTGCTGAATATTTAATGAAGAAAAAAACATAGTACATTATCTGTACCTACTATATTCTTGGTTCAATTAACCACCTCTGTTATCAGAGAGTAACAGGCATGTAAAATGGTAGTCGACAAATAAGCAACAGCAAGTTAAGACATCTGAAGACAGAGCTATGGAAGTCTAGAGGACGGAAAAAGTGAGACTTAAGTGAACAGTTTGGGAAGGGGGCAATTCTGTACTTAGTTTTGAAAGCTACCTACATGTTTCCTATGGAAAAAATGGGAAAGGAATATGAGAAATTAGTACATGATAAACAATGACAATTCCATTAATTTGGAATATATTCAGCATTCTTTTAAGTATCTAACTGAGGTTTTTCAGTGTTCTTCAGAGAGGTCCCAGAAAATGTTATTACGTTTATTCTTAGGTCATTTATATTTTAAGCCTTTAAAACTTTTTTTCTGATATATAATACCAGTCACAAAGAAAAACTGATACTTTTTTAAAATTTATCATATGCACAAACATTTTTATTGAAGTACTCTGTATTCTAGATATTTATCAAGTGATTATTTCAGGTTTTCTAGGCATAAAATTATATCATCAAAAGCAGTGGTTATAAAGTAATCTTTAATTTCTAATTTACTAAAAGTTTTAAAACTTCAAATGGATGTTGAATTTTAGGATTTGCCTTTTTAGATTCTTTGGAGATGATTCTTAAATTATTAACGTCAAGAAAAGCATCAATGGGCTACCTAATGTCAAACTGTTCGTTGTATTCCTGGAATAAACTCACTTATACTGCTGTATTATTTAAATAAACTGTTGGTGTTGATTTACTAATAATTTATTTAGAATAAATGTATTTTTGTTGATAAGTCAATGTATACTATAGTTTACTCTTTTGTAAGCTATCTTAATCAGATTTTAGTATGAGAGTCATTCCAGCTTAGTACAGCGAATTAGATAATTAGAAAATTTAAAAAGTACCATTTCATAGTCTCTACAAGCTCATATACATGATAATTTCTATTCTTTGGAAGTTTTAAAGATCATGCCCAATCTATTTGTACCAGTGTTTCTTGCCATATATTTTATATCATTGTTTTTACACTACTCTGTCATTTAAAAAAATAAAATTTTATTCCTCCTTTTGTCATATGGGCTTTCTGTTATTTGCTTTTATTTTTCTGGTAATTTTTCAAACCACAGTTTATTGAGCCGTATTGCTTTCTAGGACTATTGAGTTGCATATATAACCTACTTTTATCCTTAGAGAAACATTGTGGAATAGGTATTAATGTCTCTGGTTTGCATTTGTGGAAACGAAAACTTGGGAAGTGAAATTACTTGCTGAATGTCCTAGGATCTTAGCTCTTCATTAAACGCTAAGCTTCTGGGAACACAGTGTCCTGGGCATCATTATGTCCTGTATTTCCTTCATAGCTCCAGGCAGATTGCAGACACCCAATAATTACTTGTAAATTGAGCAGAGCCCACTTCTAACTGACCCAAAGGTCTTTCCATGAATTACAAGGTAGTGAAGTATTATTGATGCTTCTGTTTCTTATGATGGTAATTGTCTCA
Organism: Trachops cirrhosus; assembly: GCA_028533065.1. Classification (NCBI taxonomy): domain Eukaryota; kingdom Metazoa; phylum Chordata; class Mammalia; order Chiroptera; family Phyllostomidae; genus Trachops; species Trachops cirrhosus. The sequence goes on from CM052539.1 coordinate 75,355,389, forward strand.
ACATAAAATATACCAAGTTATTATGTTTAAAAAAATTGTAAAAGGTACAACTTTTATATTTCTTGTGTTAGTTAACTATGTCTAGATAGAATTTATTTACAATGTTAAGACATACATTTTTAGTGTAGAGCTAGATTAGTTATGACAAATGTATACCTCTGTGCAATAACTACCCAAGTCAAAATATGCCCTTCCATTACACAGGACAATTACCACTGGACAGTTTGCAGTCAGCCTCTGTTCACCCTTGTCCATAGGCAACCATTGAATTACTTTCTGTCACTATGGATTAGCTTTAACTGTCTCAGAATATCATCTATGGGAAGCCATACAAAAATATACTTCTTTGTATCTGCCTTCCTTCACTCAGCATAGTATTTTGAGATCCATTTACATTGTTATTAGTAGTTAATTGCTCTTTACTGATGGGTAGAAGGCCATTTGATGAGTACACCACAATTTCTTTATCCATTTTCCTATTGATCAGCATTTCGGTTGTTTCCAATTTCTGGCTAATATAAAGTTGCCATAAACATTAATGTTTATGAGTTTTTGTGAAGCTGACTTTACTTTCCTAGAGTAAATACTGAGGAATAGAGCTGCCTCGTTTCCTTTATAGAGGGAATGCATTCAGTAGTTCTTCATTAAGTATAAAGTTAGCTGTAAGTTTTTATTGCATTCCTGTTATTAGTTTGCAGAAGTTCCCTTTTATTTCTAGTTTTCCAAGGATTTTATCATGGGCAGATACTAATAATTTCAAAAATTATTTTCCTACATCACATCTATGAGATAAAATGATTTTTATCTTAAATTTATTAATATCATAATTTATATTAATATTAAAATGTTAAACCAACCTTGCATTCCAGGGTAAACTTCATTTTACATTGACATAGTTTCCTACTTATATCTATATGTCTCTCTTTTCCTCTGGTGCTGTTTTCCAAAGTTTCCAGCTGCTTCAGCAGAACCAAACATTCAGCTCATAGTTCAGCTCAGTAGCTCATTGTCCTTTGCTTGGTCTCTAACTTTCTGTACAATCATTAGGATATTTCCCCTTCATAAAGACCTAGGGTGATGCCCAAGTTGATTACCTTGATTTTCCTTTCTTTCAGGGATTCAGTAATTTGCTGCCCATTATCCAATGGCTACTAATAATTACTTCAATTGTCACTTTACTTTAATAGTTACTTTAATAGGTTTACAGTGTATATGGAATAAAAACTAGTAGCTCATCAGTACTTACCCTGTCATGGCCAGAAGTGGAGCCAGAGGCACATATAAATGTAATTTATTCAGCTTAGAGGAAGAGAATGAGCTGGATGAAATGCCTCATCAACTTTAGGAATTATACCTGGATTACATATGCATAAGGAATAACCAGGGGAAGCCAGAAAGGGGGAAAATACTAAATTTTCCATAAAATTATTATAAATTAAAAGAATAAAGAGGAGTATTTATATACTTTTATTTTATCTTACATTATTCATATTTTATGACTTCATGTATTATCAAAAAACATTTTTCAAAAAACTTGATATAAATATAAAGCCTGTCCATATTTTTATAATTCAAAATAATAAAAAGATTTTTATTTAATTTTATTGTATTTTTTAGTAAATATGAGAAAGATCTTATTTTACTCTAACTTGTGTTTTGAGAAGCATAGAGAAGCTATATTTATGAAGAAAAAAATCACAGCAAAATGCAATTTGAATTGAGCCCTTAAAGTTCACCTTAATTTTCTGGGAAATGAAGCCCTGTAATTATATTTCATCTGAAACAAATAAAGGTCCATGATTACTTTATAATTTTTCTTTAATCATAACCTTTCTTTTTAAAGGGAAAAATTCTCATGTATTTTATTTCATATATTTTCTCCTTTGAGGAGAAAATTTTACTTTTCTGAATATACTTACAAAATTTTCATATCCAAATATATTAGATTACTTCTGTTTTAAGTTGATAGAGTTGATGTTCTTAACCTTTTCACTTCTTGAAATGCTGCTTTCTCTTTCTCTCTGTCTGTAACATACACATACACGTACATACATACAATGTAAGTAGTCACACACCTGCACAAACACTTTTTTATTATGTTGTAGTATTTACTAATTAAATACTTGTTTTAAAATTATTACTTTACCCTAAAGTCCTTGTAGACAATAACTTTTGATAGCCTTTGACTTTATAACAGTATTAATAAATATTTTCTTAGGCTTAACTCTCTGTTTACCTGGTTAATTAAATTCATACATTACCAGCTCTTCTTTTCTTTGAATTCCTAATGTGACACATCTATTAATTTGTAGGTGCTTTTCATACAGTAATTTTTTTCAAAATTACTTTATGGATGTCATAACTTATGAGGATTTACATATTTCAGAATATATTTTTATCAGCATTCCATATAACTTCCAGCTCAACTAAGATTAAAGCTTAGACTATAGACTTTTTGCCCCTTACATTTCTGTTAATATTGGAGAAAATATGATACCAATGGGTTAATTGTTCCTATACAAGCATCTCATATCCTTGTTAAACTTTGGATTTTTTTTTTTTAACCAAATGAATAGGTATTAGGAAGAAAAGAGGGTTTTTTTTTTTTATGTAATCATGCTTACATTATTTCAGGTATAAAGTTTTGATAAACTACGGATGAATACAATCAGTTGGAATCATTGGATTATAGCTGATGAATTGCAAATTCATTGTCTGATAATCTTAACTGTTGGCAATGCACTTTTTATCATTTTACTGTGTATTCTTGAATCTTTAAAGAGTACTTAGAAAGACTTAGAGGATTTTAATCATATGACATTTACATTGGGACCATGATAGCTATTATACAAATCTTCCCATGAACAAGAAAGTTTTATTGTGATTCATTCTCTTTCAACATTCAACTATGAGGATTATCATTATATTTCTATAACCTCAATGAATTTTCTTAGTATTTAAACTTCATGTAAATGTAAATGGATTTACAAGTATTAAGTCTTTACTTTTTATTGCTTTCTTTGCACTGATGTATCTGTGAGATTCATCAGTCACTGTTATGTAGCAGTAGCCTATTTATATATATATATATATTTTTTGACATGTAGAGCTCCATTGAATGAGTGTAGCACCATTTACTTATGTACCACCATTTACAGTGTACCACTGAATGAGTGTACCACCAATATGCATTCTAATATTGGTAGATGTTTGAGTTTTTTCTAGTTTAGAGAATGATTATGAATGAAGATTCTGTGACTATTAATGAAGAAAGCATTCTCAAAACATATACAACCATTTTTCTCCCATTTTTCAATCTAGGAATAGAATTGTTGTGTCATTGGGTAGGCTTATGTGTACCTGTATTTGAAACTGTGTAACAGTTTGACAAGTTGAATGTGCTGTTGTACATTCTTACGAGCAAGGAATGAGAATTTGAGTTGCTCTGCATCCTTATCAATAATCAATAGACTTTTTAGATATATACATTGTTACAGATGTCTGGTGGTATCTAATTGTAGTTTTAAAGTGCATTGCACTTATGATTAATGATGTTGAGCATCTTTTCATGTGTTCAATTGCCATCCATATGTATAATTATATATATTTACTTGTTATATATAATTATATATTTTATAACATCCCACGTTAAGATTATATATTATTTATAACATGTATTATATAATAACATCATTTTTTTAAAGATTTTATTTACTTATTTTTAAAGAGAGAGGAAGGGAAGGAGAAAGAAAGGAAGAGAAACATCAGTATGTGGTTGCCTCTCATGTGCCTCCTACTAAGGACCTGGCTTGCAACCCAGGCATGTGCCCTGATGGGAATTGAACTGATGACCTTTTGGTTTTGCAGGCCAGTGCTCAATCCACTGAGCCACACCAGCCAGGGCTCATCCATATGTATTTTAGATAAAGAATATTTTGTTTATTTGAAATTTGTATTGTTTTAAAGTTTCTTTATATATTCTAGATATGTCTTTAACAAGTGTGTGGTTTCTAAATATTGACTCCTAGTTTGTATCTCTCCAAGAGCAAAAGATATTAATCTTGATGAAATATAATTCACCTAGTTTTTCTCTTATGGGTCATGCTTCTGATGATATATCCTAGGCTTTCTTTTAATGTTATATAATTTTAGGTTCCACATTTATGTCAATTATTAATTTTAAGTTAATTTTCATATAACATACCAGGTGTGGATCAAAGTTCAAATTTTTTTCATTTTGATATACAGTTTTTTCAACATTTTGTTGAAAAACAAATACATTTTCCTGTTAATTTCTTCTACACACTTTTCAAAAATAAAGTAGCTTATGTATGTAAGTCTATTTTGGGCTGTATTCTACTTATTTTTCTGTTTTATGTGAATATAACAGTTTTACATATTATATCTTTACAATGAATGAGTCTTGAAGTCAGGTCAGGCTAGCTCTTCAATTTTATTCTTCTTTTTCAAATTATTTGGCTATTCCAGTTTCTCTGCATTTACCTATGAAATTTAGAATGAACTTGCCAATTTCTGCCAAAACAAACAAAATACTTTCTCAGGTTTTACTTGGGTTCTCACTGAATCTTCAGATTAATTAACGACAAATGTCTGACATCTTAACAATTTTCAGTTTTCCAATCCATGGGCTTAGTCTTTCACAGCATTTTTAAGAATTTTTTTCTTTCAGGAATTTTTGATAGTATTCACTATTTGAGTCTTTAAGTTCTGAATGGACCCACATTTAATACATTGAATGGCTTCATCAGGATCTGACACCTACACCAACACCCACCACCTGAAGTCCACAGTCATGGTCATGATGGTGTTCTTTGAAGCATGAATGTTTTTAACTATTGAGAAAGCCCAACTTATCAATTTTTAATTTGGTTTCTTGTACCTTTGGTGTCATATCAATGATGTTATGGCCTAATGCAAAACCATGAAGATGTAACCTATTTTTTTCTAGCAGATATATAATTTTACTTCTTACTTTTAGTTCGTTGAATACAATTTGAGTTAATTTTTGTACTTGAAGGATCAGGGTCCTGCTTAATTTTTTGAATGTGGAAGTCCAGTTGTCCCAACAGCATTTGTTTAAAAGAGTACAAATATTAAGAATAAATGGTAGATTCATACAAATAAAAATAGCTCGAGGTTTTCATAACAGTGAGAATGTGAATATTTCCTACACCGAGACAAACACTGTGCTAAGTAAGCCCTGTGTGGATAACGAATAAGACAGACACATTGCTTTCGTCGTGGTGCTTATAGTCTAGTTCCAGAAAAAGGTGTTGTTCTTAGTGAATGTTTTCAAAATATATAATGAAATTAGAAATCAAATGTGTTAGAAATATAGCATATATATGCTTAATATTCATGTCAGAATCTGTTTATCCCTTTTTTGAGAAGGTGTAAATTTTGCATAATTTTGTGGTCTCATAAAGTGCATGTTGTTGGGTGCAAAATTTAATATTTATTTTTATGATTCCAACTTGGTTAACTCAAAATGTTTTATAAAAGCAAAAAAAAGTCCCCAAAAGCCATATGAGGTTATTTTAGGACCACACAGAGCATTTTTCTCCCTGGAGAAACAGGAAGTCTGCCCAAGAATAAACAAACTCCACAAGGCAATTTAAATTTGGTCTGAAGCTAAGAATCCACAAGACTTGAGTTGATTCTAAACATAGAGAAGCATTATATTTTCCTTCCTCGTTATTATCCTGACTAGCCTCCTGCTGCTGCAAGATTACCAACCACAATCAAATGCTTTGTTCAACTTAATTTTAAATTATTTAACTTCTAAAGCACTGTGATTCATTAAAAAAGGATAAGTTGTATTATTTAAAATCTGAATCTATCAAATTATATTAACTCATTCACAATTCTTTATATGAAGACTAGATGGCACACAGAAGGAAAGTAATTTTTTAAATTCAGTTGATATTTCAGGTCAAGCAACAACAATAGCAAAAACTTCCCTCCAATTGTAAAGCATTATAAGGATAAGTAGAACATGGAGGACTTGGAAAAGATTCAAAGGCTAGCCGTTAAAAAAAAATTTGTCTGGAATGACTCAGCTATTCATAGGCCAGCAGAGTGGGTCTGGGCCAAAGTGCTTCATGAGGTCTTTTGCAGCTCAGATGGGCAATGATTGTCTAAATCCATGCTGGAACATGAGGTTAAACAAAACTATGCAATAACCAGAATCCCATTATAATTCAATTTGAGATTGGCACCTGTCCTCATAGCAGGCTCACTATGGTTATTTCTTTAACTTTGCAATAAGTCAACCCCATATTTTACACATTGATCTTTTGTGCTTCACTACAAAATGATGGGAAGAATTTTACTATGTAGTAATATAAATACACTTGGAAACTAGGGTTTGTAGATAATCTCAGAAACTGAGGTTGTTCTTGCTTGAGAACAAAAAAGTGAAGCATGTCTCAGTAACAACAGCCAGATAATCTAAATGCAGAGGGCTGAGCTACTTATTGCTCTTCCCCAGATTCTCCCTGTCTTGGTTAGTGAAGCTATCAACTTGAGTCCTGAGCCAGAAACCTATTCTTTGCTTCCCAAGTTAATGACCAAGTTGTAATTATTTGATTAAGTCTTCCTCACAAGAGCAGTTTTCTCTTGTCACTGAGGTCTATGCCATAGTTCAGGCTCTTAACTGCTATCATCTGTACTAGTGCAATCAACTCCTATAGAAATGATCAAACCTTAAACGCATAAAGAATATAAGGAATACTATAATATATGTCTGGTGAGCAGTACCTAGCTTAAGAAATGAAATAATACTAACACAGTTGAACTGTCTGTATAGTACTGCTCCTCAAATACATCACGGTGCTGCTCCCAGCCCTGAAGAAGTAGCTTCTATCTTCAATTGGATTCTATCATATCTGTGCATATTTTCATACTTTTCATGTGCTCACATATACATATATCACACATATACTTGCTGTCTATTCTGTTTCTTTCTGTAACTTAGGTTTATCACGTAACATTATTTCAAGTATTATCCATGTTGATTTATAAAATTTTAACTTGTTTCTTTTCATAGAACTGCTTTGTATTCAACGATATGCTTATATCATAATATATTTATCCATTTTTTGTTGATGGACAGTCAGGTGGTTTCTAATTTTTCCTATTATGTAGGTTAGGTATGAGCATTCTTTTATCTGCCCTCTTGGGTAATATCCATGAGTTCTTTAGATTATGTTTCTAGAGGTGGACTTAGTGGATAAAGGAGTACATCTTCAGCCAATATTCTCTGCCAAGAAGCTGTAACATCTTACAACTCTCTAGCTACATCTGCTCCCTGGTGTCCTCTGCAATATTGGGTAATGCAGATGTTGGAGGAGGTCATCAAGAGGACGTGATTGCCAGTTGGCCTGTGAGTTGGCCCTACAGTAGGCAGCTCCTTTTCCCCTCTCTTATCCTTGCAATGCATATTCTTTCTGCTCTTGCCACAGTGGGATTTGCTTTCAAGGACCCAGCCTTGAGAGAGCAATGCACTGTTGGGTGTTGGGAACTGCACTGCCTGGTTTCAGAAGCTGTAACCCCCCCATGACTAAGTCTGAATGAGCAAGCTTTGGACCAGAAGCCACTAAGGAGACAAAGTTTATCTCCCTGGCAGGAGCACTGCTTCTGCTCATTTTACTTCATCCATAACTGGCCCTCAATGCTTGATTGGTTAGCCAATGACAGGTAAGATTCCCCAAGGGGGGAATGACCTAAAACAGGCATGATCACGTGGGAGGACCCCAAGGAAGGACTTGGGGGACTACAACAAAAGGGGGTGATGGACACTTGTCCTTCATCCCTCGGCTTTGACAAAGCCTGAGTCCTCAATCTGTCTGTAAGAAGTCTCCTAATCTCTTGGCTGCCTTACTTCCCCTGCCTGACTTAATCCTGAAACAATGACAGAGGATGGTGGAGCCCTGTGCTCAAAAAGGCAGATTCCCTGGGGCAATCAGGCCTAAGAAAGAATATTTAAAATCCTGTGACACCTGCTTTGTTTAGAATGTTCTCAATTAAATAAGGGTCCAAGCAAGAAGTGAGTTTGTTCCTCAAAGTTTTATAGCTCTTTAGCTATTTGATCCTGACTCAAAATAGGCCCTCAGAGTTCTTTGTTATCTATTGTTTGATCCTTACTGCCTGACAATGATTAATAAGCTTTACTTGTATTCTTGTGCAAACGAACCCAATAAAAGCCCATTGATGAAAAGGCTCTTGGCCCTTCTCCTTTGAGAGATTGGTCACCTTTCCTCTCCAAGCAGATCATGTCTTGGTAGACTTATTCTCATCTGTGGTGGCCGGGGTGGGGGGAGGGCCCCGTGGGCGGAGCACCCCCACAGTTGGGACCATCTGTATGGTACATGTGACTGAATCCAGTTAAGGTCTCTATATAAACTTTTAGCATTGTGGTGGGCAGGTACAGATATCTGTTTGTCTTGTGACCACCCAAGACAAGCCTCCTATGTAGTAAGTCCCTTTGCTTATTAAAACTGCCACCTACCAATCTAGACTGGTCTGCCTTTTTTTTGTTTTTCCTTGCTCTCCGTGTATGTGGGTGAGTTACAGATTTTACCCAGGAAAGTTCTGACTTAGCAAAGTAAAACTGACTTCTTAAATTTTATAAAATATTAAAGTATCAAATTATTTATCATTCTGATTTCTATTTGTATTTTATTGATTTCAAGTGAAATATAGTATCTTTGAAGATGTTTTAGCCAAATGATTTATGAATTGACTGTTTATAGTATTTGCTAATTACTATTGAATTATTTTTATTTTATTATTGATTTGTAGATATTACTAACACTTTCTAAATACCAATTCTTTTCTGTTCAATAACTTGCAAATGTCTCTTCTTTGCCATCTGCCTTGGCTTCCTCATTTCTTAGGTGAGGTCTTGTGATAACTAGAAGTATTATATTTAATGTAGTGAAATTAACATTCCTTTATGAATTATGTGTTTGTCTAAAATGGTTTGATTCTAATCTGAGGGAAACTTTTTTCTTCTAAAGCTTTAAAATAATTGTTTTTTTGAATATGTGGGAAAATAATTTATAAGAATTGACTTTCATATATGTTGTGAAGTAGAGAACTTTTATTTTTGTTGTTGTTATTATTATTATTATTATTATTATTATGATTAGGAAAGCTATTACTGAAGAGTTTGTCCTTTTCCACTGATCAATAGTAGACACCCTGAGTCAAGTTTTCATGCACATGTGGGGTTTTCTCTGAGTTCTCATTTTGTTTCATTAATCTACTTTTCTTTCTCTGTGAAATATATAGCACATTGCCTTTACCAATGCAATATTCTAATTGTCTTGGTACCCAGTTCAACGAGTAGCTGCATTTTCCTTTTTTCTTCTTACTATTTACAAATTTCTTCACTAATTGGGAATTTTCAGCTTTCTATACCTTTTTAAATCCCTCAAACTTTTATTTAAAAACCTATAGATTTTGCTTATAATTTCAGAAATTTATATATTAATAAGTAGAGAATTGTCATATTTACTATAGTTAACCATATTGTCCAATAAGCTACTACTTTTTCTCTAATTTTTTTTGCTGTCAGGGAGATTATCTTTTTAAAATTATATTTCAGAGTACCTAGTTGCTGAAATATAAAACTATGATTTAAAAAATAGTTTATCTTATGTTCATTAATTGTTCTAAACTGTCATTAATTTTTATAATTTTATAATTAATTTTAATAATTTGGATGTCAATTCATCCGTGTTTTCTGAATAGACAACATTTTTTTCTGAGAACAACTATAATTTTGTTACTACCCTTGAATTTCTTCTATTTTTAAAAATCTTACACTGATAGGTAGAATCTCCAGTATATTGTTTAATATAAGGGGTGATAGTATGCTTCCTGATTAGATAGGGAATACTAAGTTTTAACATTAAGTATAGCAGTGTGAAGTACAGTTTTGTTTCTTCAAGATTTGAAAGAGGAATGAGAAGGCAAACACTTGAGAGGCACAGCTGCCACATGAGGTCTGTGCAGACACTCCGAGAACTGGGCCTGTCTGCCACTCACTCCCGCACCAGGGGCAGACGTCTATGGGCTCAGCCAAACTGTTTGTTTCTGGTGGGGAAGCTAGGATAATTATATGGTTTCTTCAGTAACAGATATCCTATCATGTTAGGTCACTATTGTTTATGGAAAACGTTATGTTTACTTTCACATCAGCTTAATTATTTATGAAGTTCTGTATATAAACATTATGAAGAAATAATTCCACAACAATGGGAAAATAAGAAATTCTATCTATGCTTTCTATGCCGCAATTCTTATTTGCTTCTGTCAAGCAAAAATGATTAAGTTATACCAAAAGAAAAAACAATAGAACAAAGTCCTGATATGAGTAAGCTTTTCATTATTTTCAACCTCATTTTAAAAGATTTTTTATCTCTCTAACTAAATAGACACATGGTTTTTTTTCCCCAGGGGTCCCTTCCACTGCTGCCCAGTCAAGCTCTGGCTTCTAATCTATTACTGCCTCTTACATGTTTGTACTGTTTGATTGTTTGTGGTTCACTCTCTTCAGCAGCCTCATCCCCTTTCTTCCTTCTTGACGTAATGATCGACTGACCTCCTAATTATTCCCTATTTGTCAAAGACATTAAAACCTGTCCCACACCAACTCTTTCCACCTCAACATTTGTTGTTTTATTCAAACCTTTCCCATTATCCTGGCTGACTTCAACCTAATCACGCATTGAATGCTCTGCTCTATTCTTTAATGCCTAGGAGTTCTTTATTCTCGGTATGTGTTCAGTGCAGTACTTTCTCTATGTACCAGCCTCCTGTCTTCATTATGTGCATGTGTCCACTTAGAGTTACAATCAATAGTGAGAAACATTCTCTTGTAAGTATTATTTTTCTTCTTTGATATTCTCTACTTTGGAAAGTCTGATCTGGAACATGTCCAACCCAAGATGAACCCAAATACTTGAATTTTCTGTGTTCTTTCTAATCTTCTAAGCATCACTGAAGAAAAAAATATATTTAAATTTAAATTACTTTTCAATAAATATTTGAGGATGTTCAGTATATTTTTGAGTACCTACTTACTATCAGACACTGATACAGGTATCTGTGTTTCACATGGTAAATAAGAAAAAGAAAAACAAAATCTGTGTCTCAAGATATAAAAATACACAGATTTTCACAGCCCACACTCACACATCTGTATCGTATCTATAGCATCTCTATCTATCTATCTATCTATCTATCTATCTATCTATCTATCATCATCATCTATCTATCTATGTCTATATACAGAGAGAGAGCAGCAACAAGGGTGAGGGCACTATCCCACCAGACTTTGGATTATCGTATAAAGCCGAGCTGAACTTGGCTTTATCCATCTTCCCAGAACCTCTAACGTCTGGAGCTCCTTGACATGGTATGAGACATTTCTTACCAATGTAGGACACAATGAGTTTTGAACTAGTATCCTTTATGGTGTGTGTGTGTGTGTGTGTGTAAGGCTAAATGAAGTACAGAAAATATTAATATTATTTTTCTAAATTTTGAAACTGTAAATTGTTTCATTTCTACTATACATTTTACACTTTGATTTCTGAATTTTCTGTTGCAAAAGTATTACTTTTCTTATTAAAAATAAATATTTTTAAAGTGTGTGAAACTATCAGCTATGAGAAACTAAAAGGTGTTTTGGTACTTTTAGACATAAACATAATCTAGCAATGTGGGCCTTTATCATCACTTCAGTGATGCAAACAATACTTAAATTATGCAGGGAATTTGTGTGATAAAAGCTCTTCAATATGCAAATTGAAGAACAGACCAATTCAAGTTTAACAGAGTTCAACAGTCATTATGCTTGAATAATTAACCATTCTATTATTATAATAACCTGAAAATGTAAATATGTGTACATTAAAAAATAGTGACTCTATAGATCACTAATTAGCGAGCCTATCCCCAAATAGTTTACAACAATAGACAAAGGTATTAAGTTATTTTTTTTTTGTAAACTATCAACATATTTACATGGAACTGTTATTTGTTGTGCCTAATCTTAATTTGCTCAAAATTTACCTCTATTTCATATGCAATGAACTATAAGTTTCTTTTTTTATTATTCTTTTTTAACCTTCTCATAAGCATATATTTGTTGACTTTTTTGAGAGAGAGAGGAAGAAGGAGGGGAGAGAGAGAGAAACATCAATGTGAGAGAGAAATATCAAATGGTTGTCTCCCTATGCATGCCCTGACCAGGGATTGAACCTGCAACCTGGGTAAGGTGCCCTGGCCAAGGATCAAATCAACAACCGTTTGGTGCACTGGATGATGCTCCAACCAACTGACCCACCTGGCCAGGGCTACACTAGAACTATCTTAATGTTGGCTTTATGAAACTTAATGAAACATTTGCAATTTACTTAGAAAGATTTAAAAAGACCATATACACAAAATACAAACTAACCAAAAAGGTTTTGTTCTTTACCTTAGGCTACTGAATACACGCTGGGGCAACAGAAGGTTTATAACTGTTCATATGAAAAATAATACAATAATTAATAAATAACAATACAATAGTAAACTCTATGTTTCTCATGCAACCGTAAACCTACTTTTGCCTCACCCTGTATTATTATTTTTAATATATTTTATTGATTATGCTATTACAGTTGTCCCATTTTCTCTGCTTTATTCTCCTACACCCTGCACATCCCCTCCCACCCTCATTCCTCCCTTTTAGTTCATGGCCATTGGCCATAAGTTCTTTGGCTTCTACATTTCCTATACTATTCTTAACCTCCCCCATCTATTTTCTAGCCACCATTTATGCTACTCACTCTCTGTACCTTTTCCCCCTTTTTCCCCCTCCCACTCCCTTGTTGATAGCCCTCCATGTGAAGTCCAGGAAGCTCAGAGAGTCCCAAAGAAGTTGGACCCAAGGAGGAACACACCAAGGAACATCATAACTACATTACCCAAGATTAAAAATAAGGAGACAATCTTAGAAGGAGGAAGAGAAAAGAAGACAGTTACTTACAAAGGAGTGCTCATAAGACTGTCAGCTGATTTCTCAAAAGAGACTTTGCAGGCAAGAAGGGGCTGGGAAGAAGTATTCCAAGTCATGAAAGACAAGGAAACTCACCCTGTATTATTTTTTACAGTTAACAACACACTCTGTTTTGTTGTGCTTAGAGAAATCTATTACTAGTTCTATCATTTTGTAGGTTCAAAGAATCAAGTACATATATAATAAAATCATAACAGCATAATTTGAAGTACTGGGGCATAAAACATGATTTTTTTACATCGTACTTTAACAACTGGAGACTCAGAATTGTGGAGGATTGCCAGACAATTCTGTGGACTGGTTATGGGAATTTATCCTTGTTTGACATCAGTTTTACCTTCTCCAGTTGTATCCTTTACATATATCATGTTGCCTTATAGCCAAGGAGAGGGGATAATTTTGAACCCTTGTTTGTGGACAGATACCATGTTCATTATTCAGAGAGGTAAAGTGAATTCTCTTGTATAATGTATTATTTAAGCATTATCAGTTACTAACATCCAGCTCTTTGCTACATCCACTTAAATATACAGTGCTTGCTAGCATTTGCCCTAAATACAGTGAAATTCCTAATTTCAATGGTGAAATATCATTGTTTCAAGGGAATAGGTAATTAGGGAAGACTACAGTTTCTTTTGTGATAGGTTGAATTATGATATCACCAAGTGCAGTTTTGCAAAGAGGGAGAACAGAAGAGTACTAAGAGGTCGCTCAGGAGACTCAGATGATACTGTCAGAGCAGAACTATGCTGAAAGGTCAGTATGTTTAGTGTTTAAGTTTGGGATAGACATCTGGAAGGAAGGAAAGGCAGCAAGTATAAAAGAGAGGAGAATTACAAAGGAGAAGGAAAAGAGTCACATAATTCAATGCTTATTATCCTTACAAGAGGTTATGATACTCTAGAAAGACAAGTCACTTCTATTTACATTGAGACTAGCATTTACCCATCACAGCTGTTGTGACAAGCACAGCTAACTATACCATTAATCACTTCTTTTTTTCCAGATCTGTTGAGGAATAATTACCAAATAAATCTTTGTATATTTAAAGTATACATAATAATTTGGTATACATATGCATTATGAAATGTTTACCATGACCAAGTTAATTAACACCTCTACATATCTATCACCTCATATAGTTAAGTCTCTCTTTTTTTGTAATGAGAATGATTAACAACTACTCTCCATGAATATCAAGTATACAATACCATATTATTGATAGGCACCATGCTGTATATTTGATCCTTAGAACATTTTTATCTCATGACTGAAAATTTTAACATATATCTCCCCATTTCCCCCTCCTCCAGGTCCCTGGTAATCATCATTCTACTCTCTGATTCTACAAGATTGGCCTAATAGTACTCCATTGTAACATTCCATACATATTGTATTTTTTATCCATTCATCCATCAACAGACACTTAGTTTCTTTCTGACCAATGGAATAGAAAAGAAAGCCTAGAAATAAATCTGCACTTACACAGTGGACTAAATGTTGATGAGGGCACCAAGAACACACAATGAGAAAAGGATACTTCCTTCAGTAAATAGTATTGGGAAAACTGGTCATTCACATGTTAAAGAATGAAACTGGACCTCTAACTTACACCACTAACAAAAATTAACTCAAAATGGATTAAAGACTCAAATGTAAGGTCTGAAACTAAAACTCCTACAAAAAAATCATAGGGAGAAAAACTCCTTGACATTGAACTTGGCAATACATTTTTGGTCATGGAACCAAATCAGGTATCAAAAGCTAAACAAACAAGTGGGTCTACCTTAAACTAAAACTTTCTTCACAATAAAATGAACCATGAGCAAAATGAAAGGAAATCAATAGAATAGGGGAAAATATTTGCAAATCGTAAGGGGTTAATATCCAAAATATTTAGAGCAAAAAGACAAATAGTTCCATTAAAAATGCCAAAGAAACTGACTACATTTTTTCAAGGAATACATACTGTTGGCCAACAGGTACATGAAAAGAGGTTCAACATGACTGATCATTAGGAAAATGGAAATCAAACCACAGTGCTTTACCCATGTTAGAGTGGCCATTATCAAAAAGATAAGAGATAATCAGTGTTGGTGAGGGTGTGGAGGAAAGGGAACACTTGGGCACTGTTTGGTGGGAATGTATATTGGTATTGCCATTGTGGAGAAAGGTATAGTGCTTACTCAACAAATTAAAAATTGAACTATTATCAATAATGTTTTAGAAGGAAACCCAGTTCTTTCAATACTTGCTTAGAAATTGACCTTATTTGGCATACATTTTCTTAGGATGGATCCTGAGCATCTTAGGGCCACAGTGATGAGGCTGTTTTGAGGTCTTTGCCTGATGTCTTATGTGTAATGAGAAATTTCTACTTCGCCTCTTTGGAAAAATAAACTCTTTGCAGCCCTTGGTGAGTCCTGGAAATATTTCAACTACTCTTTCCAGGTGGTTCTTTTTCTGGCCTTAGATATTTTTTCTCTCAAATGTGTACAGATTAGCAGCAATGAACTGTTGGGACTCCTCTGACTAACTTCTGTAGCTTTTTAGGAAGCCCCCTACTTTTAGACACATTGGCCTCCCTGAATTGTGATTTCTCTCGGCAGCAAGCTCTATTTGTCCTCATTCTTCCAGTGCTGCACCCCGAAAATTCCATACAAGCACCGAGCTGGCGCAATCACGTGGATCACCCTGTCTGTTTTTGTTCTCTCAGGGATTACAGTCCTGACCTACTGTCAAATGTAGGGAAACAGGGTTATAGAGCTTCAGCCCTTTTATTAAATTGTTCATGTTTTTTCAAAATTAAAAAAAAATTGTTAAAGGACGAGTGTTGCTCCATTGTCTGGAAACAAAAATTCTCTCCTTGGGATATTTTACAATTTTCATTTTCATTTGAAGAATTATTTTTCTCAAGCTTGATATATAAGTGCAGTTCTATATGATTTTTAACCTGAAGCCTATGTGTTTGTCTAATTAAAGAGGAAATATATCTAAGAAGTAGAATTTAGAAAAATAAAGTTTTAAGCTCTTTTTCAAGTTTGCTTACTTTTTGGCCTTTTGTTTATTTCTTATACATATAATAATAAACTTTTTATGGACTAAACGTGTTCCTCAAAAATTGTATGTTGAAGTCTTAACCCCAAATGTGATGGTGTTTGGAGATGAGACCTTTGGTTTGGTAGTTTGTGTTAACTGAGACCATGAGGGTGGTGCTCCCTTGATGTGACGAGTGTTCTTATAAAAGGGACACCAGAGCACACAGAGAAAAGATCATGTGAACAAAATGTGATATGGTAGCCACCTAAAGCCAAGAGAAAAGTTCTCAGAATTAAATCCACCTTGCCTTCACCTTGATGTTGGACTTTCTAGCCTCGAGAACCTTGAGAGCTATATTTCTGTAGTTTAAGCTAGCCAGTGTATGGTATTTTGTTATGGCACCCCAAGCTAAATAAGACAAACTGCAAGTAAAGAAGATTACAAGTTTATTCTAGTAAGGGCATGTTAGAAAAAAGAATAATGGATCTAAAGCACAGAAATATTTCCACCAAATATCTATGTGACTGTTTAAATGAGGTATGTGTGTGCATGTGTGTGTGTGTGTTTAGATAGGAATTAATCCTTCCCAGAGCAAGAAGAACCTGAATTGTGAATCTGCCAGGTATTTTTGGCAGAGAATATTGATCAGGTTTGGCTATCTGAATTGAATCCTGGCACTATCATGAATCGACTGCAAGATCGTGTACAAGTTACTTGGCGTCTCTTATATGTTAAATGGGAATAATAATAGTTTTTATTACATAAAATTTTTGAAGTAAAATGAAAAACTCATGTAAAACACATATCAGTGACACATTTTAACTTATCAATAACTTCAGTAATTATTTTTTATCACTACTAACTATGCTTCTTGGGCAAGTAAGTCACTTAACATTTCTAAATTGGTGTACTCACCATTAAAATAGACATAAGGATTCTCACCTTTCAGAACTTACAAAGAAAAGAGATAATGTGCATGAAATACTGAACACAATTTCATTCAGAGTATATGTTAATACTTTAGTTTCATAAAGTGCTTATAACTAATTCTATTTTTAATATTTAGAATTAGCTTTATTGTTTTAAAAATGTTTTCATTGAAAGTTCTTTAGTTTGTGTGTGTGTGTGTAATATTTTTCCCTAGGAACATACCGTTTCTTTTTTTATTAGAGATACAATAGAAAAATAAACTTTATTTTAATTCATTGATTTGTCAGTCTGGTGATAAAACTAGTAATAAATAGAAATCTTATTTAAAGATCACAGGTATGGGAGCTCTGTAGCTCCAATGCATCAGAAATCTTTGTTGAATCACTTCATGAGTTCACATCAGGCCAAAAAGCACAAAGATCACATCAAAGTTATGTTCCTTGTAGCGGTAGAATCATTGGGATAGAATGGGGGGAGGCCCTTTCTGTGAAATGGCAATGGTTTCTGTTTAAATTACAAGTGCAGATTTACCCAGTATCAATAATCAATCATCTTAGTCAATAGAAGACTGTTTCAGAAAAAAAAGAGAACATGCACTACCACTATTTCTGATGAAAACAACTGCAATTTCAAGTTCAACCAATAAGACCAATAACAGCAACCATATGTTGGTTTTTTAAATTTTGAAAGTCTATTAAATTTGCATTTTGAAATTGTTTAGAGTAGTGCTCTTAAAATAATGCACTAGTAACCCAGGCTATGTGTCAGATGTGGTAATTCTTTTAGGAGCATCTTGTATTTTACATTAAACTTTTTATATGGATATACTTGTAGTGCAGTGGGAAGGAATAACACAGAAAGTGAAAAATTCCATGTGTTCTTTACCAGTTTTTCCCAATGCTAGTATCTTGCAAAATGATAATATGATATCAGAACCAATATGTTAACAAGGATGTGGTCATCACATAGCACATTTTCATTAGCATCAGGACCCACTATAGTGCTTTCCTAGAGCCACATTCTCTCCCACTTCCACCCCACTTTAACCTCCAACAACTAGTAATCTGTTCTTTATTTTTTATAATGTTGTCACTTTAAGAACTTTATGTAAATGAATTATACAGTATGCAAACTTCAGGGACTGGCGTTTTTAACTCTCCAAAATTCCCTGGAGCTTTGTCCTTGTGGTTGTGTGTATCGACAGTTCATCCCTTTTCATTGCCGAGTGGTACTCCTTGGTGTGGAGGTATGAATTTATCTAATCATCCTTCATTGAAAGACATCTGAGTCATATTCAAGAGAGGGCTATTGTGAATAGAACTGCTACACACATTTGTGTAATTTGTGTGTCTGAGCACACATTTTTACTTCTCTAGGATGGGTGCCTGGAAGTACAGTTTCAGGGTCATATGGCAGTGCATCTTCTGCTTTATAAGAAACTAAGAAACAGTTTTCAAGAGTGGCATTATCATTTTATACTCCACCAGCAATGAATAAACTCTGGCCAGCATTTGTTGTTTTCATCTTTTGTTGTTGTTTTAGTCACTGTGATGCATGAGTGGTGATTATTATTACAATTTTTAAAAATATTTTATCATTTATGCTACTACAGCTGTCTTGATTTTTCCCCCTTTGACTTCCTCTGCCCAGCCTCCCCTAGTCAATCCCCACACCGTTGTCCATGTCTGTGGGTCATTCGTACACATTCTTTGACTAGTCCCTTCCCCTTCATTCAACCAGTCCCCACCTCCCCAGTCCCCTGATCATTGCACTTTTAATTTGCATTTCCCTAATGATTACTGACAATTAACACCTTTCCGTGAGTTTCATTACCATCTGAAAATTTCTTTTGGTGAAATATCTCTTTATGTCTTTTGCTTATTTTTCAATTAAATTTATTTATTTTTTACCCATTTTGGATTTTTTGATACATAAGGTATGGAACATTTTTATTGCTTGTAGGAGTCTATGTACTCCAGCACCATTTGTTGAAAGGACTATATTCTATTAATTAAATTTCTTTTTGTCCTTGCTATAAATTAGTTGGGTGGATCTGCTTTTCCATTGATCTATATGCCTATCTTTCCACCAATACTAAACAATATTGATTACGGGAGATATACAATTAATATTCAAATCAGGCAGGCTGATTCCTCCCATTTTATTCTTCTATATCAAAAAATTTTTATTCTAGTTCCTTTGCCTTTCTTTATAAATTTTAAGTTAATCTTGTGTATCAATTTGGAGAGAAAAAACATGGTATTTATACAGATCCTTTTCATTCCTTTCATCAGTGTTAGTTTTTCAGCCTAAAGGTACTATACATGTTTTATTAGATTTACATATAACTGTCTTTGTGTGTGTATTTATAAGTGGTATTGTAATTTTAATTTTGCTTTCCACATGTTAATTTCTAGTAATAAAATATAATTGATTTTCTATGTTTTATCTTGTATCTTGTAACCTTGCTGAAACCACTTGCTAATTCTAGAAATATTTTCTAGATTCTTTGGATTTTCTATGTAAAAAATCATGCCATCTGCCAATAGAGATAATTTCATTTTTTTTCCCTTCACCCCAAGTCAAGTCTTCCATCCCAATTTATACCTCCTGTACCCTTCTCCACTTCTCCCCACCCCCACCCTCTGACAGTCACCACATGCTTGTCCATATCCATGAATTTTTTCTTTTTTCCTTTTTTCTCAATTCTTCCAGTCCCCCTAAAAAGCCCCTCAACTCCAGCCCCACCCCCAGCTGTCAGCCTGCTCTCTGTGAGTGTCTCTATTTTGCTTAGTTCATTGTTGCTCATTAGATCATGCACTGTTGGTGGGAATGCAGATTGATGCAGCCAGTGTGGAAAGCAATATGGACTTACTTCAAAAAATATAAAAAATATTTTTGAATTTCAATAAGAGGAAAAATAAGTTTGACAATAATTAATTTTTTAATCACTGTGTTTTTCTTCTTTCCAAACTTAAATTCCAATAGATAATTAATAACATGGGTTTTAATTATGTGCTTTATCTTCTGGTTTCCCACCATAATGGTTGGAGACTAGCCACTATTATTTCATAAATAACTTCTTAGCCAGAAGACTTGGTGTTCATAGCAATTACTTTCATATTTGGGATCAACATATCTACTAGTTTATTCATACTTTATACAAACCAGTTGAATTTGATAATAAATATTTGAGAAAATGAACAAATACAAAGATGCTGGTTAATTTATACAGAGAGAATATGCCTTTAATGCCAAATATGTCTGCACTATTGAATATTTAGACACCAACCATAATGGAGCTACTCAACTGAGAGTACAAAGACAGTCTTAAAAACAGAAGTGCTTTTAACAATAATTGTCCACAATTATAATGCAGATTTTTAAAAACTTAGATTTCAAACTCAATTGGAGTTTAAAGTTTTGTTTTTTCATCTTTCATTACACTGGTAAAAAATCAAATATTTATCTATGAATAGTAGATTAGTTAAATCAATTATGAAACATCCATATAACAGAATACAATGCTATGCAGACTTTAATAATTGGAAAGAAAATGTCTATGTCCATGATAGTAAGGAGAAAATAGCAGAACAGAATGTAGGACATGATGCAATTTTACAATAGTTTGCAAACATCTACCTATTTTTTTTATTCAATCTACTGAACTATTTATCATGTACCTACTAATGTGTGCAAAGGGAAAGAAAAAACCCTACATTCTGAAAGAGATACACCAAGGTGTCACTGGTCACCTAGAGGTGAAGTGTGACATTGTAGGTGTATGCCAAAAAAGAGCTTAAGGAGACTTTCATTTTCTGCTTCTATAATTAAGTGCAATTGAAATGCTTTATGGTTAACAAGCATTACTTATATAATCAGAATTTTTTATTTTAGAAAATAAAATGGAATGGAGAATATTCATTGTAGCTTTATGGAAATTAGCTTTATTTCCAGTGTTGGTAATCCTAGTGTCTGAATCATATCTGTTTTCAAATGTTACCGGCATTGAGAAACCATCAGGATACTTTCTTGTTATAAATAATAGTAAACAATAAGGTATTCTGAATGCAGTATGAGGTAGTAAGAGGAATCGGAGCCATGTGGAATTGATATATTTATTGTCTGCTTTCAAAGGGGTATCAGGGGAGGGAACTCTTCATGAAGAGGGAACGTTACTGACAACAGAATAGTATCAAGTATGGATTTTTCTAGGGAAGTCTGGAGAAGAGAAAGAATTAAGTAAACTTCAGGATGTATTCACTCCTCAAAAGCAGAATTCTAAGCTTATTTAATTTACTTGGCAAATTTCCCAGCACAATGATACATTTTCATAAATGTGCATAGGTTGTGATGAGGGAATCCCACTCAAAACAATTAGCAGCTGTCTTTCTTTACTTAACAGCTCTGCCTCACTTAATTTTACTTACATTCCAGAAGACATTTCTAAGCAATGTACCTAGCAGTTCAGAGAATAGTCTGGAGCTGACTGCTGAATTTCACATACAGCTCCATCTCTTATTATCTGCATGACTTTGAGCAAGATATTCAAATTCATGTGCCTCAGTTTCCTCATTTAGCAAGTGGGGATAATAGCACCAATTCATAGACTTGTTGGTAAAAATAAAGGAATCATAAATGTTGTCAGTGACTGTGCATTGAAAGCACACTATATGAATGTAAACTACTACAAAGTATTATGGTTTGTCCAGCTAGTTTGCTTCCTGTCATGAGCACATAAATGAAGCTGAAGAGTTGTATTCATATAATCAATTTTATTTATTATCTACTGGACAGAGAAAACCTCAGACTCACTGTTGGTGTCTTCTTTTTTCTCAATCATATATCCAATTCATCACCCAATCGTATCAGCATTGCTTTTTTTAAAAATTAGAAAACTATTAAATATGTCCACTTCTCTTTATCACCATCAAAACTATCCCTGTCCAGGCCTCTATCATATCTTACCTAGACACTTGGACTAGCCTGTTAAATAATCTCCCATATTCCACACTTGGTCTTGTCATATTTATTCTCTACACTAAAGCCACAGTTACGTTTTCAAAATGAAAATCACTTCATGCCTCCATTGGCCACCATGTACTATTCCACAATGTCTTTCTATCACCCCAAAGATGAAGATCCAAAACTTTGACACTGCCTTCAAGATCTTGCTTGGGTGGCCCTTACTTGTTCAGATTCATTTCAAACCTTCCTTCATTTTTCCCTGCACCTGGGCCATCCTAGACTTTCAGTTCCTCAAATCATCCATGTTCTTTATTGCCCCAGGCCATTTGCACATGCTGTTTCCCCTCTGGAATAAGTTTCTTCTGCCTATCATTCATCTCACCTTCACTTAGATGACCTGTTGTATAGATATCAGGATAAGCCACCTCAATAGCTTCTTCACCTCAGTGGAGGTCATACCTTTTTTTTACATTTCTCAAAGAATACTATTGCTTTCCCTTTTAGTGCTTAAATCAGGTTGTAAATTGACACTTGTTAGTGCAATTATTTAATTAATGTCTCTCTTTTTAGGGAAAATTCTGTGAAAATAGGAATCCTGTCTGTTTTTCTCACTGTTTTATCTCCGGACTTTAGCACACATTGTGAATTCCAGTGACAGACTCAGTAAATATTGAACTGTAATCTAGTGCCTTAGGTCATGCATTATACCTGAGGTCAGGAGTGAGGAGACCTGTGTTCTCACTTGATATCGCTTATTGTCTAGTACGTGATTTTTTTCAAGAGACTTAGATACTAAGTATTTATTTATTGTGTATCTTTGGGCAAGTTACTTTACTTTTATGAGGTCATTTTTTTTATCTCTTAAAAAAGAACCAATGCTATGAAAGTGCCAGCCTATGAAAGTGCTATATAAAAACATTATAGTTTTAGAAAGTATATGTTGTCAACACAATTAGGCCTGGCTATACCCTACATTATTCCAACTGGAGATAGCTCAATACTCATTTAAGCTTGATGACATTCTTTTCACTCTAAGTTTTTAAAAATCTTTGTAACATTCCTCTAAAGTAAATTTTTGAAAATAAGCCTATACTTCTGATAATTGTAACCTAGGGTAATAAAACTGTTATACTATAAAATCTGAGAGTTCAGAAGATACTATAGATATAAAATTGTAAAATATTTTTAATAATATATGTGAACTCATCATTTTCCTTAATGGACAGTGCTAGAATTAGAAGTTCAAAATTGGGGAGTTACTGGAATGCCAGTCAAGACGGAGGAGGCAGAGGTAAACATGGTACTCACCTCCTTGCACAGCGACATCAAAATTACAACTAAACTATAGAACAACCATCATTCAGAATTGTTAGAAATCAGATGAATGGAAGTCTGACAACTACAGAATTAAAGAAACCACATCCATCCAGATTGGTAGGAGAAGCAGAGATGTGGAATAAACTTGTCCCACATCCATGCATGGTGGATAAAAATTTGGTAGAAATATCTTGGGAGCATGGAGTCCTAGCCCAACACCAGGCCCCAGAGCCCAGTGTCCAAGTGCCAGGAAGATTAAGTCCCCATAAATTCTGGCTGCAAAAGCCAGCAGGGATTGAGTTGGTGGAAGAAACTTCTGGAGCCCCAAGCAATTCCTCTTAAAGAACCCACACACTGACTTTCTCAGACTCTTTCCCTCTGATTTCCTGCACTGAAGTAGTGGCTTGAAAGGTATCAGTGGCATACAGGAGGAACTGAAGTGTCTAGCATCAAGGCAAGTGCTGGGAGATAGCTTTCTCTTGGGTAGAAAAGCAGGCAGAGGCCATTGTCCCTTTTCTGAACCTTCCCCCGACACAGCCACAGCACAAGCAAGTTGGTGCCATATCTAAGACTCTATCAACCTGGTTAATGCTGTCTGCTCAGCTCTGGAGATCCTCTGAGGCTCTATCCCACCCAACTTATAGATCCATCCAAGCTGTTAACAGTGACTTTTCCATATGAATGGCTGGTCTCGGCTAAATCTTCAGAACTTCCTAAATCATCTCAAACAATCAATAGCCAGCCTCAGTGAACCACCAATCCTTTCACCCCTTGCTAAGTTGCCCCATGCTTGGTACTGGTGGTAGCTAGCCTAGGTTCACAGCTTTGCTTTGCCAGGGAACCTCCAACTCAGCATAAGTAGCAGCCATCTGTAAATTGCTTTATAGCTCATGGAGGGTGGCCCTGGGCAAAACATAGCTGGGGGGTAGCCTTGGCTTGCACCACCAGGGAACCCCCAGAGCCTGTGCACCCAGTGAACAGCCACAGACCACTTTGGAGCACTACCACCCTGCCCCTGCACACCTGATCCATCACAGATGATAGTTGGTGGTCAGTGGTCACAGCCAGTCCTTGCTACTGACTGGCCTGTGTAAATCCCTCTTATTGATCTGTCAACAGCAATCAAGGCTCAGCTACAAGAGGGCAGTGTACCCAGTCCACACAAAGGGTGTACCTCAAATTCCCAGCTTAAGTGATAGGGGAGCCTGTGCCACTTGACCCTACAGCTCACCTACTACATTAGGCCACACTACCAAGACAAGAGTCAGAGTGTCTCTCTCTAATATATAGAAACAAATGCAGAGAGGCTGCCAAAATGAGGAGACAAAGAAACATGGCACAAAGGAAAAAACAAATCAAAAGATCAGAAAAAGAACTAAACAAAATGGAGATAAGCAATCAATCTATCAGATGCAGAGTTCACAACACTGGTTAGAAGGACACCTCAACAACATAAAAATATCCAGTCATAAATGAAGAATACACTAATTGAAATAAAGAAAATTTTTCAGAGAAATAACAGTAGAGTGGATGAAGCCAAGAGTAAAATCAATGATTTGGAATATAAGGAAGCACAAACAAACAAACAATGAGAACAACACAAAGAAAAAAGAATTAAAAAATATGAGGCTAGTTTAAGGAGCCTCTGGGATTTCAAGTGTTTCAACATTTACATCGTAGGGGTGCCAGAAGGAGAAGAGAAAGAACAAGAAATTGGAATTCTATTTGAAAAATAATAAAAGAAAACTTTCTTAATCTGGTGAAAGAAACAGACATGTAAGTCCACGAAACACAGAGTCTCAAACAAGATGAATGCAAAGAGGCTTACTCTAAGATACATCATGATTAAAATGCCAAGGTTAAAGACAAAGAGAGAATCTCAAAAGCAGTAAGACAAAAGAGTCAGTTATTTATGGGGAAGTTCCCATAAGATTGTCAGCTGATTTCTCAAAAGAAACTTTTCAGACTAGAAGAGATTGGCAAGACATATTCAAAGTCATGAAAGGCAGGGACCTACAGCTAAGATTGCTCTATCAAGCAAAGCTATCATTTAGAATGGAAGGGCAGATAAAATGTTTCCCAGATGAGAAAAAAGCTAAAGGACTTTATCATCACCAAACCATTATTATATGAAATGTTAAAAGGACTTATTTAAGAGAAAGATCAAAACTATGAACAATAATATGGCAACAAATACATATCTATCAACAATTGAATCTAAAAAACAAACTAAGCAAATGAGAAGAACAGAGACAAAATCATGGATATGGAGAGTGTTTTGATGGTTGCCAATAGGAGAAGGGAGGGGGAGAATGGGTGAAGAGGTGAGGGGATTAAGAAGTACAAATAGGTAGCTACAGAACAGTCAGGGGGATGTAAAGTACAGTACAGGAAATGGAGTAGTCAAAGATCCTATACGCATGACCCATGGACATGAACAATGGTGTGAGGATTGCCTGAGGGAGTGGGAGTTGCTGAGCGGAGGGGGTCAAAGGGGGGAAGTGGGAAAACTTTCATAGCATAATCAATAAAATATAATTCAAAAGAAGTTCATAGTCAATACTAGATTAACTGAAATTGTTAATATATAACTAACAATATGTCTATAAGCCTGTAGGTAGGCAATTTAGTAGGCTTACCACATGTACCTATATGACCATGGTCCATTAGCAATAGACAAATGAGTGAACTGTTCTAATATTATCATTTTTGTTTTGAATCTAATAACTGTTTATTTAGCTGATGTCCAGATGTTTGCTTGTTAGAATTTTATCCTAAAGTCTAATTATTTTTAGCAATATGTTGATGTTCCAATGGCATCTAAAGATAATAGATACATAAAATAAAATAATCTATTAGGTAATAGAAGAGTGTCAATGTAGGCATAATGCATTATTTCATGAATTATTGATGAATTCTAGTTCATTTAATAACATTAAGTACAATGTTTTTTTTTTGGTCAAGATGTCTTAATTGGAAAGGAATTTGTAACTTATGCATTAAGGTTTTGTAAAAATGACATTGACCTAAGCTGATGATTTTCTTGGTGTAGCATTCATTTAGTGATTGCCAAATTTTGAATCATATAAATTAAAAGTCATGACTGAAATTGGAAAAGCAAAGAAAAAATAACTGAGTATCATTATTTAAGAGATAAACCCCCGACATTAAGGATGTTCACCATGGGAGATAAGAAGAAGATTTAAAAGAACCTCAGGCATTTTTCTGTAATATCTTCAGAATTACAAAATCATTAGAGTCTCAAAAATGGAGTTTATTTGGCACCTGTAGTAAGCTCTCTTTCACAGAAGAAGTAAAAAAGGAAAGACCCATTAACTAGAAAAGCAAATAAAACAGTTTCCTGTAGTTTTGCTAATTCAAAGGAGGATAATTATAAAAAGTTACTTAGAGAAATAACACAACAATATTTGCAGTAAAACTAACAAACTAACAATAAAAGAGCTTCAGAGAAAATTAATCATTATTTAAAACAATTTTTTACTTTAAAATTTTTAAATTAAATGTATTGGGGTGACATTGGTTAATAAGATTATATACATTTCAAGTGTACAATTCTATGATACATGATCTGTATATTGCATTGTGTGCCCAACACCCAAAGTGAAATCTTCCATCACCATATATTTGACCCCCTTTACTATACGCTAACATCTTTCCCTATTGTAACCACCATAGTGTTGTCTGTGCCTATGAGTTTTTGTTTGCTTGCTTTTCTTGTTTTTTTTCATTTGTTGTTTTCAGTTTTATATCCCCAATATGAGTGAAATCATTATTCTGATTAGATTTTATTCACTAAAAGAAGTTATAATAGACTTGGAGAACATATGTTTATGATAGAACCATGTCTTATTCTATTTCTCTACTCCATGTTGTCAGGGTCCCTTATATTATATACTCAATAAAGTTATTATTCTTGATGATGAAGATTTGGATAATGGTAAAAAGAATGAAACAACCCTGTTCTTAAATTTGAGATTAAAAGAGATAATTTTATCTGGGCAAATTGTAAAAATAGATGG
This sequence comes from Trachops cirrhosus, assembly GCA_028533065.1. Classification (NCBI taxonomy): domain Eukaryota; kingdom Metazoa; phylum Chordata; class Mammalia; order Chiroptera; family Phyllostomidae; genus Trachops; species Trachops cirrhosus. The sequence goes on from CM052539.1 coordinate 75,382,779, forward strand.
GTTATACTTAACACTTATTAAAGTATTACTTCCATTGCAGAGATGGACTATGTCTCTGGGTTGTGGGTTACATTAGGTAAAGGCTAAAAAATGAAATGGTATAATATGTTCTCTACTTTGTTCTCCATATTAGTTTTCATTTGTATGGTATTGGTTTTTTATTTTACTATTAACTGCCATACATAATATCTTCAATGATGGGGCTGTGCATTTATAATAATCAAATTCAGCTGGCACTTCAATTCTTTCACCTAACTTTTGTATCTTGCTCCCTTATCACAAGGCCCCTACTTAATTAATGCCAACTTACTTGAAGCAGAATATTTGTCTCCTATTTCCTCAGGAGATTGTATGTTCCTTTTAAATTCCATATATTCCTCCATATAGAATAATTTACAATCATACACATACTTACATTTTGTTGCCAAAGTTCATAGAATAATGAATTCTGTTTAAGGTCATATTTTATACTGTTCTCTCTACAATTCCTTTCCTTTCCCAAACTTACGGCTAATTCATACTTATGATTGACACTCTGTTTAGTTGATATATCCTCAAAAGATCTTCCTTGATCCTTTTTTTGGATACTCCCTGTTGTATCCTCTTGGATTTTATTTTATCTAGTATACATTTGTATTGAATGTATACTAGATAAAAACACTTACCAGAATTGTTTTACACTTAAGATATCCATAATCAGACTTCAAGTCTTCTAGTTAATTACCTGTTTTTCCCAAAGCTTCACTCATCTCAGTATATGGGACCTCTGTTCTTCCAGATGTTCAAGCCAAAATCCAGAAGCCATCCTTACATCCACTCCCTTTCCTAAACCCTATATCTAATTCATTCACAAATTCCCATAGCTCTACCTTAAATATATATATCAAAAGTATAACCTCATTTCTTCTTTCATGAATAGTATCTTGGTTTAAGTCACTAACATAATCAGCAAATATCAATTCATTTTCCTCCTAAACAGTGTCCCTTTCTCTGCCATTGTCCCTTATAATACATTCTCACAGTGGCCATAGTGAACCTAAGTCAGATTATGCCATAATTTTACTCAAAATCTTCCAATGTTTTCACGTATAACTCACAGCAAAAGTCAAAGTACTTTCATTGGCCTGTAAGGTCTTGCATGTTGTGGTTGTGACTACCCCTCCAGTTCTTGTTGCTCTCTCCTCCCTTTCTCTGCTCCAGCCACAGTTGCTTCTTTGCTGATTCTTTAACATGCCCTGCCTCTGTGGCTTTTAAATTACCATTCTCTTTGCCTGAAATTCTCTTCCTCCAGTATCCACATGGCCCATTTCTACAATCTTTCAGATATCTAGTCAAACATCACCTTGTCAATTCTACCCTAACTATCCTAGTTAAAACACCGACCACCTCCCCCTCTTGTATTTATTCCTCTTGAGTTCCTCTTCTCCTTCTTCTCCTTCTTCTTCACCTTCTCCTCCTTCTCCTTCACCTTCTCCTCCTTCTCATTCTTATTCTTATTTTCTTATTCTTATTCTTATTCTTATTCTTATTCTTATTCTTATTCTTATTCTTATTCTTTTATTCTCATTCTTATTTATTATTCTTTCTGGAAAACTTACAACAGTTTCATGCAATGCTAAACTTACATATTTTTAATGACTCTGCTTCCAATTAGAAAATTCCTAATAGGGAAGAAAATCTTGTTCACTGCTAGATCCCTAACAACTAGAGTATTGCATGAAAAATAGGAGAATCTAAAAAAATATATATGTTGACTAAAACATTTTAGTGTAATTATGTTTTTGTACATTAAATTGTCCTTCTCTACTGGGAGCTCCTTGAAGTTAATAATTATTTTTTTTTCCAGCACTGAGCAGGGTAGATGCTCAGTAAATATTTATTAAATGAATAAATAAGGAAATATTTCTCAAACTCTCATGTGTCTCCCAATGAGGATCATGTTCTAAGTGATGTGAAGTTTCTGCTGGCATTGAGTATAAGGCTAGATTTGGGGCACATGTTTAAAACTTGCATATAGAAAGTAGAAGCTCTTGAAACAATGAGCTCTTAATATGCAACATTTTAACCCAAAATGATATGCATTTATTTCACATGTATTTATTGAGCATGTGCACTGTATCTTTGGGATTCATCAGGAAACACAATAAAATAAGCTAAAATCCCTGACCTTGTAGAGCTATATTTTAATGGAAGAAGACAGAGAAAAAAATCAATGTAATAAAGAAGTAAATTTTATATTATTTTAAAAGTGATACATACTATGAAAAATAAATAATTCAGTAAAAATAGAGATTGAGAACAGCAGTGACAGGGGGTGGTGGTCTTGGCAGTGAAAGACTTAACTCCACTCATGTTGGATACGGAGAGGTGTGATTGATTTTTGAGCTAAGAGTTAAAGGAAACAATCATATTTAAAAAGGAGTACAAAGTAACAGTTTGGAAGATCACCTTTTTCTTTCTCAAGTTGGAAAAGCTTATGAAAACTCTCTGCAACCACATAAGGCTTAGTGGGGTCAAACTGAAATTTGGGAAAGATAATGAAAGCTCTTTACTCTGCAACACCAAAGCCTTAGTGGGTTACACTGAAATTTGGGAAAAGTTACTCATCCAGCTCAGGCTGCATTTCAGCACTTCTGGAATAGCATGTAGACATGTTGATAATAATGTTTATATCATTGCCAATAGAAAGTTTCCACATTTGTATGCTTAATGAAGACATGTTTCAAAACAGAAACACAGAACTCCCTATAATAAATATTTGTTAATATACAAGGGAGACCAACAGAGTATGAACTTGTTTGAGTTCTGGGACAGTTTGAGAACACACTCTAACTGGAGAAACAAATAAGCAACAAAGACAATCTGAAACAAGACAGAAGATGCCACAACCTCTTTAAGGTGCATATTTGTGTGCATTTATTTTAAAATAATGATAGGTATTATGCTATTAGTTAAATATTAGTATTTGTTAATAGGTTAAGTAATATGTATTCTTTAATATGGAAATTGGTCTTTGCCTGAAGTCACCAGATTATACATGTATTAATTGGTTTTACATAATCTTGTTTAAGGAAAGATAGTAAATTATATATAATTCATTTTGAAGTATGGGTTTAGTGTCTCACAATTACTTTTTTAAGTTAAAAGAATTCCTTCTGTTAACTTTTAAGGAGAAACTCCTTGAGCAAGGAAGGTCCTAATCTCTATTTGTATCTACCCTTGTATTCCTCTGAGAAAGACATCTAATGAGCAAATCCATTGGCATAATTGTGCTTGAACTTGACCAATTCCTGTGCAGATGTTCCTCCCACACCAGGGTACAATCCTGCCCATGGTCTGCATCCACCCCATGGGAAGTTCAAAACAGCAGCCCCCCCCCCATTTCTAAGTCTTCTGGTTCTTTGTCTAGTAATTATTTGTTCACTTCTCTCTCTTTTATGTTTTAAATTACATTAACTTTTAACACAAATTATCCAGGCTGAATAAATGACATTACACACAAAGTTTTTAGAAATATTTATACATAGTAAGTTCTCTACTTCTATTAAACACTGGTCAAACATTAATTAGAACCAAAATAAAACTTTGGCAGAAGACACTGAACTCTTTAAAAAGCTATAAATGGAAATAGTGTGTATACTTAACATTGGGACTTTACTTACTAAGTATGATATTGTTTACCAAAAACAAATGGTTGGTTAGTTGTATCACATGATGATAATAAAGTATAAGCTTAACCGGAAAGTTCTTCAGGCACTTATGTATGTTATCTTAACAGTTTTATTTATTATGATTCTATTACTGCTATTTCTACTATTACTATAATTAATATTACTATTAATACCAATACCACTACCACTTCTGTTACCATTGTTACTTCTTCTATGGCAACTGCTACCTCTATTATGGCTACTACTGCCTTTATTACTATTTATATTTCTTCTCCTGTTGTTTCTACCACTACTATCACTACTACTACTACTACTACTACTACTACCACCACCATGGCTGCTATTCCTACTATTGCTATTGTTATTACTACTATTACTAGTGCTTGGTAAGTTCTTACTATGCTACTGGGTTCATGACTCTTCATTTTGTATAAATATATTATTATACCTTATAACAAACATATGATGTACCTATTCTTATTTCAACTTTTTAAGATAAGAAAAATAAAGCTCAGAGGGAACAGCAACATACCAAATTCACAGAAGACAATAGGTTAGGGATCATGGACTCAAATCAAGGTGCATAAGATTCTACATGCTGTGTGCTTTTCACTATGTTCTACTGCATCTCATGGTCAGAGAAACTCCCCTTCGTCACCACGAGCCAGCTTATGCTTCAATGGGCAAACCAGGAGATGTAATTGTGGCAACATATATTCAATCTTCAGAGGAACACATTTTAAGTGTACAGTACAGCATTGTTAACTACAAGCATAATGTTGAACAGCAGACCTCTAGAACTTTTTAACTTGCATGACTGAAACCTTATTGATACTGAACAGCAACCCTGCATATAACCCATGCATCTACATTCTACTCTGCTTCTATGGTTGGACAACCTTCAATACCTCATGTCAGTGAAAGCATGAGGTATTTGTTCTGTGACTGGCTTATTTCACTTAGCATGGTTCATTTATGTTTTAGCATATGACAAGATTTCTTTCTTTTTTATGGTTGAATAATATTCTATTGCATATACGTATCACATTTCTTTATTCATTAGTCAGTAGATGTTTGGATTGTTTCCACCTCTTGGCTGTTATGAATAATGCTTCAATGAACACAGAAGTGAAAATATCTCTTTTGAGATCTTAGTTTCTATCCTTTTTGGATAAATACCCATAAATGGACTTGATAGATAATATACTAGTTTTTATTTTAATTTTTTGAGGAAACTCCATATCATTTATCATAGTGGCTGCACTATTTTACAGTTCCACTAACTGTGCATAAACATTCCTATTTCTCCACATCCTTGCCAATATTTGTCTCTTTCTGTGTTCTTTGTTGCTGTTTTCTTTTATAATGGCCCACTTAACAGATGGGAGGAGATATCTTGATGTGGTTTTGATTTGGTTTTCACTGATTATTGCTATTGAGCATCTTTTCATATACATGTTGACAATGTGCATTTCTTCTTTTATGAATCATATATTAATAGAGTATAATACTATAAGCAAATATGTTAATAAATATCTAGCAGTAATTCATATACATGCGCATATCATGACTATGCTACAATTATCAGTAACTTCCACAAATTGTCATAGAATTACCCCACTCTAACTTATTAAAATTTTTAATTATTTTTGATCAGGTCTTGAAAAGGCTAGCTATACATATAAATATATTTAAAATAGTTAAATTTTTCACATTGGTTAGTTATATGAGGATGCACATAAAACATGCAATCATACAAGTCTTAAAAATTTGGAATAAAATTACTTTGTTGAAATTGACAAGATCTATACTTGGACTGGGGTAATATCTGATTAAACTGTTTCTTTATTCTAACAAACAATATTTATTAATGATGGTTTAAATAATGTAATTTTTAACCTGGAAATTGATCTTTGCCTTACTCACTAATTAAAAAAATAATGCAGTGAACTTTAAACAGAAAATCATTTACATTTCAATAGACTGTATATCTATAAACATAAGTCTTAAAAGACAAATTAAATCTAATAAATATCCAAACAAAGCAAAGCTTTTGGCTGAATCATGAGAATTTTTGTTAGGAGTTAGAAAAATACTTAAAATGCTGGGTATATGTGTCAGCCCAGGTATCCTACAATATGGAGACTCAAGGGAAATATGGACATAGAATGCTACGAAAATCTTCAAATTAAAACTTCAAAACTCAGGCAGGTGTAGGACTTCTGGCCAAGTTGGCAGCATAGGTAGACAAACTGTGTTTCCTTGCACAACCAATATAAGGACAACAATGATTTAGAAACAAAAAACAACCAGTACTGACAGAAAATTGAACTGTGTGGAAGTCCGACAACCAAGGAGTTAAAGTAGACACATTCATACAGACTGGTAGGAGGAGCAGAGTCAGGTGGCTGGGCAGAGAGGGGTCACGGCAAAGTGGTGGCTGGCAACACAATGAGGCAGCAGATTGTGGAGGGGCGCAGTGCACAAGGTGGCTGGCAGACTGGTCAGTCCCACATTCATGTGCAGATAAACCAGGTGAAACCAGGGAGTGAGACAGACCATGCAACCCAGGGTCCCAGTGCCAGGAAATAAAGCCTCAAAATACCAATTGGAAACACCTGTGGGGGTTGAGGTGCCAGAAGGAACTCCCAGCCTCACAGAAGAGTTTATTAGAGAGACCCACAGGGTCCTAGAATGTACATAAACCCATCCACATGGGAATTAGCACCAGAAGGGCCCAATTTGTCTGTGGGAAGCAGGGGAAGTGACTGAAATCTGGCAAAGACAGGAGCAAGTGCCATTGTTCCTTCTCGGACCCCTGGCCTATGTCACAACACAGTGACATGGGTTGCCCCACCTTGGTGAACACCTAAGGTCCCACCCCTCGCTAACAGGTACGTCAAAACAAGAAAAATGGTCCGAACAAAAGAAAAGATCAAAGCTCCAGAAAAAATACAACTAAGTGACAAAGAGCCAACCTATCAGATGCACAGTTCAAAACACTGGTGATTAGGATGCTCATAGAATTAGTTGAATTTGGTCAAAAATTAGATGAGAAAATGAAAGCTATGCTAAGTGAAATAAAGAAAAATGTACAGGGCACCAATAGTGATGGGAAGGAAACTGGGACTCAAATCAATGGACTGGACCAGAAGGAAGAAAGAAACATCCAATCAGAAAAGAATGAAGAAACAAGAACATGAGAAGAGGCTTAGGAACCTCCAGGACATCTTTAAATGTTACAACATCTGACTCATGGGGGTGCCAGAAGGAGAAGAGGTAGAGTAATAAATTGAAAACTTATTTGAAAAAATAATGAAAGAGACCTTCCCCAATCTGGCAAAGGAAATAGACTTCCAGGAAGTCCAGGAAGCTCAGAGAGTCCCCAGAAAGTTGGACCCAAGGAGGAACACACCAAGGCACCTCATAATTACATTACCCAAGATTAAAGATAAGGAGAGAATCTTAAAAACAGCAAGGCAAAAGGAGAGAGTTATCTACAATGGAGTTCCCATAAGACTGTCAGCTGATTTCTCAAAAGAGACCTTACAGGGAAGAAGGGGCTGGAAAGAAGTATTCCAAGTCATGAAAGGCAAGAACCTACATCCAAGATTATTCTATCCAGCAAAGCTATCATTTAGAATGAAAGAGCAGATAAAGTGCTTCTCAGATAAGGTCAAGTTAAAGGAGTTCACCATCACAAAGCTCTTATGATATGAAATGTTAAAGGGACTTGTCTAAGAAAAAGAAGATAAAAAATATGAACAGTAAAATGACAGTAAACTCACAATTATTAACCACACCTAAAACAAAAACAAAAACAAACTAAGCAAACAGCTAGAACAGGAACAAAACCACAGAAATGGAGATGACATGGAGGGTTATCAGCAGAGGAGTGGGAGGAGAAAAGAGGGGGAAAGGTATGGAGAATAAGTAGCATAAATGGTAGGTTGAAAATAGGCAGGGGGAAGGCAAGAATAGTATGATAAGTATAGAAGCTAAAAAACTTGTAAGTATGACCCATGGACATAAACTAAAGGGAGGGAATGTGGGTTGGAGGGGGTGTGCAGGGTGAGGGGAGTGAAGGGGGGGAAATGGGACAACTGTAATAGCATAATCAATAAAATATATTTTAAAAAACTCAGGCAGATGTAATTCAAGAAATTTCTAAGCTGTTATGGATGATTAGACAGTATATGGAATTAATACACATTTATAACTGACTCATTTATTATGAGATATACTATTGGCACTTTCATACTCCTTATAATCTGCAACATTTTATTCTTCTAGGCATCTATAGGGCAAGAGCATATGTGTCAGCCAAGCAAACTAATTTAACATTGTATTATTGTTTTTGTACATATATCTCCATAGTTTCCAGTAGAGTATATGTGCCTATGCAGGCACATATCCCCATATTGGTGGATATTTATGCATCAGAAAAGCAGATAGTTAATGCAGTGATATTTAGTGTAATGAAAATGAATTTTGGATCAGACAGACCTTGGTTTTAATTTTAGTTATGCCACTTACTAGCTTCAACAAGTTTTTACCCCTCTGAGTCTCAGTGAACTGATACTTGTAATTAATAGTCTTACTTTTAGTCTTGTTACAAATAGCCAATGAGATGGCATGTAAAGCACTACATTTTCTTTGAGCACAGTAGAGCTTAATACAACTGTTATAAATATGAAATGATAACATTTCTAAGTATTAACTAAGTTATTCTAATGTGTTATGTTAGAAAAAAAGTGAATGTTAATAGTCAGTATATTTTACACTTTACTATTTAAATTGCTCTACTGAGATGTGTTTAAGAACCAATAACAAATTTATTAAAACATTTTCATTTTATTCTATTTACTTATTTAACTTTTATTGCTTTTTATAAATTGCAACAATAGTACTATCATATATAAACATGGTAACTAAAAATACAGAGATCTGTAAAGAAAAACTTAAATTTTATTCTCTATTCCCGTCAATAGTCTTTCTATTTTGTTTTTCTTTAATTTTTTAAAAGATTTTATTTATTTATTTATTTATAGAAATGTCAGTGTGTGGTTGCCTCTCTTGTGTCCCCTACTGGGGACCTGGCCTGCAATCCAAACATGCACCCTGACTGGGATTTGAACCAGCAACCCTTTGGTTTGCAGGCTGGTGCTCAAGCCACTGAGCCATAGCAGCCAGGGCCCTCTCAATAATCTTGAACTAACTAGAGTTCATTTACATTTCTTCTTGTTTAAGCAAATATTAAACATAAGTCTATATTAATTTTTTTCTTTTTTCTTTTTTTTTAATAATGAGAGCATGTTATGTATGTTATTCTTTAATTTCTTTTCAATCTAGGTCAATGTAAGTATTTAGCTCATTTGTTCTAATTACTACATAACATTCCATTTTATGTACACTTTATAATTTAGTTAACCATATCTCTATTCTGTATTTATGGATTTTTCATTTAAGTATTTATCTTAAAGAAATATTGATTATATATCAAACATGATATAAAGAGTAAGTGTGAAAGTCAAAAACATAAGAATTTAGTAATAAACATGAACTGAAATCATTACATTTCAGTTATATCTTATAGACTCATACTATAAGGTTACATTTAGTATTCAATATAATCTTATTATAATGGGGTATAGCCAGAGCCCTCCCCAAAGAGAGGTTTGTAATGGGGTCCAAGAAATATAAAAATATAGGATATCCCCCCTCCATGAGTCTGGACTAGGGGATAGGACACATGGAGCTGAGTCATTGAGAGTTATTTTTCATATCAACAGTTGGCCAGCTTCATACCTGATATGCAAAAATGGTTATTTTACATATATATAACAGCTGGCTAGCTTCATAGACATATTAAGTAGCTCTGGCCATGCTTTGAGCCAGGGAGATGGGAATGACTTTGCCCCATGACATAACTGGGAGGCTGCTCACCCTGGTTATAGCACCTGCATGAGAGCTTGGAGATGGTTTGCTTCATGCCTTTGGGCCACACCTTCCCAGACTAACTATGGCAGCCTGGAAAGGCTGGAGAAATATGGGAGTGCTAGCAGGTGTAGCTGATTGTGGGAGGAGTTGGAAATGGAGTTGCAGAGAAGCCTTGGGATTTAAACCCAGGTGCAACAGCCCAGTGGTTTGGGACCACATAGTTTTGGGGCTCCCTTTACCACATGGCTTAGGAAGGAGGAGAGACCATGTGGGACTAGGGATGGGGACAATGTGAGATCTTGCAGGGAAGGAAGGGTGAAAGCACTCTCACTGGTGGGCCATGAGAAGGTGCCATGTGGGTTTGGATTAAGAACTGGAGATCACAGTGACACAGCTGATGGTGTAGGGAACTGCTGGAGGCCTGCCAGCAGACCACAGATTACTGGGAAGAACCAGTGGCTATCTGAGCCATGGACTTCTATTTTTTCCTGAGATACGGTACCCCTGACTGGCCTGACTAGGCAAAGTGGGGAATGAAGGACTGTGTGTTTGTGGGTGTTTTAAGGGACTTTGAGTATTTAAAGGTAACACTCTGCCATTACTCTAAACCTGTATAACTTTTGAATAAATAGTTCCTTCCCTTTTCACTAAACTCTGGCATTGAGATACATAATTCCAATTCCCTGGCGGCAGGCAAAGAATTCACAGTGACAGAGGGACCCCGTAACCCGGGGTCCATTCTGTAACATTATGACTTGAGAAGAATTACCAGTTTATATATTCTGTGTACTGAATTTCCAAAGACAAAATATCTTGAAAGAGTCTGAAGAAATAAATTGTCAGCAAGAAGTTACTGACATAGAAAAAGTCATAATTTCATAAATGGTATCAATAATAAATTTGAGACAAGTTAATTGGAAAAAAGAAAGTATTGATTAGATCCCCAGAACATAACTTGGATTTGCCTTTGCCAGTACTAAATGTGTAATGAGTTGGGTGTCAATAAGTAAATAAGCAATCTAATTTGAACGGGACTCCTCCTGAGGTGTCTCAGCCATGCCTGTTGGATTAGTTCATAGCATATTTGAGCTGTGGTAAAGTACTACTGAAATTACTTCTCAATTTGTGTGCCTTTCTCTGAGAAAAACATCAAAAATTTTCCCCCTTCTTTGTGGAAGTGGAGTGGGGTAAGGAGTTAATTGTACACTAACCCAAGCACATCAGTCAATTAAGGCAATTAACAGAGACTTTGACACCATGAGGGAAAAAATGAGTATTGAGGTATTATCTATCTTTTCCTCTTTTAAAATCTTTTTGTTCTTTGTCTCCTTGCTCTACTCATTCTCTTCCTCCATAGCAGCTGTTTTTTTTTCCTCTCTTCCTGATTTTGTTTGTCCTGCTTAGGATTACTCCTGTGTAGGAGAATTTACACGTATTTCACTATTTCTGTCTTTAGGCAGGCGTGTCAAAGTCATTTTCACCAGGGATCACATCAGCCTTGTGGTTGCCTTCAAAGGGCCAAATAGTTCTAGGACTGTATAAATGTAACTACTCCTTAACTAGGGGCAAGGAGCTCAGTGCTGCCGCTGGGTAGAAACAAGGTGCCAGGAGGGATAAAACAAGGTGGAGGGCTGAATTGGCCTGTGGGCCTTGTGTTTGCCACCTGTGCTTTAACACATCAAGGAATGGCTGACTCAGAAGTGAGGTTCATGAAATTAGCAAGTGAATTGTCTGCTCCTGAAGCAGGATGAATTCCCAGGAGCGTCCTCTAGATGTCTGACCTGTGTACATACTCCACAGTTGTGCCATTTACACACTCATCCTAAGAGCACACAATTTCAGGCTGGCATTTACCTTTTAAAAGCATGCATCTTCATTCACAACAATCATTGGCTGATCAAAATTCTTTTCCTTCTGAGATGCACAACGGTAAAAAAGCTGTTTTGTCACGAGTCTCTCATTGCTCTTAAAATACCATTGGATAGAATGGAGGAAAGCATTTCAAATCAGATCATGGAATAGCTCACATAAAACAGCAGCTGTTTTTGACTCATTTCACAATACTATGTAAATAAAACAGCTCTAGCAGCTGGAAGAACAAAACAGTCTCTGATAACACTAATTATTTATTATGACTGCTTTGATGTAGCATTTATATGAACACAAGTTATATTTTTAAAAGCCAGAAGGAAATTAAAAGTAAACAAAAGAATTGTACTCCTGACCGACTTCTTTGCCTCGAGGTTACTATAATCAGCTGCTGGATACCTTCCATAGTCTTTCAGTTCCTGGGTTCTGCCTTCTCTATCAGATGTGCACAGAATTACTAGGATGTTTAAAACAATAAGACATAGAGAAAATGTCTCTCTTTTTCTTTCAGTAGAAATAAAATCAAACAGGCAAAACAAACCAAACATTAAAGCACATCGATTATGAAATTACCATACCTCCCAATCCTCATTCCTTGAGTTTTGTAAATTAACAAAAGATTTTCCCCCAAATATTTCCCTTTTGAATGCCTTTAAGGTAAATGTTCTTTAATATTGGGACATAAGCAGAAAAATACTGTGAGATCCTAGTATACTGAGATGAGACTCTCCCAAAATGGAATTGAATTATAAAAATATTGTGTTTATTCTTATATGTTTAAACTTCAGTCATCTTCAAAGAAGAATTCTCCATTTGATGCAGTATACCCATCAAGATGTTTTTCCACTGCTCAGAACAGTTCTGAACTGGTTAATTTTGATGCCTTTTAGTGCTTTGCTGTGTTTTGTTTCATCTCTTCTATATAAGCCAAATGTTTCTCTTTAAGGACTTTTTACATCCAGGGAAACAAACAAACAAAAAAGTAGATCGTGGTAAGATGGACAAATGGGGAGGGTGAGGAATGGGGGTCATGCCACTTTTGTTCAAAACCTGCTGAATACTCACTGTGCTGTGGTTGTTGAAATGGGCATTGAGTTCTGGCTGGTGTGGCTCAGTGGACTGAGTGCCAGCCTGAGAATCAAAGGCTCACCAGGTCATTCCCAATCTGGGCACATGCCTGGGTTGCTGGGCCGGTCCCCAGTGGGGGGCGGGGTGGGCGAGAGGCAACCACACATTGAAGTTTCCCTCTCTTTTTCCCTCTCTTCCCCTCTGTCTACAAATAAATAAATAAAATCTTTATTAATAAATAGGTATTGAAAGAATCTTCAAAATATATTCATAGAACCCAAACGCAGCCTCTCACAACACCACCAGCTGGTACACTAAATACAGATGGATTTCTAGAACACTCATGTAATGGGGGAAGCCTGTACTATAAGAGGCTCATCCTCTAGAAGATAATTCATTTTGGGGGAGTTCCCCCTAATAGAAAAAATATGCTCACCTGTTTCCTTGGGGTGAAATCCTTACAATTGAAAACCCCAAATATGGGAACAAGGTATCACAATTTCTACCCCTTACATAGAGAAAACACATATAATTTTTTTAAAAACATGGTTGATCAAAGAAGAGAAATGTGTGGTTACTAAAGGCTTGGGATGATATGTGCCTCATATATTCTGTTTCATATTAGTATGTATGTCTGAAGTTGGAAGTTTCTGAAGATCCACTAATCATTCTTATTTTCCACAGTCACAGATGATTTATTGAAATGGGCTTAATGGACAGTAGGATATTTTAGAGAAATGGAAAGTTATTCTCCCCTTTTCTTGTGAAATAGGTATTTAAGAAGAAATGGAATTCTTCCTGTGTCTACATTAAGCAGAGCATTAGGATTGTAAAAGAACTGTCTCCAAGAATTTGAGAGCTGTAATATTTGTACAGACAGGCAAACCAAAGGGAGAAACTGTGGTTTCCCCAAAGATAAATGGAGTTGGAGGTAGGGGCAGATTCCTGGATCAGCACTATCAAACTAGATGCTCCAGAAAGGGAGAGTGGGCATGAGAGGAAAGGTTAGAAATACAGACAGGATAATTGCAGAGGTAGAAAGAAAAACTCAAAGTGATTTCCTCATGGTTCTTGAACACCCCTTCCAGGCTTTTCATTCTTTTGTTATTGCTTTTTATATTAGCATTTCTTCCTCCCCTACTTTCTCATATTTTCTCCTGTGTCTGAAATGCATTTGTCTTATTCCTGAAGTGCACAGCCTTCATCGTTCCTCTGGCACTATTGACATTTCGGTCCCAATGATTCTTTGTCATGGGTGCTGTTCTGTGCATTTCAGAGTGTTTTGCAGCATCCCCAGTCTCCACCAACTGGAAACCAGTAGTAACCCTCCCCACCGCCCCCGTGTCATAGTGACACCAAACGTCTCTAACCATTGCCAAATGTCCCCTGTGGTTGGGTGCAAATCATTCTGAGTGAGAGACACTGTTCTATATAGATTACTGCCTCTAGCATTGCTTTGTAATTTAATATGTGCTGACTTCAACTGAATTCTGTAGACATGTATTGATTGGTTCCTGAGTTAGTTGCTGGGGCTGCAAAAAGCAATTCGAACTTGTTCCCAATATTGGAATGGGTTATTAAGTATCTTTGCATATGTATACTTAAAGTTCTTAAAGGAAAATAATTAATGAAGATAGCAGAACTTCATCAAGCTTTTTGTATCCAGCTCTTCTCTAAGTACTTTTACATGTATCAACTCATTTAATTCTTATAATGACCTAAGGGCACCAAACCATTACTATTTTATATTCCCTAGTCTTCATCTTCTTCTTTCAGCAGATTACATGGTATTTTATTTATTACTCAGTGAACATTTATTGCTTGATTGATGGAAAAGAAAGTCTTTCTACCTGAAAATCCACTATTCTTTGACTTGTTTGCATGTGTTTCTATAAAAAAAAGTTTTCTTATCATCCTTTCCCATTTCCTGAAGGAATCATAGCACTTAAAATCACCCTTAGAAATGTATGATAGGGTATTTGTAAACTATTTTTAGACTTTGGGAAAGAAAAACACTTATCTAGAAAACTTCGTGCCTGTGTTTTTGTCCAAATTCAGCAAGTTATTTACTGGCGATAAAAAAAAGTTACCGCAAATTTGTGTAGTTATAATATCCTGTCCAATTGCTTTCTTTTGTCACTTCAAGTCAGATTCACTGCTTTTTCACTTATTCATCCCTTCCAAAATAGACATCTCATAACTTTGAAATGAAGAATAAGGCACAAGTTTACAGATGTGCAGAGAATGTAGCCAAAATGTGAGATGAAAGAGATGCATAGGCTGAGACTGAAGTTGAAGCAAGAGGGGTAGACTCAACTCTGACTACTGCCAGGAGACCCGGTAGAGGCCAGTGCTGCTGCTGCCTGGAAGCCCCGAAGTCTGTGTGAGCTCAGAGGTCAGAGATAAGAAACGCAGTAGCTATGCTGGGAGAGGGAGTGGTTCCTAAAGGAAGTCAGCACTTTGACTCACCACTTTATTGGTGTTTTGAGACAGGGTTGTAGCTATGCAGTGTTTAAATGGATCCTAATTGTAGTTGTCTTGACATTTGCCTAGTAGATAACCCCTTGAAGTGCGGTAGGGTATTTCCTCTCTGCACCAGACTGACCAAAATGTTTTTCCAAAATGTATGCCTCATTGCACTGATTCTACCACATGTTTTGAATTATGCTGGGTCAATACTCAGGTGAGTGGGAGCAGATACCAATTAATTACACAGTGGAAGTTTTTCCCTCCAAATATGTTTATAAAAAGATAGCTACTTGTGTGCCTGTAAAAATACAAGTATCTGTGGCTATCTGGGTTCCAACCCAGACCTGCAGAATCACCATTTCTAGAGGAGAGGCTTAGTAAAAATTAAAAACAAATACACAATCTTATTTGTTTATGAGATATCAAGTTGTTGACAGGAGAGACCTGTTTCTTACTGACACATGTAAAGAATTACAGATTAGCACATCTATTAGTGTGCAAGCAGGGTTTATTAGTGATCTGTTCCCATGGAAGAGAACAGGACTAGCTAAGGGGTGTGTGTGTGGGCGGGGGTAAGGGGGCGGATGAAAGGCATAGGTTCAGGGCAAAGCAGGCATCGAAAGCAAGGGACTGAAGAAGACTAGGGTGGCAAGTACCCCCTGATGGCCAGAGGCCTGGCAGCCTGAGGCCAGGAGGTCAGAAAGCGGAGAAAGCCAAGAGCAAATGTCCTTTGTCCTGAGAACTTACATAGTTGCTGGATGGGGGTGAAAAATCACATATTGATTGACAGGTAAAGTGGTGCCAGCTTTTTTGGAGGGCGGTGACTACCCAAACTTAACTATGTGTGGGGGTCTGTTAGCTCGAATCCTTATCTTACTCTAGACCACATTTGCTCATCTTGTAAAACAAATATGCGACAGGAGGCAATTAATTAAAGTTGGGGCAGGTACCCAAAGTTATTTATGGGCTTCTTCTTTGGGCACTGTGGACTCTCCCACCTTTCAGGCCTTGGGATGAAATCACAGTTTCAAAGGCTTTCTTTCCCAGATAGTGGAGATGATACATAAAATTTCAAGGACTTTCCTCCTCCCCAGCTGACACAGTGTTTCCTGTGATGTTGGAACACCTGGACATGTCTCCCTTCTCCTTCCCGCTTTGCCTTGCTATTCATTCTACTAAGTGCTAAAAGGTATTTCCTGGCAATCAGGATGCGACACTGACCAGTAACAGCAGCGCAGTCTCAGAGTCCTTCCTTTGCTGTCTCCTGCCTCAAAAGTGATTCTTATAACTATTTTTTAAAAAAATATTAATGGAAGTAGAACTATATATAAAATCTTATGCATATATTTAGAATGTTTTAATCCCTACTCTTTCCTACTCATTACTGAAGACTATCTCAGAGGTTAGCCTTGCAATACAACAATGCTATAGAAAAGATTATACTGCTACATATGTTACACATAAGTGCAATACATGCTATATGTTATACATATCACCTATTATACATGTATGCAACATACATATCACTTATATATATATTTCTATATTACATATTAAAGAGAGAGGAATATAATGGTAGCTTTTAGCTTAATGTAAAAATAATATTTTAATTACAAGAAACAATGAGATTAAAAGAGCCTTTGAGCATAGGCCTTGAAATCAGGAAAGCATGGGTTTAAATTTTGTTCTGTTCACTTATAGATTAATGTTGTTGTTTTTGTTATTATTTTGTTTTGGTCCAAAGAGACAATAGCAAAATGTTTTGATAATGTCTATTCATATCTAATATGCTGACAACTTGGATATCTGAATAACCTCTATCCCCTTGTAACCTCATCTAGCAAATGGAAAGAGTAGGAAGGATGAAAGGGAAGAAGAAGAAAAATAAAGATAAAAAGACCTCTTTTAGCCTGCTTTGACTTGACATAAAGGGACAGAATACAAACAAGAGAAGGCCACTGAAACTCTGACAAAGATATGGCCATAGGATTCACAGAAGGCACCAACGGGCAATGTGTTCATGAAAGGATGTTCAGTCTCATTAGAAAAGAAGGAAATGCAATTCAAAACAATAAAGACAATATTTCACATCCAGTTGACTGGCAAAAATTTAAAGTTCAACTTCTGATGGGATAACATATTGATATTACCACTTTAGAAAGCAATTTGGCAATATCCAATGAAGCTGAAGTGTGAGTCCTTCCCAGCAATTCCACTCCCTTTTATATACCCTAAAACAGTGCTTCTCAATGTCTAATGTGTTTCTGAATCACCTAGGGATATTGTTCCAAAGCACAAATGCAGCTTCTATTTATAAAGTCTGAATTGGGGTCTGAATCTGCATTTCTAACAAGCTCCCAGTTGAAGCAATGCTGCTAGCACATGGACAAGCCAGTTGAGATGATCTCTTTTTCATGCAGAATGGCAGTTGCACAAGAAAATTTATTACAATATTAATTATAAAACCAAAAATTGGAATTGCACATAAGTAATAAAGGGTCAAGAAGAAGTATATTAAACATTAAACATACATGAGAATAATATCTTCCAACTTCAGGACAATGGTTATCCTTGGAGAGTAAGAGAAAAAAATTAGTCGAAGAGAGATAATACAGAAAGCTATAATTGTGTGTATGTGTGTGCAATAAGTACATATATATTTTATAGATATAATTTATATACATACCTCTATGTATATATTTTATTATACCCAGCTAATATTATATATGAACATGTATGTGTATATATTTTTAATAAAATAAATAAATATGAAATAAAATATTAGCTAGATGTTAAGTACATGGGTTTTTGATATATGGGGTTTTCTTAACTATTTTTATATGCCTTAAGATTCTGTATAATTTAAACAGAAAATAAATAAATCAGAAAGACCTGACTCATCCAAAACAGTGGCTGTGGCATTTTATTTAGTAATGTTAGTTCTTTAAATATAGTCTATTTTTTAGCTTTCAGAGCTTTTGAATACTCATTTTATATAATTGCCATTTTAACTATTTATTGTAGGCAGATGATACATCCTTTTAGAGTCCTTTACAAATGAAAAACCTGAGTTCTATCCAATTCACACAAGTAGTAAGTAAAGTCAGGATTTTGTTTGAAGAGAACTTCTCTGCAGGTCTGTTACGGCACTTTGCATTTTCTTCCTTACAAGTGGTTGTCTTCCAACTGACAACAAATATTGCAAAATCGATCAATTACATGATATGTCCATCAGATAAACACATTTTCAGGGAAAGAAATGAGGGCCATTGTGAATTAACTTCTCTCTTCCTACTTTCTCATACAATGATAAACAGAGCGATAAGATTCTTCAGTGAGAAGCTGCATAGGCCTGTGTAGGCCACAAATGTTGATAAGTGGTTTATCAAAAAAGGCCAAATATGGGAAAGTGGTAGCTTACCTCCATTGGCACAAAGGCCAATAAACCTTATTCTTGGTCCTTGAGGACCTAAAAATATGCTTGAATAACAGTATGAGGTTCTCTCATCTGAGAGGTAATGTGATATAGTAGAGAGAGCTACAAAATGTGCCATCCTGATCTTGGCTCCAAAATCCAGTTCTAACACTTACTTGCTGCTTGGTTTTCAGGAAGTCACCTACTATTTTAGTAACCTAAGAGACACATTTGCAAAATTCTCTACACTGAAATATTTAGAAGAAAGGCAAAGAAATACTCTTGAAAAACAAGAGAATTTTACAGGACAGAGGATAATTCAAAATAACAAATAAAGAGTAAGGTACAAAATGCTTCTCTTGCCTACATTAGCATACCTGCTTTGGAGAAAATAAAAGCCCCATGTAGCATTGCCAAAACAACCCTAACTGGATAATTTTCTACAAATTATATGTAAAATCATGGCATATTAGAAAAGATACAGCTGTCTTTCACTCACATTTAATGAATCATATAAACTGGATAAAGCTGTGCTAGGCAAGGCATTGCTGGAAACACAAATTAGAGCTAGTGGGTGTCCAGGGCAAAGTAGGACTAGTTACAAGAGAAGGGTTTTTGTTGAACCCTATCTCTTTGGATAGAGTCTTATCTATTCCTTGTTAATATACTTGTGTTTCTAAAAGTTGGAAAGAGGGAAGAATGTCTACTGGAAAGAATTATCTGCTTAATATTTTCACTATAAATCTATTTAAAATGTATTTCTCTAGGTGTGTAAAAAATGAGATCAAGGTTATAAAAAGTCTATCTCCCTCTCTTTTATATCATATCCATTAAAAACAACAAAAGCAAACATAGGAAGAGAACAGAGTAACAAGTGCACCCTTGTGTTCACTGCAGCATTGTTTACAATAGCCAACATTTGGAAGCAGCCCAAGTGCCCATCAGTAGATGATGAGTAGAATAAAAAAAGTTATTGTACATTTACACAATGGAATAATACTTAGCCATGAAAAGAAGGAAATCTTATCTTTTATTATTTTATTGATTATACTATTAGAGTTGTCCCAGTTTTTTCTCTTTTCCCTCCTCTACCCAGTAACCCCAACTCCCTCTAAAGATACCCCCTCCTTTGTCCATGTTAATGGGTCATACATACAAGTTCTTTACCCCCCTGCCTGTTCTGTAACTACCAATTTGTACTTCTTAATCCCTTCACCTATTCCTCCATTTCCTCAGACATCCCTCCCAATGAGCTACCAGCCCACTGATCTCCATATCTATGATTTTGTTTCTGTTCTGCTTGTTTGCTTAGTTTGATTTTTAGATTCAATTGTTGATATTTATGTATTTATTGCCATTTTAATGTACATAGGTTTGATCTTCCTCTTTTTCTTAAATAAGTCCCTTTAACATTTCATATAATAATGGTGTGATGATAATGAAGTCCTTTAGCTTTATCTTGTCTGAGAAGCATTTTATGTACCTTTGATTCTAAATGGTAGCCTTGCTGGGTAGAGCAATCTTATCTGTAGGTCCCTGCTTTTCATCACTTTGAACATTTCTTGCCACTCCCTCTAGCCTACAAAGTTTTTTTTCAACTGACAGTTTTATGGGAACTCCTCCATAGGTAATTCTTTGTTTTTCTCTTGCTGCTTTTAAGATTCTCTCTTTATCTTTAACCTTTGACATGTTAATTGTGATGTGTCTTGGAGTGGGCCTCTTTGCATCCATCGTGTCTGGGACTTTCTGTGCTTCCTGGACTTGCATGTTTACTTCTTTCACCAAATTATGGAAGTTTTCCTTCATTATTTTTTCAAATAGATTTCCAGTGTCTTGCTTTTTCTCTTTTCCTTCTGGCACACCTATGATGCAAATGTTGACATGCTAGAAGTTGTCCTAAAGGCTCCTTACAATATTCTCAACTTTCTGGATTCCTTTTTCTTTTTGCTCTACTACTTGGATGTCTTTTGCTTCCTTATATTCCAAATCATTGATTTGATTCTTGGCTTCATCCACTCTGTTGTTGATCCCCTGTAAACTGTTCTTTATTTCAATTAGGGTCTCCTTCATTTTTGATTACATCATTTTTATGTCGTTGAAGTACCCACTGATTTCCTTGAGCATCCTTATAACCAGTGTTTTGAACTCTGCATCTGATAGATTGCTCATCTCCATTTTGTTTGTCTTTTTCCTGAGCTTTGTTCTTTTCTTTCCTTTGGGCCATATTTCTTCATCTCCTCATTTTTACAGCCTCCCTATGTTCATTTCCATGTATTAGGTAGAGTTGCTTTGACTCTGTGTCTTGGTAGCATGGAAATCTTACCTTCTGTGACAGCATGGATGGACCTGGAGAGTATTATGCTAAGTGAAATAAGCGAGTCCCAGAAAGACAAATACCATATGATCTCATTTATATGGAATCTAATGAACAAAGTGAACTGATGAACAAAATAGAAACAGACTCATAAGTATAGAGAGCAGGCTGACAGCTGTCAGAGGAAAGAGGGGTGGGGGGCTGGGTGAAAAAGTTGAAGGGACTAAGCAAAAATCAGAAACTCATAGACAGACAACAATGTGGTGATTCCCAGAGAGAAAGGGGTAGGGGGTAGGTAGAAGAGGGTAAAAAAAGGATAAATCGTGATGGAAGTTGACTTGACTTGGGGTGGTGAACAACACAATACAGTATACAGATGATGTTTTATAGAATTGTACATTTTAATTCTATATAATTTTATTAACCAATATCACCCCATTAAACTCAATAAAGAAATAAAAAAATGGAGTAATAGGCATAGATGCAGAGGAATAATTTAAGTTTTGAGCACCTCCCAATAAAACAGTACTAGAATTTTTGCTGACTGTCAAAAGTCTCTCACTTTTCTGTTTTTCCATTCTTCCACACAGTGCATGCTTATGGTGAACCAGATGCACCAGACTTTGCTAGTGTAATGCTACTTAAAACAAGGTACACATGTGAAATCCATCTCAGAATTCTCTAACCCCTGGTGGTAGTACAATAGTTGGGTTTATTCCCTGGTGTATGACCTTTCCAGAATGACTTACCAGGTTCATGGACAGCCCCTCTATGCTTGGCTTCACCTTCAGTGCCACTCTTAACCATGTAGGACTCCATGTACACTCAATGGGACAATGTCTTTTGGAACTTGCACTAAGAAGAGGGAGAGTGAATGCAAAGGCTCCATTCTTCTTCCCTTTTTCCACTTTGTACAAGAATTTATAAGATTCTCAATCCAGCTTCAACTAGTAAATCAAATTTTCTTTATTGAAATAAACTAGTTTAATTTCAGAATGCATGTCGCTACAGGGCAAAGGTATTCAAATTTTAGATAATTTGGTTTTTCTGGAGTCACCTATAAAGAAGGAATCTATAGATTGAAATTTATGGAGGAAGGGGATCCCAAATGGAATCTTCCGTTTACATTAACCTGAGTGTCTAATTTGCACTTAATATTGATTTTCCAAGTATCCTCTTTTCAAGTTTTTCTCTCTGAAAATTTTGCCCTCCTATCACAAAAACTTTATCATTCTCAAGTAGATATAATGATTTTTGCAACCTTTCTGTAGCTCACATACAATTTAAAAGCATGAATCAAGTAACACCAGGCTTTGATTGAAGTGAAAACAGTGGGAAAAGATATATTCTATTTTTTTTTAGTTTTCCCATTTGTGAGATCTATATATTTGTAAATTACTTTAACCTAAGTATTCTTAAACTTTAGTGTGGAGCAGTCACATTGAGGACTTGCTATAAATACATCTGCTGAGCTCAGTCCCATAGTTTCTGATTCAGTAGGTATAGGGTGAAGGTCAAGAGCTTATATTTCTGACTATTCCAGGTGATGCTGGTGGCACTGGACCCTAAAACATACTTGGAGAACTGCTGCTTTAATATAAGTGTACATACTGAGGGTAGTTTGTGCACTGGTTGAGAGCTCAGATAGTCTGTTTAAATTCTACTCTCATTATTATATTTTTCAGCTAAGTGACACTGGCCAAGTTAGTGACTTTTCTCTATTTCAGTTTCCTATCTCTAAAAGGGAGAAATGGAAGTGTCTATCACAAAGATTATTAGAGAGACTAAATGAGATAATAGGTGTAAGCACTTAGAACAATATTGTCCCAAACAATATAGAAGTGAAAATCCATTTTCAAGAAGCAGGACATTTCAACAGAACTTCTGGCCAAGATGGAGGCATAGGTAGATACACTGTGCCTCCCTGCACAACCAAAAGAAGAACAACAACAAATTTAAAAACAAAGAACAACCCAAACTTACAGAAAATTGAACTATATGGAAGTCTAACAACCAAGAATTTAAAGAAGAAATACTCACCCAGACCAGTAGGAGGGGCAAAGATGGGCACCCAGGATGCAGAGGACTAGCGGCAAGGCTGCAACTGGAGGGCTGGCAGACTGGGTGGTCCCATCTCTGCCTGCAGATAAACTGGGAGGAACAACTGGGGAGCAAGACAGACTGCACAACCCAGGGTTCCAGTACCTGGAAATAAAGCCTCAAACCTTTGACTGAAAACACCTGTGGGGGTTGAGGTGGCAGGAGAAACTCCCTGCCTCACAGGAGAGTTGGTTGGAGAGACCCACAGGGTCCTAGAATGTACACAAACCCACCCACCTGGGAATTAGCACGAGAAGGGCCCAATTTGCTTTTGAGAAGTGGGGGAAGTGACTGCAAACCAGTAGACAGTGGAACAAGCAGCACTGTACCCTCTTGGACTCCTCCCCCATATACAGAGTAACAATGCAGCAACGTGGGTTACCCCGCCCTGGTGAACACCTAAGATTTCAACCCTTACTACAGGTGTGCCTTATGACGGGTGTGCCGAGACAAAAAAAAATGGCTAAATTAAAGAATAGATCAAAGCTCCAGAAAAAATACAATCAAGCAATGAAGAGATAGCCAACTTATCAGATGCACAGTTCAAAACACTGGTAATCAGGATGCTCACAGAATTGGTTGAATATGGTCACAAATTAGATGAAAAAATGAAGGCTATGTTAAGCTAAATAAAGGAAAATATACAGGGAACCCATAGAGAAGGGAAGGAAACCAGGACTTAAATCAATGGTGTGGGCCAGAAGGAAGAAAGAAACATTCAACCAGAATAGAATGAAGAAGCAAGAATTCAAAAAAATGAGAAGAGGCTTAAGAACCTCCAGGACATCTTTAAATGTTCCAACATCTGAGTCATGGGGGTGCCAGAAGGAGAAGAGGAAGAGCAAGAAGTTGAAAACTTATTTGAACAAATAATGAAAGAGAACTTCCCCAGTCTCGCAAAGGAAATAGACTTCTAGGAAATCCAGGAAGCTCAGAGTGTCCCAAAGAAGCTGGACCCAAGGAGGAACACACCAAGGCACATCAGAATTACATTAGCCAAGGTAAAAATGAAGGAGAGAATCCTAGAAGCTGCAAGAGATAAGGAGACAGTCACCTACAAAGGAATCCCCATCAGACTGTCAGCTGATTTCTCAAAAGAAAGCTTGTAAGCAAGAAGAGGCTGGAAAGAAGTATTCCAAGTCATGAAGGGCAAGGACCTACATCCAAGATTATTCTATCCAGCAAAGCTATCAATTAGAATGGAAGGGCAGAAAAAGTGCTTCTCAGATAAGGTCAAGTTAAAGGAGTTCATCATCACTAAGCCCTTACTATATGAAATGTTAAAGGGACTTACCTAAGAAAAAGAAGATAAAAAATATGAACAGTAAAATGACAACAAACTCACAGTTATTAACAACCACACCTAAAACAAAAACAAAACCAAACTAAGCAAACAACTGGAACAGGAACAGAATCACAGAAATGGAGATCACATGGAGGGTTATCAGCGGGGGAGTGGCTGGGGGAAGGTATGGAGAATAAGTAGCATAAATGGTAGGTAGAAAATAGACAGAGGGAGGTTAAGAATAGTATAGGAAATGGAGAAGCCAAAGAACTTATATGTATGACCCATGGACATAAACTAAAGGGGAGGAATGTAGATAGGAAGGGGTGTGCAGGGTGGAGGGGAATAAAGGGGGGGAAATGGGACAGCTCCAATAGCATAACCAATAAAATATTTTAAAAAGACAAAAGCAAAAGTAGGTTTACAGTTGTTCATACTGAAAATAATGCAACAATTAATAAATAATAATATAAGAAAAAAACAAAGAAGCAGGACATTTCTCATGTCCTTTAAAATGTGTTTTATTGATTGATTGATTATCACCTAGTCTACCATGGGGGCTTCCATCTTCATGAAAGAGCAATACTGGTTTTATTTTAGAAAAAAATTCAAGCTTACAGAGTACTGTAAAGACTGATGTGGTAGACTCAAAAATGTGGGGATCATGCAGTTTTGTAAATGTTAGCATTTGGCCATATTTACCCACAGGAAGCTGTTCTTACTTTAGTGTTTATCTTCATCATGCATAATTTATCCCATTATTATACATGTACATATATAAACATTGTATTTTAATGTTTTACATATTTTACACACTTATATAAATACTACTAAACTATGCAAAGATATAATATACTGAACTTTGTTATTCACAAAATACTACTGTATGTTTTTGATATTTATCCATGCTATTAGATATAATTGTAATGTATCATATTTAAGAAAGTGACCATTCCCTCATCTATTTCATTTTAGTTTATGGGATTTCATTTTTTCAAATTATTGCAAAAAACATCAAGGAACATTTTCTCTCTCTTTACTCTTTCTCTCCCTCTATATACATATATAAATATATATATATTCAGAATTTATATGTATAGATTATAACTGCTAAATTGAATACACATGTACACTAGGTTACTAGATTATGCTAGATTGTTCTTCAAAGTAGTTGCTTCTATTTTTACTCATACCAGCAGTATACAGAAAGTTTCCACTGAAAAATCCAAAATTTATTTATAATAAATTGTGTATTCTTACATGTTCAAACTTCAGTCACCTTTGAAGTACTCTCCATTTGATGAAATACACTTATCGAGACTTTTTTTCCCACTGTTCAGAACAGTTTTTGAACTCATTAATTTTGATGCCTTCTAGTGTTGCTGCCATTTCTTGTTTCACCTCTACCATATTAGCAAAATGTTTCCCTTTGAGGACTTTTTTCATCCAGGGAAACAAACAAACAAACAAAAAGCCACTTGGGGCAAGATTAGGTGAATAGGGATGGTGGGTTATGGGGGTCATGAAGTTTCTGGTCAAAAACTGCTGAACACTCAGTGTAGTGTGGGCAGGTGTGCTCCTAAATCACTCATCATAAAATGGGCAAATGCATTGAAAGAATCTTGAAAAAAAATTCACTGAAGCAGAATACAGCCTTTTACAACAATGCCAGCTGGTACACTGATACAGATGGATTTCTAGAACACCCATCTAACAGGGGAAGCTTGTACTACGAGAGGCTCACCCTCCAGAAGACAATTTTGTGTTTTTTGTGGTCCCCCCTCACATAAGACACCATTGCTCACATTCTTGCTGACATTTGACATTGTTATATTTTATTACTATTATTATTGTTGTTTTTTATTAATCAAATTGATGTAAAATCAGTCTTATTGAATGTAAACTTTCCAGGTGAATGTAGCAAGAGGATTTCAAGTTATTTAAAGCATTTATATAACTTGATTGATTTAGAATCTATACTAAGTATCTTAATTGTTATTCTCTGGTTGAGGGAAAAGTCACTCATCTGGATTTAATGCATTTGGTTTATGAATGTTTCTTTAAAGGGAGTGGGTGATATATTTTCTGATTCCTCCCACCACATATCATATCATTCATATATTCAAGATCTGTTCAGAAGGTATCCATCCATGTAATATGAAAAATACAAACATTTATTGATGAAAATACAAGATACGAGAAACATGTACATAGGACAGTGATGCCATTTCCCTTCAAAATAGGCACCTTGGGATCTCACACAGTTCTCCCAGTCACCATCAGCTGCTCCATTATATTTTTCCTGAATCTCATTAATGGTCTGAAATGGTTTCAAAGGTGATTTTAGTTTTGAGAAAAGTCAGAAGTCGCAGAGCACCAAATTTGGGCTGTAGAGGGAGTGAGTCACCTGGGTGATTTGATGTTACACAAAAAAACTCTGCATGAGACATGATGCATGAGCAGGCATATTGTCATGATGAAGCTGCCAATCACCAGTTGCCCATAGCTGCAGCCTTCTGAATCATCTGAATAGTTTCTGCAGAGGAATGTTTAAGTTTAATGCAAAATTTGATGCAGATTCCTTGCTCTACTCACTCAGTCATTTTGAATGTGATGTCCACACAGTACTCAATAGCATCTACTGTCTCACTGACTAGTACAGTGAAGTAATCATTGTTCATGCACGTGCCTTCCAGTCCACTCTTCTTGACTGCCAGGTTACACTGATGTGCAAACCATTCTCATTATATTAACAATGGCTGGACTTTTTCTGGATATGTGTAATAGATGTGAATCTCATAGAATTCACATTAAATAAAGAAAAGACAGTTTCCATTACTGACAGCTAACATTAAAGGTTGAGGAACTTGCCAAAAGATACCCATTGATTGATTCAGCTAACTAGCCAGCTAAGAAATTTTTCATTTCTTGAGCACCAACTATGACGAGGAACCAAGTCTTTTCTTTCACCTAGTGAGCATTGGCCTCAGATATCCGCCTGACTGAATTACTCGCTTCCTTCAGATCTTTGCTCACAGGTTCTCTTCTCTGGAACCTCCCCTGACAACACCCTTCCCTGGGTATGTGTGTGTGCACATGCGCTTGACAATGTATTTAATGCTCTTATATAAAACATTAGATTTCAATCTATAATTGCAAATATCATCTAAAACAAATGATGCTAAGAAGCTTTTAGAACAAATGATACATTAAATCAGTTTATGTTTCATGGTTAAAGAAAAAACATCCAAACTTCTTATGTTAATTTACATTATTCTTTTTTTATTATATTAATTTACATTATTCTTTTATTTCAGAGAAATAAACATTAGCCTTGAGAATATTTTTCTTCATGTGGTAGAACTATATTAATTAAAGGATCAAAGGGTGGCTGTACACACAGATGTAATATCTTGTCATGCAGAATTTTTGGTGAAACAAAGAAACAAAAACAAAAATTAGAAAAAAATGAGTATAGTGAGAAACTGTGTATGTAAAAAGTGGTTCTCTGTAAGGACTCATCTGTGGAAAATTCTGGAGTACTCACAAATTATATGTGCTGAAAGAGTAATTAAATTAGACTAGGTGGTGACTTCTACATGAGGTCCTGGGCAAATCCACTGACTTCCACAGTATATCTAGGTGAACTAAATACTGGGGAAAAGGAAAACTTCGAAAACAGACTGACATCTTTCAAGTCATGCAGAGTATTACTAACAGGTGGGAGTCACTTCATAAAATTTACTCATTGACTTGTTTTTGCTTCACTGGTGCTAAAATATGCTTTTCTCCTCTCATCACAGTTCAGAATGCTTATATTTTGGTTTAGGAGTCATTAAATCAAACCTAATTTTCAATACCTTTCTCCCTGGCTGTTATTCACTGTGGTGGTCTTTAAGAACCCTGGTCCTGTTTTCTATCCTTTGATGTATCGCCACTCTTGAGTAAAAGTCCTTGTGCAGTGAAAGAAAGTGGTTAAAAATGGATGGCAGTTTCCTTTCTTGTCATCAATTTGCCAGTTACAGAAAAAGACACTATTTTGTCTTCTTTTTAGCCTCACATGTTCTGCAGCTACCTTTCCATCGCCTCAGCAAACTCAGGTACACACCTGGGTAGCAATATGCCCCAGTACTAGCACTTTGACTCTTATGTGCCACTGGATTTTTTTCTTCTTAATTTCATAGTTCAGTGCCACTCTTTGGATTGATTTAGCACTTTGAAAATATCTCTCCGGTTTATTTTCTGATAACTACATAAAACTCCCAATACCTCTAAAATCTTTTTTCCTTTAAATACACCTTTTCTGACATTGTCTTAGGAAGTACTAAGCCCTTAAATTGTTTTCCTCTGCTTAATAGTCTATACATATGTTTAGGCAAGAACCAATGGAAGATCTAGGCAGTGAGCTAACTTAACGGTCAATATTCAGTTTTCTCTCTCTACTTTTTAGTTTTGATAAGCAAAGTAACAGGTTTCTTTAAAACTGTCTATTATTAATAAGTTCTTAGAAAAATTAATTTGTTTAAATTTTTCATTAGGACAGTAACATGGAAGTAGAGGCCAGGAACTTGGGTTTATTATCCTCACTTTAAACTCTTTCAGATTCCTCTATTATTTAATTTTATAGGCAAGTCTGTTAACATGTGAAAGTCTCATCTGTCAACCAAGAATGATCAAATTTCTTCTTAAAGGGTCTGTGCGGTATCAAGTAAATCTGTTATGTTTTCGAAGTTTATTATTAGAGGTCATTATTGTGATTTACAATAACATGGCAGATTCAAAAATTTAACTCACAGCTCCTCAGATGTGCATAGAAAAATTAGCTTCTTAGTTTCTGTAATTTATCTAAGATTCCTCGAGAAGCTCTATCCTGTTGGAAAGTGATTGGAAGTAGAGGCACTGCAGTGAAAAGCAATAAGGGGTTAAATCCTAAGTAAGGTAACAATGGCATTTCTCTTAAGCTTTAAAAAGTCCCTTTGGCATGATTTTGTTTCTTTTTAGTAAAGTCTATCATTTATATTGTCTTTTCTTTCCCCTGTTTTGTTCTGACAGTGTCTGGGTAGGTAGGTTGGTTTAAAGTTATGTTTTAGTTTTGTTTTGTTTTGTCTTAGATCAGCTCTATAGTAAGCAAAAAAAATAATAGGGTCCCCAAAACACCCTCACCCTAATGCCTAGAACCTATGAATGTGTTAAATTAGAATGCAAGACGGAATTCAGTTTGTAGATGGAATTAAACTTGCTAATCAGTTGATTTTGAAATGCTCAGATTATCCGAAATTATCTGGGTGGGCCCAATGTAATCACAAGGGTCCTTGTAAGTGAACAAGACAGGAGAGTCAGTGTTAGAGTAATGCATGATGAAAAAGTCTGAAAATGGAAGGGGGCCAAGAGACAAAAAATGTAGGTAATCTGTAGAAGCTGGAATAGGCACAGAAGTGGATTTTCATCTGAAGTTCCCAAAATAATGTAGCCCTGCTAATTAATACCTTGTCTTTAGCCCAGTGAGACCCACATTGAACGTGTGGCCTGAAGAACTGTAAGGTAATATATGTATAATGTTTAAGCCATTAAATGTATGATCATTTGTTACAGCAGCAACAGGAGACTGATACAGAGTCTATGTCATATCTTTTTCTTTGTGGCTTCCTGGAGTG
The DNA here is from genome assembly GCA_028533065.1 of Trachops cirrhosus. Lineage (NCBI taxonomy): Eukaryota > Metazoa > Chordata > Mammalia > Chiroptera > Phyllostomidae > Trachops > Trachops cirrhosus. The sequence goes on from CM052539.1 coordinate 75,412,564, forward strand.
AAACAATCTACTTCAAATGATTACCACTGAGGTATAAAACTGGTTCTCTCTGGCTTCTCCAGGCATTATGCTGGTTCTTGTCACTAAAAGTCTGTGGTCTCCACTCTTTGTCTCTGACGCAAGTCCCTGCACTTTGGCTTCTGTGTCCCAATCTTCTGACCATCTAAGACTTCTACTTTGTCTTTATTGAAGCATGACATGTCTATGCTACATGCAGGCCATGGAGGTCTAGGAAAAGTGTTTTGTACTTATGTATCCAAACACCTCTCTTGTCTGTGCTGGGTCATTGTTCCCAAGATTTGGGCTGTGATCTATCTAGTATGCACAGGAAAATCAGGCACATGGTTCTGTCTGCTTCCCATATCACTGTCTCATTTCTCATTCTCATAATGCTCTAAGCTTGAAAAAATGCACTTTCCTTCTTTCCAAACTTTCTTTTTGTCTAGCTTATTTTTAAGTATATTTTATTGATTATGCTATTACAGTTGTCCCATTTTTTCTCCCCTTTACCCCTCTCTACCCTGCAATCCCTCCCACCAGCATTCCCCCTCTTAGTTCATGTCCATAGGCCATACATATAAGTTCTTTGACTTCCCAATTTTCTATTCTATTCTTAACCCCCCCCCATCTATTTTGTACCTTCCAATTTTTCTAGTTTATAGAGGGTAAAATCCATGGTATATTAGGCAAGTTTGAATGTCATTATGTCAATGACAATTGAAATAATTTAACACCTTTCTCGTTTTGTATATATTGTATAATTGTGATCCTTTGGGAGGCAAATAAATGCATACCTCTAGAACATTACTAATGAGGATGGTCACAAACACAAAAAATAAAAGGGAAAAACCCTTTAATATTGTTCTCACTACATCAAGAACTGTTGTAGCTTTTTGCTATGCATGTATTAAACAAAATAGAGATTATATAAATGTGAAAAATAGTAATGAGCACTATTATATAAAATATAATAACTTTATTTTAAGTATAGTATATACTTATAAGTTGTATGGTTACCATGCTTGTTATTAATCTTTAATTAAATTAAATCATGTGCTTTGGCTTTAAATTAGGAAATTCAAGAAAACTTATTAAATATGGGCTCTAAAAACAGTATTTATTATACCAAACTAGCAACATATTCTTTAGGGTGATTGATTAAATTGGCTTTGTGGAATGATGGGGCTAGTGAAGACCATAAGAAATCACTTAATCCATTCCCTTCAGTCCTCAAATTACCATTTGCAAACATGCTAAAAAATATTGCCTTCATTTCTATAGACATCACCATCATGCCCTCTATCTAAGGAAGATATTTCAAAGCTTATGAAGCTTGCTCTATCGCTTGTACTCATATAATATAGTTATTTATTACTGAAGATCACTCTATCTCTGCTTCTTATCCTATTTTCTTCTATAGAAGACTTTTTTTCTGGCAAATTAAACCAAGGATATCTGATTTTGCAGAAAGACTATATGACCACAGTAATAATCTGTCAACCCCCATAATATTAAATGGTCTTTTCAGTGGCAGCCACTACTTAGGTTACCTAGGTACTGGCAGTAAAATTCAGCAGAAGTATTGACCTTTCTCAGAATGGTCCTCACTTCTGCTATGCACTTTCTCCACAATGATACCACACAAATCTATGACCTTGGTTGTTAACCTCCACAGTCCCTGTTTCTAGCTATTCTCATTCTCTCAATCTCCATGTTAATATTCAATTTGTTGTGAGATCATCTCTATCTTCAAGTTCTGTATGTCTCAATAAGTACTAAAATTTCCACTCATTTTACCTCTCAAATTCGCTCCTTTATCTTATTTATAATAACTTAATTAATAGTTACTATGTCATTAGCCATTCAAAGAAAACTGATAGTGTCCCCGGGTCCATGCCAAGGCCCAGACATGTGAGAAAATTCAGTTGAATTGAGCAAAATTAACTCACAGCAGCCTGCCAGGTGACTGCAGACACATGAGCAAGACCATTCTCAAATAGCCATCTCCTAATGACCATGTAGATCTGAGAGATAAATAAATGCTGTTGTTGGAAACCATGAATCTTTTGTGTTTGCTTTACAGTAGATAACTATCATAACCACTCTCTTTTTTTTCTTTACTCTCCATAACCATAGGTTAAGTACTCCTCATTTAATTTCTGCTGGTTATTTGAATCTGAACTCTTTTCTCTATTTCTTGCCCTGCCTTAATTCAAAATTTCATATATATTTTTTCTTCCTAAACTATTGTTAGATAAAAATTACTGATACCTCCACTTGTGGTATTTCTCAGTCTGCTGAATCCTCTACAATAATCTAAGTGGCAGTATCAGGTAGTGGTTAAGTTCTAAAATTCTGTGTTTCAATCCCAACTCTGCTACTTAGTAGCTCTATGATTTCAGGTATCATGTAAACTCTCTTGTCTCAGGCTAGTTTAATAACTTTCTATATCTGTGAAATTAATACAAATATAATACCTGCTTTGTAGAATAGTCTTGAGCATTTTCTGAATTAGAATGATTTCTGCCAATAATAAGCACTCAGTGAACATTATTATTAAATGTACACATATTGATTATGTCATTGAAAGTTAATATATTTCAAAGAATGTGTTTTCAGTAAAATATTTCCCCAGAGGTTTCCATAATCAAATAAATTTACAAACCATTCTAAAATACCACTTATTTTTAACAGCCACATAGTGTTCCATTGTGTAAATGTACCACAGCTTTTTTATCCACTCATCTACTGATAGGCACTTGGGCTGTTTCCAGGTCTTGGCTATTATAAATAATGCTGCTGGGGAGATAGGGTGCATACATTATTTCAAATTGGTATTTTGGGATATATTTCCAGATGTGTGATCATTGGGTTAAAAGCAGTTCCATATTTAGTTTTTTGAGGAAACTGCATCAGTCTGCATCCCCACCAACAGTGCACTAGGGTTCCCTTTTGGCCACATCCTCACCAGCACCTGTTGTTTGTTGATTTACTGATGAGAGCCATTCTGTCAGGTGTGAGGTAATATCTCATTGTGGTTTTAATTTGCATCTCTCTGATGTTTAGTGACATTGAGCATTTTTTCATGTTGATTAACCATCTACGTGGCCATAAAAAAGAAGGAACTCTTACCTTTAGCTACAGCATGGATGGACCTGGAGAATATTATGCTAAGTGAAATAAGCCAGTTAGTGAAAGACAAATACCATATGATCTCCCTTACATGTGGAATCTAATGAACAAAACAAACTGACAAACAAAATAGAAACAGAGGCCTGGACCCATGGAAGGGGAGAGAGGGGGACTGGATGAAAGAAAGGCGAGGCATTAACCAAAGAACAAATATGCATAACCCATGGACACAGACCATAGTATAGTGATGGCCTGAGGGAAGAGAGGGTTGAGGGCTGGGTGGAGGTGTGCAAATGGGGAAAAATGGGAACATCTGTAATAATGTCAACAATAAAAATAAAGTTAAAATGAAAATAAAATATCACTTCATGAGGAAAGTTGTAATGCTAAATGAACTCTTTCCTTCTTACTGGTGTTGGAAAAAAATAGCAAGTTGGACTCAAGTGCTGCTACTGGAAAGGAATGATCCTGCTGGGTTGAAAACCAAGCACAGCAGGAACAGAAACACAGCAGAGAGAAAGCAGGGGGCAAACCAGAAGGAGCAAGTCCCCCCCTTCCTCTCTGCCCTGCATTCTCCCCCTAGCACACCCTAATGGGGAGGAGAAAGGTGCTAGCATCACAAAGCAGAGGTTGGGATGGCTGATTCAGAGTTGAGAGACAATAGACAAATAATTGTCATATAGTGTAAAGAATACATCTTAATCTGATCATCTCTAATCCTAAGTATGAAATTTAGATGCATAAAACATTAGTTAAAAATTCTAATAATGCTAAAAGATAAATATTGAGATTGACAAAGAAGTCACAAAATGTTTTTAAAAAATGGGTCTGTTTTACAATAACCTTAGCAGTGATGAATATTCAATACATTCAGTATCAGAAATTGAATATTACTGTTAAAGCAATTAGAAATATTTCTGGTAATCAGTAATAAGAATTTCAGAAAATTGATTATGCAATAAAACAAGTTTTAGAAAATCAATCTTTGTGAATTGACCTAGTCTGTAATAAATATTTACCATAATCATTTTTACTACTATTACTCTCATTATTAGCTACCAAAGACAGTCCCAGTATATCGGGATAACATACAAACATATAATGCTGATTGTGCAATCTTCCCTATACTTTTCCTATCAGTGTGTTTCTTTATGCTTTTGGCTCTATTATAAATGCCTGCTTAATTTTTTAGAGAATAGTAATTAAACCAACAATTCTCAGTTTATGTCACCTTTACTCAGAAGATTTGCCTGAAGTACTTTGGGAAAGATCATTATTTCTTTTTCTAAATTTCCACTCTGTATGTTTTATGATTGCACTTATAGCATTGTTATAACATAGATCCTAGAGTTTATGATTGTGTATTACTTCCTTTTTAAATTTGTTGGGTTCTTAAAAACAACAATGTCTTATTTTTCTTTTTATCTACAAGCAGAAACATAACTTGAACATAGTAGAAACTAAATAAATATTTATCTCAAGAAAAAGCTGGTTTAGTAACCAAAAGTTAAGCCAATGGTTGTTGTAATATAATGCACAATCTAATGCAGGAGCCCACAAACTACAGACCTCCCATGGGCCAAATGCAGCTGTCTCCTGCTTTTGTAAATAAAGTTTCATTGAAACCAGCCACACTATAAACTTATGTATTGTCCATGGTGGCTTTAAAGCAAAAATGGCTGGATTTAGTAGCAGCAGAAATTTTTATGGCACACAAAGCCTAAAATATTAATTATCTGGCCTATTACAGGAAAAGTTTGCCTTCCTAAATCTATGATTACAAAGGTTTTAGTAATATAAGGTATTTTCTTCTCAGAATATTGGAACTTACTTGAAATTAGTAATTTTGGGAAATCAAGACTGACTCCTTGAAACTAAATCATCATTAGAAGACTAAGTGATTCCCGCATCTTTGTAGACTATCTCCCTCATTAACTTAAATTACCTTCATTTATATTTTCCTTTCTACATAAGAAAGTGCTTTCATTATTATTTTATATGCAATTAATATGAATGATTTTTCTAGCTGATAGATAATTATTATTATTATTCAGATCAAAACTAATCTAACCCTCCTTTCTCCTCTCCTCCAGTGAATCGGCACTCCTATCATAATCTCACACCTCCAGGATATTTACCCACATCACTGTTACCCCATCACTGAGCCTCATGAACACAGCTGGAGCTCACATGGAAGTGAAGATGACACAAGCATTGCTGGAAATTGGTTGCTCCAGAATGAGCTGTCACCCTGGTGTGTTCCCCCAAATAATGTAAGCAGCAGTTATCTGGACACTTCAAAGTGATCCTGCACTCACTGTCTTCCTAATTGCTATTGCCACTGCAGTGTGAACAAATGGAAAAAAACTCTGAATATGAATATATATGGGGCAGCAGGAAAGGTCTAATATATATATCTATATAAAAAAACCTGAAAATTTTCATATATATATGAATATATGGGGAAGAGGCAAGGTGTACTATATATGTATATATGAAATTTTTATATATATGAATTTTCATTTATACTTTTTCATAAAAATTTTCATATAATTTTCCATATATGAAAATTCTTAGGATTATATATATATATTAATATTATACCTTGCTTCTTCCCTCATAAACTTGTCAAACCTCCTAATGGGGAGGACTCCTCATCTGAACTCCATGACATAGCACTCCTAACCAAAACACTTGTTCATTTCAAAATGTGGATTCTAGTGCCAAGCACTGTTACAGAGAAAACACTGGAAATCCTGTCTGTCATCAGATAAAACATGGCCAGTGCTATTTTTCATGTTGAGTCAGTGATGATGTCATAGCAGCCATGCCCCTCAGGCCTTCTCCATTAGGGCAATGAGAAGAGGGTGTGCCTTCCAGCTCACTTTGGCTGGCACACACTTATATTTGCAAGGTCATGGCTCTATTTACAGACACACACATTCTTTTCCCTCAGAAAACTCACAGTGTTTTGTTGGTTGAGTTAGTAAAGGTGTTTAGATTTAGTCACACACGTGCCTGAGACAGGAGATAGTGAGGAAGGAGAAAACTCTGGAGGTTTCCCAGGGCTAAGATAGAGGACATTGATACAGGACAGAGACCCAGTTCTGACACTGGTTGTTCCCACTTCCTGGAAAAGCGCTGAATTATGGTGAATCATGAATGCACCTGCACAGAAGATGCTCCATTACTCCTGCTTCATTATAATAGCATTATAATAAATTAACATTGTGCGACCCCCTTCCCCAGTGGCCAATTAAGGAAAATCATGGGGGACACATGCACAGTAGCTTTAAAGTAATGTAACTACTTCTACATGCGCAATAAAAAGCCTGCCAAAACTAGCCAGGAAATATCTGCCCTATAAGAATAGAATCCTTCCAGCCCCTGAGGTCAATCTCTGCTTGGAGTTGGCCCACTCCCATCTTCTGTGGAGTGTACTATTGCTTAATAAATCTGTTCTTGCTCTCTGCTATGAACTCTGTGTTTGGTTCAATTCTTTGCTCGTGGTCAGCAAGAACCTGGTTACTTGTGCCCACCAGTGACATGTCCACTATTTACCTGTCCTCATAAAAGTTTAGTCCTTGATGGTTATAAATCTGGGTTTTGTATTTCCTTTGTTGACTTGTCTTTTAGGGGATTCTTGGTTTCATTTTCTTCCAGATAACTTTATGCAAGACCAGTCTCAATCCATGAGAAATATTCTAATGAGCCTAACTCCCAAAAGCAGGGATTTTTTTCTTTTCTCTCTTTTTAAAGATCTTTCTTTATCCCTTTCGTACTTTGTCTAAAGTATCTTTTCAACAGTTTTAGAGTCTTGCATAACTTCTGGTAAAAGATGAGAATCTCACTATTAAGCCAAAACAATTTTATTGTAGTCTTTCACTTGGACAAGGATGCTGATTTTATATGCTCAAACAAATGGAATAATTTCTCCCTTAACAAAAGAAACTGCTTTGAATTAATTTCTTCTCTTGACCTTTCAGCACAAGCAGAAGTACAAATTTAAAATGATAGTTCTCTCTAACAACAATCACAAAATTAATATATGTTATGCCATTTCAAGAGCACTACTATATAAAGAAACTGAAGCAAAATTCAGCAAGGAATGTCCCAAAGATTACATGAAATGTCCCTCTATATACAAACATATTTAAAATTAACTCACTGCATTTGGACAAATGTTTACTAATTGATTTGCAGCAACAAATTTTTCTAATCTAATAATTCTATGGGCCTTGGCTTTTTTCAGCCACCCAGTCTCTGGGATTCTTTTGCAATTTCTTCTTTTACTCCTATGTGAGGTTTGTTGAACTATTTCTACAAGTTTTGGACTCAGCTTGATATTGTAAAAGTGTGATTTTTTTAGAGATCTAACTTTTTATTTAAAAAGCTTACTCTGTAAGCATCTTAATGAACTTATACTTTTAAACTGCTGACTTCTACTCACCAGTAATTAGTTTGTTGTAGGCTCAAAGAAAATTCTTTGGGAATAGGGAAAAGAAAACCCAAATAACAGTGTGCATTCTCTCTCTAGTGGATTCTGCTTGTAAAAATTATTTAGGATAGTAAAGATCTTTTGCTGCCTAAAAATGGATTGCAATTACACTATAAAAGTAATTTAGATTTCATATTTTCTAATATGTGTTTTTCTCCCACACTTTTACAAATAAAACATTTTGTATTATCCAAGAAAGTAATGTTTTTAAAATCCATGTAGAAGTGCTTCAAAATGCATAAGCATATATGCATAACCCGCAGATGGAGATAACAGTGTGGTAATGGCCTAAGGGGAGGCTGTAGGGGCTGAGGGGAAGTGGACAAAGCAGGGAAGATAATGGGGACATCTGCAATAGTGTCAACAATAAAAATAAAGGTAAAAAACATGAGCCTCTTTTCCAAGATTTTGGATTTTTATTATTGGTCCAAGCCATGTAAGTTAGGATTAGTTTTACTTTGTTCTTTTAGTATTTTGACATCTTTTTTATTTAGTCTTAAATACCTGACAGTCAGGACACTTATCTATATGATGTTTGACATATCACATAATCATTTTGGATTTATGTTTCCTTATCAATTGAATGAAGAGATTTGGTAAGCAATAGATATTTGTGGCATTGATTGCCACATAAAGTCTAGTGTACCTCTGAAATTATGTGATTCTATAAAAATTAGAATATGTGGGAATTTTTTACTCATTATAGAAGTTATTAAAGGTGTAGACTACCTAAAATATTTGTAGCAGAAATGACAACTCTTAGAAAATTTAAACTTATCACTACTTTGGAGGAAATATAATAGCACATGTAAAGTATGGATAGTCACTGGGGAGAGCAAATTTTGTATAAATATCATCAAGCTATGAGGGATAAAACAGAAAAAAAAACTATGAATCAAATAAAACTGCATAGTCCAAAACTAGGGTGTTATATTAAAAAGAAAATATATAAAATAGTAATGTTAAGGAAAACTAATGAAGAATATGTTGAGGATGTGGGAAATATTACATAAATATTAGGATATAATGCAAGTGTGTTGATGAAATATTGGCCCAGGAGCGAGGAGCCAGTTCACCTGGGTCCTTATCTATATTCTTTTTAATAACTAAGTAAGTAATTCTGTAATTCTGACCTCTGCTCTGTGTCTCATTTTAGCTTTTACATGGTGGAAAGGAATGCACATCCACAGTGCACTACTTAAAACTTATGAATTGTTTATGTCTGGAATTTTTCATTCAATATTTTCAGACTTCAGTTGACCATGGGTAACTAAAATTGTGGAAATAAAGGAGGGTACTGTGCATACATATTTTTGCTTCACTTTTCTAATCTTATCAACTGCTTCTGTGACTCCACCTAGACATGTGAAATGAGAAGTCTATGAGCCAGCTATTTCCGTGACATTAACTCCCAAATCTTTGTGACTTGCAAAAACAAGTATGGAACTGCGCATCCAATGTAGTTCAGTAGAGCTTGGCTGAACATGCCTGGGCTTTGTTTAGCTCTAGCTGATATGTCTTACATTCTGGGACCCAGCCTAAAGAACAGCCACTATTTGGGTACATTCTGATATGTTGGATGGTGGGAGCAAGGGTACCCACAGAAACTATAGAAACAAATAGTTTTGTTACTGATTCTGAATGGAACTGGCATATGGTCACTTCTTCTCATATGTATAAGCTCAAGGGCAATGGTGTAGGGCATTCACCCACAGTAAAACAGAGTGAGCTTGGGGAAGGAAGGAAAACCGTTAATATACTCCACCACAGGCAATTTAATCATAGAAGACTGTTCACTAATATCACTTTCATATTGCCCAGAAGTCAATTAAATGTTATTAATTTAATTTTCTCTGAATTTATGAAATTTACTAAGCTAAGAAATCATCCCTTGTGTTTTATTGCCATCTCAAAATTTACTTGTTTTTTGAATGCCCCTCTGTCCCAATAATTGATTCAATTCAGTAAAGTTCATACAATACCAGATATTGAAAATACCTGCCTCATTGGAGCATCTGAAATGTCAATACTGTGTATTGATTTTCTTCAAGGATGTTCAGGTCTTTCTTCCCCCACAGATGCATTTTATTTTTAAACAAAATGTCTTTGTCCTCACTTGTTTCCAATGAAAATGTAAATTTCCAACATTTTCATGTAGATACTGGGAAGATAAGGTGGTTTATATTTATAGAGGCTAGAAGGATAAAATTTTCTGATTCCCAGTTTTTTTTTTTGTGTGGCAAGTTTTGACCAATAAAACATAATTCACATCTGCTAGGAAGGGACTTTCATGAAAGATATTTTGAAAAAGGAGAACTCAGCTGGCATATCTTCTTTGGTCCGTATTCCTGCTTGTCATATGGGACAATATCTAGGATTAAAGGATGAAAAAGCAGGAAGACATGGGCCTTGTTCTTGATATTGTTAGAAAGCCATCACACCACCCACAGCTATCTCAAGATTTCACATTGCATGTCTCCTCCCATGCTACTGTCAGACCCAGAGAAAGAAAATATCATCAATTCCTAGAGAGAGTCTGGGTTTCTTCAGAAGCTCCAACCTGAGGAATCTTTCTATTGCATATTATTTTGCTACTTCAGCACCTCAAAGAACAGTCCCACTTTTCTGAAATTCTAAGTGACTACTGAGACCCATAATTTAATCCAAGTTTCCAGCTACATAACAAATTAGTTTAGAATTATAACTAAACACTCAACCACACATGACCACTCCAATATATTCCAAACATTGTTACCCTTTCTTTTGTATTCTTTGGCAAAAGGAAACCTTTACCGCTATGTTAATTAGGATCCTAGTTGCCAATGTGTTATTTCCCATTTTTCCCCCTTCCATGTAGCCAGACTAGGCTGTCTGGATTTTTGTGTTTGGTTGAGGTCATATTACCAGTTCTAGACAAAGAATTGAGAATGAAAATGATGAGTCTCACTTTCAGACTTGAATTTTAAGCATTTGATTGCTAGTGTGAGACCCTCCAAACCTCTCTGTCTTTCCTGTGGAATGACAACTGGCTGTACCAGTTACCTGAGCTCCCAAAAGGCTATGATAATCAGGGCTCTGCCTATCGATCCCTAATCATTATGTAATATGACAGAAAAGTAAATCTTCTGTTGTTGTTGCTAAGGGTTGTTTATTACCAGATCCTGATATAACCTATCATGCTCAAGCTCAAGCTCAATCAAGGGAACATCTGCATAAGGCAATATGGATTAGTCTGTTGATTCTAAGCAGGTTTTGAGTGTTCAAACCATTGAAAGCTCAGTGATGCATTTGGGCCTCAGGAAGAATTGGAACCAAGAATAAAATGCCACAGAACTCTCTCTCTCTTTTTCCCTCTTGACTATACTTTTCTTGGTCTATTTAACATTATTTCCTCTCATTGCAAACTTGCCTGCTTCACATGAAGAAAAACATGACCTTTGGCAGTCTCTGAGTTTTATATTCACAGCTTCAGTGAATAGGGGAAAAATGACTGGTACTTTCTCTGGTACTCAAAAACCTTAGTGTATTTATCTGATTGACCCAACTTAAGTAACCTTTAATTAGTTTTATTCAGAGAAACTGGGTTATATAATAACGTGATGCAGAACTGTGTGGTGGAGTAGAGGAAAAATATTCCCAAGACAAGAGAGTGGTATCACATGAGTAGCTCATAAATGTTAAAATGTATGTATGTATGTATGTATTTGTAGTTAATCTTAATAATAAAATAGCTAGTTATTTTACCAGCAAAAAATGAGTATATGCAAGAATAGCAAGGGAATTGCAATTTAGGACATGATAGCTATGGCAAACCATTGGCAAGCACAGAGAACAAATGAAAGGAACTTTATAAAGGTAAAAGAGGAAGTGGGACAGGCAGGTATAAACAATATGTCCATTAGAGGAAACTGGGAGCTTGAAGTGTAGTAGCTTCCCATTGATGGAGTCATGGTGGTTTCTCACTGACTGAGTCTGTTGCTTGGTGAGGATAAAATCTTTATTTCTCCTGCTGGAGCAGTAGAGTAAGCTTCTTTGTGTCAGAAATGTAAGGCAACATTTTTTTCCTACTGGAATCTGTGAGGTGTGCTCCATGGTAGTGTGTGACAGCTCCTTCTTCAGAGCTTTCTCACTCCTATTTTAAATGAGCTTCCCTTTGTTCATTTATACTATGTATATATATGTATATATATACACATACATATATATATATCCATGTATATTTGTACAGGTATATACATATATACCTCTCATGTATATTTGTATAGGTATATATACATATACCTATACATATAGAGTCAAATAAATTTGTTTAGCTAGAATTTTTAGTATACTTCCAATACACTATGGAAAATTGTCAGTCCTTAATGTGAAATACAGCATATCAAATAAAGAATGAGCAACAGATCTAGGTGTCTGTTTCTATGCCAGTACCATGCCATTTTGATTACTATGGTTTTATAATATAGTTTGATATTAGGTAGTGTGATTCCTCCAACTTTGTTCTTCTTTCTCAGGATCACTGTTCCTATGTGGGGACTTTTGTGGTTCCACATAAATTTTTGAAATATTTGTTCTAGTTCTGTGAAATACATCATTGGAATCTTCATAGGAATTGCATTGAATCTATAAATTGCTTTGGATAGTATGAACATTTTAATGATGTAAATTCTTCTTATGCATGAACATGGTATAGGCTTCCACTTATTTGTATCTTCTTCAATTTCTTTCTTCAGCATCCTATAATTTTCCAAGTCCAGGTCTTTTACATACTTGGTTAGGTTTATTCCTAGGTATTTTATATTTTTTAAAGCACTCACGAATAGGATTGTTTTCTTAATTTCCCTTTCTGATAGTTCATTATTAACAAAAATACTACTAATTTCTGGATTAATTAATTTTTGTATTAATTTTAAATTAATTTTTAAATTAATTTTCTATTAATTTTGTATCTTGTTACTTTGATGAATTCATTTATCAGTTCTACTATTTTTGTGGTGCAATCTTTAGGGTTTTCTATGTACAGTATCATATCATCTGCAAATAAAGAGAATTTTACTTCTTCCTTTCCAATTTCGATCCCCTTTATTTCTTCATCTTGTCTGATTGCTATGGCTAGAAATTAAAATACTATATCAAATAAGAGAAGAGAAAGTGGACATCCCTGTGTTGTTCCCAGTCTTAAGGGGAATGCTTGCAGTTTTTGCCCATTGAGCATGACATCGGCAGTGGGTTTGCCATATATGGCCTTTATCACGTTGACTTGTATTCTGTCTATTCCCACTTTGCAGAGAGTGTTTATCAGAAATTGGTGCTGGATTTTATCAAATGCTTTTTCTACATCTATTGATATAATTGTGTGGTTTTTATCCTTCATTTTGTTTATGTGTTGTATCACACTTATTGATTCGTGAATGTTATACCAACCTTGCATTATCAGAATAAATTCCACTTGATCATGGTGCATGATCTTTTTGATTCATTGCTGTATTTGGTTTGCTAATATTTTGGCATCTACAAGGTCTGTCCAGAAAGTATCCAGCCATACACTATGAAAAATAGAGACATTTATTGAAGAAGATACAAGATACAAGATACAAGAAACATTGTACATAGGACAATGATGCCTCAGTAGGCACCTTAGGACCTTACACAGTTCTTCCAATCACCATCAGGCGCCCTATGGTATTTTCTTGAATCTCACTGATGGTCTAAAATCTCTTCCCTTTCAAAGATGATTTTAGTTTTGGGAAAAAACAGAAGTCACGGGATGCTAAATCTGGGCTATAGAGGGGTTAGTCACTTGGGTGAATTGATGCTTCACCAAAAAACTCTGCACAAGATGTGATGCATGAGCAGAGGTGTTGTCATGATGAAGCTGCCAATCACCAGTTGCCAATAGCTGCAGCCTTCTGAAATATCCAAATAGTTTTCATGGAGGAATGTTCAATCTTAACACAAAATTTGATGCAGATTCGTTGCTCTACTCACTCAGTCATTTTGAATGTGATGGCCACACAGTACACATGCTCACTCAACCATGTCTACTACTCCCACTGACTAGTACAGTGAAGTCATCATTGTTCAGGCATGCACATTCTAGTCCACTCTCCTTGACTGGTATTTTGCAGCTCAGTTATGCAAACCATTCTTGTTATATTAACAAAGGCTGGACTTTTACCAGTCAGACCTTATATGTTCATCAAGGACACTGGCCTATAATTTTCTCTTTTTGTAGTGTCTTTGTGCCATTTTGGTATTAGGTTAATGCTGGCCTCATAAAATGAGTTTGGGAGTCTTCTTTCTTTTTGAAATTCTTGAAATAGTTTGAGAAGAAAAGGTGTTAGCTCATCATGAAGTGTTTGGTAAAATTCACCTGTGAAGACTTCCTGTCCAGGGTGTTTGTTTGTTGGGGGCTTTTTTTATTACTGCTTCAATTTCCTTAGGTGTAATCTGTCTATTCAGATTCTCTGATTCTTCCTGAGTTAGTTTTTAAAGATTGTATATTTATAGGACTTTATCCATTTCATCCAGGTTGTCTAATTTGTTGGCATGTAGTTGTTCATAATATTTTCCTACAATCTTTTGTATTTCTTTGTTGTCAGTTGTTATTTCTCCTCTTTCATTTCTGATTTTATTTGGGTTCTCTCTTTTTTTCTTGATGAGTAATTTAAAGTTTTGTCAATAGATCAAGGGAACAGAATATAGAGCCCAGAAATATACTCACCTTTATAGTAAATAATATTTGCCAGAGAAAAAAGCACATAAAATGGGCTAAATGTATTTTATTTGGTAAATGGTGTTGGAGAAATGGATGGATACATGCAGAAAAATGAAACTAGACCATGTTCTGATATCACACATAAGACTGAATTCAAAATGGATTAAAAACTTATTAGACCCCAAACCATGAAAATCCTAGAAGAAAACATAGACAGTAAAATCTCAGACATTGTTTATAGCAATATTTTATTGGATAGATCTCCCTAGACAAGGGAAACAAAAATATTAACAAATAAATAAATAAAGAGAACCATCAAAATAAAAAGTTTTTGAACAGAAAAGGAAACCCTCAACAAAATAAATAGACAACACATGGAATGGGAGAACATATTCCATGATACATCTGATTAGGGATTAATGTCATTATCAATAAATCAACAAGCAACAACTGCTAGTGACGATGTGGAGAAAGGGGAACACTTTTGCAATATTGGTGGGAATTTATTACAGCATTTTTTACAATCTCCAAAGTATGAAAGCAACCCAAGTGTCCATCAGTAGATGAGTAGATAAAACAACTATGGGACATTTACACAATGGAATACTACTCTGCCATAAAATAGAAGAAAATTTTACCCTTTGTGACAGCATGGGTAGAACTAGAGAACATTATGCTAAATGAAATAAGCCAGTCAGAGAAAGACAAATACGATATGATTTCACTCATATATGGAATCTAATGAACAACCTGCACTAACAAGGAAAATGGGGACAGACTCATAGATAGAGACCAGTATGACAGCTATGGGAGGGAGATGGGGGGTGGAGGTATCAAGTAAAAAGTAAAAAGGACTCATCGATATGGACAACAGTGTGGTGATCACAGAGCATAAGGGGGGAAACTAATAGCAAAAAATATAAAAGAAAAGGAACGAGCAACAGAATTAAAGAAAAATGAGTTGTAGTCGAGGCCTGCATTAGTAGGCAACACTGAAAATTTGTATCCAATTTGTAAGGTACATAAAATACAAATTTGTCATATGTTTCTTGCTAGTATATTTATGAATATGCCTAACTCAATCTGTACTGGTTCATTATTTACTAATATATATTTAGTTTAATCTTTGCTCATGATTGTCACACTGCATTGTAAGTAACTGTTTCTACTTGCTTGTTTTCCCTAAGGCTGTGTGGTTGTAAAGTGTAACGTTGTGCCTTATTTCTTCTGATATTTCAATGTGTAAATTAAGAACACAGAAAAAACATGTTACTATAAGAATATCTTAATCTTCCCTACCAATTAGAAAATACCCAGTTTCAAAGCTGAAGTCGTGTTCAAATTGCAGAGGAGTTTTTTTCTGAGTTTCGGGGTCTTGCATCTTAGATGGCTACTCGGGTTGACGTTTTGTCCTTTTCTGAAACCAAGTTGTTAGTGCATATAAAAATATATAAAAGATCTTCTAAATTTAGACAGAATTATAGAAGCAAAATCAAGTTTTAATTAGTTTTGTTAATGAAAGCAGGATGCTGCGTTAACTAATGTTTAAAAATTACAACTCCTTGGCTTGGGAATTTACACATCAACCACACAAACTGAATATTTAATAATGAGTTTCTCTTACTTAACAGTATTCTAGGTAAGACAGAACAATTTTTCCCTCACAACACAGTCGGCAGGTAGGTGGTCCCACAGCGGACGGTGTGGCGCTCCGCGGTGTCAGGCACTCGGGCTCCTGTCAGTCTGCTGCATGCGGCCTTCACTCCTGAGCTCATTTTACCTTCCAAGGTGGTCACTCTTGGTCACGCCATTGCCATTAATTCGCATTTTATTGAACGGAAAACAGAAAAGTGAAGGATAAGGATGCTCTGTCTCCCATTAAGAACACTGCCTGGAACCCGCAGGCACAGTTTTCATTTAGGTCTTTGGTGAACACTTAGTGTTATAGCCAAAATCATGCAAAGGAGTCTAGGGAATGTGGAATTTGTTTCATTTGGTCATTCACCCAAGTAAAATTAAGGGACCTATCACATAAAAAAGGGAGAGGAAGAAACATTTTGAGGCGACTAGCAATCTATGCATACTTAATGTATGCAAATTGACACATTGCCTTCTGCCAATCCCCACAAGGAACTCACACCTAGTGTACCTATGGTTACAACTTGATTTGCACTTACACCCATGATGGACTTTGACTCTGTGTGAGTGATGTTGTGCCATACTCCTTCAAAAGCGGAACTGAAAGCACATCCTCTTTCAGAGGCGTTCCTGTCTCGTAAAAACCAAGTTTCTCTGCTTCCATGAGCGACTGTGCAGGTTGTGCACACAGCCTGGGAGCGGTGAGGGGCTAACGTCCCGGCGGAAAGAGTATCAGTTTGTAACTCAAATGCTTAGAAAAGCCAACGTTATTTCAATTTTTATTTCAATTACCCAACTACATAGAATGTCATTTTCTAATTTGTACAATTAGACAAAATGTCCTGGTTTCAGGCTTAGTTGGTGGGATTATACATATACATATTAGAAACAAAAATGATATTCCAAAAAGATATGGATTTGAAAACACTAATTTCTCAGAAATATTAGGAGATGATCAGATGAGAAAATGTGTTTCATAGTAAAAATATAGGTCAAGCTAGGCTGCATTTGACTCACTGGTCACAGCGTGTCGACCTTTGTCATTGACATTCCCACTAGCTCCATAGGAAAGTCTGTGTGTGTCCACACCATTGGCTGCACAAAACATTAACAAATTTTGAATCTTTGCCAATTTGTCAGGTGACATTGTATCACATTTCAGCTTTATTTTGCATTTCTCTTTTTATAAGTTTTGGGGAGGAGTCATTTTCCTTTACCTTTGAGGTTCTTTCAGCTGCTCTAATAATTAAATTGACATGAGGCAGATTAACAAGAGAAAATAATCAAATTTAATTACTTGTGTACAAATGGGAACTTCACATTCATGAGAGAGTCAGAGACCCCACATACATGGGAGGTTCGGGGACAAAAAGGTAAAGTGAGCCTTATCTGACATCCTGAGTTAAGGAATGAGGTAATGTGCCTGAGGCCTCAGAGGGTAGAAGGGTAATTTGCCAGACAATGGGAAGAGTGAATGTTCAGTGTTTAGGAGTTTGCCTATGCCATATAGATAGGCCATAAAAAGTTATTTCTGGTAACAATTCCTATTACGAGCAAGGCCTCCAATTTAAATTCTGTAACAAAGAGGTAAACGTTTTTCTTGAGCCCCCAAGGTCTCTCAATTGCCTTCAGCTCAAAGTAGTTCATATTCCAAAGTGGCATATCTTAGGGGGATCTGTTCTGAACCCCTTCATAAACAAAGTGAGTCATCTTTTCTAATAAAAAAAGATAGATTAA
The DNA here is from genome assembly GCA_028533065.1 of Trachops cirrhosus. Taxonomy (NCBI): domain Eukaryota; kingdom Metazoa; phylum Chordata; class Mammalia; order Chiroptera; family Phyllostomidae; genus Trachops; species Trachops cirrhosus. The sequence continues at coordinate 75,430,287 of CM052539.1, forward strand.
ACAATTTTAAGAATTTTCTTTGCCACCAGCAAGACTTCTAAAAACCTTTATTATGATAATCCATGTTTGGAAATCCTCAAGGAGAGGATTCTCTTAAGCAGTGATTGAAAGACAACCATTTCCTTACAAGTATTTCTTATACAACACTGTAGTAAAGTTTCTGAAACTTGTCCAAAGAGAAATGAAATTCCCAGGCCACACACTCAAAGTCGCTTCCTTCAGATTCTCCAGATGAGGGAAAGGACTAGGAACCTGTATTTTAACAAGCAACTCAGACCACGCTTATCATTAAGCAATTTTTGGAAACATGGATTTCTAAAAATGCTTTTTTTCAGTAGTAGAATACCAGAATTGCCTGGGAAACATTTTCAAATAGACATTTACTGGGTCCTTTCCAAATTTATGAATCAGAGGGAGGGGTGGTCCCTCTATAGCCATTTCTTATACTAACTCCCAGTTAAGAACAACTGATTCAGACCTAACTTTCTTACTCTTCCCATGTTGCTATTCAGTTTTACACTAACATGTGCACACATAGACGTTTTCTTCCTTGGGCCCACTCCTTACCATTTATCAGGTCCTTCTTGGCACTGACTATTTGTTTGATGGCAAATGAGAAGAGGATCAAGCCATGTTCAATGTCAGAGTTGGGCTGATCGTAGGGAAAGGAAGGCCTTGGCAGTGGAGAATAATCCAGCCAACACATAAAATCATTGAGAATTAACAAAAAGCTGATTGCTTAAGCATAGGACATTTTTATAGCTCATATGCTTTAAATGCATACAGTTGGCATGAACAGGGTGGCCCACTTTTAAAAAGAGCAACTGAATTAAGTAGAGTTTCTTGTGTAAAATGCTGTCCTAGTAATCTGTTTTCCAGATGTTTCCATGGCAAATGTTTTCTTAATGTGAAGTCCAACCATAAAAAAGTAACTGCGTAGTGTACAGCTCTTCCAGACACAAATCATCTTTTGTTGTTGCTGCTGTTAATCCAGAGACTTATAGAGAAGAAACTACATTTATCTTAAACACAAGCAAGGATGAGCTTCCTTTGTATTTATATAGAAATATAAGGTGACAAACCTGTTTATTTAAACATCAATCTTAAGATATAAAGAACTTTATTCATGTCTGCAAACAACATAATGGTATATGCTTCTACAATTTATGCAGATCCAGCAGGCAACTATATTTGAAGCATTTATTTTCAATATTAATTTTTTGTGCATGGATTCCGGCTATGAGCTCAGGGATACAAGATAACATAATTTAACAGTCAACACCTGAGTTTTTAAACCAGAATATCTGGGTTTGAATTTTTCTCTGCCATTTACCAGCTACATAAACTTGGGCATTTTGCTTCAACTTCTTTACTTTATTATCCTTACCTATAAAATAAGAGTTATAACAGTACTTACCTCAGACAATTGTGATTTACAATTGTTTACACACATAAACACATTAAGTATTTTTAGACCATAGTAAATGCTCAATGCAAATAGTTATTCTCTTAAAAAAATGCTGCAGTGATTTTGAGCCTGATATATGGTTGCTTAGAGAATAAGAAATCTGGTCCACGAAGGCTTTCTTGGATAAAAGCAATGCCTCAGAAATGGAGTGATAACTTGTAAACTCTTACCTACTTTAAATGTGCTACTCGATTCATTAATGGGAGTACTCATTAATTTACAATTTACTGGAATATATTAGAGGAAAATAGCTAATATCTACTATATAATTTCATATATGTCACCAGAGAGATTAGGTACTAGGAATGTCCTTGGACCCCAAAAGTGAGGGAATTACAGCCAGGTAACACAGGAGGGAAACGGAGGTGGAAGACTAAACAAGAAAGAGATGTTGAGAGAGAGTGGAGAGAGTTGCAGAGGTGCTGGCAGAGAAAGAACAACGCTGCCAGCTGGGTACCATACCACTCTGTGCCAGCTGTACACAATGCCATAGACACTTCTCACAAAAAATGAAATAAAAACCTTTCCTCAATTATCAGCTAGTCATCGATGTGATATTTACTTTATAGAAAAAGTGCCATATTCCAAAGGCTTTGCTCATTTGCAACTTAAGATGAGCAAGTCATTCTAAAAGTCATTTAAATAACCATTAATGGCTGGTGAAAGCTCTGTGGATATCTCAAATTTGGGCTAAAAGTTATTTTCCTTCAAAGAAGACGGGTCTCTTTGTTAGTTGTCATTCTGTCAAATTAAAGGAAAGAAGTCAGATACACATGGCTACAAGATGAATGTCTTCCACCCACCTTTGCCTTTTCTTCAAATAAACTTCTAGTTCTATGATGGCTATGGGTTTCTTTATTGGTTTTTATTTTCAACATGAAATAGAAGTCCATACTTGTTCTTAAATCATTTTCTTCAAAAGGGAAACATTCCTTCTGTTCAAAGTATTAAAGAAAATAAATCATATAAAGATTTTTTACAAGTGATTATCAATGCTTTGAAGTTAAAATATTCAGATCAGCCCTTGATGAAGTTTAAATTGTAGGTAGCCTCCTAAAAATACAGTGGAAGTGAGAAAACTAGTTTATATTTAATCCCTATGAAAATTGACATCCCTGTAGCCTATTTTTATTTTATTTTAAATTATTCAAGAAATATTTAAAGCAGCAGACCTCAGTATAGTATCTTGAAGAGAGCAACATCATAAAATCCAGTCCAGATGCATTTACTTTTATATGACAGAAGCTTTATTTCCATAAAGATGCCTGAACATTCTGGATAGAGGCATTCCAGCAAAATTGCAATAGTTTATCATATAAAATGCATTACATTTTCCACTGATGCTCTCATTATAAAAGAGAAGGGAACTCCTCATGGCAAAAACCAAGAAAAAAAAAACAAGCAAAAACAATCTAGAAATCTTTGAGAAGGAAGAAATTGAAATGGTAGCCTTTCCCCTGTGATACTAAAATGTTTTCTTAGTTTAGCTGTACTTTTCACATTTTTCTTCAGTTGCTGATTTCTTCAGCTTACTGAGTCATAAGGATTTCTAAGTCATGAAGAGGTTTTGTTCACTTTCTTCTCTTTTTATTCTCAGTATTTGTCATTGTGAACAGTACTGGACATTTTGTCAATAGGTGATTTCAACTAATATATGATGTACTTCTATTTGAAAATTCTCCTGAGAATTTATGGTCACTAACATAAATTAGCATCTTATTCTTTATATTTGATCAGTTTGGGAGTTTGTGTATTAAATTTATGTTAAGTGAGTTGGAGAAACATATTTATAATACTAATGCTAGATGTGTTTCAACTCTGCACAGAGTAAGCACCAAGGCATTTTTCCTGGACTTTCTGCAGAGCTTTTCGGGGAATGATATAGAGTGTTCATTTGGGGAAACATGAAGTTAGAGTTATGAAGTTTTTCTGTGATGCATCCTCCTCCTGCTGCCCTGGAGTCAGTCTGCCTGAATTAAAATCCTGGCTTTGTTTCTTTTTTTCAGATGTGTAACCTGTGTGATTTGTCTTTTCTGTCATGTTTTCTTTCATTTGTAAAATGGGATAGTAACTGTAGCTGCCTCATAAATACCAAGGAGGAAATAAAATGAGTTAATAAATATTCTATAAGGCTTGGAAAATAGATATGGAATAAATGACAGTTTGCATTATTTTCATAACTATCATTAAAATCAAAGCTTCACGAGATGTCATGCCATATACTTGACTCCCTTTTGCTCATACCTGTGGAATGCACGTTTTCTATCTAGTTAGACCTTTTCGTTTTTGCTGTCTCCTTTTTGAAATTCTATTTTCTTATGTATTACAACTTCTATCATAACATGCATTGAGTTTTACCTGATTGTCTCATGTTTTGCATCAGTTTCCCTTTGGGTCCAAATTTTGGAATGTAGATACTGAGTCTCTTGGATTTGCCACACTCTTGGACTGGACTTACTTGGGCTGGACTTCCTTGGATTGTTCTATTCCAAACATTTGTATTTTGCCCTAAATTTAGGGCCAACTACTTCTTTTCTGAGATCTTCTGTCTTTTATTTCTAGAATTATATGAGGTAAAGATAAAGAAACATCACAAAGCAATTTAGTCTTTTGACCTCATTTTCTTTGTGTTGGAACATAAACTTTATATGACATTCTTGATGACTTTCTAATGTATGTATTTATTTTATTGAAGATAGGCTTAGGATTGGGATTCTTTCTTTCTATTTCACTTGTGGTGCAACTAGGTGATGGCAACTTTTCAGCTCCATTGCATTTGTGTGGGACCATTGTGGTATATAAATTCTCTTTCACTGAAAAGTCATTATGCAGCACAATGTTGTAATTAAATCTATCATAACCCTATTATTTATTTATTTATTTATTTATTTATTTATTTATTTATTTATTCTATCACCACTTATCCCCCCTATAACCCTCTTCCACCTCCACTCATTCTCCACCACAACTAAACACCATTGTCCGTGTCCAGGAGCTCTTTCTCTTTTTTTCCTTTATCACTTAATCCCTCCACAGGGATTAAGTGTTTTAGATGTAGTTGTTAATAACTGTGAGCTTGTTGTCATTTTACTGTTCATATTTTTTATCTTATTTTTCTTAGATAAGTCCCTTTAACATTTCATATAACAAGGACTTGGTAATGATGAACTCCTTTAACTGGACCCAGCCCTTGTCCCATAGCTATTAGCCTGCTCTCCATGAATCTCTCTATTTTGCTTGTTAGCTCAGTTTGTTCATTAGATTCCATGTATGAGTGAAATCATATGGTATTTGTCTTTCTCTCACTGGCTTTTTTCACTTAGCATGTTGTTCTCCAGGTATAATAAAAACTTCATTGAGAAGTCATGCCATATACTTGGCTTCTTTCTGCTCATATTCATGGATTCATGGGTTGTGGATCATCCAGCTATTTTACCTATCACATATTAGTCATTGGCACAATTATCATATTTATTCTCCCTTAAAAACAGAGACAACCATATTGGTTCAGAGCATAGTTTCTCATTTCAGATTTTGATATAACTCTGGACCCTTCTGTTTGCTTTCTCTGTGATTGGGGCATATATATTAACCTCTCTAGCCTCTGATATTATAATCACAATAAGAATCATTATGATTATACAATCACAGATTTCTTCTTCATAAGGTTATTATGTGACTTAAAGAGATAATTTATGTCTTATACATACTTGTCGAGCATTTATTGTATATCAAGAATTTTTCTAGCCCCTGGGAATAAAAACATAATATCCATAAAAATAATTCTTTTCATTGCCTGGCCCAAAGCAGACAATAAGAGATAGATATATTATTATTAATGTTATATTTAAGTAACTCAAATGGCTTTTATTTCCTTATCCTGTCTAGTCCATTGTGGGGCTTTCCCTCTATTAGTCTTTCTTAGCAGTACCAATGCAACATCTTGGAGAATCAGATATTTCTTTCTGTTTGGTTGTTTTTTGTACCCTTTACACTGTATATATGCATCCATTTTCTAGGTCAAGGAATTTTTTTCTCAGATTTCTTTTCAGCAAGAAGTATAGTAAGATGTGATTATAAATGTTAGTCCATCTTTTTATTATGTATGTATATTATATTATATGTATATATTAAATATGTATATCATGTACTAGGCACAGAGCTTTTACAGTTGAAATACCTCAGTGAATAACAACAATGAGAATGAATTACACTCCACCCCCCGGGGAGATTCTATTGTAGTGAAGAGGCACATTTAATAAAAGTAAGTGTTATAAATAAATGTATATGTCCAAACTGTTCAATTCTATCTTCCTAAAAAATTATAAATATACACCCATGTTTATCTTCTATTCTAGAACTATTCAATATATTCATGCACAATGGTACTATTGGATACTCACATTTTACAAAAAAAAGAAAAGACAAAAGCAAATTTTGGCTAAATATCATTTTTTTTCCCTTAATTTAATGGATTCTGTTTCATACTTAAATTTTTTAAATATATTTTATTGATTATGCTATTGCAGTTGTCCCATTTCCCCTCCTTTATTCCCTGTACACCCTCCACCCTGTACACCCTCTCCTACCCACATTCCCCCCTTTAGTTCATGTCCATGGGTCATACATATAGGATCCTTGGCTTTTACATTTACCATATTATTCTTAACCTCCTCCTGTTTATTTTCTACCTACTATTTGTGCTACTTATTCTCTGTACCTTTTCCCTCTCTCTCCCCCTCCCACTTCTCTGCTGAGGAACTCTCCATGTGATCTCCATTTCTGTGGTTCTGATACTGTTCTAGTTGTTTGCTGAGTTTGCTTTTGTTTTAGTTGTGGTTGTTAATAACTGTGAGTTTGTTGTCATTACTATTCATATTTTTTATCTTCTTTTTCTTAGGTAAGTCCCTCTATCATTTCATATAATAAGGGCTTGGTGATGATGAACTCCTTTAACTTGACCTTATCTGAGAAGCACTTTATCTGCCCTTCCATTCTAAATGATAGTGCTGCTGGATAGTGTCATTTTGGATGTAGGTCCTTGCCTTTCATGACTTGGAATACTTCTTTCCAGCCTCTTCTTGCTTACAAGGTTTCTTTTGAGACATTAGCTGATGGTCTTAAGGGTATTCCTTTGTAGGTACCTGTCTTCTTTTCTCTTGCTGCTTTTAAGATTCTCTCCTTATCTTTAATCTTGGGTAATGCAATTATGATATGCCTTGGTGTGTTCCTCCTTGGGTCCAGCTTCTTTGGGACTCTCTGAGCTTCCTGGACTTCCTGGAAGTCTATTTCCTTTGTGAGACTGGGGAAGTTCTCTTTCATTATTTGTTCAAATAAGTTTTCAATTTCTTGTTCTTCCTCTTCTCCTTCTGGTAACCCTATGATTCAGATGTTGTAACATCTAAAGATGTCCTGGAGGTTCCTAAGCCTCTCCTGATTTTTTTGAATTCTTGCTTCTTCATTCTGTTCTGGTTGAATGTTTCTTTCTTCTTTCCGGTCCACGCTGTTTATTTGAGTCCCAGTTTCCTTCCCTTCACTGTTGGTTCCCTATACATTTTCCTTTATTTCACTTTTCACAGTCTTCTCTTTTTTCTCTAATTTGCAACTGTACTCAACCAGTTCTGTGAGCATCTTCATTACCAGTGTTTTGAACTGTGCATCTGTTAGGTTGGTTATCTCTTCATTGCTTGGTTGTATTTTTTCTGGAGCTTTGATCTGTTCTTTCATTTGGGTCACATTTTTTTTTTGTCTTGACATGCCTTTTATGTAGTAAGGGGTAAAGCCTTAGTTATTTACCAGGGCGGGGCAACCCATGTGGCTATGTTGTGGTGCTGTATTTGGGGGAGGCGTCAGAGAGGAAAGAGTACCACTTGCTCCACTCTGTGAGCTTTCAGTCACTTCCCCCACTACCCAAAAGCAAATTGGGCCCTTCTGGTGCTAATTCCCGGGTGGGTGGGTTTGTGTACATTCTAGGACCCTGTGGGTCTCTCCAACCAACTCTTCTGTGAGGCTGGGAGTTTCTCCTCCTGCTGCCTCAACCCCCACAGTTGTTTTCAATCAGTGGTTTTGAGGCTTTATTTCCCTGTGCTGGAACCCTGGGCTGTGCAATCTGTCTCACTCCCCAGTTGTTCCTCCCAGCTTATCTGCACACGAATGTGGGACCGCTTGTTCTGCCAGCTGCCACCTCATGGGGCCCACCAGCTGCGGCATTGCCCACCCTGCCCACCCTGGTCCTCCAGCCACTGCCTGGCCCCAAGTCCTCTCTGCCCAGCTGCCCATCCCTGCCCCTCCTACTGGTCTGGATGAATATTTCTTCTTTAACTCCTTGGTTGTTGGACTTCCATACAGTTCAATTTTCTGTCAGTTCTGGTTGTTTTTTGTTTTTAAATTTGTTGCTGTCCTTTTGGTTGTGTGAGGAGGCACAGTGTGTCTTACCTATGCCTCCATCTTGGCAAGAAGTCTCTCATACTTAAATTTAATAGATTATATCTCACATCATCTCTAGTTTGCACATCTTGATTTAGAGATTTATTCATTAACTATTGAAGATCAAACACACATTTCTATATTTAAGAATACAAGAATTAGTTGACAGAAAATTTTACAGGTTAATTCTTACCATGAAATGCATGATACTTATTAGTTTAGGAAAAACACTGTCACAAAAAATACAAAACAAGATTACTACAGAAATTAGTAATTGAAGGTATTTTGAGTGATGGACTGCCAGATCTGAAACCAATATCATCTTTAAAACAAAGTGTTAATTTTTTTATTTGTAATATCTTTATTTTATTTTATCTTTATTCTATTTTTTCCATTATAATTTAGTGCCCTTATCCCCCCTCCCCCCAACAATCACCACACTGTGGTCCATGTCCACGAGTTCTTCCTTCTTGCTCAATCCCTCCACCCCCTGACCCCCCACTAGCTGTCATCTGCTCTCCATCTATGAGTCTTTTTATAATCCTAATTTCACGGTGGTAAATTCATGTAAATAAATCTGTACTTTGTGTTTCACTTTTGTGTATTTTTGTTTCATTGATGAAAGATAAACTGACTTTACTTCATGGGAATATGTGCCCTGAGAACTAGAGTATGGCTCAGTATTGACTATGTCAGAATAACTGATGTTCATGTTACTGTGATGAGGTTTTTGCTGGTGCATTTATCACCATTAGTGGAAGTGGCAGTTTTAAGTATTACAATGTCTCTGAAGTGACATGACCATATTAATCTCAAATTTGTTAGACCTACAGCAAAAGTTCATGTGAATCTCAGAAGCTGTTTTGTTGTAAACTTAATCCACTGCCTTTCACTAAATATTTGAAAAATTGAAGAATAAATTTAAAAAGATGGATATTCATTCTCATAAATCACATTTAATTTTGAGACAGAACTGTGTTGATTATACCTCAAAATTTATCCAGAATCAGATCCCTCCTAATTGCCACCATCACTTGGTTCCAGGGCACCAACACTTCATGCCAAAAATGGGGGGAGAGGGAGGATCTGTCCTAGCACCAAACCTCAATAGCATAGCCTTTAGGATTCTTGAGAAACAGAGTGGATCACATCACTCTAACTCAAAAATTTCCAACAGTTCTTTCTATCTCACATAGTGTATTATTAGTGAACATCATTGAAAAAACGTAGTAGGTCACATGTGATCTGGTTCACATTAATTTGTCCTTATGACTTACCTTTCTCCCCCTATAACTCATGCCATTTATCCACCCATTGGTCTTCTTGCTGTTACTTCAATTTATCAAGCACACGACCTTATTTCATGATGTTCATATTTGCTGGTTTTTGTTTGTTTGTTTGTTTGCCTGGAATGCTTGGGCTTTGGTTATCCATATGACCCACTACTTTTCTTCCTCCAGGTCTCCACTCAGGTGCCTACTCAACAACTATATAAAATAGCACATCTCCCCAAACCATTAATCTCTGACCTCTTACCTAGCTTTATTCTTTTTTAAAACACCCTTCAAGATATGACTGTATATTTATAGCTATGCACCACTCCAATTTCATGGAGTTACCATTATAAATGAAGTCAATTACTGGTTCAATAGTCATTATGCAGCATATAACTGTGTGCATGTGTGTGTATATATAATATTTATAAATATATAAATATAAAATGGATATATATAATGTAATTTATGTATTATGCATGTATAGAATATCTATTATATTTAACATATGTACTATATATTTTATATGTACACTGTATATTATTTTTGTTTATTTTCTCTCTTATGTTAAAGTATAATTCTCCAAGGTTATAACATATGACTATCTGACAAATATAAAAAGAACACATGCCAAAAATGTTATCCTATTTTTTACCTAAATAGGCAACAAGTATGATGTTAAAACCTGGTCAAAAGCAAAAGCACTGGGTGAAAGTAAGCACTTTAATAAAGAGGTGCCAGAATAGACTTGCTGGCTTATATACAGAACTGATTAATGTCTTGCAAGGAAACAAATTGTAACCTTTGGCACTATCTATTTCATCGAACAAAAATTATTTTGTCTCTACTGAACAAAAGTTTACAAATTAACCTCTGCTCCAACAGTGTTGTGAAATGGCCCAGTTGACAGTAAGTCAACCTCAGGACTGCATTGAAAGAACACTGAGTGATTCATTTTGCCAATTTCCAAGTTGCAAATAATGTTTCTGATGCTCACAAGGACAGGTAATTTAATTTTGGCTGCTGTATCCTCAGATCTTTCAGCCACAATAGACAGGTAGTGTTCTTTTGTCTTACTTTAAGTTCTCCAAAAAGCAGATATTGAGGCAAGGATTCAAATGCCTGTGGATTGAGAAGTGATCCAGAAAAGCTGGTAGGAAAGTGAAATAGTGAGATAGGGCACAGAGAAAGCCAAAAAGAATGTGACATCCGTCCATTTGTCACTGTGGAAAATGGGAATCTGGGCCCCTAGTACAACAGGAGGCAGTGCAGAACACCCCTCCCAGTTATTCTAACCAAACAGTGAAGCAACCGGGGTATTTATTCACCAACTCTGAGCATTATTGAGCAGCACCTGGGGTCTGGTTGCCCTCTGCCACCCTCTAGGCAACATTCCAGAGGCAAAGTTTTGGTGATAAAAGCAAGGAGTCTTTATTCAAAAGCTACACGCTTTTGGAATAACAGCTTTGCACAGACTTTAGTCACTTACAGCTTTAATCACTTAAGCCTATCAATTAAGGCTGAACTCTAGCACCTGAGTTCTCCTATCATTTCCACCCTCCACCCGCCCCAATGTCCATTAGTTTTTAATTATCTTATTTCTATAGGGTTAGTTTATAAACTAAAACAACATCACAAACAAAAGCTACACAATGTTGGATGTTGGGATCTGCCCTACCTGGTTTCAGGAGCTGCAAGCCCCCACAGCTAAGGCTGAGTGAGAGACCTCCGAACCAGGAGACATTAAGGAGACAGCCTATCTCCCTGGCATAAATGCTGCCTGCTCCATGTCTGGCTCCCATTGCTTGGTCAGTTAGTCAATGACAGGTAACAATCCTCAGAGGAGGGTGGACCTAAGACAGGCACGATCACGTGGGAAGGCTGTCAGGGAGAGACTCAGAAGGCTGTGAAAAAGAGGGGGTGATCAACCCCTGCCCCCTCGGCTTTGACAAGCCTGAGTCCTTATTCTGCCTGTGAGAAATCTAAATCTTCCGGCTGCCTTTGTCTCCTCTGCCTGACTCAGGCCTGCAGCAATATCAAGGGGCGGTGCAGTCCAGACTAGAGTCAGCGGACATCCTGGGATATTTGGCTTGAAGCATAGAATATGCAAAATCTTGTGAAACCTACTATTGCTGGAGGATGCTTTTAAATTAGAATATGAAGGCACAGGCAGGAAATGAAACTAGCCTTTTAGGTCCTGTGGTTTTCAGGTGATAAGACCCCAACTCAGCTCGAGCCCTTTTAGGTCTTTGAAAGTTATCTACTTGTTTAATCTTCCCTGCCAGACTATAATCAACAAACTGTATCTGTACCCCTACCCAATACTACCTAATAAAAAGCCTACTCAGGTGGAGGCTCAGCGCGCTCTCCCCTTGAGAGAGTGGCCGTTTGGTTCCTATTCCTCCACAGGACTCAGTAATCCATGTGTATTTCTCTCGTATCTCGAGCATCTGCAGGGCTCATGGTTACAACAGGCCGGAGACCACATCAGTTGGAAGAACAGCAGGCTTCTGCCTCAGAGCCTGTTCCCTCTAGAACACCCAAAGAATAATGCTGCCACCCTCTGCCAGGGCAGCCTGATCCTCAGCAGTGCATGGAGTTCCTTCCTATCCAAAATACTATTCAATGGGAAATGCAGGCAGCTCTAGCACGATTGTACCAGAGGAAAACCTGGTTCTTGCCAACACAGTAAAAAATTACAGGTCTATGAGCCTATTAGCGTGCAAGCAAAGTTTATTAGTGAATGGGAGAGAAAAAGCAAGGATGGCTAGAGCTGGGGTGGCAAAAGCAGGGTGACCAGAAGCTTGGTGGCCAGAGGCTGAGTGGCCAGGCTCCCCCTCCCCACCATGTGGCAAAAAAAGCAAAGAAAGCAAGTCTTTTGTTCTGAGAACTTATAGAGCTGGTGGGATGGAGTTGAGGGAGTTGATGAGTAAAGATGTTGCAGCTGCCCCCTGGGGGGATGTGACAACCCAAAAGTAGGCATGGATGGGGGTCTGTTAGCCCAAATTTTTATCTTGCTCAAGACTGTATTTGTTCATTGTGTATATGTGATGGGAGGCAGTCAGTTAACCAAAGTTGTTTTATGGGCTTTTTCTCTAGACCCCTCCTCTTCCCTCCTCCCAGTCTTTGGAATGAATATACAGTCTCAAGGTTTTTCTTGTCCACACTAGTGGAGATGATACACACAGACTTTCAAGGGCTCCCCCCTCCTACACTATCACAGTTTTCCTTGTGTTGTTCAGAGTGCCTGGCAGCTGTATTGGACCAGGCTCAAGACTGCTGGGTTGAGATTAATTAACCCTTTGCTTTTAGCCTCCTGTATTAAATTCTTTGTTAGACTGCAGTGGTGAGGGCCTTGCCTTTATTTCCCCTCTGGCCAGCATTTCTAGCTGTTACCTGAGTGTTAAAAGGCATTGCCTGGCATCCAGGATGCTAGTCACTAGCTAGCAACAACAGCTCATTCTCAATGTTCTTCTATCCTCTCTCCTGCAACGCACTCATCCAGGCATCCTCGAAGAAGAAGAAAAGAAGCAGTCTCTGCCCTTCTTTTGTTTTAAATTTTCTGGCCCATATTCCATGTACTCTGGAGGCATTTAGCTTCTCTGCCAACCCCATCTTAGGCTGTCCACCGTTGCCTCGGGCACCCTCCTCCTACCACTCCTCCCTACTCCTCCCCAGTAATCTGATAAAATCTCTCTGTATGATAACTATGATTTGCTGAGGACTGCTTCCAGGAAAAATTAACTCTACTTAATGCCTAGTTTGTCCTGTGCACAGGCTGAATATATACCTCAGGCAAAACAAAAACAGAATTAAAACAAACAAAACCCAACAGCAACAAATAAAACTTTTTGGTAAAGAGGACAGATATTTCCAGTAAGCAGCATTTAGCAACTGAATCCCAAGGGAATATGGGTGGGGAACCGACACTATCTGCTCTTATGCTCCATGAAAGAAAACATTGACTGAATAATGAATGAAATGCTTCCAAAAATTTTGCAAGTTGCATCCTTAGGTTTATTGATGCCTACAGAATAAAAGAAACAAGGAAACTAGCAGAGGCAGTAATATGAATATCTTGGAAACATATCAGCTTTTCTCTCTAGGTGGTAGAACAGGAGAAAAAGTATAGATAGGATTTAGCATGAGAATTTTTATTATGTAATGTAGCTATATGACCTGTATCAGGTGACTTAATTTTCTTAAATTTCAATATTCTCACTTCTAAAATTGGGATAATTAATCTCAATCTTCAGTTATAAAAGTATTAGGTAGAAGTTTAGGAGAAGGAGGAGAGGTAGGAGGGAGTCCATAGTACTCAAAGAAAAAGCTCAGAAATAACTATGATTAACAGCCTCTGGCCAGTATCTGTTTTTAACAGGATAACAAGAAGTGGTTTGGAGCAGGATAAAAATCTGAGTTAACAGACCTCCACTCATACTTTTGCTTAGAAGGTCACGCCCTCCTTTGGAGGAGTATGTACCACCTTCTCCCACAAAATCCTCATGTAATTCCCTCACCCTACCCCAAAAATTATGTGAGTCCTCAGGATGGAGAGAGCAAGCGCCTATGCCTTTCTCACTCACCTCGGCTAGGCTATGCCCATTCTCTTTCAAGATAACGTATCACGAATAAACTTTGTGTTTATAGTAATAGGCTTGCTGATGTGTAATTCTTTACTGTGTTGATAAGAAGAACCAAGCCTCCCACAACAAAAGTATCACCAAATTTAAAATATATAGTCACTCCAACAGGTTAGAACTTCTGAAACCAGAAAAGTCACTGTTCATGTTGTGTGTCACTATCAGAACCAATAAGTAGATTTGAGAAGATAGCAGCTTATGTACCCTCAAAAAATATCTAAATATCTCATTTCAAATTCAAACTGAAGTTTTTATGAGGAGAAGGAAGGGTAGGTAAAGGGTTTGGAAAGAAGGTTAATTGGATAAAAGTTGCTTTTCCTAGAAATATTTCTTTATCGGTTTATCAACAATTCTTTATCTGTGCCCCTCTCTGGAACACAATGGCTCAGATACCATCTCCATCTGAGCAGACCCCCCATGGGGCACAAGGTTGAATTGCTTCTTGACATCCTAGAGTCACTTGGTTGTGCATTCCAGTTTTTGAAATATAGCTTTCCACATACACTAATCACGTAAGTGTATCAACTATGAATGAAGCTAAAATCTTTAACACTTGAGTTCCCCTATTACTTACACTGAACGGAAGCCAGACTCTAATTAAAAGGTTAACATATCTAAATAGAGAATATAACAAATGTGGGGGTTTACAATGAGTCACCCCAAGATGTGCCTTTGTGGTATGCGGATTGTTTTGAGCATAAAACAACTTTAGCGGTAAGTTCAAAAGAAACTTCTGCCCTCACCTTACCTATCTAGAAGAATTTGAATTGGAGGCCTTGCCCATTAGAGATTATCATAAAAATCTTTCAGTCTAGCTGTAAGACAGCCAAACTTCTATTTATTAAAAATATGTTCTTATCAAGACACCTTACCTCTTGCCTAGCTTAGGATGTGTGATATACCCATGCTCCCTTTCCATCTCTCAACCTCTCGTCCATGTGGGGGTCTCTGGCTCTCTCATGTACTTGGGGTTTTCATACATATATATGTGTTAAATTTGGTTATTTTCATTTGCTAATCTTTCTCATGTCTATTTGATTATTAGACCAGCCAGAAGAACCTTGATGTTAGAGGAAAGTTTGTTCCTCCTTTGCTCAAGGTAAGTGAGTTGGTCAGTCATAGACTTTGAACATTAATGGTCTAATTGACAAGCCTGTTCCTCAAGTGGGGGAAATTACCTCCAATTATTTTAGATGATGAATATTTCCAAATATCATTCAACTTACTTCTTTGGTTTGACAAAAACTCAGTAATGGTATTTCTGATGATAATTACCTTCCATTATAAATACATTTCCAATAAAAAACTGTGATTGCCATAGCAATAAGATCATTTTATTCCTAGTGAAAGTTATATTTTATATGTTAATAATTTTAAAAACTGAAATTTTGATTTGTTTTTTAGTTTCTTTGAGTCAGTGAGATTTATCATTATATTATGCTAAAGATGAGAGCTGAACTTTGTTAAATTTTATCCTTCAAGGACTGTGACAATCAACCACTTTTGCCTCGTGTCCACATTTAAAACTTCAACAATAAATATATGTGGTGCCCAAGAAATGAGGCATGCTCCCAATTTAGAAAGAGATGACGGAGGTGATATAGAAGCATCCTGAGAAAAACATACAAAAACTACAACCATTATCTCACCTGAAATAAGACAAATTCTATTTTCTAATTTGGATTTTCTTTTCTTTTTTTTTTGAGGATAAGTTGAAGAGGAAGGGAGAAACAATCATGATTTCCCAGAGGACTCTCTAACAGCAAAGGGAGATCCTGGGTGGAAGAAGGAATAAGAAGAGAAGGACACCCCAATTCTTAGTTGCAGATTCTCTTCCTAGAGAGAAATGAATTTGGGTGCAAGTTATCATTCAATATAAATATAATGGATATATAGTAACAAGTATTCAAAAGTTCATAACAATAAATCATTGAGCTATTCCTGACAAAATAAATAAGCAGAATTAAAAATAAAACAATAAACTACAGATCCACCATAGTGATGCTGATAGTGGATTTACTGTCACAGAGCACTAAGTGAACACATAGGTAAAAAGAGACTCATAGGTACAGAGAACAGACCGATGGTTGCCAGAGGGGAGAGGGGTTGGGGGCTGGGTGAAAAAGGTGAAGGGATCAAGAAGTTCAAATTGGTAGTTACAGCATACATCTAAAGTATAACATAGGTAATATAGTCCATAATATAGTCATAATTTTGTGTGGTGCCAGATGTGTAGTGGAAAAACAGAAGGGAACACTTTGTAAAGTATATGATTATCTAAGCACTATTCTGTATGCCTGAAACTAATACAAAATGATATTTTAAAAAATAAAGGTAAATATGGTTACCATAATAAATATTATACACTTAGACAATGTAAAAATAATAAAAGTGAAACCAAAATTCAGTATATGAGGGACTGGAAGCAGAAGGGGATTTAGGACAGTAATTTTATAGTCTAGTTTATCAAAATATAGCTATTACCTAAAGTGGAAAAGTGAAGAAATATAGGCTAAATTTGCTATTTAAAATAATCAGCAAAAATAATGAATAAAAACTCTCTCTCTCCTGGGCGGTGATGGGCCTCATATTCTCTAAAAAGAAAATAAATTAAGAAATAGAACATTAAATATAATACATAAAGTTCTAAAGGTTTCTACTAAAACATGATAAAAATAGATTATATAACAATCAAAATTATCACTAGAAAAATTACTCAGCATAAATAAACCAAACAGGGTCTATTCAGTCAGCAAAACATAAAAATAAGAAAATATAAAATAACCTGTTAAAAGCAAAAGTCAATAGATATCTTTTATAAAAGACATGTAAATAGCATAAGCCCACCTCTTAAAATTATTCTCAGGTTGGATATTCTGTCTCATTAAGAAGATATCTAAAGAAAAAATACCTAAAAAGGTTAAAAGTGAAAATAAAGCTATAGCTTGAAATGAGGAAGGAGGTAAAGAAAAGAAAGAAAGTTAATTATACAAGATGTCATTGTGGTTTTCGTTTTCAACTTTGTCAACTGAGAGAATTGTAATTTTATATATTTAGTTGGAAAGATAACCTACCTTGATGTTCTAGAATTATCAGCATTTTATTTTCACTAGTGAGTAATCTTTGCTAAAACTTTTGCCTGGGGTATGCTTCCATGGAAGAATTGCTTCTCAAGGAAAGGGTTTTGTTGTTGTTGTTAACTTCACAAATCATTTAATTTTTCTCTTCTTTCATTGCATATCTACAAATGTGGACTCCACAGTGTCTTACTCTGTAACAAGGAACAAGTACAGTATTTACAGAAGTTACTAGAGAAAGTACATCTTTAGTTCTGCTAGACACAGTTAATAAAAACATAAGTTTCTGTCACTGAACAACTCATGGATTATTAAGAGGGTTTAGCACACAAATAGATTTATTTTTCAGTATAATGATATCAACGCAGGGCGGCAGTGTGCACAGAGATTTGGAGGAATAAAAGAAAGGAACTAGTTATGGCACAGGCAGTTTGGAGACCAAGAAACTATTCTCAGAATTTTTTACTACAGAGGTGCAAAAAGCTAGAGGGAAAAAGAATGATTGTAACAGTGTGAGAGGGGGAGAGGGGAGAAACGGAGCCAAGATGGGGGGAGGGGGATGGACAGCAAGAGAGAGGGAGAGGTTGCCTACAGCGAAACTAGGTTATTACAAGGCAACTAGAACTTAGTGACATCATAAGTCACAGAATTTAAATTAACAAATGTAGTAACCATTGTTATTACTATTTTTGCTACCAGAAAAATCTTAGATTATTGTAGGGTAAACAGAGGCAGTCTGGTTTTCTCACCCAGGTGTCTGGGCAACTAAGGGTAGCAGTTTCCCATAACCTTGAGAAAGGGCCTGATAAGTAGCGTTCTCATAGCCTTGAGACTGGGTCTGACAAACTGTTCCGATAGCCTTTTTTTTTGCCATTTATTTATTT
This sequence comes from Trachops cirrhosus, assembly GCA_028533065.1. NCBI lineage: Eukaryota > Metazoa > Chordata > Mammalia > Chiroptera > Phyllostomidae > Trachops > Trachops cirrhosus. The sequence continues at coordinate 75,448,059 of CM052539.1, forward strand.
TTTTATTATTTTTAATATATTTTATTGATTATGCTATTACAGTGTCCTATTATCCCCCTTTCATTCCCCTGCACCCTGCATACCCTCTCCCACCCACATTCCCCCTTTTAGTTCATGTCCATGTGTCATAACTTCTTTAGCTTCTACATTTCCCCTACTATTCTTGCCCTCCTCCTGTCTATTTTCTATCTACCATCTATGCTACTTATTCTTCGTGCCTTTCCCCCATCTCTCCTCCTCCCACTCCCCTGTTGCTAACCCTCCATGTGATCTCCATCTCTGTTCTGTTCCTGTTCTAGTTGTTTGCTTAGTTTCTTCTTGTTTTTGTTTCAGATGTGGTTGTCAATAATTTGAGTTTGCTGTCATTTTACTGTACATGTTTTTTATCTTCTTTTTCTTAGATAAGTCCCTTTAACATTTCATAAAATAAGGTCTTGGGCCTGTTCAATTTTCCCAATACCATTTATTGAATAGACTCTTCATTGTATGTTCTTGCCTTTATCATATATTAATTGTCCACATAAGTATGGGTTTATTCCTGGGATCTCTATTGTGTTCCATTGATCTATGTGGGTGTTTTTATGTCAGTATCATGCTGTTTTGATTACTAAAGCCTCATAGTATAGTTTTATATCATCTTAATTCCTCCAACTCTGTTCTTTTTTCTCAACATTGCTATGAATATTTAGTTTCTTTTATTATTCCATATAAATTTTTGATTATTTTTCTAATCCTGTGAAAATACCATGGTTATTTTGATAGGAATTGCATTGAATCTATAGATTGCTTTAGGAGTATGCATATTTTAATTATGTTAATTCTTCCAATCCACAAGCATTGTATATTTTTTCATTTATTTGTGTCTTCTTTAGTTTCTTTCTTCAGCATCTTATACTTTTTTGAATATAGGTCTTTGGCTTCCTTGGTTAAATTTATTCTTAGGTATTTTATTTTTTTATGCAATTGTAAATGGGATTGTTTTCTTAATTTCTCTTTCTGATAATTTATTTTTTGTGTATAAAATGCAATTGACTTCTGAATATTAATTTTGTATCTTGCTACTTTACTGAACTTATTTATCAGTTCTAGTAGTTCTTTGGTAGAATCTTATTTATTATCGTGTCATTTGCAAATATTGACAGTTTTATTCTCCTTTTCCAATTTTGATACCTTTTGTTTCTTTTACTTGCATGATTGCTATAGCTAGGAGTTACAATACTATGTTGAGTAAAAATGGTGAAAGCAAGCATTCTTGTTTTTGTCTGATCTTAAGGAAAATATTTTTAGATTTATCCACTGAGTATAATGTTAGCTGTGGGTTTGCCAAATACGGCCTTTGTTATGCTGAGGTATGTTTCCTCTATCCCACAGGTGGCAAACACAAGGCTCTAGAGCCGAATCCAGCCCTCCACCTTGTTTTATCCGGCCCGGCACCTTGTTTCTACCCAGCAGCAGTGCTGAGCTCCTTCCCTGTAGTTAAGGAGTAGTTACATTTATATAGTCCTAAAATTACATTTGGCCTCTTGAACACAACCACAAGACTGATGTGGCCTCCAGTGAAAATGAGTTTGACACCCCTGCTCTATTCCCCCTTTGCTGAAAGTTTCTATGATAACTGGTTATTGCATTTTGTCAAATGTTTTCTTCTGTATCTATTGACATGTTCACATGAATTTTATCTTTTTTTTATTTACATGGTATTTTACATTAATTGACTTTATGATCTTTTTAGTGTTCTGGTGAATTGTTTTACTAATACCTCTATTACATTTAAGAATTTTGAATCTATGTTCATCAGAAATACTTCTTTTTATAATGTTTTTGTCTGGCTGTGAAATCATGATAATGCTGACCTTCTAAAATGAGCCTGAAAATCTTCCCTCTCCTTGATTTTTTTTGAAATAATTTGAGAATGATAGGCATTAATTTTTTTTGAATGTTTGGTAAAATTTATCTGTGAAGCCATGTAGTCCAGGACTTTTGTTTGTTGGGAGGTTTTTTAATTACTAATTTGAATTCATTGGTAGTAGTAGACCTGTTTAGACTTTTCTGTAATAAAACCTATTATTTTATTGTTTATTTATTTTTATATTTTATTGTCCTTTAGACATCTGTTTAGAGTTTCTGTTTCCTCTTGATTCAGATTTAGAAGATTGAATGTTTCTTGGAATTTATCATTTCTTCCAGATTGTCCAATTTATTGGTTTATAATTGTTTGGAGTATTTTTTTGTAATCATTCGTATTTACATGGTGTCAATTGTCACTAATTCTCTTTCATTTCTTATTTTATTTATTTAGGTCTTCTCTAATTTTTCTTTATTAGTCTAGTTAAATGTTCATTAATCTTGTTTATTTTTTCAATAAACCAGTTTTTGTTTTCATTGGTTTTAACATTTTTTAGGCTCTATTTCATTTATTTCTGCTCTGATTTGTATTTTTTTTCCTGTACTCCCTTTGTGCTTACTTTGTTGTTCTTTCTTCTAATTTCTTTAAGTGTAAGGTTACATTATTTATTTGAGATTTTCTTGTTTCTTGAGGAAGGCATGTATTGTTATGAATTTTCCAATTACTTCTTTTGCTGTGTTCCATAGATTTTGAGTCATTGTGTTTTCATTTTTACTTGTCTCAAGGTATGTTTTGATTTTTTTGTTGATCTCATTTTAACCAATTCATTGTTTAGTAACATGTTTAGCCTTTAGTTGTTTGTGTGTTTTTCAGTTTTTTCCTTGTAATTTCTTTCTATTTTCACACTATAGTGGTTGGAGAAGATGCTTAATATTATTTCAATCTTGTTAAATTTATTTGGACTTGTTTTGCAGCCTAATGTGTGGCCCATCTTGAAATATCTTCCATGTGCACTTGAAAAGAATGTATTCTGTTGCTTTGGGATGAAATGCTCTCAAATTAAACCCATCTGGTCTAATGTGCCATTTAAGGCTGCTTGTTTCCTTGCTGATTTTCTGTCTAGAAGACCTAACCATTCATGTCAATGGGGCATTAAAGTTTCCTACTATGACTGTATTACTGTCGATTTCTCCCTTTATGTCTAACAAAATTTGCTTTATATTTTTAGGTGCTCCTGTGTTGGTTGCATAAATATTTCCAAAGGTTATATTCTCTTGTTGGATTGATCCCTTTATAATTATGTAATATTCTTCTTTGTATGTTAATATAGCCTTTGTTTTAAATTCTTTGTCTGATACAAAGCTTTTGTATCCCAGCTTTTCTTCATTTTGTCTGATACCCCAGCTTTTCTTCATTTCCATTGCATTAAATATCTTCTTCCATAAATTTACTTGAAGTTTGTGTGTGCTTTTTGATCTGAAGTGGGTCTCTTGTAGACAACATATATATGGTATTTTTTTATTATCCATTCAGCTACTGTATGTATTTTAACTGAAACATGTAATCCACTTATATTTAAATTAATAATTTTGTTATTAATGCATACATAGTGTACACAGTGCCATTTTATTATTCATATTTTATTCCTTTTAAATTCTTCTTAGAGAAGTCCTTTTAACATTTCTTGTAATAATACGGAATACTTCATAAATTTGCATGTCCTTCTTGTGCAGAGCCCATGGTAATCTTCTCTGTATTGTTCCAGCTTTAGTATATGTGCTTCCAAAGTGAGCATACATTGTTGGATATGATTAGTAAAATCTTTATTTAGAACTATTACATATGTGTTTATGAGGAGCACTGATTATTTGTATGGTATGTTTTTATTTTCATTTATTTTCATTAATTGCAAATGCTTTTCAATGTTTATCTTTCAGTTGTTGATTATATAAAATTGTGTTATTTAGATTTTAAAAGCTATTTTATATTGATTTCTAATTTAATTCCATTTGGTTTTATGACTGAGAACTAGGTTTGCCAGATAAAATAAAGAATATTTAGTCTATTTGAATTTTAGGTAAACATCAAATAATTCCTTTTTTAAATTGTCGTTCAGGTACAGTTGTCTCTTTTCCCACCACCACTTTCCCCCTACCCACCCACCCCTACCTCCCACCCTCAATCCTACCCCGCTTTGGCCTTGTCCATGGGTCCTTTATATATGTTCCTTGATGACCTTTCTCTTTCTTTCCCCCTGTTGTTTCCTGTCCCCCTTCCCTCTAGTTATTGTCAGTTTGTTCTTTATTTCCGTGTCTCTGGTTATATTTGCTCACCTGTTTGTTTCATTGATTAGGTTCCACTTATATATGAGATCATATGGTATTTGTCTTTTACCGCCTGGGTTATTTCACTTAGCATAATGCTCTCCAGTTCCATTGATGCTGTCACAAAGAGTAGGAGTTCTTTTTCTGCATCGTATTGCATTGTATAAATGTACCATAGTTTTTTGATGCACTCATTTACCAATCGGCACTTAGGTTGCTTTTAGCACTTGGCTATTATAGATTGTGCTGCTATGAGCATTGGGTGCATAGGTGCTTTTGAATTGGTTCTTCAGCAATCTTAGGGTATAATCCCAGCAGTACTTGTTTGATTCTTTTATCTATGTCAGTTCTTGGTCAGTTTAGATTGACTGTATTTTCTCCTCATTCTGGTTCATATTTTTCTGCTTCATTGCATGTCTGAAAAAATTTGATTGTATGCCATGCATGGTAAACTTTAGTCTGTTTAATGTTCATTGTCTAGTATATCTATATATAGTCTTGAGCTTTATACTGGGACACAGTTGGGTTAAATATTCACAGTTTGATCTTTTAAGTCTTTTAGTGTTTGTTTGGTGGGACCAGAACAGCATTTAATCTAGGGCTAATTATACTTTATTTCTGAAGCAAACCTCTTGTGAGTATTCTAACAAATGGCAATGAATTATGAAGTTTCCCCTTATGACTTCTTAGAATGTTCACTGTATCCAGCATTATATGAGCACTGGGTGGTGGTCCCTTTAATTCTTTTGGTTGGTGTTTTCCTCTACTTAAAGTAGTGTTCTCAAATGATGCCCCCATCAGTATTTTGCTGATTACTTTAAGGAACCTTCTGTTGATCTCCAGAATTTTCTCTCTATTAAGCCATTTGCTATTCAATACTCTCCCCTGTGAACTCCAACTTCTGAGATTTCCCTGGATCCTAAGCTGTCTCTCTTTCAACCCAGCCAAGTCTGCCTAGTGTTGATCTCTCTCTGTCTGTCTCTGTCTGTCTCTCTCTCTTAGCTATTGCTTGGTAACTCTCAAGGTTGCAGTCTGGGGCAACCCCAGGGCTTACTTCAATTGTCCTGTTTTGTACATGTTCTCATGTAATTGTGTCATCCAACATGTCACTCAGTAATTTGCTTTTTTTCTCAATACTACAACTCCCAGTTCTTTCTATGCTGTTATATGTGAACTAATTCATCATTTTTAGTCACTACCTCATATTGCATAATTTGAATGTAATAGTTATTTTGCCATTCTTCTTTTTGGTGAACATTTTGGTTTTTCTAATATTTTGCTATTGTAAGCTAGATGTGATGAATATACATGCATATGCTTTCTTGTATAATTACCCTTGGCTAGATAATAATGAATGAGTGGCTTTTTACCTTTACAGAGTCAAATTACCTTTTGTTGTGGCCATGCCAATGACACTCTCCCAGCAAAATATAGAAGTATAGAAGTACCATTTCTTCACAGCTTTATCCTGATTGACATATTAAGGGATTAAAATTTAGTTAAAATACCATGCGTTATTTCATCTCAATGACACATATGTTCACCTATTTGTCTATTTTCAATTAGTATGTTTATTTTATTATTGTTTTAAAAGGATATACTCTATATATTTCTATATTTTTGAATATGTGTGTGTGAAACTTGTTATATATTGCAAATATTTTCATGCAGTATTTCACTTTTTGTGTCTTAAGAAATATATTCTGGAAGATCATAAACATATATTAAAATATTTTCTTCTAGTATATTTTGGTTAAGATTAACACATTTAAGTTTGGATAAACCTATAATTTATTCTTATAGAAGATTGGACTGAGGTTCTAAATTGTTTTTTTGTCTCCAAATATTGTATATAGACAACTACTTTAATGAAATTAACTGTGATCTCTTGGATCAGTGTGATTTATATATTTATTCATTTTTAAAGATTTTATTTATTTGTTTTTAGAGAGAGGGGAAAGGAGGTTGAAAGAGATGGAGATAAACATCAATGTGTAGTTACCTCTCACACACGCCTTACTGGGGACCTGGCCTGCAACCCAGACTTGTGCCCTGACTGGGAATCAAACCAGTGACCCTTTGGTTTGCAGTCCAGCACTCTCAGTGTGATTTTTACACAGCTTAGAGCTCTAGACAGAATCGTTCTATTTCCCCTTTCTGAAAATAGTTTCAGATGACTTTTGATATCAGAAAACTCAGGCACTTGATAACATGGCAAAAACTTCATATTTCATTTTTGATTCCATCCTTCCCAATTTTTAGGGCATGGGTTACAGGCACAGATCAATATGTTAAGTTCCCAGGAGTATACATACACACTAAATAATAACTCAGGGGTTTCCTCTTTTATGCACATTGTGAACTTTCCTTTTCTGAGAAGGTTTATAAAGGTTAAGGATACAGTTGAAAGAAGTTGGGAGAAAGGATGAAATTGTTTAACTGCCTCTGAAGACCACAGTCCCAGAAGCTTTTATTCTTTAATAAAAGTGTATCTGTAAATGATTGTGCCTCACCAAATGTTTTCACCCACATGTGGCTGATGAGTAAGTGAAATGGGAGTTCATAAATGTAAAAGCAAAGCAATTAGAACAACTGCAAAACAAAGATCAGCACCCATTATTAGACAGAGAAAATGGTGTGCCTAAGGAGGTATTTGCTATTTAACTGGTTTCAATCTACTGCAGGCTATGAAATGATCATCTCTGCTTATTTTTTCTTCAGTAAATGTCTGCTTTGACATTCCGTTTACAGATGAATGGATTTCAATCTTAAAGTGTTTATTCTCTGACTCTACTATAGAAAGAAAAAGATTTTCCTAGCTTGCCTCTGGGAAAGCAATATGGTCTGCATTTGTATTCTGAACTAGACTAAAGGAAGAAGCATTGAAATAGGGAATTACTCTATGTGTCTGATTGGATTGCAGCTTTGGGAGCTGCAAAGCGGGTTTCATGCTAATAAAAAGAGCGTGGAAGCAAGAGAGATTATGTACTGCTCCACCGTGGGAGAAAGGTAACATCTAGGACATTAAATGAATGGATGAATAGTTTTCAGCACTGCTTTGTGCCTTTTTACCTCACCCGCCATTCTAACACATTGAGTTGGATGTCCAACCCTTGGACCCAAATATGGAAATATTTATCATTATGCCATTTGGACCTAGCTTTTAAAAGTCTATCTATTACATATTCAGTATTTTATAGCTAATTTTTTAAGAAAGAAAATGAATTATAATTATATTACTGCAATAAATTTTACTATTGCAAAGAATTTTTTCTTACTATGGTTGAATAAAATACAGGTTGATAGTAACAAGAGTAACAACAAGACAGACATCTTTGTTACTGATAAAAATAAAAGTTCTGGCAATGAATGAAGATACATTTAACGTAAAATTTTCTTTGTTTGTTTGAAAATATAGGCCAATAGTTTTAAGTTTTTCAGAGTCTAGAAAGATTCTTTGTTTCAATGTCTTTTATGGTTGGACTTAGGGTAATAATTTAACGGAGCAGGAAGGGTCCCATTCACACGGTGCCTTGGTCCATGACCCAACAATCAATATTGGAGGAAACATGTTTTTATTTACAATATTCCAACCTTGGGGGCTCTGGGAGCAGTTCTGCTCAGAGTCCTGTTCTCCCACAAGATCCAGTACTTCCCTTGCTCCCCACCAGGCTATAAAACAAAAATTCCCAAACCAGAAGTTCCCCATTCCTTATCTGGATTTAAGCCAGCTTCACAAACAGTTCTCCAGTCCCTCTGGAAGGTACCAAGGTTGCCATCCTCACTCAGCAACTCTCTCCTTCAGGATCTGGGGTACGTTGTCATCATCTTCCATGTAATAGTCCAGGAAAGCATGTGTCATGTTACATTGGATCATGGTGAAGTCCAGGAAAGGTACAAGTCCCAAGAGTTCAGATAGAGTGCAGGTTTGCAAGGCAGCAGGCCAGTGTCTTGCAAGGAAGAGTCCTTGATGGCTTCTCAGTCAGCTAGACTGAGCATGATTACAGTAGCAGTAGGTCTCCTTCCTTACTATCCCAGACCTCGTGGCAGGATCCTGACTACATACTACATAGCTGCTTGCTTACTTCTCCCTTCTCACAGTGGATCAGCTTCACTACAAACTACCTAACTGCTAGATCATGGCTTTTTCTTCTCTATGCTCACTCTACCTGCATGATTCTCATCTCACTACCAGCAGCATGGCTTCTTCCTTCCCTACAAGCGGCCCACCCTTCATTTCAGTCCTGACCTGGAGCCTCCCATGTGGCCTCATCTCCAACTCCTCTCACAATGAGCTACATTTGCCAGTTTTCTGTACAGTTTACATTCTCTCTGCTGCCATCCCAGGCAAGAGTGACTCAGTGATCCAGGGGAATCACCTCCCCTGGCTAGGTCAGGAGTCAATCAGGGTACAGTCTGAAAGTCATGCCCACCTTGCCCTGTGGCACAAGTCTTAACACAGCTATTAAACTGGCTACCACTTTGTCACAGAAATGCAAAGTACCTTAATCCTATCATCCACTCTCCCTCATCTCCAACCAAAGTTTGTGGAAGCTGTGAGGGCCCCTCAGCCTATACCCCCTTTCAATAATATGGACCATAAATTTGTGGAAGAAAACAATTGTTACAAGTTTGTTTTCCATTATTAAACAATCAATTTTACTTTAAAATATGTTTAAACTGCAATAGAAGAAAAATAAATTTATGTGTGATATTATCTTTCAGAAATGAATGCTGTGAGTATTGTGGTAAATTCCTTTAAGTCAATATTATATTGTTATCATTTTAAGTCTCTTGATACATGTCTTTATGCAGGAAAAACTATTTCCAATGATAAATCTTGCTTATTTTACTTTGCTTTATAAGAATTTGCACATCAATATAAACTTGTAAATCACAAAATGTTGCTTTTGTAAATATATAACATTTTAATGTCTTTATAGTTACTCTCAAGAAGCTCTGCTAAAATGTATTTAGTCTCTGTTTTGGACATTTAGTTTCCTAAAGTAAGCTTTTAAAATTATAAGTGATGTTACAATAAACTTTTCTACTTAAGAACATCACTGGGCAAGAGGCCATTGGCATTGTTAAGGTTTCTGATAAATAGTGACAACTCATTTCCCCTACATTTGCCACAGATACTTGTGGTGCCCACTGTGGCCTTGCTCCTGTCACGGGAGGAAACTGAGGGCTGTTTCCCAGGTTATCCTTGAGCTTTCCTCCCACACACACTCAGAAACCTTTGTTGCCCAAAATACAGAGTCACAGGAAAGTTGGTTCTTTAACCTTTCAAAAGAGCTGAAGAAAACTATAGCAGTAGCCATAGTGTTGAAAGGAAAACTTGATTTTAAAGAATCCTGCTTTTTAAGAGAAGAAAAGAATTCATCACAAAAAACCTCAGACACTGGGACAATATGTGAAGTGTGTACATACAGTGGACAAGCTGCACAGACATAATATGCAAACAGGACCTAGGACGCATGCATCTCACTCATACCCCTTAAATTCTATACCCACTCTTTTATTTCACATACTACAGGTTTTAACTCATTTTTAATTTGTTTTGTTTTAATTTAATTGTATCTTTAAGGAAGAATGAGAGTGGCTCACAGGAACATTTTCCTTGGGCCGTTCACTTTCTCAGAGAGTGCTTTATCCTGCCAACAGGAGCACAAACACTATTGAAGGAGAAAACGTGGTATGAGGTGACGTGCTCATGGTGATCATCTGACAATTGATCAGTACATATTATTGAACTGAGTAGTATGTTTTTTACATAAGTAACTGGTATGAAGATATATGTATATGTAGCCCAAAATTGAAGAAAGGGACATTAATTTAATAGTAAATTCCATGAACATTTCCCAGTGAATTGCTAGAGATAAGGGCAGAATTTCTCTTTGTGATTTTTAATTCTGCTACATTGTGAATGCTCACCCATCAGAAAGTTATAATTGTTAGGATAAAAAACCTCTTTGTTATAATGTGGTGTGAGCATAAATTTTGTGGGTGTGAAAAAAATATTTATAGTCAAAACAAAATATAACTCCATTTATTTTTAAGTGAAAATTTTATATCTCTATACAATTAAGTTTCTTTTTAAAAACACATGAATCAGTGTGAACAATATATGATCTCCATTTCACATATCCAAGTAAAAAAATTTAAACTTAAAATTACCATCTATTTGGTCATTGGATATGTCATATTAAAAGGTTGTTTTTGCTAAGCAGTTTTTAGCATAGTGGTTACTAACTTCAAATTTTTTATGGAAAAATGCATTTTATTTGAAAATAAAAATCTACAGTTCAAAGACTAATATATTAAGATATTGCTTACTATTATTTGAACTATGATAAGAAAGTCAGGGTGGCAGAACCTATGTTGAAATGCATAGAAACTGGAAAGTTTAGCCTCCACCTGGAAAATGTACCAGAGAGCTGCATCTGTCTTACCATGAACTGACTTTTAGCAAAATCCTTTTGAAGTGTCTTTACTGTAAATGGTTTGGGAATGAACAGAGTTCACAATCAGTATGTCCCAAACTGAAAACTGTCTTCCTTCTTACCCACCAAACACATTTCTTTCCCAGTGTTTCCCATCTCATAATTGACACCACACGTCTGATTGCTCCCGCCTGCAATCGGACAGGCAGTCTAGGCACCTGCATTTATTTCCTTTCCTTTCCCACAGCCACCAGTCTTTACCTTTACTTTCCACTGGGCATTCACATCCATCCACTTCTCTATATGCTCCAAATCACTCTGCCTGACTAGACCGTCTGAATTATTGCAAGCCATCTGCCTCCAGTATTGATTTTCCTCTCTGTTATTTGTACAAAGTGATCAGAACTATTCTCCAACCTGCAATCATGATCTTATCCTCCTGGTTGAAACCAATTAGCAGCTAACTATCAATCTTAAAATAATACCCAACTTCATGACATGCCTTATAAAAATTCTTGATAGCTATTTTCTACCCTGAATTCAGGCCCATTGCTGTGTTTCATACAACCATTGACTCCCCACCCTACTTTCTTCTCACACCCATGATCCCATCAACTTTTCCAGCTTTTGTAAACTTTCAGCTTCTAGAATTACATGAACTTTCATACCCTTGGGCACATGCATATACTTTTCTCTGCCAGAAAAATTCTTGTCCTGCCAGGAGAATTCTAATTCCTAATTTTTGATTACCTTATCTTCATTCATCCTTTAAGCTAGTGGATTTGAAGAAATGTTTCATGAAACAATACTTGTATGTTTTACGAGCAATGCATTTTTATAGTTTCCATTCTCTTCTTGATTTTCTAAATTAGTATTACAGCCTCCAGTTTGAAGGCATGTTTAGAGATATTTCCTCTAAGAAGACTTCCTTGCCCCTTTTAAACTAGCTTGATCTTCCTGTTCTATGATTATTTTGGACTTTGTACTTTCCATATTATAGCCCTAGGCATATTTTGGGTTATTACTTGTTATTTTCTGTTTTTCTAAAGAAAAACATGCAGACAGAGTAGACACAGTGTCTGCTTTCTTTCACATTATGCATTCTGTAGGAGTACACTATCTGTCATATGTACTTAAAAATTAAAGTTAAGCAATTTAATAATTTAATAAGTGAAATTTTGATTTTTATAGTTAATCACTAAAAATATCAAGTTTTTTTTCAATCCTGGGTAAGAAACCTAAGGGTGAGTGATTTTGAATATGCCTTCAAAAATAAGAAGTAGAAGAAGGTTTTCATAAAATATTTTAAAATTTTAGCAAAGAAAAGAGAAAAAATGTCTCTTTGGCAGTAGTAAGGATGGCTACCACCTCCTTTTGTGTATGGGTTATGAACTGCAAAATGCCAACTGGCAGGATATCCTGAGAATAATATATTATCTCTAGCTATTGTTCCACTGGAATGTGTTCCAAGAGAAATAAGGCTTGTTCTTTAACATTTAAAAGTTAAAACAATTAGTCTTTCTTTTTATAAAAAGCATTTCCAAAAAGCTACATTCCAAATGTATGAGTCAGAGGGACATCATAAGTTTGTTTACTTTATATGATACAACTTGGAAAGATCTTTTATACACATTTGTGGCCATGATTTTAGCCATTTATATCTCTGCTTTAAATTTTAATAGTGAATTGACTGAGATAAGAAAAAAACTGGGGAAATCTTCAGCAATTTGAGGGGTATCTTTTCTTCATTTTTATTAGCTTAAACACTAATTTATGGAAAATTCAATTCATATATTTCTACTTAATATATAACCAAGATATTTGTTCAAAAAAACTTTATAAACAAATGTTTGCTTATAACATTTAATACAGTCAAACAATACAGTCAAACTTCAAATAACCTATTTGTTGTGTTAAGGTTGTGCTGACACCAAGTGCATGGACAGAAGAACCAGTGCAAGGAAATGGATACAGGCCTACACTATTTTTTTCCCTTAAAGTCACTATGCACTGCATAGGCAGTATTAATGCAAACTTATTTCTTCATGTAATGAAATACTTTGTTTGAGAAAGTCAAGCAAACATGGAAAATTTACATTTAAGGAAAATTCTTTAACTCTCAGCTAAATGATAATTATATCATCTGTATCACTTGGGGTAATCTTTGCTTCAAGAAATGAAAACTTCACTGAAACTTGTTTAAACAACAGATAAATATATTATCTCACACAACAGATATCCAGAGAAAAGATGGGATATATGTTTTCTAATTGAGAAATTCAACAATAGTGTAAATATATGATTTCATTCAGTCTTTCCCATCTGCTTTCTTCTTTAGGCTGGTGGCAACATGGCTTCAGCATTTTCTTATACAGTAATGCCCAGAAAAACAAAAGAATGCATCACTTGTACATTTCTTGGTAGTTAAAAAAAAAAATTCTCAACATCCTCTCTACCACAGCAATTTTTTTCCTCAGACATCTCATAGATGAAAATTAGGTCTCATGCTTTTTTGTGAACCGAGAGTAGGCAAGGGGAATAAGACTGCCTTTAGACCAATGAGGCTCACACTTTGGCTGGAGATCAAGTAGACGTTCTCTATGCCTTACAGCCAGTTCATGAAGAGCAGCTGTCTAAACAAAACTGGAGATTTGGGGGAAGGAATATTAAGAATAAATTCTGGGTAGGCAAAAGAAACACACACAAAAAAGAATGTCTGCAACATTGTATATAATATAATTTTATATAATATATATAAAACAATATATATATAAGCCACTTAGTGACTATATATATGGTGACTATATATTTATAGTCACTAAGGCTTCATATAATTAATATTAACTACACACAGACTTTTTGTAAAATGCCTTAAATTTCATGAAGTTAAAGAAATTATTATTTTTAAAAAATATGTAGTTAAGGAAATTGTTATCTCCATGTGTGTGTATGTTTGCTGCACCCTCAAGCCAGCTTTTCTGAGCTGTAGGCAATCAGTTACTAGTGAGAAAGGAGAATAATTAGATAAGTTGAGAAAATAATTAATACAGATAGTTAAAGTCCATGGCAGAAGTTTAAACTTTATTGAAGAACCATTGTTAAATTTATCGAAATGAGTGTAGAGTTATGAAATATGTAATTTTATGAACTAAACAACTGAGTCAGAAAATTCTTGCTACTCTTCTTCAACATAGCAATGCTTATCTTGCTTATTCCATACATCTGAATCTACGTTTGGCTTCAATTGTTGATTTTCATCTTCTGATAAGAAAAAAGTGAACTTTTAAGAAATGGCCCCCTGGTCCCATTTTCCCCTCTCCCATTCACTTGGCTAAAAGGAAACTTGAAATTGCAGTTGACCCTAAAAAAGTGTGGAGGATAGAGAAACTGACCTCTATGCAATTGAAAACACACACACATCTTTTGAATCCCTCAGAACTTAGCTTTCCTTTGGTATGCCCTGGGGATTGGTTCCAGAAACCCTGTGAATACCAAAATGCACAGTCATTCATGTTCCCCATAAAAAGTGTCATCAATCATTGCAGTCACTCCCCTTCATTCACAAACTTATGGCCACTGATCTAAAGCAGTACAGGTATTTATTTTTTAAGATACACCTGTGAGTGGATCCATGAAGTTCAAATGGGTGTTGTTTAAGGGTTGCCTGTATAAAATGAGAGGGTGGTACTGAAATATTCTTTCAACTTCATTTTTTAGAGTATTTTTATTGTTATAGCAATAATAACATATTTTTAAAATAATACACACACACATATATATATGAATTTATTCCACATCATTCATTACTCCTTTGATGGACACAAAGTCTATAAAAGAGTAGAGGTGAAGGAGGAAAAAAACAGATTTTTTTAAAATGGAAAGGTCCCTGCTTATAAAATATGAAGATTTGGTCAAATGATGTCTGGTTTCTTTTACATGTAAATTTTGACTATTGACTCTAAGTCTGATTAAAAGCAGGAAATAATATTAGCTGTTTTACTTTTATCACTTTCATCTGTATAGAAAACTTGTCAAGTCAATTTTGAAATTTACATTACTAGGTGATTTATGCTTTACATAAAATATGGATTCATCCCAGTTGATTTCAGTAAATTAAAACTATCTAAAAAATAGGACAGATACCTATGTTTAAATTCATAATATTGTCCAAGTTTCCAAAATAAATAGGTATAAATAATAAAGTTACATTTGATTAATCATACTTACAATGATATGTAGAAAAGTACATGTTTACCACAAGATTAACCTCTACTGTAATTTAAAATAAAAATACAAAGTGTATTAAGTGAAAAGTACTACTTACATTTATAATGTTGCTGTTCTGGCATGTGTGTGTGTGTATTAAACAGGGCATTAAAAGAAGTATATATAAATTATTTAGTTTATTTATTTTTACTCTTGTTTTTATTCTTTAGTTAATTAATGGTAAGTTGAAGTCCAACATGACTAAGATATTTGCAAGGATATACTCTTTTCCTCTTATTCCACCCAGGTAAATTCTTATCATATTCAAATTTCTCATTACGAATTCATTCCAGAAGGTTTACTGTTACGTGACTATCTTAACTGCTCCCAACGAGATATCTTACAGAACTCTTCCCTCCTTTTTCCTACCATGTACTTCTTTGTTTATTTTATTGTATGAGCAGAATTGGTTTCACCACTAAACTGTCAGCCTTTGGAAGGCAACCACTGTCTACTGTGCTTATTATTGAATATGATCTAAGGGCTCCCCAAATTTTGGGGGTGAAGCAATAAGAGTAAGGAAAAGAGAAATTTTTTCATTTTTTAATTTAATGGTTTTGTACTGTTCTTTACAAAAATAATGTGAAATAGTAAAGCTGTAATGGATAATTTTCTAACATTTAAAATTTTAGTGTTCCAGCACCTGTAAAACAAATCACCAATAAATGCTAGTATAAAGCATATATATCAATGTAGTATTTTATAAATTAAAAAAACAACAAGCTATTGATGTCACCCCTTGTTTTTCACCTTTTATTTATCTCTTCATCGTACTTACACATTGGAGTGATTTTGCCTTCATTATCTCTTTAATGTATCCATCTCTGGCTTTCCTTATTCTGGCTTGCCTAATTTATTATTTTTAATATATTTTATTGATTATGTTATTACAATTGTCCCAATTTTTCCCCTTTTGCCCCTCTCTACCCAGTACCCTCACTCTTTCCAGCAATCCACCCTTTAGTTCACATCTATGGGTCATGCATATAATGTATTTTGCCCACACTTTTTTGCCTAAATTTTTGAGGGAAAAATAAGTATAGGCATTATACATGGGTAGTACTAGTTCCATACATTTCTTTTTTTTTTTAATGTCTCCATGTCTTTATTTTTTTTTTTTTAAATTTTTATTTTAGTTTATTCAGTACAGTTTCTATCCTTTATTCCCTTTCCATACATTTCTTGTACCTTGTATCTGTTCTTGTGTTTTGTAATTATTTGTTACATAAAATTTCTTGTACCATAATATGTTCAAAAATAAATGCTAAAATTCCTTTTTAATACAAAAATGAGTATCTAAATATAAGTAAATAAATGAATAAATAAATAAATAACTGAATTAAAAAATTTAAATAAATGATTTTTTTCCTGAAAGTTTGGGCCAAAAACATGGATGTGCATTATACACGGAAAAATAGGGGTAAGGTCTTTGGTCACTCCATTTCCTATACTGTTCTTAACATCCCCAAGTCTCTTTTGTACCTACCAATTTGTACTTCTTTTTTTAGTTAGTGTTTTATTTTTAAGTATATTTTATTGATTATGCTATTACAGCTGCCCCATTTTTTCTCCTCTTTATTCCTCTCTGCCCTGCAGCCCAACTCCCACCAGCATTCTCCCCGCTTAGTTCATGTCCATGGATCATGCATGTAAGTTCTTTGGTTTCTCCATTTCCTATACTATTCTTAACTTCCCCCTGTCTTTTTTGTACATACCAATTACTATTCTTATTTCCAATTTGTACTTCTTAATCCCTGCACCTTTCCCCCTATTCTCTCCTTTTCCCCTCCCAGCTGATAACCCTCCAAATCAATGGTCCCCCAACCTTTTTGGCACCAGGGACTAGTTCATGGGAGACAATTATTCCATGGACCTGGGCAATGGGGATGGTTTCAACATGATTCAAGTTCATTACATTCAAGTTCACATCCTGCTGTGAGGCCAGGTTCCTAACAGACCACAGTAGTAGTCTGAGGCCCCTGGAGGTGGAGACCCCTGCTCCAAATGATTGCCTGTTCTGCTTGTTTGCTTAGTTTATTTTTTAGATTCAATTGTTGATAGTTGTGAATTTATTGCCATTTTAATGCTAATCTTTACTCAAAACAAGAAAAGACTGGTCTCAGAGGTCTCCTGTTTCTTTCCTGGTCTACTTATTTCTCATTAATGCTGCTGGAATTATTTCCTTAATGTGTTTAATATTTTCTCTTGTCTTATCCAAGTATGAATTAAGCATGAAATTCATACTTGGAATGGTTTTAAAGACCAATCATCATTTACACATTTTTTTCACCCTGTTCACTTTTCTGCAAGTTTCAGACCCTACCCTACACTTTAGCCGTGCTCAACCCTTCATTTATTTCCAAATGTTCTTTATTCTTTCAGAACTGTTCTTTCCCCCATGACTGTTCAAAATATTAACTCCTCATTCTCAATGCTCAGTTTAATGGTTTTCCTTATCAAAGAGTTCTTTAAAGCAGCAAAAGTCAGGAACAAAAAAGAGAAAATCAGATGACATGGGTTGTAATTTCAGACTCTGTACCTATGAGGTTTTTTTTTTTAGAGAAGGGCTTTATTTTATATTAAGGTACCATGCTAGAAGTTATGAAGACTTTCTGTTGGAACACATTTGGAAAAGATAATAAATAGCTTTAGTTTAATGAATTGCACTGCAGAGAAAGTTGTTAAAAAATTCATATCAAAGTCCAAGCATTAGTTCAATGTCCTATATTTGATTCCATGATCTTCACAGGAAGGTCTTCTGCAAATAGAATGCGCTTCTACACAGTCAAGATATTTAAGGTTGCTTGATTTCTTTACCATTACTGCAAACTTCTGCTGACATAGCAAGTCAGTCTTCATTGTAACTGGTCAGGACTGGCCTTGACACCTTTTGTCTGCTTGTGGCCTCTGCATTACTGGGTACCTCCTCTGCCACCATGAATGCCTCTATGAATAACCAACTAGCTCTTTCACCGGGAGGAGCAGTCTTATGACCTCTGGATAGAACAGCACCCCTTACTCTACTACCTTTTCTGTATCTCCAACTTGAAAATCTTTGTAAGCATGCTATGGATCCTCATACCCACCATGATAGTTATAGTAATTATAGTCATAATGATCATAATAATATTAATATCCATAGTAATATGGAGGATATCCATAACCACCTATACCCACACCCTTGACCTATTGTTGGAAGCAGCATATGAGGTGCACCATAATAGTAGTAGTCATCATCTATTTGATTCTTTGCTACTTGCTTCTGAGCTTTTCTTTCTTTCCTTTTCTGATCTGCTGGCTTAGCAAAAGCAATTCCATATTTTCTCCCTGCAAGCCCTTGCCATTCATTTCTTTCACAGCATTGACAGCACCATCTCACTCATCAAAATGAATGAAAGCATAATCTTTTGGTGTCTTCACTCATTCTAGTTTCCCAAACTGACTAAATGCCTTTTCTAATCTCTTCTGTTACTATATTGGCAAGGTTGCCAATATACAAATAGCACTTTTACCATTGCCATAACCTCAGGATCGGGATCTTCTATAGGATCAGCCCATTCAAGAGTCCCAGTATTTTCCAAGACCTTAACTTCATCTCTCATTAATCTATGTCTTGCCTGAGGAGCTGCGCTGAGATCTTCATATTCAAGAAAGACAACCTCTGTTATTTTTTTTCCTTGTCATCTGGTTGGTGGTATGAAATGATGTCTGTAAGACCCTCTGTTGCTTTGTTAAATTCTTCAAGAATATGTTCCTTGGTTTTACCCTTAGGAATACAGCCCACAAAAATCCTTTTGGCAACTGAGAGGCAGACACCAATGTGTTTTCCAGAAGAAATTTCATGATTATTATACAGTTTAACAGCCTTCTGAGCAGCTTCTTTTGTACAAAAAGTGACAAACACATAACCTCTATTGAGACCTGTGAGTGGATCCATCATTAGATGACGATCCCATCTAGATCCCACTTTCCCAACAATGGGACAAGTTTGTCCTCAAACAGATCTTGGGATCTTCCCCACAAATATCTCCATGCCAACATAAGCATGGTGACCTGAATAAATGGAAGCTGGAGGTGACCCCCATATTCCTCTGTCCAGTGGTCACATCAAGTGTGTAACATGTTCTTTCCAAGAGTGCCTTAATTTTTGCCTCATCTGGTCCTTTCCTAGAGTGCATTACTTTGGGCCCCTGTTTTTCTCTCTGCCTATTAAGTCTTCATGACTTCATGACTTCACATAAAAAGGCACTTTTGTTTTGAACATGAGAGAGATCACTGTTTTAAACTGATGAAGAGCTGCCAATGCACCATCTTCACTGAATTCTTTTAAAGCTTGGATAGCTCTTCCATCTAAATCATTGTGTGCAACCAGCTGCGTGGGTGAGCTGGATGGTCCCAGCGCCAAGGCCGCTTAGCCTCTCCAGGTGCTGTCCTGCTCACCTGTACCTATGTGATTGGGTCTTGGAAGATTATTTGTTTAATATAAAACTCAGTTTCCACATATATAAAATGAATATTTAAAATAAGAAATAAACAAGAAAGAATTACTTCCTTCTGTCCTTGTTTCTTTTCTTTTTTTTTTCCTCTGTTCTAACATTTTTCTTACATATATTTTCTAAAGCCAGTTATTTATTTTCTGACTTCACTGGATTTAAGAAGAAAATTTATATCACACATTTTTAACATCTATTATATGGACACATAGCAGATATTTAATGAATTCTTCAATAAAAACAATATAAAATACTTTGTCCAATCAACATGTCAATACATGTTGAAATGTCAAAATGAAAGTACTCAAAATACTTTACTGATAAATCCTAAATTCATTAATTGTAGGGTCACTTTAGAATGTATTTTTTTTATTATTTACAAACACTTTTTGAGTTGCAAAGATTTAGTACACCAAACAGAACTTCAACATTGTTTGTTCTCTGTCAAATCTAAAATCTTCCAAAACTTATAAAAACTACATTCTTAAGTTCATCTGTATATTATTTTTCTGAAAAACATATTCTTCCCAGAGTGATATTCTATCATATTCTTTTTTATTTTTTGAAATGGTATATTGCTTAACTTGATAATTAGTATGGTTTAAAATAGTCTCCAACATAATGCAATATACCTTTCAAATGACAAACAATGCTGCCGAGGGAGTTCTCTGTGCTCCAACATAAGTGAAATTGTCAAAGTAGCAGCAACTACAATTTTTCAGCAAATTAGAAAGAGCAAAAATATCACAAACCTAACAAAATGGCACAGAAAATGACTATTTCTTTTTCCATTTATGCCTCCAGGAGACAAATCAAATGCAAGCTCTAGACTTATTTTACAATGGCTGTAATCTATTATTTTAACTGTTGGGGAAAAGACATGATTAGATTTAGCTAAATATCTATAACCATATTGGGTGTAATAATAATAATAATAATAAATGTTTCTGTCTGAACTGAAGTTGTACTGATTATTTATTGAAGAGTACTCTAAATTATAGCACTGATAATCTCCTATACTGATATTTCTATAACACAAATTATTTTCTCTGACATTTGTTTGGATATCAAGGCTAACAAAATTTGAAAATCATTTATAATAGGTATTATTCTAATATATGCTATCACCAGCTTACTAAAGAGAATTTTTAATTGGACCCATGCTGGCACCCCTAGTTCCTTTGTATGCTCTAGGCTTATGAATACAATCCAGGCAGTGTACAGAAAAATGAAAAATAAAGGTAGAAGCACAGAGTTCCTGACAAGTGTTGTTTCTGGTTTGAGCCCCGCCCCCCCGCCAGTTCTGATTATTTGCCTGTCCTTGGGCTCCACTAGCCACTGCTTTATCCTTATACTAATGCCTCCACTTTACTTTACTTAAGTCAAGCTGTTTTCCATTACCTGCAGCCAGTCCTAACAAATATATTCTCTGTGTAAGTACTTTAAAGGATTAGAGAAAATCTATTTTAAATATTTTGAGCAGTGCTCTTTGCACATAGTCAATATGGTTTCTTATGATTGTAATTGCTCATACTTCAGAATGTCTTTTGGTTTACTGTAAAACTATTTTGTGAAAAAAAAATTAAAGCTAGACTAGAGTTCTGTTTACACGTAGTAGACTGTTCTGGGTGGCGTGGGTCCAGCTTCCACTCGGAGATTCACAGGACCCACGCCCACAGATAGGTTCTCCTGTGGGGAATCAGGCCTGCAATGTACCTAGGCCGCTATGAGTCTTGCTTTTTGCTAAAACTCCCTCACCCTGAATCGAGGACATTTCCTGCAAAGCAACTTCCTAAAAACCATGCTAAACCTTCCAAGGATGAGTGTAACTGGCTCAACTACTTTTGCCTTTTCATTTGCAAATATCCCTCTTCTGTGATATGATTAGCAGCATTGGCTCCTTTGTTTTCTGTAAAAGGTAACCACCTAAAGTGAATCTGTGCATAGTAAATGATGACCATCTTGTAATGGGAGGAGAAACCCAATAAAGGCCTGTCATGGTGGAGGCCGAGGCTTTTGCTCCCCTTGAGAGAAAAGCCATGCTGTCCCTTTTCCTCCACCAGATTTGGTAATCCATGTGAATGTCTCATTTCATCTATAATGACGTGGACCCCACGAGCCGGGGTCCGCATCATCTACATGTCTATCCCAAAATTGCCAGCAGTAAAACAGACTATTGTTACTAGAGATTCCAGAATACTTTAAAATTGGCATTGAAATGCTTATAGGGTAGCAACGGGAAACATCTCTACTTAGTTTTCCTTAATAACCCTTCTCCTCTTAGGTGATTCGTGTTATAGCTTTATGTTGCTGCAAGGGACTTTATGAGACAAGGATGGGCATAATTTTATTTTGTATATTCCCCCTGTAGTGTATGAACTTGAAGAGGTACTTGGTACTGTTAATGACAGAAACCTGATAACCTGGTTCTTCTTGCTGACACAGTAAAGAATTACAGATCAGCAAGCCTACTATCCTCCAAGCAAAGTTTATTAGTGCTAAGTTCTAATGGGAGGGCAAAAGCAAGGGTGGTGAGAGCAAGGGTAGCAAGAGCAGGGTGACCAGAGAATGGGTGACCAAGAAAGGAGTGGCCAGGTGCCCCCTGGCCAGAAGTTGACTGGTCAGAATCCCCCCATGTGGCAAGAGGGCCAAGAGAGAGAATCCTTTGTTCTGAGGACTTATATAGAAGGTGGGATAGTGGTGAGGGAGTTACATTATGATTGACAGGTAAAGGTAGTGCCAGCTTCCCTAGGGAAGACTTGACTACTAAAATGTAGATATGTGTGGGGGTCTGTTAGCCTGAATTCTTATCTTGCTTCAGACTGTATTTGTTCATTTTTCATATGTGATGGGAGATAGGCAGTTAACCAGAGTTGTTTTATGGGCTTTTTCTTCAGGCACTGTAGATCCCTTCCCTTTCTCTTCTCTGCCTTGGGATGCACACATAGTCTCAAGGTTTTCCTTTTCCCAGCTAGTGGAGAAAAGGAAATGTGGAGAAAACTATGTGGGGATGATACACAAAGACTTTCAAGGGCTGCCTGCTCCTGCACTATCATAATTTTGCTTGTATTGTTCAGAGTGCCTGGCAGTTTTATTCAATAGGCTTAGAATTACTGAGTCAATGGGTGAGATATATCTTCCTTTGCTTTTAGCCTCCTGTATTAGGTTCTTTGTTAGATTGGAATGGTGAGCACCCTGCCTTTATTTCTCCACTGGCCACTGATCCCTAGCTGCTACCTAAGTGCTGAAAGGTGTTGTCTGACAACCAGGAGGTAGCTGCTGGCCAGCAACAGCAGTGAAGTATCAGAGTTTTTCCTATGCCATCCCCTGCATCAGTACCTGTAGGATCCCAAGGTTCTAGCAATAAAATAGTGAGGATACATGAGTGGGGTGACTCTCTAGGTAGTGCTTCACACCTCTGAAATCTAAAAGAAATGTAGGTCCCCAAAGAATTTAGTACTATAGCAAATAAGCACACAATATATACCAGCCAGGTGACATCCAAAATTACCACAATTTGATTCAGTTAAGTATTTTCTATGAACCTACTATGGGACAGATAGTCTGTTTGAAAATACAGATTTAAATATGAATATTAAGAATACATTAAGGACTTATAGTCTAAATGGGAAGACAGGTGAAAATGATTAAAATGTAATCCATAAATTCTACAATAGAGCTCCAGGCAATAGGTAGTGAATGAGAACACATATAAAAGGGATTCAATTTTTGGTAGTCAACAGTAAGCTGATTTTTAAGTGGAACAACTACATTTTCCTTACATACTACACCTTACTGGTATACTTATTGTCTGCACTGTAAAATACCTGCCTGTTGGAATAAAGTGGTGCTTTCTGCACAGGGCTGATGCCTTCAGTTGATATCTAGATAAATACCAAAAAGTTAAGCTAGAAGTGTTGAAAGAACACAGGGAACAATAATTGGGTTTGAGCATACAGGAGTTACTATTTGTTAATATAAATATCTTATAAAATGCTTTGCCCTCTTAAACTATATACATAAGTAATTTTGATAAAAATTCAAATATTTTTTTAAATAGAGAGACAATGAAATCAGAATTGGGAGGTGCCAGGTACTCTCTTTCTGACCTCCCCCCAAAAATGCTATTTTTGGATATTCTCAAAATGTTGCAAATGATATTGACTTTCCACATAGAATGAAAAGAAAATGAATTTTATTTGTTTCTCAAAGAAAGGACATCTCAGAAAGATGCAGGACTCAGGTTGGATTTGCTCATCATAGTATATTTCTCTTTTAAAAAATATTATAATTTTAGTAGGTAAAGTTAGATAATTAGGTATCCAAGTTAGATAATTAAAAAATAACTGAATTATTTGTGAATAATTCTGTCTTATTACACTGTTCATTATTCATTAAAAAATAAAGGCATGATATGTGGAAACCAGAAACCTGGTGAACAGCAGTTGACATATGGCAAGTAAGACACAAATTGAAGTAAAGCTGTTAGACGGTTTGAGCCAGATATTGTGATTAATTGTTTTCTTAAGTGCTTCTTACTTCATTTAAAACTAGAGTGAAAATTGACTTTTGGCATTGGTATCTATTCAGATAAACCCAATTTACCAAACTATCCAAGCTTCAGCTATAGGGAAGAATCTACACAGCTAATTAATTCTGCTGAAGAAAGGAATATAAAATGCCATGGTCATTAGAATAGTTTATGTCCAAAATTTAATGTGATATGAAAAGCATTAATGTGGCATGTTAATATAAAATTATTATAAAATCAGCACATTATCACTTAATAAAAGTAATTTAGATAACCATCAAAAGTAATTTTTTTTATAAATGATATGTATTTAGTTTTTTCTCATACATTAATTTTGTTTTCATATCTTGCCACATAAAACATAATGGAAAAATAATGAAACAAATATTTCTAATAACATGGGTGGATTAGAAGTAAAACATGTATTAAAATGAATTAAAAAATTTTAGCCTATTTGCTAAGTTTTAAAAAATCCCATCTATTTTTTAAGAATCATCGCTTTTATCTTATTTATTTATACCATAAATAATCCACTGAGAGATGTAGTTAATCTAAGAATTAAAACATTATTTCTATACAACTCATATGAATACTCATTTTTTTAATCACTATAAAGATAATTTGTCTAGGAAATGAATGATGACCAGTGTGAAACCACTTTAATATTGCTCTTTCATCTCTCAGTTGTGGTAAAGAAGGTAAGAATGAAGCTATTCTTGTAGCAGATACACTCTAGGGTGTTTTCCATGATTTTCAAAACCTAGTGTACACATTTTAAATGTTGGTGGAAACTGCGATAGCTTCTAACCAATTAAATATGGCAAGGGTGACTGAATGTCATTCCTATAATTATGTTAAGTTATATTGCAAAAGTGACAGGATTTTTCAGATTTAACCAGTTGGAAGTAGTCAAAATGGAGATTATACTGAGCAGCAGGTTCCACCTAATATATAAAAGGAGGCCTAGGCTTTCCCTGAAGGCAGACACTCCAAGTGGGCGACTTTCTCTGTTTTGGGTTTGAAGACATAAGCTGTCAGGTATTTTACCATCTCACAGCAGTGTCCAAACTTTTGGTGTCGCTGGGCCCCACTGGAAGAAGAAGAGTTGTCTTGGACCACACATTAAATACATTGTGACATGTAATCACACACAAAAAATCTCATGTTTTAAATAAATTTACGATTTTATGTTGGGCCACATTCATAACCATCCTGGGCTGTGTGAGGCCCACAGGCAGCGGGTTGGGACACCCTTGGTAGACGAAATGAATTCTTCCCAAGTCTGAGAGAGTCTAGAAACTCATCCTGTCCTAGCCCTGTGTCCTGATAAAAACACAGTCCAGCTGACATCTTGCCAGACCCTGAACAGAGGTCCCAGTTAAGCTGTACCTAGCTGTACTCGACCTGCAGGAAGTCAGATAATAAAATGAATGCTGTTTTACAGTGCTAATTTTTTGGTAATTTGTTACAAAACATACAAAATGCAATACAAAGCCTAGAAACAGACCAGATGTCCTTACATTTCTAAAGCAACCTTAGCTTTTAAAATGAACTATTTTAATGCTTCATCAATCCTCACTGTAGTGTCAAAACAGTATATTTTTGCTGCTAGGCAACCATTTTCCTTAGTAATTTCTGCTTAGAAATGCTTAGTGTTTTTTAGCTCTTTCTCATTGTTTAATACATGTCGGTCAAAAAAAATTTTTTTTAAGACCAAAAATACCTAAAAAGATAAAAGCTATGGGCAGAAACTCCATAGATTTCATTCACATTTCTTTTCTCTTACCTACATAAATGTATTTCTGGCTATTTCTCTTGCTACTCACCTCAGATGCACAGCACATCTCCCCCGCCATTTCATTTTGATTTTCATTCCATTTCTGCCATGTCAGTTAGACTTTAATGCAGAACGGCAGTAATATTATTGTGCTGCTTGTCCATCTGAATGAATTCCCATCCATTAATAAATGCTGGGATACCCAAGGCAGGTCTGCGCACTGGTTAATGAAACTGACATGGCCTTGGCTTGTGTGGCTCAGTGGATTGAGCACCAGCCCGCGAACGGAAAGGTCGCTGGTTCAGTTTCCGGTCAGGATGAATGCCTGGATTGTGGGCCAGGTCGCTGGTTAGCAAGGTAGGAGAGGCAACCTGGTCATTAACATTTCTCTCACACATCGATATTTCTCTCTCATTCTTTCTCCCTCTCTTCCCCTCTTTCTAAAAATAATGAAAGAAAAAATTTTTTTAAAAACGAGAAATTGATATGATTTTGAGTACTATATGGATTTCTAACCATGTAACCTTGGGAAAACTTTTAAATTTTATGAACTCCATCTTATTATTTATTAAATGGGGAAGATAATGTCTTTACCATATTGGTAATGTGATTAAAATTCACAAAATATTTAGCAGTTCCTGGCACATATTGAGAATTCAATATATACTAATCATTTCTAAATACTTACTATGTATAAGTCACTGGGCTTGGCTCCCCTCTCCTGCTCTCTCTTCTCTCCCAGTAGAGAGGCACATTGAATTATCACAGTAATTATCATAGTAGGACTGCAAGATGAACTTCCTTAGTCCTATTATGTAGATGAATAAATTGCATCTAAGGAAATTAAGGGCCTTTTCAAGTTTACATAAATAGTGAAAGTCCAAACTAAGAAATGAACCTGTTTTTTTAATTCCATTTTCATTACAATTGCTTCATCTGTGTAATCTTAACATCCTAAGGCTATATCACTGAAACAATCTATTTCCAACAATATTCTATTAATAAGAAGAGTGCATATCCCAGGAAAATTTTAAAAACTAAGTAATGTTTAAATCTGAAATAAATATATCTGGAATCATATATGTAACCCTTTTTATTGACTTCTGTTAATTGAGAAACAGATTCAATTGTTGAAAAGACCAATTCAGATTATTAAATTATCTAATGTTTGTTTGCTATTATCAGTGTAGCATCACTCACAGATATATACATGGGGATGGGAAAAAGTACTTTTATAGTTTTTCAGTTGGAAAATACAATAATTAATAAATAATAATACAAGAATAAGCTCTGTTTTGCATTCTCACAACTGTAAACCTACTTTTGCTAACTCCTTTACTTTAAATAACTTTTTAAAAAGATAGTCCTAGAGGAAAAGAAATGTGAGAAAATAAAGAGAAGACCTAAAATTTACTATTTTAATAGAATTTATTTATTTATTTTTGAGCAGATTAGGTTCATAGAAAAATTGAGTGGAAGTACAAATATTTCCCATGTAACCCATGACCCTCGAACATTGTTCACTATCAACATTCCCCACCAGAGTACAACATGTGTTATAATTAATGAGACTATTTTAGTACATCATTATCAATGAAACTCCATAGTTTACATTGGGGTTTACTTGATGTTGTACATTTTGTGACAAATATATAATGAGAAATATACACCTGTGTAGTGCCATACTACACAGTTTCACTCTGCTAAAAATCCTCTGTACTCTGCCTATTCATCCTTCTTTTCCTTCAACTCCTAGAAACTACTGATCTTTTCATTGTTTCATCTTTTCTCGATGTCACATAGTTGAAATCATACAGCATGCGTCCTTTTCAGATTCTTTCACTTAATAATAAGCACTTAAGTTTCCTCTATGCCTTTTCATGGTATGATAGCTCATTTTTTTAAAATTTTTTATTGGATACCTCATTTTCTTTTAGTGCTGAATAATATTAAGTTATTTAGATGCATCACAGTTTATTCATTCACCTATTGAAGGACATCATGGTTGCTTCCAAGGTTTGGCAATTGTGAATAAAGCTGCTGTAAACATCAATGTGCAGTTACTTGTGTGGACATGTTTTCAAATCCTTTGGATAATTATTAAAGACTATTATTGCTGGATCATATGGTAAGAGTACATTTACTTTTGTAAGAAACTGTTAAACTGCCTTCTAATGTGGCTGTACCTTTTGCACTCCCACCAGCAGTGAATGACAGTTCTTCTTGGTCCATATCTTCAACAGTATTTGGTATTATTGTTACTGTTCTAGATTTTGGACATTCTAGTAGGTATATAGTGGTATCTCATTTTAATTTGCAATTCCATAATGGTATATAATATTGAACATCTTTTCATTTATATTTCTTCTTTGCCATCTGCATATTTTCTTTGGTGAGATGATTGTTTAGGTAATTTAGCCATTTTTTAATAGAGTTAATTTTCTTATTGTAGAGTTTTAAGAGATCCTTGCGTATTTTGGACAACAGTTTTTTATTATATGTGTCTTCTGCAAATATTTTCAGCCATTCTTTGGTTTATCTTCTTAGTTTCTTCTCAATGTCTTTCACAGAGAAGATGCTTTAAGTTTCAGTGAAGTCCAACTTACCGCTTATGTCTCTTATGGGCCATGCCTTTGGTGTTGTATCTAAAAAGTTATAACCATAGCTAAGGTCACTAGTTTTTCTCCTGTTATCTCCTAGGAGTTTTAGTTTGGTATTTTACTTTTAAGTTTACGGTCCATTTTGAGTTAATTTTTGTGAAGGGTATAAAGCTTGTAACTACATTGAATTATGTTGAATATGAATATCTAGTTGTTCCAACAGCAGAAAGAGAATCATTTCTCCATTGTATTTCCCTTATTTCCGTGTATATCACTAGATCATTGACTACATGTATCAGGATCTATTTCTGAACTCTCTATTCTCTTCCAGTTGTCTATGTCTATTCTTCCACAAATACTACACTCTTCATTACTCTAGCGTATAGTGTTACTTAGAATAAATCTTGAAGTTGGATAGTGCTGACGCTGAACATTGTTCAGTATTGAGTTGGCTATTTTGGGCCTTTTGCCTCTCCATATAAACTTTAGAACCACTTCGCCAATATACACAAAATTACTACCTGGAGTTTGGGATTGCGTTGAACTATAGATGAAGTTGAGAAGAACTAACATTCTTACAATATTGTCTTCTCATCCATTAGCTAAGAATATCTATTTAGTCCTTTGCTTTCTTTCATCAGTTTTGCAGTTTTTAAATAAATCTGTACATATATTGTTTTATACCAAAATATTTTATTTTGGGGGGTGTTAATGTGTAAATGGTAATATGTTTTTAGTTTTAAATTCCACCTGTTCTTTGATGGTATAAAGGAAAGTGATTTAACTTTGTATCCTGCAACCTTATTATAATTACTTATTGGTTCCAGGGTTTTTTTTTTTCTCATTTCTTTCAGATTTCCTACATGGAAGATTATACCATCTGCAAAGACAGTTTTATTTCTTCTTTCCAAATCTGAATACTTATATTTCTTTTACTTATCTTATTGCATAAGCTAGAACTTTCAGTAAAATGTTGAAAAGCACTGGTAAGAGGAAACATTCTTTCCCTGCCCCCATTTTATTATTATTATACTTCAGGGATTTTTTTTCCTGTCCTATGCCTGATGTCTCCCAGAAAATGAATGCCTTAGTTTTGCATAGGTCATTGTTGTTCACAAAATACATTCACATTTATTGTCTAATTTTTCCATCTCAACAAACCTGCTGTCCTGGAGTTAGCAGGACAAAAATTATCACCCCAATTTTACAGCTGAAGAAACTGAGTTTCAGAGAGTTTTAGGGCTCTGCTCAAAGGCATTCAGGTAGTAAGTGGCAGACCTGAGATTTGAAAATAATTGTTTCATTCTTAAGACCCTCTCTCTTATAATCATAAGACACAATAATGACACCAAGATACACCATTTTTGGCAGGGGTTTCCAGGTGACTTGTCCCAGTTACTTTCTTTGAACCTCCAAGTTATAACTGTTCATTGTCAAGCTCCCTCTGCTTCCTGAGAGTCCACATTGTTTTCTTTTTTTATCTTTTTTAAAAAGTATTTTTATTGATTATGCTATTACAGTTGTCCCATTTCCCCCCTTCATTCTCCTCCACCCTGTACTCCCTCTCCCACTTACATTCCCCCCTTTAGTTCATATCCATGTGTCATAAGTTCTTTAGCTTCTACATTTCCCATACTATTCTTGCCCTCCCCCTGTCTATTTTCTATCTACCTTTATTGCTATTTATTCTTCCTACCTTTCCCCCCTCTCTCCTCCTCCCACTCCCCTGTTGCTAACCCTCCATGCGATCTCCATTTCTGTGGTTCCGTTCCTGTTCTAGTTGATTGCTTAGTTTGTTTTGTTTTTGTTTTAGGTGTGGTTGTTAATAACTGTGAGTTTGCTGTCATTTTACTATACATGTTTTTTATCTTTTTTTTCTTAGATAAGTCCCTTTAACACTTCATATAATAAGGTCTTGGTGATGATGAACTCCTTCAACTTGACCTTATCTGAGAAGCACTTTATCTGCCCTTCCATTCTAAATGAAAGC
>CM052539.1:75478831-75519081 GCA_028533065.1 Trachops cirrhosus
AGCTGACAGTCTGATGGGGATTCCTTTGTAGGTGACTATCTCCTTATCTCTTGCTGCTTCTAGAATTCTCTCCTTCATTTTTTACCTTGGCTAAAGTAATTCTGATGTGCCTTGATGTGTTCCTCCTTGGTTCCAACTTCTTTGGGACTCTCTGAGCTTCCTGGACTTCCTGGAAGTCTATTTCCTTTGCCAGATTGGGGAAGTTCTCCTTTATTATTTATTCAAATAAGTTTTCCACTTGTTGCTCTTTCTCTTCTCCTTCTGGTACCCCTATAATTCAGATGTTGGAACATTTAAAGATGTCCTGGAAGTTCTAAGTCTCCTCATTTTTTTGAATTCTTGCTTCTTCATTCTTTTTTGTTTGGTTGTTTCTTTCTTCCTTATGATCCACTCCATTGACATGAGTCCCAATTTTCTTCCCATCACTATTGGTTCCCTGTGCATTTTCCTTCATTTCACTTAGTGTAGCCTTCATTTTTTCATCTAATTCGAGACCAAATTCAACCAATTCTGTGAGCATCCTGATCACCAATGCTTTGAACTGTGCGTCTGATAGGTTGGCAATCTCTTCATCACTTAGTTGTATTTTTTCTGGAGCTTTGATCTGTTCTTCTGTTTAGGCCATTTTTTTAAGTTCTGTTCTTGAACTTAGCAGGAGCACTTGGAATCTCCCGCCAATTAATATGATCTTATCTATAGAGTTCTTGTAGATGTTTCTTATTAAATTGAAAGAGTCCACTCTATTTCTTTTGCTCAGAGTTTTTATCATGAATGGTTGTTGAGTTTTGTCAAATACTTTTTCTGTTTCTTTTGATCTAATCATGTGATTTTTATTTATTTTGTTGATATAATAGATTACATTAATTTATTTTGAACTGGTTTGTATATCTGGGATAAATATTACTTGGTCATAGTATATAATACTTTTTATACATTGTTGGACTCAATTTGCTTATATTTGTCGAGGATTTTTGCATCTATGTTATGAAAGTTTATAAAATCTGTGGTTTTATTTTCCTGTAAGACCTTTCTCTGTTTTAATGATAAGGTAATGTGGCCTCATAGAATTAGTTAGCAAGTTTTCCTTTGGCTTGTATTTTCTAGAAGAGATTGTAGAGAATTGGTATAATTTTTTTCCTTAGGCATTTGGTAGAATTCACCAAGGAACCCATCTGTGCTCAGTGCTTTCTGTTTTGCAAGGCTATTACCTTAATTTACTTAGGATATATATATATATAGGTCTATTCATATTGTTCATGTCATTTTGTTTGAGTTTCATGATATACATCTACAATTATTCTAAAGCCACTTTCTGAAAACACTATGCCACTTTACAGGTAGTGTGAGTGTCTTATAATAACACCATATTCCAAATTTCTCCCTCCAAACACTTTAACATTGCTTTCATTAATTGCCGTTTTTCTTGCCTGGGAAGATTTTCATCTCCCCTATTCTAAGTGATAGCCTTGCCTGGTAGAGTAATCTTGGTTGTAATCCTTGCTTTTCATCACTTTGAATAGTTTGTACCAATCCATTATGACCTGCAAAATTTCTGTTGGGAAATCAGGTAACATCAACAAATAGTCCAGGTAGGGGCATAAAGAGAAAAGTATACATAAGTCTACATAATATAATATTATGTAGAGTGAAAAATTCCCTAAATACTTTCACATAATAATTCTTTCACTTTTTTCTAATCCTGAGTTAAGAAACCAGAAGCAGAATTTCTTTATAACATGATGTCAATATCTTTCAATAACTGGGTAGCTATTACTACATTTTTTTTTTACAAAGTGGAATATCATAGTGGTTAGACATTTATATAACTTAAAAAGTGATCATGCCAACAAGTATAGTACCCACCGGGCACAATGGATAGTTAAAATATTATTGACTATATTCCCTATATTATACTTTAGATATCTATGATTATATTGTAGCTGTCAATTTGTACTTCTTAATACCTTTACTGTTTTCACCCAAATGCCTAACTCCCCTCTCATCTGGAAACCATCATTTGTTCTTTGTATCTATGAGCTTGTTTGTGATCTGTTTGCTCATTCTGTTGCTTAGATTTCACAGATAACTGAAATCATATGGTATTGGGTTGGCCAAAATGTTTGTGTAGTTTTTTCCATAAAATAAAAGACACATTTTTCATTTTAACACATAACTTCATTGATTTGGACATTCTGAGTATGTCAACTGTCTCCCATGTGGTATAATGTTGTTGCTCTCAATTAATGTCTCAATTTGATCACTATCAACTTCAATTGGTTTACCTGACTATGGAGCATCATCCCATGAAAAATCTTGAGCACAAAACTTCACAAACCACTTTTGACTCATTTTTGTCAGTCACAGAAACTTCTCCATACACTGAACAAAAATTTTTATTGCATTTCAGCTGCATTTTTACCCTTCTTGAAATAATATAGCATAGTATGCTGAAAATGTTACTTATTTTATTCTATCTTTAATATTAAAATGCCTACACAAAAATTCACCAACTTTGATAAGATTTTTTAAATGAACATGGATATGACAGCTGTCACAATACAATCTAACAAACTTGTTTCAAAGGAACTTAAAGACAACTAAACATTACTAAAGCAATCTTACAGGGAAAAAAATGAACTTTTTGGCCAGCCCAATGTTTGTCTTTATCTGACTTATTTCACTTAATATAATACTCTTTAGGTGCATCCTTGTCACAAATAAGATTTCATTTTTTAAAATGATGAGTTATAATCCATGTATATATGTACCATTTCTTTATCCAATTGTGTATCGATAGACACTTAGGTCGGTTCCATTCCTCGACTATTATTTCTTTATTTTGTTCTTTTGATTTCACATATAAATGAAATGATATGACATTTGTCTTTGTCTGGCTTATTTCACTTAGCATAATAAAAATTGTGGTACATAAATACAATGAAAAGATTACTAGGACATAAAAAGAATAAAATCTTACCATTTACAATAGCATGAATAGGCCTAGAGGTTATTATTCTCTACTATACTCATTTTTTAAAATTTGTATTTTTCTTTTGTCTGTTTTTTGTTCAGATTGAGTGTTTTCCATTACTTGTCTTCTAGTTCTCTTATTTAGTCCTTTGCTTCAGATAATCTACTATTTTTCTTCAAAGATTTTATTTATTTTACTTTTATACAGAGGGAGGGGAGGGAGAAAGAGAGGGAGAGAAACATCAGTGTGTGGTTGCCTCTCACACACTCCCCACTGGGGACCTGGCCCAGAACCCAGGCATGTGCCCTGACTGGAATCGAACTGGCAACCGTTTGGTTCATAGGCCAGTGCTCAATATCCTGAGCTATACCATTCAGGGCTTCCCCCACCCCCAGATAATCTACAATTTATTCTCTCTGATACATTCCTCATTTCAGTTGTTGTATTCTCCATTTTTGACTTGTTCTTTTTTAGGTTTTCTTCTCATGTCTTGCATTTTCTAGCTCTTTGTTGAAGTTCTTACTGAGTTCATCTATTTTTCCTCTAATTTTACTGAACATTCTTATAACCAATGTTTTGAACTTTGAATCTGGTAGACTGTTGTCTCCATTTAATTTAGTTCTTTTTAAGGTTGTTTGTCTCATTCTTTCATTCAGGGCATGTTCCTTTACCTCCTCATTTTGGCTGATCCCCGGTGTTTGTTTCCTTGTAGATCTGCTATATCTCCCGGTCTTAGAAGAGTGGCCTTATTTAAAAAGGGTCCTGTAGGCTGAGTGATACGTTTTCCCTGGCCACCTGAGCCAGATGCTTCAGGGATGTTCCTTGTGTGGGTAATATTTATACTGTTATTGAGCCCTGATTGTGTTGGCACTTCCATGGGTGCAATTGGCCCTCAGGCTGACTAGCTATTAGTAATTCTGTGACTACAGTGGACATGCTTCTATATGGGGACTAACTCAAGGAAGATGGAGTTGCTTTAGGTGGGCTCTGGTACCTGACAGTTCTACCCTTTGTGTGTGTCACTGTAACACTAATTGGGTGGTGCTCTATGTGGGCTGAAGCACGCCACCAGGTTTGTTGGTTCTGGGGCCTCTTGGGAGGGGCTCCACTTCATGCCAAGGTCAGCTGTTGGCTGTGTCCAGCTCAGAATCACTTAGTAGGAGCCATATAAAGTGATCTGCAATTGGTAGTTGCCTGTACTGGACTTAGAAGCACATAGGAGAGGTTATGCTGCAATCCAAAGCTGGGTTGCAGTAGTGCCCTGCATAGGACTTCTTAGCAAGAAGTACTTGCACACCTGAGTCCAGTTGCTGCTCATTTTGGGTTTGTGGATCTTGGTGAGAGATTTTAGGAAAGTCCTCAGCACAGGCTGAGGCTGGCCACTTGTAAGGAACAGCTTCTGAAAGACGCTATGCTGGTGTGTGAGTTGGTGAGGGTGCTCATGTGTGGAAGGAGGAGGTGTGAGGTATTAACTAGGTTAATGGAGACTCAGATTTGGTGCCTGCCTATGCCTGTAAGTCGGGCAGGGACAGGGCTCCACAAAGAATCAATGGCACCTGCCAACAGCTGTGTGCCAGAGAGAGCGGCTCCTCAAGCCCTCACCTGAAGCCAATCAATTCAGTTTCTTCCTGTATGTCTTTGACTTTTTTCGAGCTGCTGTTTCTTCACTTAAGCTTAGGGTGAGTGTTTGTGAGTGAGTGGGTTTGTGCTTAGGCCCTTTAAAAAAGCACCTGGATCTAAAGCAGCCTTCCATCTGACCCAGACAGAATGCCCATTGATTTTCACAGCCAGATGTTGTGGTGATTCCTCTTTCGACATTGGTGCTCTGGGCTTGCGAAACCACTGTGGGGGTAGGATGGCTCACTCTTCAAGGTGGACCTCCACAGCTGAGATATCCCTACCAATTTTTAGCTGCCACACATGGTGTGGGACTAGCATGTTTTGTGTCTCTGCTGCTCCTACCAGTATTAAACTGGTCTCTTGTTAATACTCTTTGTTGTGGGAATTCTGTTCTGCTGGTATCCAGGTGGTTCTCAAGGGCTGTTATATAATTTAGTTGTAATTTTGATGGGGTTGTGGGAGGAGGCGAGTATGGCATTTACCTATACTGCCATCTTGACCAGAATTCCCACATGCATCTTTTATTTCACTGTTTATATTGTGTCTAATTATATGTTTATCAGATAATTTTTCTCACAAATAGTAATCATGTCTTATTCTGACATTTTGCATGGAGGCTTGCACAGAGTAGATGATTAATAAAAGTTTGTTAGGCTCCATTAAAAGTAATCATCATGACATAATAGAGCTACAAATTCAGTCTAGTTTATTGAAATAAAAGACATAAAAATAATCTTGACTTTTTTTGAGTCTAATTACATTACCTAGTCACATAAGATGAGTCATATTCATGAGTTGAGTTAGTTATTTGTATGTTTTCAGGTTAAGAAATTAAGACAAACTTTATTTCTGTTTTTTTGTTTTTTAAAGTATATTTTATTGATTATGCTATTACAGTTTTCCCAAATTTTTCCTGTTTATCCCCATCCACCCTGCACCCCCAACCTTCCAGCATTCCTCCCTCCCTTAGTTCATGTCCATGTGTTGTACATGTAAATTCTTTGAGTCCTCTCTTTCCTATACCACTTTTGACCTCTCTCTGTCTATTCAATGCCTACCAATTATGCTTCTTCTTCCCTGTACCTTTCCCCCCATTCCTTCCTTTCCCTCCCCAATGAAATCTTTCCATGTGGTGTCCATTTCTCTGATTCTGTTCATGTTCTAGCTGTTTGCTTAGTTTTTGTTTTCACTGTTTTTCTTTCTTTTTTTAGGTTCATTTGTTGATAGTTGTGAGTTTGTTGGCATTTTACCATTCATATTTTTCTTCTTTTTCCTAGATAAGTTTCTTTAACATTTCATATAATAAGGGCTTGGTGATGATGAACTCCTTTAACTTGACCTTATCTGGGAAGTACTTTATCTGCCCTTCCATTCTAAATAAAACCTTTGCTGGATAGAGTATTCTTGGATGTAGGTCCTTGCCTTTCATGACTTCAAATACTTCTTTCCAGCCCCTTCTTGCCTGCAAAATTTCTTTTGAGAAATCAGCTGATAGACTAATGGGCACTCCTTTGTAGGTAACTCTTTCCTTTCCTCTTGCTGCTTTTAACATTCTCTCTTTGTCTTTAATCTTGGGTAACTTGATGATGTTTCTTGGTGTGTTCCTCTGTGAGTCCAACTTCTTTGAAAGTCTCTGGGCTTCCTGGACTTCCTGGAAGTCTATTTCCTTAGCCATATTGGGGAAGTTTTCCTTCGTTAGTTGTTCAAATAAGTTTTCAATTTCTTCTTGTTGTTCTTTTCCTTCTGGCACCCCTATAAATCAGATATTAGAATGTTTCAAGTTGTCCCAGAAGTTCAAAAGTCTCTCTTCACTTTTTTCAACTCTTATTTCTTCACTGTGTTCCAGTTGGATGTTTATTTCTTCCTTTTGTTCCAAATCATTGCTTTGAGTCCTGGTTTCCTTCCTGTCATTATTGGTTCCCGGAATATTTTGCTTTATTTAATTTTGGAATACTGTCTTTCATTTGTTCTTTCATTTTTCAACCAAGCTCAATCAGTTCTGTGAGCATTTTGATTACCAGGGCTTTAATCCTCCATCAGATAGGTTGGTTATTTCCTCATCACTTAGCTCTCTGTATGAAGCTTTGCTCTTTTCTTTCATTTGGGCCATATTCCTTTGTTTGGGGTACCTGATAAGTTGTAGGGGGCAGGCACAGGTGTTCACCAGGGCAGGGCAACCCTCCTTGCTGTGCTGTGGTGCTGCCTGTCGGGGAGGGGCCAGGGAGGGAACAAGGCAGCTCCCCTGCTCTCTCTAGTGCACTTTCCAATGGACTCTCATGTTAGACTAGGAGTTTCTCCCATGGAGGCAACCAGTGTAGTCCACAGCCAGTTCTGAGTCTCAGTTTCCCATTCAGCCAGCCCCACTCACGTGGTCCGCTGCCTCGCTGCAGATTTTTTCCATCTGTCACCTTACCAGTTTGGTAGTTCAGTTTGATTTTTAATTTCGTGGTTGCCGGAGTTCCATGCAGTTTGATTTTTCTGGCACTTCTGGTTGTTTATTGATTTTAGATTGGTTGTTATCCTCCTTTTGGTTGTGAAAGGAAGCAAAGGGTTTCTACTTGCACCTCCATCTTGGCTGGAACTTAAACTTTGTGTTAAATGCATTTATATTCAGGGTTTAAACATTTTTGGCACCTTAGTTTTTGTCCTGGACCTGAAAAACTTACTGTCTTAAATTTCCAAAAGGCATGAAACTACAGAAGTTAAATGATTAAAATACTTCTCTATAAACTTTCAGAAATGATTAAAAACATATTTTAATATTCAATTCAACAAACATATTTGAACAGTTATTTTATATCAGCCATAATATCCTGGTTGTTGAAAGAGATTTTTGTCTTTATGAAGTATATAAATCCATTGACAAATGTAAACTCATAAAATGTCTTTAAAATAATGAAAAATGTTATGTAATCTGGCACCCAAAGGCACTAACCTACAGCATAAAATCCAGTACCCAATGCTGGAAATGCAAATGTTATAGAAAGTCAAAGACCTGAGTGATTATCATGGGATCAAGAAGACAGGGAGAGTCTTTGGAGGTTAAAAGAAGAATAAAATGTGTTAGGATAATATTGATAAAAGAAAAAGACATGTTTTCAGCAAAACTCTAGCAGTAGCAAGAGGAGCAGACAAAGCATAGGAGTAGAAAGGAGTGGGATATTTACAAAAATGATAAGGACATTGAAATTGTTATACTAAAAGATTATATCAGAAGTTTAATTGAGGACACATTGGTAGAGAAACCATGAGGGAAGTTTGTAGAGATCCTCGGAAACTGGCTGAGGCTCTCAGTTGAAATCCTTGAGATGGCCATCCTTTGACCCCTAACTGCAAGCACAGCTCATGGCTCAGCTCCCTAGGAGAATGAGAAAAGGAAAAGATGAGGCAGTAATCATGACCAGATCATTAGGCTTCTTAATGCGGAGGGAGGTAAACTGGATTTTATCTAAAGGAAATTAGGTTTTACTGAGGAGCATGAAATTGATACTAGATAGCAAATGATTAATAACCATCCACTAAAATAACATTCTGCCTATATATTTTTCAAATATTAGCTTTTAAAAGTTGCACATTTAAGCCCTGGCTGGTGTGGCTCAGTGGATTGAGCGGTGTCTTGCAAACAAAGGGCCGACGGTTGGATTCCCAGTCAGGGCACATGCCTGGGTTGTGGGCCAGGTTCCCCAGTAGGGAGCGTGAGAGAGGCAACCACACATTGATGTTTCTCTCCCTCTATTTTTCCTTTTCTTCCCCTCTCTCTAAAAATAAATAAATAAAATCTTTTTTAAAAAGTTACATATTAATTGAGAACATGGATTAATTATTAAAAAGACAGAAATTTGAACTGTTAGCCTGCAACCTGATGAAAATGCTCAAGATAATGAGGGGTATTTAGAATAACCAAACCATTGGTGCTTATTAAAGTTACCACATTGTTCACAATGGAAACAGTACCACAAATGGTCAGTTAGAAGTGAGCTGCTGCACTCCATCTGTCAGCACACAGGCAGGTCTTAGATGCTTTGCTAAATAAACTGTAGTTTGTATTATTATGAGAGAGAAAATGGCCTCAAACATTGTGTTTTTTAAATAATAATTGATGACATGATCAAAATCAGCTGTGCAAATATTTAGGCAAAGCTACCTGACTCCTTTCTTTTTTTATATATTTTTTTTATTTTAGATTATTCAGTACAGTTTCTATCCTTTATTCCCATTCCAGCCCACCCACCCATCCCTCCCATTTCCAACCCCCCTAGTTTTGTCCATGTGTCCTCTATATTTGTTCCTGTAAACCCTTCCCTTCTCCCCTGAAATTCCCTCCCCTCTTCCCTCTGGGCCCTGACAACCTGTCCTTTTTTCAGTGTCTTTTGTTATATTTTACTTGTTTCTTTGTTTTGTTGTTTAGGTTCCTGTTAAAGGCGAGATCATATGGTATTTGACTCCTTTCAACTTAAAACTACAAAATGCTCTGAACAAGCAACAAATTAACACAAACAAACAAGTGATAAATATTACTGGAAGCTTTTTCCAAATTCTCTTTAACAATTATCTTGGAAATGGAAACATATAATTAGAAGAAATGGGGACAAAAGATAATTAAATTTTAGGTTGAAACGATGAATATAAAATACTCTTCTATCAATTAACACACTGAAATAATGGCTTCTATTTAGATGCAAGTTATGTATTTCACAATATGTTATAGTTACATTTGTGTCTATGCCTCTCATTGGAGGAGGTCATCCAGGGGAGGTGACCTTGGATTGGCCTGCAAGCCAGACCTGGGCAATCAGAGGCTCCTTCCTCCCTCCTCCTTTGCCCTTAGAATGTACATCCCCTCCACCAATCCCACAGCGGGAGCCATTTACCCTGCATCAGCCTTGAATACCTCCCTGGAATAGCCTTGATTTTCTCAGGGTGTCATTAGATAATAAAATTATGAATTTCCTAAAAACAATAGTATAGATATATGTTTTTTAGACAAATTTTTAAAGGAATGTAGTAGAAACACTAAAACTTGATTTATTTCACAACAAATGAATAAAAGCTTGCATTGTTTAAAAAGGTCCTGGTCATAGTATTCAAGTTCAATGTTACATTGTCCATTTTCTTTAATAAAAACATTTCTTCAAAATAAATGGTAAGCAAGATATATGAATTAACTCATTGTTTTTCTTAATGAAATGAACAATTAATTTAGTGGATTTTCTCTAATTTATGATCATTTTTAATTCACAACTACTAGGCACAATGTGAATATTTTTATTGTGCTTTAAAAAATTACACAATGAAATAAAGTTAGATACTTGGATATATTGATATGGGCTTCAAGACCGAGTTATCTGAACCTCTTTATGTGTGATGAGAGTTAAAGTACTGATGATAGAGTAAAAATCATCAATCCACCTTCATCACTGAAAATGTCCCTGAGAGAGAAAACCAAACTGACCAATGAATCAGAGACATTTTTTATTTATTACATTGTACAAGAAATAATGTGTCAAACCATCCCATTAGCATCATTTGGGATATCTCTTCTCTGGTAAGTGCTCTTACAAAGTTGAAAAATTATAATGTTTCACTTTACCCACTCTTAATTAGATTCTGGTTTCACAAATAATAGTTACACCAAGTCAGAGAGGCTGGTCTTACTAGGCCACATCAGCACCCTTCAATTACATCATTATTTTTTGTTTCTCTAGAATGAATATAATGAAAGTCACAGCATTACAATCAATGCTAAATCAGAAGGGTAGAATATGTTGTTTTTGCAAGTAAGTAAAACATTTTATATTGATATAAACACATGTAACTCAATTGTTCTCTGGACTCAATAGCTCTCCTGGTTATGGTGAAATTGCATCTCCGTGAATGCCCAGTGTGTGATGATGGAAGGTCTCCTGTACTAAGCAATCTCAGAGTATCTTCAGTTGCTTCTGAGAGTTCCTCAGAGAATGTCACATGTGCTCAGGAACATGTCCTATATACCTTCTCCTCTGAACTCTCCTGTAAGCCCACATGTGTCTAATAGTGAGACTGCCAGCTTGTAGACAGCACTGTCATCTGCTGTGAACACTGAGAGGAAGGAACTGTGTCCTCTTTATCATTCCAAATCAAGCACAGAAATGGTTTTCTTATCTGTTCATGGTCCAACTAACTCCAGACTCAACATTCAGCAATATTTTACTAAGGCTTTGGGGATCATTGATAAGAGAAGAGAAAGAAAGCACTCAAGCAAACTCCCCATTGTTACATGGGACTATGCTCAGGGTTATAATCTCATTTTCAGCATCACCTATAGGATAATGCTCTGCTGGGTCTCCCCTGCTCCCATGTACAAAGGACCTGCTCTTCTACCACTGAGGATGTGCCAAAGATATTTGGTCTTTTGTTTCCAGACTCAAGGGACACAAGACATAGAACCAAGTATCTTTCTTTAGCTAGTCTAAAGTCCAAAACCCCAATTTTAACTTTTCTTGAAACTACCCAGTGTCTTAGAATATTTGACAGAGTCACACTCATTATCATGCAGAGAAGTGCTATTGTCCTGAGTTGGGTTGAGGTTTTATGTTTCTTACATAATACATTATCCAGAGGTAAGAGGGTGCTCTTAATGTGTCAATAGCTCAACACTGTCAACCCCCCCAATTCTGTGGTGTTTTTAGCTGCTTTCTCAAAATGACTAATAGTTTTCTCAGATACAGAAACACCTGTACATTTAGAGTAGGAAGAGGTTGGGAATGGGGACCTCTGTTGTTGTTTTTCCTAGAAGAAAAGCAAATACATCCCAGAACACGTATCCATCACCCTTTTGCTTATATCTTATAACCCCAAACAGTGCCATATGGCCACTCCTAGCTGGAAAAAATGGGAAATCACAATATAGAGAAAAGAGTGCTGGGAATGAGTGTTGAGTTAGACAACAGCATATGCAAAAAATAGCAATGTGCATAGAACATGGCAGCCTGTCCAGTGCCATTGAACTCTGCCAAATCCAGTAGTCCAGTCTCACTTACCATCCTTCTGCTCAGATGAGATTAGGATCATGCATAACATTCTTTCTACAATCTTTATATTCTTATCTTATAATCTAAGCAACTGCTTCAAAACTCACACACTTATGCAACCATATACAACTAGAATTATAATTTTCAGACAAAGTGAAGTTTAAATACCTAATTTTTAAAACACATTTTTTAAAATAGGGAACATAATCTGCAGCAACATACATTTGACTACAAAGATATAATTGTTTCTTCTTTTGTCTTGCCAAGAATGGGTTAGCTTTGTAGTACTACAATATCAGAAATACTGCCATTTCAGAAGAATGTTTGTAGCTTTATTTAACTAAAAGATACGTTAAGATGATTTCAACAACATGGGAGGACAGCTTTCTCGAGTTGACTTTATGTCTCTACCTTGTTTAGCACAAACTTTTAATATGAGCTAGCATGCTTGTTTACTATTTATTTTGTTTCTGTACATCAAGGTTTTAATGACCAATACTAAATTTCAGGGAGGAAACCAAGTTGTATCATGAAATAAAATTTATATTTAGATGCCTTTTAAAGTTAAAACAGAAGACAAAAAATATGTGGTCTTGCAACATGTTCTTTTAATCCCAGTTTCCCAAACCACACACTTAGATTAGAATATGTAGTTCTATCTTCATCTTAAGAACAGATGGGAAGGAAAAGCATATGTCTGGATAGGTTCTCAGATAAAATAAATAGAGGAAAAAGTGTAAATTTGAAGATAAAAATGAGAATGTATTAAAAAGGAGGAGAGGAGATGGAGGTAAGGCTAGGGTTGGTTGAAGGCATATAATTTCCTTTCTTCTGGAGGAGTGGGATATATAATCCCCCAGGATTGTAAAAAAAATAGTAGACAAGTAGCCCCCAAACATTCAGCCTTGACCAGGGACTATGATGATGCCAACTTGAAGGTTTGAAAAGATGGTATCTTGAATAGCAATAAGTGAATGATAATTGCTGAACAAAGCACAGGGCTTCTGTTTAGTCATATTATGAAAGTAATAAGAAAATTTGAAAGTACAGATAGTAATTGGTGCATAAATAAAATAGAATATCAGAGAAGTAAGAACATGGGCAGCAGCATCCCTCACACCCAAGAAGTTTTTGTGTGGTTTGATGTGGTTAATATGGCAAGAAGGCCATATTAAAGAAATGAGGCTGGAACAAGTAGGATTAAGCCAGGATGGAACTGTGATGCTAATAAGGGCTCATTGTGATGGTGTTGCCTAGCAACGTCATTACTTCCATTTGTTTGTTCATCTCTACTTTGGTTAGAAGGAAACGACTAATAGGCACCCACACAATCACTACTTTTATGGCAGTACATATTTATGAGAGCCTGTTGAACACATTCTGTTGTACAGAAGACTAAGAGGGAATGATCTTTGCAGCTTCAGTAATCAGCGGAGTTTTCGAATACCAAAAGTTACTTAAAGTGGACTTAAAACATCCGAAGATTTGGGGGAAATGACATTTAATGTAGAAAAGCACGTGATGCTGCGGGGCTATAAACCCTGCACTCCAGCTGAGGTGAAGAGCCTGCTGAGGGTCTGTGGGAAATGAGGTCGGAGAGGCTGGACAGGAGCCAGTCACACAGGGCTCATTTGGGTCGTGTGCAAGGGCGATGGAGCCAGGGAGCACGACAAATTGTCAAAGCCTACAGCCAACACTGGTCTGAAAAGCTTGAACTTTCTGGTATACATTTTATTTTATTGTATATTTACTATATATCTTATTTATTTGAAAATTATATTATTTTTAACTTATTAATATAATGCTACCGGCATGGAATCTAGTAGAAACATAAAATAATTATTTCCTCAAATAATTTATATTGCCTTTTTTATCACAAATAAGTTATTATACATTAATAAATATTTCTATAGGAAAACAGAACAAAGTGAATAGATGTAATAATCAAACATTTTTTAGAAGAAAGCTTTTTAGAACATTAGGGAAAGAAAAAGAAAAAGATTCTGTGTCTGGATCTAAAAGCCCGAACATGTTTCTAAAACAAACACATAAAAGGAGTATCTACCTTGAAACATACCTGTAAATTTTAAATGTAAAAAGCCAGAAATGAATTCTGAAAGCATCCAAGCAGGGAAAATAAATGATCCCTCAAAGAACTAAAATCAGAGTAGTAAAGCAATAAATTTCTTAAGACAGAGAAACAATGTCTACAGGGCTTTAATGGGGAAAATATTGTAGCCCAATAATTCTGTAGCTATGCAAATTATCTTTTCTTGAAAATAAAAAGTTAGGAGTTTGTAGAAAAAGGATGGTAGTGAATGTGGAAATGCATTAAACATGAACAAATAAGTTGCTGAAAGTTTATAGTACAAGTGACAAACTGCTGATATTGACAAACCCAGATGTGAACAGTCATTTATTCATTCAAGGGAAATATATCACACATCTACTATATGGCAAATTCTCTAAATCAAGCATTTAATTACTAACAATTAATCAAGGGACAGAGTAAAAATGGAGGCCCAGATTACAAATTTCTAATGTTTAAAATTCATAGATTAAATTACTTTGAAAAATATGCTGTCATAAGGAGTCAAACTTCTATACTCAGTTATGTTTTAAATGACTAAAACTCAGCAAAGTATGAAATGATTGAATTTGATTTCTATTACATATATTTTGTTGTTGTGTGGTAGAACCAGTGATATCTGATTTATAGAGACACAATTCACAAATTGTAATATATTTATTTTCTGACATTCATTTTCTTGTCGATACTATAACAAAATCAATAATTATCTTATTACCATTTCCACATAATTTGTGTTCTGTTGACAATATGCCACATTAACCTTTCTTGCCTTATTATAATTCTTTG
The DNA here is from genome assembly GCA_028533065.1 of Trachops cirrhosus. NCBI lineage: Eukaryota > Metazoa > Chordata > Mammalia > Chiroptera > Phyllostomidae > Trachops > Trachops cirrhosus. Next base: position 75,493,311 of record CM052539.1, read on the forward strand.
ATGATGTTTTAAATTAATTTTAATTAATTTATTATTAATTAATTTTTATTTTTAGAGAAAAGAGAAAGGAGGGAGAAAGAAAGGGAGAGAAACATGGATGTGTGAGGGAAACATCAATCAGTTGCCTCTTGGACACTCTCAGCTGGGGACCTGGCCTGCAACCCAGGCATGCGTCCTGAGTGGGAATTGAACTGGCGATAGTCAGTCCACAGGCCAGCACTCAATCCACTGAGCCATATTAGCCAGGGCTAAATTAATTTTAATTTAGAACAACTTTGGACTATTGAAGTAGAGGCAACCAAAATTATGACTAAAATTCTCAAAAGAAAATTTGGAAATAAACCATGAATTTTACATACTGTTTTTAAACATTGAAATAAGGTTGTATAAAACAAATTATTTTATTAAAGCATATGTTACAGAAATGTTTAACTTCATACATAAACTATTATATAACAATTACCTAAAACAATTTTACTGCCTCATAAAGCAACATCTAGATCTAAAAGCAATGTAAATTATAGGTATTATATTTCATGCATGTTGTATTTGGAACAACTTACATTTTATTTTAAGAGTAATGAGAATTGTTTAATATAATAAAATATTCCTAAGCCCAATGTGCAGCTATTGAGAGCATCACATTTATTCCCAAGCACCCCTAGAATTGTAATTTATAAGAGAAAAAACAATAGTCAATACTACCATAAAATGAAACCATATTTTACGCAAAAATGTATTGCATTGATGTAATCATAGAGGGTGAACTTTATGAGTTAAACTGATTAATTATGAGTTCATTGTTTTCTACTTAGGGATATTCATTATTTAGATTTTTCCCACATTCCAAAGCAAAATTTATCACTGATAAAGGAGCAACACAACTCCCCTTTCTTCACACAGTACAGGGTTATGCTTGCCTATCTCTCAAGTACACAGGGTAAGAGATGAGGAGAGATTTCTGGGTCTCAGACTGCATTAGTCACAACATTGTAAATTGAGAATTATGGATTGCACAGTATTAGTGTTGAGTGCTGGATCCCATGTGTCCAGGTATGTATAGGGTCTGAGATTTTACTCTACGTATAGTGAATAACTTAATCTTCCAGTTACACAGATGCTTGCAGAAGAGGTGAGATTCCTGGGTCAGAGACAGAGGATTTTAAACTAGTAAGAACAGGTACTACACTTGATCTTAGCCAAAGGGCTGAGAAGTGATGAGAGAGACAGCATTGTATTACTTATGGAATAGAAAGCACAATGAGCTCCACATTTCCTCAGCCCATGGGGTTGATGAGAAACAGCTCAGAGGGGTGCTGTGCACACAATAGGTCCCAGCTGAAGAACTGCAAGTTTAGGAAACTCCCATTCTTTTAAGAAGGATGGTACCAAACCTGCCCAACATTTGCCCAGAAGAGAAGCATTAACTGTAGTATCCAGATCAGGAAACACTATTTCTGTCTTCCAAAGCTACTCACTATAAAAACATCCTTGAAAAGATAGTAAAGAACAAGAGCATGCAGCAATGCAAGAGACCATTGAAAATTATCTTTCTATAGGTGTCCAAGTGTTTTTGAGTAAGTTGTTTTATGTGTGTTCATAAGAACATTCAGGACTTTATAAAGTACTAGGCACAAAGCAGAGACCTTTCTTGCCCAGACTGATGGACAATGCTGACAATAGTGGATAAAATATATTATTCACAGAGCTTATATTCTAGTGGTAGTGACTAGCATAAAAAATAATCAAATATATTATAGAAAGTCAGGTTAAAAAATATAAAGCAAGTAGGAAAATAAAGAGTGGGCATGAACTGGCTAAAGAGAGTAAATGGCTACTTTAGAAAGGATGAGTAGGAAAATTCTCATGGAGACCTAACTAAATTATAGAGGGGCTTGGTAAAAATGTGAAATAAAATTGTCCCATGAGGAAGAAAAAAATGTATGTATATAAATTCTGAAGGCAAATGCTTGCTTGTCATGCTTAAGAAACAGTAAAAGACCCAATTTGTCTGAGACAAATGGAGTAAGGGAGAGAGAAAGAAGAAAGAATAAAGGAAGGAAGGGAGATGTTCTAAGGCAGCTTATGTAGGGTCTTACATACTATGAAAAATTCCATTGATTTTAGTCTGAGTGAAATAAGAAAACCTTGGAGAGTCTGAGTGACATGATGACGCATGATTCTGAATGCCTACTCCCACTGCTTTGTGCAGCCTAGGTGGTAGGAGGACAAGGGTGGGAAAAGGTCGATTAGTTTAGGTAGGTTACAATAGTTGGAGATTTATCTGACAGTAGTAAAGGTAAAGATCCTAGATACATTTTGAAATTAGAACTATCAGCATTTATTAATGGCTTGAATGTAGACTATGAGCAAGAAAGAGAGAGTCAAATATGACTCCAAGAATTTTGACTGTAGCAGGTAAAAGAATGGGTGAGGGACTCTGGGATGAAATAGTTTTCGAAGAAAAAATTAGAGTTTTGATTCTCTGACATGTCAAGTTTCAACTATATATTTTTTTAATCTGAGGAAGAACTTTTCTAAGGAGCTGTTGAGCAAAGCAACAACAAAACACTCCCATCTCTTGCAAATGGGGTAGGTGAGAATATGAATTGTAATTTGAAAGGCAAACACATTTTTGTCTGAGTTTACTGTTTAAATGCATCTTAATAATCAGACAGTGTTAAACAAACAGTAATCTCAGGGTTAAAGTTTATACTCCCAGAATATTTATGGAATAAGTATTTGAAAAAAGTATATATTGAGGGTATTTTAATATCCCATCTTTGTTTTGAGGGTTGGAAAATGCATAAATTGATTGTACATTTTGATTATGAGTTCTAGGAAGCCCCAGAACCCAGGACTTTGAGGGACAAGTAAGGAAGCCGTTGTGATATTAGGTTATTTTGTAAAAGACCTAATTCTTTTACACGGACAACAATATGGTGATAGAGGGAAAGGAGGGTGGGGAGAGGTGGAGGTCGGCAAAGAGGTTAGTAAATGGAGGCACAAACAGACTGTAGGTGAGCACACAATGCAGTGCGCAGCTGATATTTTTTTTAATTTACATTACTTTTTTATTGTATTTTTCTGTTACCATTTATCCCCTAGGCCTCTTCCACACACCCACTCCTCTCCGCACTGCACTGTTGTCCATGCCCATGAGATTTTTCTTTCTTTTTTCTTCTTTGATCGATCCCTCTACCCTTCTAATACCCCCAGAGCTGTCAACCTGCTCTTCATCTGAGCCTGTCTCTATTTTGCTTGTTAGTTTAATTTGTTCATTAGATTCCACATATGAGTGAAATCAAATGGTAATTGTCTTTGTCTGACTAGTTTATTTCACTCAGCATAATGTTTTCCAGGACCAACTATGCCATGGCAAAAAAAAAAATTTAAAAATCTTTTTTATAGCCTAGTAGTATTCCATTATGTAAATGTATCACAGCTGTTTTGTGTTCTCATCTACTGATGGAAACTTGGGCTGTTTCCAAATCTTGGCCATTGTAAATAATGCTGCAATGAATATAAGAGTGCATATATTCTTTTGCATTAATGTTTTGTGTTTCCTGGGATAAATTCCCAAAAGTAGAATCACTGGGTCTTAACACAGTTCTGTTTTTAATTTTTTGGAGAACTCCATACTGCTTTCCACAGTAGTTTCACCAATCTGCATTCTCACCAGCAGTGCACGAGCATTCTTTTTCCACATTCTCACCAAAACTTGTTTGCTGATTTATTGATGATAGCCATTCTGACAGGTGTGAGGTAATATCTCTTTGTGGTTTTAATGTGCATTTCTCTGATAATGAGTGATGTTGAGCATGTTTTCATACATTAATTGCCCATCTGTATGTCCTCTTTGGAGAAGTGTCTATTCAGGTCCCTTGCCCATTTTTTAATTGCTTTGTATTTTGAGGGAGGTTTGAGTTTTATAAATTATGTATTAATCTTGGATATTAACCCCTTATCAGATGTTCAGTGTGTTGTCTTTTTAATTTGTTGATGGATTCCTCTGCTGTGCAAAAACTTTTTAGTTTGACATAGTCCCATTTGTGTATTTTTTCATTTATTTTCCTTGCCTGAGGAGATATATCAGAAAAAAAAAGTTGCTATGAGAAATGTTCAAGATATTACTGCATATGTTTTCTTCTAGGATTTTTATGGTGTTGAGCCTGAGACATAAGTCTTTAATTCATTTTGAGTTTATTCTTGTGTGTGGCACGAGAATGTGGTCTAGTTTCATTTTTTCACATGTATCTGTCCAATTTTCTCAACAACATTCATTGAATGAACTATCATTAACCCATTGTATGTGTTTGTCTCCTTTGTCAAATATGAATTGACTATAAAGGTGTCAGTTTATTTCTGGTCTCTCTATTCTGTTACATTGATGTATATGTTTATTTTATGCAATTACCAGGATGTTTTGACTACTATGGCCTTGTAGTATAGTTTGATATTAGATAGTGTGATTCCTCCAACATTACTCTTCTTTCTCAAGATCACTGCTGCTATTCAGGGTCTTTTGTGATTTCATATAAAATTTTGTATTTGTTCTAGTTCTGTGAGAAGTACAATGGTATCTTAATAGGAATTGTGTTGAATCTGTAGATTACTTGGGTAGTATGGACATTATAATGATGTTAATTCTTCCTATCCATGAACTGGGTATATGCTTTCACTTACTTGTATCTTGTTCAATTTCTTTCTTCAGTTTCTTATTACTTCTAAGTATAGGTCATTTACATTTTTGGATAAATTTATTCCTAGGTATTTTATTCTTTTTGAAGCAATTGTGAATGGAATTGTTTTCTTAATTTCCTTCTGATAGTTCATTATTGGCATATAAAAATGTAACTGATTTCTGAATATTGATTCTGTATCTTGCTACTTTGCTGAGTTCATTTATCAGTTCTAGTAGTTATTGGTAGAATCTCTAGGGTTCTCTAAATATAGTATCATGTCATCTGCTAAAAAAAACAGTTTTACTTCTTTGTTTCCAATTTGGATGTCTTTTATTTCTTCTTCTTGCCTGACTGCTATGGCTAGGACTTCCAGCATTATGTTGAATAAAGAGGTGAAAGCAGACATTCCTGCCTTGTTCCCAATCTTAAATGGAATGCTTAGCATTTTGTCCATTGAGTATGATGTTTGCTGTGAGTTTTTCACATATGGCATTTATTTCATTGAGGTATGTTTCCTATTTCCACTTTGCTGACAGCTTTTATCAATGGGTGCTGAATTTTAGAAAATGCTTTTTCTGCATCTTAAATTCTAACTTTGACACAGTGATTGGTCCCAATCTAGTCTTGTTCATTAGAAAAATGTTCCAAGTAAATGACATCTGAACTAAGCCTCATGTAGTGCAGAAGACAACCTGATAAAGAGAGACATAAAACAGATCAGGCAGGTATATGGCCAGGGCTAGAAAGTCCTTCTAAGTATTTTACTATTTCCTCCTCATAATTTAAGTCTAGGTTGTCATGGAAGATCTTCCTGACACCTGACAACTGTGTCCAAATGTCTCCCCTAATTTCCTATAGTTTTTAATTTTTATCATCACATTATTCTGTATTACTCATTTCAGAGCCCTTATATGTAACTACTTTGTTTTTAATTTATCTTCCTTTTACCCAACTAGAATGTCAATTACTACCTGAATTTTTATCACCATTGTATTTTCATTGCTTAAAAATAAATCACACATGGATGTGGTATGCTTTAAATATTTATTTATTTATTTTTAAAGCTTTTTTTAATTAATTTTTTTTAGACAGAAGGGAAGGGAGGGAGCAAGAGAGGGAGAGAAACATCAATGTGTGGTTGCCTCTCATATGCCGCCTACTGGGGACCTGGCCCACCTCCCAGGCATGTGCCCTGACTAGGAATCAAACTGGTGACCCTTTAATTCGCAGGCTGGTGGTCAATCCGCTGAGCCACACCAGCCAAGGTTCACGTTTCTTTCTTAATCTTCAGCAGGATTAACTTCCAATATCTAATTAAACTTAGAAATTAACATTTGAAGAGATAAAAGATAAACCACGATAAGAATAATACAATGCTGTAAAGACAGTATTTTCATAAGTGGTATTGGCAAAACTGCACAGATACATGCAAAAAAATAAAATTAGACTAGTTTTTACACTATTACCAAAATAAACTCAAAACTACTTAAACACTTAAATGCGAGATCTGAAACCATAAAATTACAAGAAGAAAACATAAGAAATAAACTCTTTGACATTGGTTTAGCAATTTTTAGATATGTCTTCTAGAGCAAAACAACAAAAACAAAAATTAAAAATGGTACTACGTCAAACTAAAACACTTCTGCACCATAAAGGAAACATCAACAGAACAAAAGCACAACCTAGTAAATGCAATAAGACATTTGCAAATGATGTGTCCAACAAGAGATTAATATTCAAAATATGTAAAGAACTCATACAACTTAACATTAAAAAATCTAATTAAAATAGATTTTTAAAATTCAGAGTACATGAATAGATATTTCTCCAAAGAAGACATACAGATGACAAATAGACACATGAAAAGATGCCTAATGACACTAATGATTCAGGAAATGCAAATCAAAACTACGAGAAATACTACCACACACTTGTCCAAATGGTTAATATCAATAAACCAACAAATGACGTGTTGTCAAAGATATAGAGAAAAAGCAATCTTCATGCATTGTTGGTGGAATTGCCGATTGGTGCAGCCACTATGGAAAACAGTATGGAGGTTCCTCAAAAAACTCAAAATAGATCTACCATATGATCCAACAAGCAATTCCACTAGAGTATTTATCCAAAGAAATTCAAAACACTAATTCAAAAATATAGATGCATTGCACTATTTGTAATAGCCATGATATGGATGCAAATTAAATATCCATTAGTAGATGAATGGATTAAATAGTGAGACATACATATGATAGAATATTAATCAGAATGGAATCATGTCATTTGTGATAATTTGAATAGACCCAGAGGGTATTATGCCAAGTGAAATAAACCAGACAGAGAAAGACAGATACCATATGATTTCACTTATATGTGGAGTCTTAAAAAAAGAAAACACAATAAATGAACAAACAAAGCAGAAACAAAGTCATAGATACAAAGAAAAATTTAATGGTTGCCAGATAGGAGGTAAACTGAGGGGATGGGTGAAAAAGATAAAAGGGATTAAGAAGTACAAAATGCCATTTGTAAAAATAGTCTGAGGGATGTAAGTACAGCATAAGGAATATAATCAATAATATTGTAATAACTATGTGTTGTGCTAGCTAGGTGCTAGACTTATTGGGGTGATCTATTTGTAAGGTATATAAACGTCTAATCATTGCTTTACACCTGAAATTAGTATGATATTGTATGCCAATTGTAACTGAAAAATAAATTTTAAAATTTTAAAGAAAAAGGAGAATGTAGCTGGATTAGTGCCTATCAATTACAAATGAAAGCAAGAAAATGACACATTCCATTGAAAGAAACTCTTAGATTAAAAAGACTAGTGTTTGGTTTATAATGTAATCAGTATGGTTTACAATTCACCATAATTTGAACTTTATCTGCAATTTTACAACTATTCATCTATAAATCTGTTGTTTTCTCTATTTCATTCCATTTATACCTCTTGAAAATCTTTCATTTTGAAATTTAAATAATCTAAGGTCCACCATAAAAACACTTACTCCTCAACGTCTTTCTTTAACAATCCCTGAGAGAAAAGAGCACTTTTCAGTTATTTGATAGTGAAGACAATACATAGCAACACAGATAACATTTAGTGCATGTAATATTGTATCTCCCAACATTGGTTTATTTTACATTTTCCTATTTTTACCATTGCAATACCTTTTCAGTGTATAAATATTTGTTAAACATTAATCATATTGGACTAGCAGACAACTGTTGTGTAATTCCAATATTCTCCAGAGATTTTCTAGCTAAATGTAAGCCAAAATAAATGTCATGCTTCCAATAACATGAGTGTCCAAGCGCTGTGTAATTTCTGTGATGTAGATAAGGAAAATCTCTAGAGGGAATGCATATTTTGGTTGAAATAATAAACCACGAAATTTGGGGAAAAGATTGTTGAGGACTCTTTGTCCAATAATCTGTTTTTATAGACAGGGGAAGCAAGGCCACAAAGGTGATGAACAGACTAAGACGCCAGTGATCCTGACCTCTAGTTCAGTGGTCTTCCCATCCTACCTTGTCAAATTATGTATATACATTACATACAAGGCCATTTTACTTTGATTTGGTTTGAATTTTTTTTTTTTTAGATTCTGATTATGCTCTTTACATTAAATGCCTTAGGTAAATTTTGTAGCTACAGAACTTTCTCATTTTGGTACTATCATGATATACTAAATTTATTAGGAGAATTATGGCAATGAACAAAAGGATAGTTCAACAATCCATCAAATGTTAATAATTTTAATTTTATTCATATTTTAAACTGACTGTCCTATCATGCTTAATTATAAAAAGACTTTTAAAGAAGGTATATTACATCAAAATCCAAAATACCCTATCATCAATTTTGTCAAAAATACTAGTCATTTGTCAGCACCTCATTAACATTTTATGAAAAATAGAACAAGCTATATTTGATTTAAAATAAAATATATTTTAAAATCAGAGATATATTTTTGGCATTTTTAAAACAACAAATATTGGTACTAATTGAAATCTTGCTATGATCTTTAAATATTAGTATATCTTAAGTGAAGTAATGCTCTCTAGCCCATTAACTCTTCTGCTGTGTCTTGGAAATAAATGACTGATTTTGTAATGGGAAATATCTGGCCAGACTGCTGGCCAGAGGGGCAGGACCTCTGAGAGGTTTGGGAAGTGCTGAAGGCGGCAGGATTGAAATAGCAACCAACCAAGTGGCAGACTTCTGTAACTCCGAGTGAGGGTAAACAAACCAGAACGTGACACCTGCCCTGGGCAGAGACACTATGCCTAGGTTGTGGCGGATCCTGGCCGGCAGGATCCATGTATGTTGTGGCTGCTCATGAACAAATACACACAGACAACAGAAGTCCTGTGGAGAAAAAGGGACCGCATGGCCACTCTCTGAGAGAGAGGGTGAGAGGGCCAGAGAGCCCAGTCCCTGCCTGGCCAGGCTTTTATTCCTTCTCTGGGTACATTACATGGAGGGTAGTCCTCATTTACTATGCACAGGTTCACTGCAGGGGATTACCTTTTATAGATAACAAAGGAAAGAATGTTGCTAATTACTTCAAAGAGAAGGATGTTGCAGACCAAGGGGAAAAGTGGTTGAACAGGTCACACTCCATACTGGGGAGGTTTAGCTCAGATTTTAGGAAGTTGCAGTAAGCCCTTGCTGCCTCAATTCAGAGTGAGGGAGTTTTAGCAAAAGCAAGTCTCATAGCAGTCTAGGTACAGTGCAGGCCTGATTCCCCATGGGAAAACTTCTCTGTGGACGTGTTCCTGCATGCCACATGCACCCCACTGGTTCTCCACATGGAGGCTGAGCTACAATTCCACCCCATATGAAGCGGTTCCCTACACTTGGTGTGTGGCCAGAAACTTTCCTACCCACTTCTGGATCATGGTGACAGGAGGAGGAACAAAGAGATGTGGTGCAGACTGACAAGCATGGTAGACACAGCTAGACTGGCTGGGAATTTGGTTGCTTCCACCTAAAGTGGGATTTTGGAATGGACAATTTAAATGGCATGCAGAAATTTAGCCCTTTTTGTGTTCCCCTCGCTCACCCAGTCAGAGGGTCCAGAGTGTTCATGGTACTCGCCAGGCATCTGCCGGTTTGCAGTTCTTGACTTGTCCTTGCTTGGCTCTCCTGGTTGGGAGCCAGTGCTCAGGACACATGCCCCACCAGTGATGGCCTATGGGATGCTGTGGCTCCATGCTGCATGGCATGGGGCCCAGACCACTCCCTTTCTTGGCTCTGAGAGTAGCACACAGATGCATGGGCTGTGGGCACTCACCAGCTCCAGGGTTGCAAGTAGCCTTGGATACCCCGGCCCCACAAATGGGAGCCCCTTGCACAACTGGCTACAGTGATCTGGCAGCATGCCCTGGCCCCAGGAAAAAGGAGGAAGTTACAGCGAGGCAATGGCAACACCTTCCCCAAGAATACACACTCCAGGGAAAGAGGACCTTATGACGGAGACTCATACACATAACAACCTGGGCCCCAGGAAGACAGATAAGAATAGGGTGAGTGGGGTGTCAGAATGCTACTTCGGTACTGGGGGTGGCTGGGTTCTCTCTGTGTTTTGCAGAAGAGATTAGCTTGAAGCGAGGGTTCCCCAAATTGTGCAACCTTTTAATAAAAACCTTTTTCCTTTCCTGACAATTTTTGTGTTATGCTTGTGTTGGGCAGCAGGTGGCCAAATCCCACTCTGCTCAGTAACAGTTTCATAGTAAAGCCTTACATTAATACAACTCAGTACTAGATCTGCTGGGCAACCATAGCATGCAGTCAGTTTGATTAATGTCACGTGCAAGTGTATCTGTATTCGTTCACTTTTTAAGACTTGTTTCAGTCTCTAGTCTGAGACAGAACTTAGCTAGAATTAATGTATAAGAAAAATAAATATGCTAAAGATAATTTCTATAAGGAAACCTTTGTTAAGTAGTGGTATTCAAATTAATGAAGCAAAGGAGGGGAGATAAAAAGAAAACATATTCTTTCTATCTGAGGATAACAATGACTACCATAATTCATACTAAAATAGCACATGACCACTAAAAATATGTTTCTCTAACAAAAATGTTAACAATTTTCTACTTTGTTCAACTATATAAAGCTTATATTGTTTTTTCTTTTTCAAAAGAGTGATTACAAATATCTCCTCAATTTTCAGTCATTTATAAGCGTGAATTAATTTATAACCTAGTCACAAAAGAAAAAAATAGTACATATTTAACCTTGGATTCATTCATTCACTCATTCATTCACCTATTGTCCTTCAAGTCCTGTAATTTAAGACTGCTAATTTTTCTCCATTGCTTCATTATCTTTACTCATGTTCCGTGTCAGTGATGGTTTCCTTCAAACTCAAGAAAGAATTCAACCTAAAAATCACTTAGCACTTAATCACTTGACAAATTGGCCAGTTCATATTCTGTTGACACATTTAGATGATGTATAGAAAGTAAAACCCAGAAATTTAATTAACATATTTTTGCTTATTTATTTACTCAATATTAATGTTAACACAATTGTTATTCCTTTTATATTAGCTGTGTTCTCCTTTAGAAACCCATAAGTCAAAATATGTTCTGTGTTCCAAGAAAGGTTTTAGCAGTTATGTGTTATTACAAAATTTAAGGACTATAAAGAAGTATCAACTTTCTGTAGTTACCCAAACATAAGTGTTACATGTTCAAGTCATCTAGCATTCTATAGCTCCCCTTCCTCTTATTATTTAGGTAAAATGTCTTGCGATGTCTCCCACTTAAAATGTAAGTCTAACATCTTTCCCAATATTTCTATGGTAATAGGAGGTATTTACTCTTGTACATTACCTGTTATATATTGCTTCTAAGTCCTTAATTATGTTCTTAGTCCTTAATCAGACTTCCTTGTAATTGGATCTGTGCATTGTTGTTAATATCTTGATTACCTTTTATGTTTTTAAAGTAGCTTTATTGTGATTTAATTCATATGCCATATAATTCTCCTATTTCTTAGTTGTTTCCATAATAAAAACATGAGAACAAGCTACTTACCTTTCCCTAAGGCAGAAATTTCCTGAGGTGTAATAGTTAAAGAAAGTACTGAATAATTTAGAGCCAAAATAAGATGTCAATTAAGTCTAAAACCTTGGGCATTCCTGCTTTAAGCCTCCTATCTAGTGTCAGCCTCCTCTTTTCTGAGGCTGTGGCTTGCCACCCCATCGATGTAGGCGCCTTGGGAGAATCTTAGTTCAAAGAACAGCAGAAATGTTGGCATTAGCATTTTTCCTTAATGTCTTCATGCTGTGAATTAAATTCCAAGGCAGAGCTCAAGATCAAAGAATGATAGGGAAGAAAGTAAAAGATTTATTTTTCCTCTTCTACGTAGATTTTTGTTTTACCTTCTAGTAATACAAGTGAGGTTTAAATGTGTTATGTTGAATGTGCCAATATGATGTTTAGAAAGCTGTGCCTAAAGCTAGATTTCCCCCTTTCCATTTAGTAAACAGAATTTAGAGTTGAATATTTAGTTACCATTTCTCATAGAGCAGTCCAAAGATAGCCTGCATTAGAATTTCGGGAGAGATTTTAAGAGGTTAATTTCTATGCCCCAACATACATGAAAATCGTCAGGATTTCCATAGACTTTGCATTTTATTTAAGCACCACAGATAATCCTCATATACAACAATTTTTCTTAGTTTATTTATTCTCATTATTGCTAAATAATTACAAATTTGCAAATATTTGGCTTTATTCAGATTTCTTTAATATCTCTAAGTAGTGCTCAAATTGTCAATAATTTCTTCATACTTTGTGTTTGAGATTTCCATCTTCAATCAAGTTCACTTTAAAAGAAAAAACATAATAACTTTTCCATTTTTTTCATTGTTTTTAATATTTAAAGCAAACTCAGCTCTGATGTTTTTCCTGATGATTATCAACTTATTTTCTATATTATTTTACATTTAATTTGATTTTAGTATTTTCCAAATAATTTTGTTAATCTGCCAGAAATATTTATTGACTATTCCCACTATGTTTTATGTTCTTCTATTTTAATGCAACTTAAAGTATTTTACATGTCATTATTTTTAAAATAATTTTTTTAGTGAAATTTTTAAAATTCATTTAATCGTGAGGGACATTTGGGTGTTTTGTTTTTACCTGCATAGTGTCATTATGGACATACCAGTGTGTGTTAATTAGTAAATGTATGTGATTTTTAAAAGATTTTATTTATTTTTAGAGATGGGGGAGGGAGACAGAAAGAGAGGGAGAGAAATATTGATTTGAGAGAGAAACGTTGACATTTGTCTCTCCTACACTCCCTGATCAGGGACCAAACCTGCAACCCAGGCCATGTGCCCTGACCAGAAATAGAACCAGTGACCTTTCTCTTTGAGGGACAATGCCAAACCAGGTAAGCGACACCAGTCAGGGCTGTATACACTTCTTACGCATACACTTCTAAGAGTGAAATTATAGAACTGTAGGGCATGCACACGTCTGGATGTAGTCAATACTATGTAGTTTTTCAAAGCGACTGTCAACGATAATTTGTCTCTTGACTTCCTCACCAGCTCTTTGCATTTTAGCCATTGGAGAGGGTTGTGAAGTAGAATTCTAATGTTATTTTCACATTCATTTCCTTGATGACAAAGAAGTTGTGGATAGTTGTATGCATTTACTGTCCATTTGAATAACCTATTTTTGAAACATATCACTTCAATTTGTGCTCTTTTTTGATTGCTTGTATTTTTCCTTTTTTAACATATGTCTCAGAAATTAATCAGTTCTTATTGCTACATTTCATTGTGTAATTATTACTCAGGGTTTTGTGCTGTTCCACCTATCTTAATTTTTGAAAGGATATACAGACTTAGATATATGTACCTTCAAAGAGAATGAAAAAAATTATGAAAAGTAAATGTTCTTATCACTCCTGATACCAATGTCATATGTTTTATTTTTCAAACTCTCCAGATCAAATTTCTCTTAGCTGTTTCTCCATATGTCAGTGTTGACTAATTTATGAAAATGGCAGGATACAGCAATATTGTTTTTACATGACTTCTTAACCTGTTACTCCTATGGCTGTAACTCCTATTAAGAATTGGCATTTATGGTTATTGCTGTGTGTGTTTAACCCATACTTTTACCCACTGTGCTAGCACATTTCAGTTAACCACATACTTTTTAAATATTTTATTTTAATTAATCTATTTGTTTTTTACATGTCTTTGCATTATTATTATAGTGCGTGCTCTGTAAATTACAATGTGCATCTTAACTTTTCACATCTACTTAGAGTTCATTTTGGACCACTTCCTGAAAAAAAAACTTAAGCATTTTGTAACTTTTAGGCATATTTACCTTTTCTCCTGTCTTCTACTATAAGTATTTTCTTTTTATATTTTAATTTCATTAGTTAGCTTGAACAACACAATTAGCATGGTTTTCTTTGTATTTATCTTGTTTAGAGTTTGGTGTGTTGTTTGAATATATAAATTCATTTTCTTCACAAAATTTAATAAAATTTTTAACATTAATTCTTTGTTAAAATCTATTTGTTACAATTTATTTTTTGTTCACTATGCTTTTGACTCCAATTTCACGTTAGACTTTTTGATACACTTATGTTTTCATTTTTTGTATCTGCTATTCAAATTGAATAGTTTCTATTGATGTTTCTTTTTTTAAAAATATTTTATTTATTTTTATTTATTTATTTATTAATTATTTTATTTTATTTTATTTCTTTATTTGATTTTAGAAAGGAGGGAGAGAAACATCAATGTGTGGTTACTTCTCACGCACCTCCAACTGGGGATCTGGTCCACAACACAGGCATGTGCCCAGACTGGGAATCAAACTGGTGACCCTTTGGTTCTCAGGCCATTTCTTCAAATGAAATATTACATAATCTTCAAATATTAATTTCTAAGTTTAATTAGATATTGGAAGTCAATCCATTAAGCCACACTAGCCAGGGTTGATGTTTCTTTTTTCAATCTTCAAAAGGATTAACTTCCAATATCTAATTAAACTTAGAAATTAATATTTGAAGAGATAAAAGGTAAACCATGATTTCATCATTGCAGTATTCTTATTATTAATAAATTGGATGCAAACCAAGTTCAGTACAGGGTTGGTAAAATATAATCATCCACACATACAATTGAAAACTATGCACCCATTAAAATCTTTTTTAAATATATTTTATTGATTATGCTATTACAGTTGTCCCATTTTCCCCCTTCACTCCCCTCCACCCTGCACACCCCCTCCCACCCACATTCTCCTCTTTAAGTTCACATCCATGTGTCATACTAAGTTCTTTAGCTTCTACATTTCCCATGCTATTCTTATCCACACCTGTCTTTTTTCTACCTACCATCTATCCTACTCATTCTCTGTACCTTTTCCCCCTCTCTCCTCCTCCCACTCCCACGTTGTAACCCTCCATGTGATCTCCATTTCTGTGGTTCTGTTCCTGTTCTAGTTGTTTGCTTAGTTTGTTTTTGTTTTTGTTTTAGGTGTGGTTGTTAATAATTGTGAGTTTTCTATCATTTATTGTACTTGCTTTTTAATCTTCTTTTTCTTAGATAAATCCCTTTAACATTTCATATAATGAGAACTTGGTGATTATGAACCCCTTTAACTTGACCTTATCTTTAAACATTCCTACATTCAAATTATAAGGGTACCAGAAGGAGAAGAGGAAGAGCAACAAGTGGAAAACTTATTTGAACAAATAATAAAGGAGAACTTCCCCAATCTGGCAAAGGAAATAGACTTCCAAGGAAGTCCAGGAAGCTCAGAGAGTCCCAAAGAAATTGGACCTAAGGAGGAACACACCAAGGCACATCATAATTACATTAGCCAAGATTAAAATGAAGGAGGGAATCCTAGAAACAGCAAGAGATAAGGAAGCAGTTACCTACAAAGGAGTTCCCATCAGATTGTCAGCTGATTTCTCAAAAGAGACCTTACAAGCAAGAAGAGACTGGAAAGAAATATTCCAAGTCATAAAAGGCAAGGACCTACACTAAGAATGCTCTATCCAGCAAAGCTTTCATTTAGAATGGAAAGACAGATAAAGTGCTTCTCAGATAAGGCACATTAAAATCTTTTTGACAGATTTATATTTATTGACATTATCAAAATTTATGATGCATTGCTGAAAAAAACTAATACCAGGTATCATGCAATTCCAATTGTGGAAAATGGTATATATATATTACACATAGACCAAGGCTCTGAAAGATATTCAGAAGAATTTTAAGAATTAAGGGTGGGTGTATTTGGTTGATAGAATATCAGGTCTTATTCTTTATCTTATTTTTAACTTTTTAAAACTATATTTATTATATCATTTTATAAACACAGATCATGAAAAAGAATTCTTTCTCTTCCTTTCTTCACCCTTTAAATGCAATTCCAAGTCCTGGGAATACCATTTCCCTACCTATCTCTCCCTATTTGAATCTCACCCTTTGAAGTCCAGCTCAAATAATACTTTATTTAGGAAGTTCGCCTTACTTGGATCACTACAAAAACATATGATCTTATGCTTTGCATCTTAGTTTTAAATGATACATTAAAAGTATCATCATGAATTTACTTTGATAAAATAAGAACCGAGAAATTAAATACTTTTCTCAATGTCAATTATATAATTGACAGACAATGGTCTTGAGAGCATGATAAGCTACAAATAAAGAACAACAAAATTAATTTTCTCAAGATTCTTAACACACGGGACTCTTAACTTAAAAAAACATGACTAGATAAAGGCTGTATAAAAGTATATGGTTAATTTAGTATGACACCAGTGAAATGAATGGACTTGCAATTTGATCATTAGTACAATTAAAATGAGTGTTCCATAAACCCCAAATATAGCAATCACTCTCAGTAACTTAGGAAATAGGAGGAATGAAGCTTATCTTATTATTATAGCAAATATAATAAATTTCCTACCCCAGTGTATCATTTAAACATTTTAAAACACATATCAAAGCTATTCTAGAGATTATCTTCTCAATTTTAAAAGGAAATGAGACATCTAGTTGCCTGAGAATAATTATTTAAAGGTAAAAATAGTTCATTTATGTTGTCAGTTTGATGTTGCTGTCAGCTTGACAGTTATGGAGGCTAACTTCAGTGCACTGTAATTTTTTACTAGTCAGGGTTTCTGGTGGTCAAAACAGAAACTAAAGCTGATTAGGTTCAACATGAAAAATGTTTGTAATTGGGTGGTTCGTACATTTAACAAAAATAGCTCCCTAACAGAACCCAGAAAATGAGCCCAGAGAGCCAAGACCACAGACCTATTACCCTGAGGGATCGCAGGGTTAGAATGTTACTCAGGATTCACTCCCGTTGGCCCTTGTCTTTGTATCCAGACGTCCAGTTCTGCTACCATTCTCACCAAATATACCAGATTTCTCCACTGAGGGTATCTTCAAAATTTCTGTGCTTTTAAGACATCTGCTTTAGAACTGAAATTTTGAGAACATCCAACTGTCAAAATCTATTTAAGGCATTTATATTCTTCATGCCAGAGGTTTCGGAGAACAAGCATTGTCTTCTAATCAAGACTAAAAAAAGTCGATTAATTTATCAATCAAGAGGACTTTAATATTTGGTAGATAACATATCACAATAATCTCTCATGTTCAAGCTGAAATTATGCTTAAATATTTAAAATCACAAATATCTTTATTTCCAGTACACATACTTACTTTTAGACCTCCCTAAATTAAATTAATTTTGAAAAAAGTTAAAAGGTAAGATATGTTTGCTGTTTAAACTTATATGTAAAGCACATGATAAAATGTTACATGAAGACTAAACTTACAAAATTTTATAAAATATGTAAAAATAATACTTATTAAATATACACAGCAAGATGCTAAGTGTTGTTTCTGAGCTATAAACTAGGCATTATAAATTCATCTGCACATTTCAACTTTCCAAATTGTGTAATTATGCCATGAACCTGCATATTTTAATAAAAATAAAATAAATGTCATTTCATTAAAAAAGTATTACAGGAGAAAAATCTGATAAAAAATATTTTCTCTTAATTTCTAAGAAAAATAACTTCATGAAATATTAGGAAAATGTTATTTTTAAATCAGTTGTTAATTAAAAGAAGCATAAAACTAAAAATGAGATAAAATATGATGAGGCAGGAGGGTTATTCTTTAAAGAAAACATTAGATTATCTCATTTTATGAGAAATCAAACTGTTCTGTGATAGCAATCTTATTAGCTGACAGCTTTGTTAGTATGTTCAGAATTTTTAGTTACAAAAAATACTCTTGTTTTATTGACAATAAAATCACATTTTATATATATCTTATTGAAAACTAACATTCTAAAGACCTATTTCACACCACATAATACTTCTGTACCATAAACATTTAGCAGATATACTTAATTTGCAGTCAAGATAAAGTAAAAAACTGTAGATGTCACCTAATAAATCCACCAAATTTGGTATTTGCTTGTATGCTTGTTTTTTAAATTCTTTTATTTTTTTCTCTTTTTTTATATTGTTGTTCAAGTACAATTGTCTCCACTTTCCCCCCATCACTTCCTCCCACCCCACCCATCCCCACCTCCCATTCTCGATCCTACCCTCCCCACCTTTGGCTTTATCCTCGTGTCCTTTATACCTGTTCATTGATGACCCTTCCCCTTTTTTCTGCTTGTTTTTATTATAAGCACTTATATACAATACATGATAAGAAGCACAGTAGAAAACTTTCATGGTATATTCACTCCTAGTAGTTAATCAAAAACAATTGTGCACTGGCTGATGTGCATCAGTGGATTGCGTGCTGGCCTGCAAACCAGAGGGTCACCAGTTGGATTCCCAATCAAGGCACACACGTGGGTTGTGGGCCAGGTCCCCAGTTGGGTTTGTGTGAGAGGCAACCACACATTGATGTTTCTCTCCCTCCCTTTCTCCCTCTCTTCCCCTCTCTCTAAAAATAAAATAAATAAAATCTTTAAAAATATAACATAAAATCAATAAACAAACATTTTTAGAAAAGAAAAAATACATCTTTGTCTTTGATCCATGTCAAGAGTACCAAATTACAGTACTTTACATCTTAACAGCAGGTCTTTGCCTGGGTAATTGGAACTTCATCGATCCAAAGGATCTTTCCAAACTTGCTCTTTTTAGGGGATCTTGCAGAAAAAGGTCTGAGAATAAACAGTTCTAGAAAGTTTCTTGTCCAGCTGATCAGCTTTAGCCTTTAAAAGTTTTCCTCTTACATGCATACTCACACTCAAATTGCCCCAACTGATCTCTTAATATGCACTAATTTTCTAAATTACTAAAATAGCCAGCATTGATTACAATAATCATTTTATCATGCTTCTAAAATATTAATAATCCAATGATTACAATCATCATTAACTACTATTAACTTCATAGTCATAGTCCACCACATAGCCCTGGATAACACAACATAGAAATATGACAAAGAAAAGATTGCTCTGGATTTCTTTTTTCTCCAGCAGGTTCTTTTAGTGGTTTAGACGGAAAGAACATGCACGCTAACTGCACTGAGCTAACCGTTCGAGTTTTCTCAGGAATGTAATTTTTTCACGCAGCAATATGTCTATTATTAGTTCTTATACATCAGTCCTCAGTAAATAGTATTTTATCTGTCTGCATATCTTGACAATGACTTCTCCCCACATTTGCAGCCACCCACTGAGACGACCATTGCCGCCATTCAGACACATGACAAACTACGGTTTTATAACTTTAATTTTCCAAACAAATTACACCATGCTAAATTACAACACATGGAAATAATTTTTAAAAGACAAAGAGAATGGCAGATTTTGCATTTTTATTAAGTGAGCTATCTGTAATTTCAAGTAATGGCTTCTATTAAGCAATGTCCAAACGTGCACACACATGTGTATGCTGAGTATTTTAACAAGCATCAAAGTTCTCTGAACCCCTTTGAAGTTAAATGGAGGAAACTATGTAAATCATTCTTATTCTGGGATTTTATAGCTCAATAAATTTGGACTTAAGTAACAGCTGGTAATCTTAAGGTATGTACATTCTCCAATAGTGTATTTATGTTTAGCATTTAGAATTCATCTCTGTATGCACACACACGTGTGTGTTGAGGAAGAATTTTTTTTAACTAGAAAAAAACACATTTTACTTTATATACACAGAAACCCCACATATATGAGAAGTTCAAAAATGGAAAGTTAGAATGAGGTATATATGCCATGTTGAGTCAAGAAGTGGGATAGGGGCCCAGAACTTCAAAGGAAAAGAAGGTAATTCACAGGACAATAGAACAGATGTTCTGTAATTAGATATTTGCCCTGCCATACATATAGGTCATTAAAATATACTTCTTGGGATAACTCATATTATGGTCAAGACCCCAATTTAAATTCTTTCAGGGAGAGGTAAAAGTTTTTCGTGAGCCCATAGGATCTTGGTTGCCTTTAGTTTAAAATAATTCATGTGCCAAAGTGGCATACCCTGGGGAGGCCTGTTCTGAACCCCTTTACATAATATCAGTAAAATCCATAACTTTGAATCATTATGTTTACCTGGAGAGCTCACGAAGACTGACAGAATAGGTCTTGAAGAATTATTTGTTATTTGAATTGTAACAGAACAACGTTAGAATAAGGGTCCAAAGTTACTCTGAAGGTTAACAGTGAGAGATTACACCAATATCAAAAAGGCCAAAACAGAAAATGCCTTTCAGCAAAGCTTCTGTGATTGTCCAAGATTTTCAGGAGAACAGCCAAGATCTAGGGGAAGATGGTGAAGTATAGTATATAACTTTAGCTTGGAGAAATTAGGAAAATTTTACCTAACCACTATCATTTGCAGTCACACTAATATTCATAGTGTTTTAAGAAAGAGACTCAGCTTTGAAAAAACAGTGGGAGTTTTTCAGACACAAATTCAAACATCACCCAGCTGAGTCATGATCTGGTTGCCTGTAACAAACATTATTTTATGGTGCTTGGTGACCAATGTCTTCTGAAATTACTATATCCTTCAGTTCACTCCCATATGGACAAGTATCAGCATTCAAACATCATTGTCATGTAACCCATGTGTCCTAAGAAGCTGTTCACTACTTCAATGCTTTCTTCATGTTAATAAAGTATTGAAAAAATTAGGAATGGTCTGATATTATCATTTATGCCTTTTGAAAGCAATTGATTACTTCTTATTTTCATGTCCCTGTAGGGTCTATTTAGTGATTCATTTCAGGAAAACTGAGAGCAGCTGGTCTCAATTCTGGCCATATATAGAACAACCTAGGGGTGTTTAAAATACACACATTACTGGCCTTTAACCCAAAGCAACTGAATATAAAATTCCAGGGGTTATTCCCATCAGGTTATACTTAAACATGTCCTCTAAATACTTTCACTGCAGGTTGTCCCTGGACTGGCCTTTGGTATCCATTGACTAAATTTTGAAATCCACCTCAAATTCTGGCTCTGATGCAGGATAGTACTGATGAAGTCCAAATAACATGGAATTTCTACATCTGCAAAATGGAGATAATATCCATTTTAGGTTGTTTTGATGACAAGATAAGAAATACAAAGAGGCTCTTTAGTTCATAGCACACAGTAGGCACACAGCAGGGTATGGATGAAACTATTAGGTGTTCACTAAAACCCATTTTCCCTTATTTCTGCACACTCAGCTGGATTGCATTTCTCAGCACACCTTGTGGTTAGTTATGTCCGTGTGACTAAGTTCAGGCCAACAGAATGCAGCAGAAGAGATGTGAATCACTTTCACATTTGGACCATAAAGACTTTCACAGTGAGCCTGCAATGATGGCTTCCCCTCTAACAGTCTAAATGAGGTCACTTACAGAGTGACTTTGGAGTCCATATTAGCATGGAGAACCCACAAGAACAAACCAGGATTCCTGAATGATCATGTGGAATAAACTTCATTTGTGTTAAGTTTCTGTGGTTTGGGGTTTACCTCTTATAGCAGTTAGTAACCTATGTTCACTGTTCAACTCTTTTTCTTTAAAAATTAGCAGTAACATTTGAAAGATTTCTTTTCTTCACTTATCTGTCTGTTGTGGTATGTCCTATTTTATCAACTGTAGAACCAACCGGAAATTACAATGCTCATAAGACACAATGAACACTTTCCAGATTTCTGCAGCCCCGATATGAACCCTCTGTGTCAGGGGATTGTCCTGTCCTTTAAAGATCACCTTATACTGCAAGATCCACATACTATAGAAAAAATAAAATCATAAAAATTTGCTAAAATGAGTTTTTGAGTATAGAAAGGATTGAGGATTTAATTATATCCAAGGAGAAGAAAAACAGTGACTCTGTCTCTCTAAGGAATCAAATGATCTGATTGGGAAGGAAAGCAGGATGTAGAATAATACTGGGGCATATGAGTAAATGCTACAAGGCCATTCTGCAAGATCTCAGTGATTTCTTCAGTTTTAAGGGGGAGCAAGACAGATAAATATAATGGATTACATTTAGAGAACTTATTGGAGTTCATAGAGGATACTGTACTTTTTCAGTTCCCAAAGAACTACAGGTGCTCATGATTCTCTACATGTCATTTATGAACAACTACTTATCAAAAGTTGTTTCTAAAACCACAGTGATTATACTTCTATTTTCACCATTGCTATTTTAGATTTTTTCCCTTCTCTACCTACTACTTCTAAGTAATATTCTAATATTACTCAGGGCTGTTCTAGAAAAATGTTACTTTGGGAAGAGCCAGAATGGTATGCAAGAAAAGAGTTTGGGGAGAATGAAATAAACTTAAAATTAATCTGAAGGATTCTCTCCCCCACACCCTAAATTCTGAAGGTGACATCTTCAATGCCCAATGCTATTTTTCTCAGTTTACTCGTATGCCCCAGTGTTATTCTACATCCTGCATTCCTTCCCAATCAGATCATTTGATTCCTTAGAGAGACAGTCACTGTTTTTCTTCTTCTTAGATGTAATTAAATCCTCAATCCTTTCTATACTCAAAAACTCATTTTAGCAAATTTTTATGATTTTATTTTTTCTATAGTATGTAAGTTGAAGTTACAAGTATAGTTCACCTCATTTACTAACTGATAAATTGTTAGTGACTTCCTGAGATGCTACATTTAGAAAAGTTTGAGACCAATGTGTAGTTTCAGCTTGAAAGAGCTCCCTCATCAATTAGGGATGCCTTTCCCAGTTGCAGGCAGCAAACAATGGCATTCACACCAGGAGTTTGTATCCTGAATTGTGCTCTTTCAAAAAGTAAAATAAGAGAAGTATGATACTTATAACTACAAAAGCAAAGTTCAAAAGAGCAATTCTTTTTCTCTTAAGGAATGGTGGAGTGTGGACATGCCTTCTCAGAGGTAAGAAAGGATCAATCTTGAGGCATACTTTTGTGATCCAAGTATATGAAAAATCAAGGACGTACAAAACAATATAATAAACATGGTGACATATTTTAAGTGCTTAAATTTAACTAAGGATGTATGAATACCATCTTTCAGTTCTTTCAATGTATCCTCATGATTTTTATGCATAAACTCATTTGAAGATAAAAGTAGAAGTAGAAATTTGAGGTCTTTGATTCCTGAAGGATTGGCCAAATGGCCCTTGAATTCAGCTCTAAAAATAAACCATGTAGTTGGACTGATTTCTTTTTGTGAACGAGAGAGTGAGAAACACTTGTCAGAAGGGGGAGTGAAAGAATGAAACAGGAAACATCAGACCAATGCCCAAAGCCAGTGAAATACGAGAAAGGTGGTGACCGGAAAACTATTTCAGGATGGGGAAACACAGTGTCAGGGCTCCCCGAGACCCGTGATTCTTTGGGACTTTTCTCCTGAACACTCCTTCTCTGATGTTTTTCTCTAATTCTCTTTCTTCAAAGAGTTGTCAACCCCAGCTGCTAATTCTCAAGTTACTTGCTGGATTTTTGACCCCAAGTGCTGTCAATCAGTACCAGCATTTGGTATCTGGACATATCTTCCTCCTGGTGCTTGGTAAAGATGGAGGCTGTGGACAGAAGTTTCTGATGTATTGCCAAAGGGGTGTAAATGTGCCTGGAACTCAAACTGGATATCATATTTCATTTCCTCATATAAGCATTGGTTCCCTGGTAGCCCTTTTATACTTTGAATATATTTCTGAACCACGGACTAATGATATGAATTTAATAGGTTTTTCCTGTCCTGAATGAATAATACCCATTGCGTATGACATTATGTCTGTGGGAAAATAGCTCTCAAATTCCAAATAATTGACTTCCAAAGAACATGTGTGTTACACCAATTTGTAATTGGTAAGCTCATTCCTCTGCATTCTTTTTCAGTTATATAATGAAATATTGAGTGAAGCTGGTGTCAGATCCACATCTCCCCATATGCTCATTTTACCAGTTCAGAGAAGAAAGAAATGAATTTAATAATCCCAAGTCACTGACTTGGTTACTTGTGATTTATCAGATCCTAATAATTTTTCACACTATTGCATTCCTCTGTCACCTCCACATTGCTTAAGAGGGACAGAGCCCAGGAGTAAAAAATTTACTAGATTGTGAAAGCTACAGGTTTGGCTCCATTTTAAGTATCACAAATGATGAATGTTTCTATTAACCTTTCATGTTGTATGTTCTTAAGTATTTTTTTTCTAATAAAAAGTTGACCCAGAAAGGGACCTATTCTTGAGATGTACTCTATGAATACAGCTAGCTAAACATGTCATCTGACTTTATTGTGATTTTACTTATGATTTGGGAGAACTGTGAAAATGAAGTGCTCTGTACAAGATAAAATCACTTATGTAAAGTCTAAAACACACAAAACAACACTATAGTCAATGGTGTAGGCATACGTGGTAAGGGTGTAAAAATGTGCACAGAGAGGGCACATGCTGATATCAGGCTGTGGCTGCTTCTGGGAAGGCAAAGGAATGAGGTGATGGTGCTACTGCTGTCAGCTGGATGTAGTATTTAAAGATGAGGTGCAGGTATGGAAATACATTAACATATAAATCTGTTGTCTCTGTTATTTTGTATGTTAAAATGTTTTAATATTTAAAAATATATTTTACAAGAGAATTGCAGGATTGCAAAATAAGAAAAAGTTTATCAACTTTTTCAAACTTTTAAGCAGTAATTGTCATATGTGAACTGAGTCAGTTCTTTAATTTAGGTTTGAAAAATTTTCACTTTTTGGCACTAATTGTGAGCTGAGTTATCTAACTTTGACACTCTCTTGCTGTTTGACTTCACTTTCCTCATAGAGTTTCATTTGTTACCTGCTATTAATTCATACATTTTATTTTATTTTTAATTTAATTTCATGTTTAAATATTTTAAAATAATTTTTTTTGTTGTTCAAGTACAGTCATCTCCATTTTCTCCCCACCATGCCCCACCACCCCACCCTCGAACATACCCCCTTTGGCTTTGTCTGTGTATTGTTTATACAGGTTCTTTGACGGCCCTTCCCCTATTTTCCTCCATTATCCCTCTCCCCACTCCCCTCTAGTTACTGTCAGTTTGTTCTTTATTTCAATGTCTCTGGTTATATTTTGTGAACTTTTAAAATAATTAACTTAGTGCTTTTAAACTTAGAAATAAACTATTTCATTGTGAAATATACATACGAGGGTTTTTCTTCATGTTGTATTATATCAATTAAGATAGAATTGCAGGCGATGAAAGTAGATTATACCAATCATATTAGTGTGTCACCATACAATAGCTGTATTTCAGTAGGTTCCATGAAGGAATTAAAGAACCCTGGAGAATGAATGAAATGGATAGAGGAAAATTTTTTTACTTTCTCTCCTTGAGAATTCCTTTGTAGTGTGAAAAAAAACATTACAAATTGGTACCTGACAACATCCCTCCCAGACCTTAGCCCACTTCTCAGTTTCCTGAATTCTATTACTACAGAGGTTAATTTTATTCCCTCACACACTGCACCTATTTACTACTCTTTATTCTCACCCTACCTCAGAAACTGACCTCTCACATCCTTAATGTGTTCTAGATC
>CM052539.1:75519581-75555678 GCA_028533065.1 Trachops cirrhosus
AAAAAAAAAATTGGTACCTGAGTTTGTGTGAACAAGAATGAGAATAGAAAATAAAATTAATTTGATTATTAGTCTTTCCATTCACATAAATGATGACCTATAATAGAAGGCCTCCAACTTCCAATTAGTCAAAAACCCCTAGGATTAAAAAAAGAGTTTCAAGATTAAAATGAGTCACACTCAAAGTCCTGGCTGGTGTGGCTCAGTGGATTGAGTGCCAGCCTGCAAACCAAAGGGTTGCCAATTTGGTTCCCAGTCAGGGCACATGCCTGGGTTTTGGGCCAGGTCCCCAATAGGGGGCTCTGAGAGGTAACCACACATTGATGTTTCTCTCCTTCTCTTTCTCCCTTCCTTCCCCTGTCTCTAAAAATAAATAAATAAAATCTTAAAAAGAAAAAATAAATAAAACGAGTCACACTTTATCTTGATATTCAATAAAATGGTGTTTTTTAAAAAAAATCTTTAGTCTAAGCATAACAAAGAATGTTCAAATGCAGATTTGGAAAATACCAATGTTCATATAACTTAAATGAAAGTCATTATCAGAATTCCACTGATTTACAATATAGCTATACATGACTGATCAACATTAACAGTGACATAATAGGAACATTAACTGCATATGCAACTGTGTGAGATAAAATAGAAATAAAATCAATTAGAGCAATTATTATTGTCTTCGTCATTATGATCATCTTTATCATAATGATGACTGACATGTTTTAAACTCTTCACAGCTTGCAAAATGCTTTCATCTTCAGTGTCTCTCAGATCTCACAAGTGCCTTGAGAGTGGGTAAAATGTGTTACTTATTCTCCTAGAGTTGTAAGTTCTGAAAAATGCAGAAAAACAAAATAATACTACAGATAAGAAGACATTGTTTCTATGTATGGTGGAATTTCAAAGAGATAAATGCAGAAGAAGGGCCCGTTATGGAAGAAGGAAGTCAAGAAGATGTGTTCTTAGCGAAACAATGGGATTTTGCCTATTTAAGATCTCTAATGTTTGGTTAGGAACTGCCCAAATAGCATTAAAGTACACCGAGAAATATATTGTTATTGTGAAAACATTTGAATTGTTATAGAGGAGAAAGTTATAACACATTCACATGTGACTGTCAGCAATCTTGTTTTCTCTGTATCCTCAACCTCTGCCCCACATAACCCAAAGTAGATTATTTTGAAGCGAATGTAAGATATGATATCATTTCATTTAGGAAAATGTAAATAAACTTTATAAAATAAAACTAAATCCATTTGAACTGAATGTGGATTTAAATAGAAAATATTCTTTGGTTCAATCACTCAAAATTGGTGTTTTGCTTCAGGATTTTATTTATTTTCAAACTCCTGGACAAATTTGGCCCTTTTCTGTGTGAATAACACATTCTACTTGCAATTTCATAACGTTGTAAACTCTCTCTGGGGCTAAGCAAAAATGTCGTGCATTTTTACTTACCTGATACAGCCTTGAATAAAAATCAGATTCATAGAAATGTTCGTTGGATGACTGATTGCATGGATAAAGTGAGATAACCATGGCTAATTTATGGTAGATGTCCACAGTAAATAGATAGTCATTCCACTCCTGTTAATCAAGGCACTCTGTTTTTAACACTGCCGCCACAACCAGCTTTGCGATCTTGAGCAAGTCAGGTAACTTTTTTGGATCCTTTGCTCTCACTAATAAATAAAGAGATTACATGCTAGATTACCTCTAAAATAGGTAGATATTACAGCATTCAACACTAAATTCTGTTATTCTATTTTTAGAGTACTTCATTTCTTACTTCCATTATACATATTCATTATTTGAGGCCTGGAGTCCTTGTTTAACAGTGACTCTTACCTCAATTAAACAATCTTATTTCCTATGCAAGACAGTTCTTCCAAATGTAGAAACACAGCAATAATTAATAGAAAGTCGGCAGTGATTATAGTGACAAATCAGTCTTCAAGGACAAAACTTTAACATTGAAAGCAAAACCATTATATCTGTCAAGTCTATGAAATTGCATAATTTGATCTTTCTTGAAATTTTGAGTACATATTGACCATTTTTAATTCCTTTGGTGATAATGCATTGTAAACATCTGTGGCCTTGTAGTTGTATTAAACTATAATTTTTTTATGTTGGTAAGTGGATTGTCTTTAGTAGATTTTTCTATGATTTTCACTACTGAAATCCAATATGAAATATAAATATTAAAGATGCAGAGACTGTCTTCTAGAATTTTTAAAGAGATTTTTTTAAAGACTATTTTTTAATGAATGTGTTCAGTGATATAACACAGCGGAGAAGCTAGCTATTTCCTGAAAGTTACTTCTAGAAAACAGGCTCACCCAAACTGAGTTATATTGTTACCTTTGGCAATGTTTTCTGGAGGTCCTTGAGAATCTATTTATTAAATATTTGTTCATCATATATTAAAACATGAAAAGAAAACTGAAAATACTTTCAATGTCCTAAATAATATTAGCTTTTATTCACATTAGTTTTACCTGACCCAGGAATCAGTTACTACAATCAGTCATTATGCTTTGCAGTATTTTCCTGTGTGGCTAAGAATACTAATTCAAAAGTCATTTCCGAAGAGTTGAGGTTAAAAGATTTAAATGATTAGTGAAGCCAGAATTCCAAAAAATATTATATGTACCAACAGCCAAAAATCTCAGAGAGAAATGTTTCTCCTTGGGAGTAACAGAACAGAGATGCACCCATGAACTTAAACACACACACACATTTCTAACTGTGATCAAGGAGTAAACCAAACCATGCTTTTGCTAATAGAGAGTAAAAATATATTTTGAAAAAAATATTCTCAGCCTGTAACTTTAGTTTGTTTCTACTATCCAGACAGGATGCATCATACTCAAAACAATGACCAGAAAAGTATTGAAAGATTTGAGGGTGTGCTAAAACTGTTATTGTGGGTAAATATAATATTTCAGCTCCTTTAATGTTACTTAAATTATAGAACTATAAGGCACTGACTTAACATTTTAGCATTCAAGGTGGAATCTTAGGCCTCTTGAAGTTCTGTGGTCAGGACTTTCAGAGACTTACAGTCTTGTGTACTTGAAGGTAACAAAATGAAGAAAGCTACTTTTGCATCAGGTGTATGTTTTATCAGTCAGCTGTCTTAATGAATGCACTTTGGGTATGATTCCTTAGATAATTTGTAAGATTGTTTTAGTTTATGTATAGAAAATTATTCAAAGTATTGGTTTTTGATTGAATTATCCCATTTGTAGCAAAATTAAATAAATATTTTATGAAAATTATGAAACTTTATTTTTAAAGTGCAATGATGTGGGCTTATATTTAAGAAATAGTTTTCCAAACAACCTTTTATGCCCATTTTTACTCTTTCATTGTATAAGATTAGATTGTATTATACAACTTAATTTTGAAACTTCTTCCTGAACTTTAATGCAGAGTTTCAGGTAATAAAAAAGCATCATATCTCTCTGAGTACTAGAAGAATACTTAGTTATTTCATCATTACAACTTGAGGGGCAGATCAAAAAGGTTATTTGAAAATGATATAATAAGCTGCAGTTAATAAATTAAAGCTTTTTTGATGTACACAAACATCGTAACATTTTTATTTTATGAGAATAATGGAGCAATTGGTAGAAGAAAGAGTTAAAGTATCCAATTCAGCAGCTGAACTCAGAACACTCTCCCAGAAATCTGCATTTCCAAAGACATGCCTTCATTAAAAATGTGCCATAGACAGAGCTTTGGAAAAAAATCTATGCATTCTGCCAGTGACAGGACTGAGGAGGCATCATGCGAGTCTGCCTTCTTGCAGTCGTCATGTCTAAGTCAGAGTCTCCCAAAGAGCCCACACAGCTGTGGAAACTCTTCATCAGAGGTTCAAGCTTTGAAACATCCAATGAGAGTCTGAGGAGCCATGTTGAGTAATGGGAAACATTCACAGACAGTGTGGTGATGAGAGATCCAAACACCAACTGCTCCAGGGGTTTTGGGTTTGGGGTTTTGGATTTGTCACATACACCACTGTGGAGGAGGTGGATGCAACCATGAGTGCAAGGCCACACAAGGTCAGTGGGAGAGTTGTGGAATCAAAGAGGGCTGTCTCAAGAGAAGATTCTCAAAGTCTGGTACATGCAACTATGAAAAAGATATTTGTCAGTGGTATTAAAGAAGATGCTGAAGAATATCACCCAAGAGGTTATTTTGAACAGTATGGGAAAATTAGGTGATTGAAATCACGACTGACCGAGGCAGTGGCAAGAAGAGAGGCTTTGCTTTTATCATCCTTGATGACCATGACTCTGGAGACAGGATGATCATTCAGAGACACAATAGTGTGAATAGCTACAGCTATAAACTAAGGACAGCCCTATCTCAGCAAGAGATGGTCAGTGTTTTATCCAGCCAAAGAGGTCAAAGTGGTCTGGAAACTTAGGTGATGGTCATGGAGGTGGTTTGGGTGGGAATGCCAACTTTAGTCGTAGAGGAAACTTGAGTGGGCAAGGTGGGCTTGGTAGCAGCTGTGGTGGTGCTGGATGTGGTGGCAGTGGGAGTGGCTATCAAGGATTGGGTAGTGATGGAAACAATTTTGGATGTGGCGGAAGCTACAACAACTTTGGCATGTACAACAGTCTTTAAATTTTGGACCCATAAAAAGAGAAAACTTTGGAGGCAGAAGCTCTGGCCTCTGTGGTTGTGAAGGCCAATACTTTGCCAAACCACAAAACCAAGGTGGTTTTGGTGGTTCCAGCAGCAACGGTAGCTAAGGTAGTGGCAGAAGGTTTCAATTATTGCCAGGAAACAAAGCTTAGCAGGAGGGGAGCCAGAGAAGTGACAGGGAACCTAGAGGCTACAAAGGATTTGTGAACTCAGCTGAGGACAATGGTGGCAAGAACAGCTGCTGCAAAGAAGGCGTGTTGTAAACAATACTCAGGTGTATAGGCACAAAATGCAAAGGATGCATTCGTGATTAATTGTATAACAGGTTATTTTAGTTTTTCTTGTGTGGAAAATGCAGCATTCCAACGAAGGGCTTTAATGTAGACATTTTTATTTTGCACCCATGCTGTTGATTGCTAAATGTAATAGTCTGATCATGACACTGAATAAATGTGTATTAAAAAAAAACTATGATGTCAGGTGCTCGCTGTAGTCATGGCAATGCATTCATAATGGCTGTATGAATAAGGGCTAAACAATGCAGCTAAAATCTGCTCAGACCCTTTGTGTCTATCAAAAACATGGAAATGAAGAAGTATGCTGTGCTCTGCTGCGATGATTTTGTTGTCAGCTAATGGCAAATTACTTTGAGTAAGTTAATTAATGCCACATCTTGTGGCTACATTTCTACCTCTTTGAGCCTATAAGACCCTGTGTCTATCTAACTTTCCTTCAAGCTTAATCCCATCTATTCCATTCTCCTTCTACCCACAATACTTTAACTCTGAAACTTAGTTAAAAAGAACAAGAATAGCCAGATTAAATCAAATAATCAAAAGGCAGTAAATAGTTTGAGGGACGTGTGTTCTAAGGTTACCTCATTCCCTTGGACTTCAAAAACCTTTATAAAACACCTCTTTTAGTAGAATTAACTAATACTACTAAGAGCAGAACTCTCTACTTTATTTTATTGAGTCTTTGAAATAATTCATGTGCCTAGCCTGGAAATGGCAGATACCAAACATGCTTTCAGTGACATGTTTGCTTAAAAAAGACCATCTGCATAGTTTCAAAAAGCAAGAGGGAACTGAATGGAGGAAAAACTCTAAATTGTAGCCATGTTATGAAAAAAATCTAATAAAAGTAAAAGAAGTATAAACTCTCTCTGGGATAGCCTCTCCCCTTCCTCCCTTTGACCCAGGCACCTAAACCTGTCATTTCTGCCGTGTGTCTAGGCACCACTGAGAGGGGATGAGAAGATCACAGCCACATACCCCTGGATAACACCCCACTCTCACTTTCTTTCTCAGCAGTGAGATCCATTTCTCAGAAAGGGGAAATCATAGAGCCAAGATAATGAAAATACAAAAGGATAAATGTCATGCTAAATCAAAACAGTGGTTTTTATCTATCCCCCACACTTTCAAAATGTGGGATGCATATTCCTGGTTGTATCTGAAATAATTTGAGATGTAATAAAGACAAGGCATCACATAACATTGACCCATATAGTGAGTAATATTCAGTTTTCTATACTCTTAATCCTTCTGCTGACCTCATAAGTGGTCCTTGTATTTTTTTTTTATTTTGGAATATGTAGTTAGTACCTCTTTAATATTTGTTAATTATTCTTTATAATAATGGGAGCAGAACTCAGCTCAGAATCTTCATCAGGCAACAGTATCCATTATAATTCAATAGTTTTTAAATTTTAGTAATTATTTAGTTGCAGTTCTTTATTTTAAATGGCAATGCAATATTTTCAAAATAAATAAGCTAAATAAGTAAACACTGGAGTTGGCTAAAGAGTCAACACTACATTGAGTTTTAAATACACACTTTTGAGAATGAGATACAAAATATAAACACTAACCTGACCACTAAAATTACCTTTAAAATTATAATTAATCAGTAAAGAAAGATAATTTTAAAAGTTTTTTTAGCTTACACTAATTATTTCATAGTTAGAAATCCTATACTCTATTGATTTTTTAAAGGCTAGAAGTGAATATTTTTTTAAAAGTCAGTTCTCGTTAAGAACCTTAAGATTTGTAGCTTATAAATCCAAAATCCTAAAGTTTTATCCATTTGATACTAAATACTTAAAAGTCACCCTTCATGTATGTTCTTCATTCTTCTGCAGCATCTCCCAGTGTATCAGCTAAATGAAGTATTTACAGGAAGAAGCAAGAAAGTTGGAGCCACTGGAGTTCAGGGATAATCTCTTTTGTTTCTTCAGTCACTTTTCCCCTCTTAATCAGCCAGTATTGAGGAATCTCTCTGTTGTGCAGCTCTATGTTATAAAATGAAGACACTAAATGAAATATAATATGTGATCTCAAAAATGTAGTACTTGCAAAACAAATTACATTCAACTTATAAATATATTTTTGTTTGTCAAGGCAAAGAATAAGAGGTATTAAAATGTTCCCCCCACTGAAGGACATATTCTATTGAAGTTGAAAGTGCTCCAATATTCCCTATTTACTACACATAAATCTCTATTAGTTGTATCCCCGCTCTGCAACCCCTAAAGACTTTGAACTAATGACTCCAAGCTTAGAAGAGAGTGGAGAGTCACTGTTTTGAAGTGTCTGTTTAATTTGAGAAACTGAATAAGCTGATCTACAGAGACTACCAGGTGCTGTGGGAACGTGCAGAAATGCATCCAACTGACCATGGTGTATGAAGACTGAGATAAATTTTGAAAAAGTAACTGTTACTCCAGTGAAAAGAAAAAAAAGAGAAAAAATGTTTCCTAGGCAAAGGGAACAACACAAAAGACATAGCAGCTCAAGGTAGGTACTGTGCTGTGGCACTGTACATAGTCAAATTTTATGAGAATAGAAGGGCAAAAAAGGAGATGAAGTCTGAAGGAGAGAGTCTGAAGACAGGTCAAGAAGAGGTTTTATACCATAATAAAGAGTTTGGGATTTACCTTAAAATAGTGGATTGATACTAATGGTAGCTCCGACTTTCCCAGGTAACAGCTAGCTCAGAGATAACCAAGGGTTTGATGATGACAGTATCTTCTGCTCTGGCCCCCAAACTATTTTGTTTTCAGGAATGTTAGTCCCCGTAGTTATTCTCTTACTTGTGGTTCCTGAGTCAAATTCATGAGCCTCTTGGGCATTCTCTCTCTTGGTTTTCTTTCTTCTGGCATCCTGAAAGTGATTCAGCCAAGGGAGCCAAGTCACATCAGATGACTAAATCAGATAGCTCAACCTCTAAATTGCTCATCAGAATTCTGAAATTTGGCTAAAAAAGTAGATTAATTAAGTTTTAAGATGACTGTGGTTTCCTTTGGCATTTCTTCCTTCTCCCCCTCTATTTTCTTTCTTATTATCTTTCTCTACCTAGTATTTGTGGAGGGCTAGGATAAAATTTTTTTCACTTTTGTAATCAGCTAAATGCTCTTCCAAGATACAGTATTTTAAGAATTGAATTTATTAAAAAGCCTGCTATTCAATGGTATATTTACATAATGGAATACCACTTGGCTGTAAAAAGAAGAAAATTTTACTCTTTTGACAGCATGAATGGACTTGGAGAACATTATGCTAAGTGAGATAAGCCAGTCAGAGAAAGACAAATACCATGTGATTTCACTCATGTGTGGAGTCTAATGAACAAACTGAACTAACAAGGAAAATGGGATAGACTCATAGATAGAGAGCAGGCTGACAGTTCTGGGGGGATACGGAGGGATGGAGCAAAAAAGAAAAAGAACTCATGGAGACAGACAACAGTGTGGTGATTACAGTGTGGGGAGAGAAGGGTGGGTGGAGGTGGAACAGGGTATGGGCAGATAAATGGTAATTAAAAAAACACAATAAAATAAAAGCATGCTGTTACTACCAAAAGTATAATATGCTCCATAATAAAATGAAATATTCAGAGTATCATTTAAATGTTTAAAGTAATTGTTACAATGATAAAAATTAAGATAATTATTTTTCCCTTGTGCTGCATGTCTTAACACAAGAGGGTGGGAAATCAGGGCGATCTGTGCTTTCTGTGTCGGGTTTGAACTGTCTTTCTTTCAATGGGTATTGTGAAATGTTATATGCATTTAGACTGAGCTTAAACACCCCAAATAAAAGGTTAATGAGAATTTAGGAAAACCATCACTTATGAGTATTGGTCATCGCTCCAGAAAGTCCTCAAGAAACTCACAACATGTAAGGGTTTTTTTTTTTTCATTTTAGAATATTTTATGTGTTAATTTAATCTCAATTTTCACTTTTCTGCTTGAAATCTGTCACTGGTTCCTCATAAACTTCAAGATAAACATAAAACTCTAACCAAGGCATGTAAGTTAATAATTCATTGCTTCACTGATGTATCCATCATTCAATAATCCTTTATTGAGTATCTACTGCATGTTGTGCTTCTTCCTAGCAGTATTACCCATCTGGTTTCTGCTTAGATTTTAGGCTTTCTCCTCCTGTGTTCCCACTCATACTCTTCATGACAGCCATCTGACCCCCCTGCAATTCTCAAAGCCTGCTGACCTCAGTCACACCTCCACATCATCCCTGTCCTGCTTCTATGCCAAGAATGCCTTTTACCTCTTACCTGCATAGCTGATCCTCAGAATTACATGGGGCTTTAAAAATATACACATTCCACACTCCCAACTTCAATGATTTGGAGTCAGTAGATTTCTAGTGGGAACTACAAATCTTATATTTATAAAATACTCTTAGGGATTGAGAAAATCAGGGCGATTTTGAAACACTTTATTTTTTTGAGGCTTAATAGTTACCAACTACATTAACACCAGTTGTCCTCATTATTCCATTACGTCATCTATAACAGAAATTGTACTCCTCAAGCTATACTCAAGGTATTTGCACTTTAAGTGTTTTTTTTTTTTTTTTCTGAATTTGAGTAACTTGATTGTCCTATCTGGGGATTATCCTGTAACTGTGCATTTTATCCATGGTGACAAGCACAGTGCCAGGCATGCAGCATCCTAGAGAAACCTTTAGTCAATGAATGAATGAGCTTAAAATCAATTATTTGTATTTACATTAGGATACCTTAAAGATAGTGAAGACTTTTCAGTGTCTGGACAAATATTACTGACTTTTGTCAGCACTGACTGGAAAGTGAGTAAGACAATCTTGCATTTTCCAGACACAGCTACCTCTCCTAAATGCACCTGTATAGATGAGCTGCGTTGGAACGTCAGAAGAACCACCAGCCAACCAACTTACAGATTATTGAAGTATAATAAAGTGTCATCTTTAGTATGCAACTGAGGTTTGGATGGATTTGTCATGCATAGTAATAGTTAATAGTCTGATATGATGTTCATGCCAAAAGTCAATGCAAATGATTGCAATTTCAAATACTAATAAATTAACACCTCTGGAAGGAAGTTCTCAGAGCTGAGTCAAACATATCTTCAAAATCAAGGTTCTTAGTGTTGAATTATGAGTTTTAAGTGATTAATGAATTGAAGTCTTTTATATACTAAATGTACTACACACAAATCAACTTTTTGAAAAGCTTCTACCACTTTTTACTTTGCTGCCCATTTTGATTGCTCTGACCACTTAAGATTCAAGTAGTTGTTAAGGACTGAGAAAAATTTTTCCACTTACATTTATCTGCCATTTCTTTGTATTCTCTGCTATCATTCTCCATATATTTGATGATAACTTATTTAAGACATAAAGATTTTTTAATACACTTATAATTCTGACCACGTATTCACTGTGATAAAGTAACCCTTTTTTAATATCTTTGACTTTGATTTTGATAACATTCATCCTTATAAGGCAAAAATCAAACCTTAACCAAGTTGCACTTATAATCCCCCTAAATTGTCCATGTATTCCCTATACATAATTTTATTTTATATATAAAACAAGCACAACATTTTCATGCACACTGAAGTTTGTTAAACACTAATCTGAGAATGGAACAAACTAAGTTTCTATTTGGCAGATGTTCAAGTAATCAACCCCTTCTGCATTTAGAATAACCCTTGAATTGTGAAGAAGCATGAGGGTGGGTGGAGAACTTCAAGATGTGTCTGCCTGCCTGCAGGATTAATTCTATGCTGCTTTAGAGTTAATCCTAAATAAGTGTTTTTTTAAATCAATAGTACTTTATATTTATTTTATTTTTAAAATATTTTATTTATTTATTTTTAGAGAGGGGAAGGGAGGGAGAAAGAGAGGGGGAGAAACAGCAGTATGTGGTTGCCTCTCATGTACCCCATACTGGGGACCTGGCCCACAACCTAGGCATGTGCCCTGACTGGGAATTGAACCTTTGGTTCACAGGCTGGCACTAAATCCACTGAGCCACACCAGCCAGGGCACTTTTTTTAAAAAAAATATTGGGTGACATTGATTAATAAAATTATATAGGTTTCAGGTGTGAAATTCTATAACACATCATCTGTGTATTGCACTGTGTGTTCACCACCCCAAGTCATGTCTCTTTTCATCACTATTTATCCCCACTTTACCCTCTTGAACCTTCTCACACCCCTCTTTTTCCCTGTGGTAATCACCATACTGTTATTTGTATCTGAGTTTTTTCTTTTCTTTGATTAATCCCTTTACCTTTTTTATCCAGCACCCAACACCCCTCCACTGTAACAGATGTTAGTTTTTCTGTATCTATGCGTCTGCTTCTATTTTGTTCGTTAACTTGAAAAATCAACAGTTTTTATAATGTGAAGGTAGCTTTTAAAGACATTTAAGTGCTCCCACTGAATTGTAATTCTACATTTTCTCCTACTCTGTTTTTCTCCAACTATTTTTTAGAGAGCTTTCTTAAGAATTGATATAAACTATACATATTTAAAGTGTAAACTTTGATACATTTCATTATATATACATTTATGAAAGGATCACTACCATCCAAAATTTTGTATCAATAATACCCCAAAGTTTCCCTGTGATCCCCTGTAATCCCTCCATCATACCTGTTCACCTCCCCATCACCCACCCCTGGCACAGCCAGCAACCACTGGTCTGCCTTCTGTCACTGTAGATTAGTTAACATTTTTTAAAGGTTTACATAGATAAACTGTTACAGTATATATTCATTTTTGTCCGGCATTGTTTGTTTGATATAATTACTTCAAATGATTGTCCTTTTATGGTTGTTACCAGTTTCACTGAGAAATAGGTCCATGGAGCTCCTCACACTGTCAACCGGAAGTGGAATTCCTTCCTGTATTTCTTAAAGTATGGTTTCTTTTAGTACTTCGAACATACTTACAATGGTTGCTTCAAAGATGTGTTTGCTAAGTCAGATGTCTAGTCCTCTCACAAACTGTCCATTACCTGCTTTTCCCCTGTGTATGGGTCATGTTTTCCTCTGTATGGATCCCAATTACATATGAATCACTGTTTCTTCACATGTCTAATAATATTTTTTTGAAAGATAGCCATTTAGAAAATGTTTTGTGGTGATTCTGGATGCTGATCTCCCTTGTTCTGTTCAGAACTTCCTACTATTGCTTGCTTGTTTATTTGATTAGGAATTTGGCTGGATTATTTTAGTGATGTGTATTTCCCTGCAATGTGAAATCTCTGGTACCACTCCTGAGAAAGTGCGGGCAGGGGCATGTGCACCATCACCCAAGGATGGGAGTGTTTTAGCAGAGCTTTCTTTGATTTTCTGTTCTCCTTTGCTAAGGAGTTTGAGTTTTTTGGAATTACACCCAGCTCTTAGGCTCCAGTAACTGCCAGCTGATTGCTCTATTGTGTTTGGCAATGCCCTGCAGTACAGGTTGCTCTATCTTTGCATCCATTAAACACAGGTCCTGTTGCAGGGGTAGTTTTTGAAGTTGGTCTTTGAGGTCTGTTCTGAAGCTAGAAGGCATTTTTTTGTTTTTTGTTTTTGTTTTTGTATTTTTTAGCTGTTTCTTTCCATGGTTCTCTCTCATAAAACTAACTGGCCTATGTTACATTGTTGCTCACTTAGAGCTACCAGCTTCCTGTTAATTGCTTTCCATTTATCCAGAGCAGATGTTTCACCATATAGCCTTTCTTATAAGTTAGACTTCCATCCCTGCTCTGGTCATCTGACCTGGGTCTTCAGAACTGAAAGTGCCAGGCCACCTATATGGCCACCAGTCCTGCAGGTAATGCTGGCACTAAGGAATAACAGTGAGTAAAAACTGGTGGCTATGCTGCTCCTTCAGCTTTTATTGATGCAGGTTCAATCTCAATCACTAACAGTCACTAGTGATGACACTCAGAAACAATCAGTAACACTGTCATAAGAGAGAATTGAGGGATAACAAACCTAAGTCCCAAGCACCCAGATCAGGTCTGGTCTGGGAGGCAGCTGAGTGACCTACGTCTTGCAAGGCAGAGTCAGAGGGACAGGATACTGAGGAGCTCCTTCTCTCAAGGCAGAATGCATAGGATGTCCCAAGGTAACTCACTCTTCTGATGCGTTATCCATGGTCTGATGTCCTCTGCTTGTATACTCTTTTATATGATACAATGTTGCATCAGCCTCTGGTAACACATATACTTTTGTTCCACCTTCATAAACACGTTATTCATGTCATTTTACTGTGCATGCTCTGAAAGGGTGGTGTTACCCTTCAGATAAATACATGTTGTTTACCACACTGTACTGTACATGCTCGAGGCATGGCATCATACCTTTGAATCATTGCTCTACTGTGCATGCTCCAAACAAAGCTTCTTAACTGACAGGACTGATGCCATCTTAGTTCAGTCCTGCTCTCCACACTTCCTAAATTCCTATTGTTTTTGGGAGTTTCCTTAGGCTTCAACTTTCCCGCTCTCTACTCTCAATAAAGCCCGTTCACCTAAGGAGAGCTTTGGTGCTCACTTGCTTTTTGCTCTGCAGCTCCCCATGAGTGAAATCTTTGAGTCATTGTCTCAGAGAGTTGTGGAAAGGACTATGGACAATTTTTCTTAAGAGTGACTTCTTTTCTTTATGAGCTGGGTGATGGGTTAGGATGGCAGCCTCTGGTTTTCTTGGCTTTCCTCTACCAGCATGGAATCTCTGCCCCATGAGAAAGCTGTGGCAAAGACCACATTTATTAACATATGGGAACCTGTTATTTTCAGTCTGCCTTGTCTGAGTAGGGCCTCCACCTTATGAGTGAAAGCTGAGTGGAAGAAGGAAGCCCTTTACCTCTTGGCTGCATTTGTTTGAAACTTAACCTCTGCACACAGAATGTGGGAGGATAAGAAATGATTGCAACCTTCTTCTAGGTAGATGCTACAGTTTCTGATGCAAATCTGGGGTAAGGTAAAGCCCAGTTAGTTTGGTCACACCTGACCAGAGTGGAGCTTCAGTCATGTGAGTTGGGGCTGGGAAAAGAGGAAGCGGGTTATAGCTCAAAAGTCACAAATGCTCATTGTTCTTACTGAGATTTAATAAATTTTATTGAATAAATGTTTCCTTATTTGCTGTATATCCTTAGGACAATTTCCAACAATTTTAAATGACTTTTTACATTTTTATTATTTTAACTATTATGGCTATTTTACTGAGATGCAAGTTTACAGAAGTCCTGTTTCCAGGTTTTAACTATTACTTATAAAGCTGCTAAAATAGTATTGTACACGTCTTTCATGTGGGGATATGTTTTTACCCCATTGGGTAGATATTTAAGAGTAAAATGGCTGGGCTATTTGGTAGGTGTGTGTTTAACTATTTAAAAAACTGTCAAACTTTTTTCCAAAGTGTTTACATTTTACATTTTCATCAGAAGGGTTATAACAGTTCTAGCTACTCCACAGTATCTCTCATACTTGGTATAGTAAGTCATTTTAATTTTCGACCTTCTATTACGTATGTAGTAGTCTCTCACCATGGCTTTAATTTGATTTTCCTAATGACTTTCTTGTGTTTACCTGTCATCTGTATATATTTGGCAAAGTGTATTTTCAAACTTTTTGTTTATTTTTAGAAAGTGGCTGTTTATTTTCTTATCAATGATTTTTTAGAGTTCAGAACTTATTTTTTGCCTTTTTGTGTGTTTTTATGTTAGGCTGCTTTTCAATGTGAATTCTTGCATGTATTTCAAAATTGTATTTTAATTGAATTAAATCTCATTTTTCTTTTAAGTTTAGCTCATTTGCTCATAAAAATAAAAGTAATATACAAATTTGAGTAGTAAACCCAGGTTGTACGTTTGTTAAAATTACTTGTGATGAAAAGCAACTTTCTCCCATTCTACCTAAACACTAAGTTCTCAGGTCTTTGGAAGATGAAATCACTCTAATTACTTATGACTTTAGTTGTTCTAAGAGGTGCCTCCAAACCTGTATATATAGATTTAGATATAGCTTTATTTTTATTGATGTATCTTTCCTCTTGATCTCATCTATTTACCTTTTTTATCTTATTCTAGTCACTGTACTAGTTGAAAATTTAGCTAACTTACAAAGCATATTCACAAATATTGAAAATTAAATACCTTTTAATTGGCATGGTTTTTATTACAATATAAGATACTTAAACTTCCATTTCTTGATTTTTCAGCTTTATATACTATTTATTTACTAAATAAAGAGTTTTTTACATCTCTAGACTGCTGCCAATTTCATCTCGAAATTGTGTTCATACTGGAAATACATTTAGCTTCTGGCAATATAGGCAAATGGCTTGTCCTCTCATATTTTCCACCAACTTCTCAAAATAATATCTTTTGTAGTTTGTATCAACTGCAAATGATGATTTTCATGCATAGTTATTTGTGATATAGGTAAATGTTCCTGACTGCCTTTCTTTTCTCTTACTGGGAGAATAAAAAAATAAAGTATGCACATTTTTTACTCAAGTACTAATATCTTCCAATTTCTGAATATTTTTTTTCTGTTTATTGGGACACATTTTTAAAGAAATCTTTCTTGGAACTTTGTTGAAGGTGATTTTCCCCTCAACAGGAACGAACAAGTACTTCACAAAATGCACATTTTTCCCCTGAATTGCACTGTTTCATTGAGTTTTATGCTGTTTCTTCAATTTGAGGTCTTCCTCTTTCTTGATTCACTTATTTTACTCAAGTACTTTATCAAATTAAAAAAAGTGGATGGAAATTAAAGCAATTCATCTTATTTTGGTTATATGTAAAAGTAATCTAATTCTTGTTGATGAAACCATAAAAGGAGATTTATTAGTTAAAAAAAAGTTCAGCCCTGGCCACTGTGTTTCAGTGGTTAGAGCATCTTCTCATGCACCAAAGGTTAGGTGTTCAGTTCCTGGTCGGAGCATATACCTAGACTGTGGATTCCATCCCCAGTCAGGGTGGGTATGGGAGGCAACTAGTCAATGTTTCCCTCTCACATGAATGTTTCTCTCTCTCCCTTCTTCTCTCTTTAAAATCAATAAACATGTTTTTAAAAAATTAAAAAAGAGAAAAGTTCAGAAATATAATGGCTATATTTAAGATCTTAATATCACAGCTCCATCTTAATTTTACTTTCAAGTCTGGTCTCTTTTGAATAGTCTATATTCTCATGTTGGCTGCTGAAGAATCTAAATTTATAACACCCAAGGTTAAGTCCAGATAAAGTATTTTTTCCACATTAGTAACCATACTACTGTATAAAAAGTACTGAGTTGTCCCTCATGACTGAAAGAGTCACATACTCATTTCTAACCCAATCACTGTAGCCAAATGAAAGGGATCTGTTGAGTGTCTTATCACAGACCTATTCTCCTTCCTGGAGTGAAGAACTATGTATTGAATAACCTTAATTATTTGAATGGAGCTTGGAAAATAAGTAGTTTCCAAATGAAAATCTCTGTGCTAACTTTAGAACAAAGGGAACATTAATTCTGAGAATACAATAAATTTCTTCCTCAGGGGGTAAGAGTCCCTTTTGTGTCTGTATTTTCAGTTTTGCTACGGTAATAAATACTCCAAAGTCTTGGTGAATTTAAACACCATATATTTATTTCTGACTCACATTGCATAAAGGTTTTGAATTGATTTCAGCTCTGTTTGACTCAGCAACTCAACATGGCTTCAGATTTTCTCCTTCCAGAGCCCCAGGCTGACTGAGTGGCCCCTGTCTATGACAGGATTCTCACAACAGAGGGTAGGGACACAAGTGTGATGTCAAACCAAATCATATAATAGTGGTTAAAGCTTCCAACTCAGGTCTGGCAAATAAGATGTTCATTACATCCCAGCTGCCAAAGCTCATCACCTGGTCAAAAGACTGTGGTCAGTGCCGTGGCAACATATGTAGAAGCAAATCACAGGTCGATTGACAGGGATGTCTAATCTTATTACCAGGAGGGAGTGGATATTTTCCAGTAATTATATAATCCACCACAAGAATATATAATTCCAGATTACAAATTATTTTCCTCCAGATTTTGAAAGTGTTTTATTTCTTAGCATCTAGTTTTTCTGATGAAAAACATGAAATTGATCTGATTATTCTTTCATAGCACACTTTATTCCCTTTGGGCCTTTCCCAGATGCCCTCTGTCTGGATTTCGTGAAATTCCCATTTAGTCACTCATCAGATGTCTGGTTTTGCTTTATGTATATAAATCTAAACACTTTTGTTATATCACATGTGTATTGTTTATTTTAATTATTTTTGTTATTCTCTTCTATCTCTCCTAATTTGGAAGGAGTATAGTTTATT
The DNA here is from genome assembly GCA_028533065.1 of Trachops cirrhosus. NCBI lineage: Eukaryota > Metazoa > Chordata > Mammalia > Chiroptera > Phyllostomidae > Trachops > Trachops cirrhosus. The sequence continues at coordinate 75,536,873 of CM052539.1, forward strand.
CATTGTTCTTTTTAAGAGTGATTACTTCATATTTAAATAAGATTGCCTAAAATTTTCATTTCTTACTATCAACTATAAAAAGTGAATGATATATTTTGATTCACTTCTGTGAAAGATGAAACATACCCTTTCCTGTGTGGCCACCTTTCTCAACTTTTGGCATACTCTGGGATATTTTGGTCTCTCTATTATTTTTCAATATACTGACTTTTCAAGAAATGCTATGTTTTAAAAATTTCTTATATATTTAAAAAATGACTTTCTCTTTTCTTTTTATGTGAATCCTGCCCTTCTTTAAAATGTATATGTAATATTTTTTTCTCTTGAATGTTCTTTAGATTTATTGTTCTCAGTACTTTAATGTTATGCTTGAGCAATCTGGGTTTAAAATGAAAATTATATTTTATATTTTTGGTACACATAACAGTTTATGTTTCATTATCAGGGGTCTGTATTTTATTTTTTCTTGATATATAATAAACTCTTAATCCATATAGTTAATATTTGCATTGAAGCAAATAGCTCCTCTTATGCTTTCTAGTCTTTGTTCCAGTCGCTTTCGCCGGGATATCACCCATTCAATTCTCCCTTTATATTTTCTCTTTTTCCTCTTGGTATGTTTTTAATTCTGGAAAAATTGTGTAAGTTATTCTTTTTTAATGCTAATTTTTCACATGGTTGGAAAATCAGTCTTGTTTTTGATAATTCCATAAAAATTGTATTTCCTATGGATAACATAAGAATATACCATAGTAATTCCTTGTTACATTGAAAAGGAGCTTAGAAACTACATAACAACAATCCTTTTATAAGTAAGACCAGGAGAACTTAAGAGTGAAGAAGTTATTTACATGTCCCACAATCTACTATCTTCTGCTTTGGTTCTGACCACAAAGACAGAAGTCCAGAAGTCAGTCAGTGAGGAAAGCAAGGGTGTGGTTATTTATTACTTTCTTCTCTTGTTCTTTGTCTTCAATCATCAATATTTAATACATTTTTAGTTGATAAAAAAGCATGGCATCATGATGGCTACTTCAAATGCACATTTTGCATGAAAGAATGAAGTAAATGTTGTATAATAGCTATATCACATTTTTTTCTCAAATTCTTTCCACATAATACAACTTATCCTGAGTAAATATTTTTAAGAGGTTCCCAAAATTCATTTTCCTCCACATTGGAAAATATAATCTCAATTATATCAAAAAGCCAGGAAACTCAGATGACTCAGGCTGAAGTCACAATTAATCTTTCATATTCTCAGCAATTGGCTCTGTATTCTATCTCTAACATTTATTAACAAAATAAGAAAAATAGAGACAGGCATGGTTTAAAAAATGTTTTGTTTCTCATTGAAGAATTTTAGCTATATATGTGCCAAATCAGTCCCATCAGAAGGAAATTAGCCATATAAGGTTCCATTAGGGAGATTCCATATTTTTTAAACATTTTAGTTGGATAGACTGAGAACTCTTTCTTATTCTTCAGCATATGGGCCTAGACAACCTGGCATATTAAATAGTTATCCTGAAATTGTTTCTTTTTTCTGGGTCATCAGGCAACTATCCACTGGCTCATGTTAATGGTCATCCCGGATAAATCTTTGTATAGCAAAGAAAGGAAATGAAATACAGATAACCCAATCTCTCTCTCTCTTTCTGTCTCTCTCTCTTCCCCAACCCCTACAGATGGATAGATGGCTAGATGATAGATAGGTAGATAGATATAGATAGATATAATCTCCAAAAACATATTTTAAGATATCAATAACTGAAAATTACCCTAGGAATCATTAAAAGTGCAAATAATATTATAAATTAAGTTTATGCCACATAAAATTATTTAAAGAATTATTAGTAATTTATAAACTAAATTTATAAAAAGAAATACCCAAATTTACCTTTTTTTCCTTTCTTTTACTTTAAGAACAGGTATTGGCTTAGATATTTGGCTTTTTCTCAAATATGTTCCTCAGAAAATGACCCTATAATACAACTTCATTTTCTTTGCTGGAGAAAATACTGTTTTACTGAAAAAGATTATTTGATTCTTATAATTTCTGGAAAATAAATTTGAATGATATACAAAGATATTTTGGGCTATTTCAAAATATTTTAACATCATTCTCAGCTTCTTATTTAAATGGTTATGATTCACAGAATAAACATTAATTCAAACATGTTTCAAGATCATTATTTTATTTGTTCATTCTCCCAAATACTTTATATCAAAATTTCCTTTGCACTCATGCATTTACCACAGTCTTACTGATTGACTTTTTCACAATAAAACATTGCCATTACCAAGAATTTGGAGTAATGACTCTGTTTACCTTGCTAGCAATGGAAAATATTAAACGAGGGCAAAATTTTAAGCTTGGAGATTTGACTAGTGCTACAGAAGTAATTGAACTTTGCTTAGCTCAAGCAGTTTGTCTGAAAAGGATAAAGAGCAGTTCTGTCTTGTATAATACTTTGCTAGTCAATGTCAATATATGTATTTTGTACCAACATTACTATTTTTATCCCCTCTTGTGACATTAATTCTATATTCTGGGGGGTACACAATGCAAAATGAAGTATTTCTTTAGATATTATCATAATTTGAACCTATCCTGATATGCTGGGCTCTCACTAATACATATGACCAATAGGGAGGAACTGAGAGTATGTTAAATTTGCATGGTACATAAAAATAAAAGTGTCCTCCTATAGCTGGATTGCTTAAGGTCAGGCTGTTATGAAAGTGAGCAATGTCCAAAGGGATGAAATTTCAGACATGGTCCTGGAAAAATTTGGCACATAAAAGGAGGATTTAATAGTCAATAATCATTTTCAGATTAGAGAAGACCAGTCAGTGGTAAGTTTTTCAAGGATTCAGTTTCTGGGAGTGATAGTGTTCTTTCTGATTAAGTGGTTTTAGGACAGGGTTCTATTCCTAGCATATCTTTGAGGGATCAGGTAGAAAATTTGAAGGCAAATAGTAGTCATATTGATGTGGCCATTCTGTTCCTGAGGGAAGGAAAGAGAGGGAACAAGAGGAAAGGAATGTCTAGGGAGACTTGGAAAGCTAAATGGGAAGCTTCATAGATAACTAGAGGTTACCCGAGATGTCAGGTTTATGGAAAAGAAAGAAAGACTAACCCTAGGCTTTACTCTTTAGTTGAACAGAGGCTGCTAATTTCCTTTTGTCCTGCTCGGATCTGACTCAAAAACTAAGAAAGACTAATACGGTAATGGCTGATTTGACCATTTTCAACTATGATGAATCCAGGAAGTCAGAGGGGAAAAGTCAATAAAAATACTCTATCTATTCCTGTGTTATTTCATTAGGGGTGGGAACATGATGGTTTAAAGAACAGCTACAATATATTTTATAGACAACATGTTTGTGGGTTTGGTAAAATTTAATAAATTGTGAGATAACTTAATTTTCAATGTTTGAATTTATACCCTGCTATAAAAAATAGACTATATAGGAAAGAAAGCTTTGCTATAAAGTGTTGGATTTTTTATTTTTTATTTATTTTTTTGATCTCCAAGTACCACTAACTTTCTGTAGTATCTGCCATCCCTAAAAACAATTTCCCTGAAAGCCTGGTGGTATTTTTTTTTGGGGGGGGCAGTTGTTTTATTTTGCTTCATTTTTAACACTCTATACTTATCACCAAGCACTGGTTCAGATGTGTGTTGAATCAACAACACTGCATTATACCCTTGGAGGGTGTTAGAATGATGGAATTTCTTGACACTGGTAAAATTCATGTCTGGGTTAAATTGACAGTTAAAGTACTTCCTTGCATATGCATACATGCCCACTTTTATTAGCATCCATGCTTTCAGTTTAATACTTACAATTTCTTTCTTTACCCCTATAATGTATTTCGCAAAGTGAAGAGATTTATGTTTTGCTCTTAAACTTCTCTCATTTACTTATTTGTTCTAAGGTCCAACTAAATTCAAAAAGTGAGCAAGAACATGATTATTATCTCTTTTGTATATTCATTGTTATTGTTCACAAATAAATTAGAAAAATAGACCCAGCAGTTGCACCTCTGGGTATTTATCAGAAGAAAACAATAATTTGATAAAATATATGCACCCTTATGTTAATTTCAGCATTGGTTACAATAGACAAGATATGGAAGCAACTTAAGTATCCATCAATAGATGAATGGATAAACAAGGTGCACTACATATATACAATAGAATATTATTCAGTTATAAAAATGAATGGTATTTTGACATTTGTGACAACATGCATGGGTCTAGAGAGTGTTGTGTTAAGTGAAATAAGTCAGACAGAGAAAGATAAACATGGTGTGGTTTCATTTATATGTAGAATCTAAAAAAAAAAACACAAACAATCTCATAGATAGAACAAATTGATGGTTACCAGAGGGAAGTAGGGGGGAGGGATGGGTGGAAAAGAGGAGAGGGATTAATAAGTACAAACTTTCAGTTACAAAATAAGTCATAAGGATGTAATGCACAACATAGGGAATAGAGTCAATCACATCATAATAACTATGTGTGGTGAGAAATTGCTACTGGTTTTATGGTGGTGATCACTTTGTAAAGTATATAAATAGTGAATCATTATATTGTAGATGTGAAAGTAATAAAATGTTGTATGTCGACTATAAGTAAAAATAAATTAAAAAAACAAATAGATGAGTAGATCAATGGAAACTACCTGTGTCTCACATTAGAGATATATTATTTTCCTCATCTCAAAAAATAGAGTATTCAGTAGTCTTATATTAATAATCTTTGTTCTGGGAGGGGTGCTAGATTCTAGGAATGCCAAGAATAGTTAAGACTCAGTTTCTACCCTCAAAGGACTTAAAGTCCAAGAGGCAAGACAGAATTTTAAAAAGCAAAAACTTACACAATCAGGTAAGGACTAAGATAGGGAGTTAAAAAGAATTAGGAAAGAATTGATTTATTCTATCACCTCATGTTTGATACCTTCTGTTAATTTTTGTTTTGTGCCTAGGTCATTTGTGATTAAAGTGTATTAGTCAATAACAATAAAATACAGAAGAAAAACTGTTTGCTATGCAAACTATACTTGTTTGGTTTGGTTTGCCAAGTTCTAGGTAACTTATAACATAATTTTAAATAAAAGCAGTTTACATGATACTTTTCTTGTTTCTTTCAAAAATTAAGTTATATAGGCTCTGGCTGGTGTAGCTCAGTGGATTGAGCCTGGGCTGTGAACCAAAGGGTCACTGGTTCAATTCCCAGTGATGACACTTGCCTGGGTTGTGGTCCAGGTTCCCAGTATGGAACACGTAAGAGGCAAACACACACTGATATTTCTCCCCTCTCTTTCTCCCTCCTTTTCCCTCTCTCTAAAAACAAATAAATAGAATCTTTTAAAAAAGAAATTAGGTTATATAAGTTTCTAACCACTTTGTTGTACACCTGAAGCTAATATAATATTGTATGTCAAATGTAATTTTTAAAAATAATTTTTAAATACCTTTAAAAAAGAAATCATCAGGGCTGGATAACTAAAAATTATCATCAGGACGGGAGTAGAAAAGTTGATAAATCCTTACGATGCTAAGCTCCTATTGTAATTACTGCACAACATAAGAGAAGTTTAAAGATAAATGTATTGAAGTTCTCAGTTAAGTGACTTAATAAATGTATACCACACACTTCATTAAGAGAAGCACTAAATACCCACTCTTCTTGCTTCAGTAGCATTTCTCTCCCTGCACACATATAAAAATACTGAAAAAATTCTTCTGAGACTTTCTTTTACCTCTTACTTATAAAACCACAGGAAAACCCATCACTTATCTAGCTGATAGAATTAATAAAAGGGATGCCGAGATTGCATCACTCATCTCTGTCACTTATTTTCTCTCATTTTCAAGACCCATCTCTTGACCTAGTCTCCCTTAAGGAGCTTAAAGCCCTCTCTGTTCCTACCCCCATAAGGAAGCAACAGAGTATGATCTATGTGTGTGAAGTTGTAGTTGTATGATTGCATTGCCTGAGATAAGTGTGTTGGGTATAATATAGGAAAACAAATTTGGCCTTCATTCATATTGTATTTCCATATGTCAATTCAACTTTCTTTCCTGTATATTTCTCCCGTGTCTCTATCATAATTGGTTCTGAATTCAGAAAGGAGTAAGTTGTGATTTATCATCTACACACCAATACACTTTTATGTGAAAAAAAAATATGCTGAACACTGCAGTGGATACAAAGGTTAATTCAATCTCTGTCTTCTAACAGTTTTTGATCTAAATAGGGATGAGATTGTGTCTTTGCCTGTTGTTCCTTCTTCCTTCATCTTGTTGCTTAGGATGTGTCTTCTGTAAGTGAGTTTATTTGGTCTGTGCGGACATGGGTCATATCCTAGTTTTAGTAAAACATGAAGCTCAAAAGACCCCGGGTCCCCCGTGACTGAAAATGTTCCCTTTCCTGATATAAACACTGCTCATATCTGAGCTTTTCAATGATAAAATTTTACATTTCTATCTCTGTAAAGCACAATTTCTATGATTTTTTGTTATGCACATCTAAACTGACCTTTAGAGAATCATTTATGGAGATATTTTGGGGTTGATGACATAGGAGGTAGGATGGAATGATGAGTACGAACTATATATGATACTAGGTTGCTGGGAATAGAGTGTTTCAGATTAGGGGACACACATGCTAGAAAGTGAAGTGGCTGTTCAGAAATTTTTAAAAAATCATCTATTTTTCAGTGAGTGGAGAGTACATGAAAGGAGACAAAGTCTGGAGGACCTTGAAGACAGCTTAAAATAATAAATAATTCAGTAAACAGAGATTGTTTCAGGGTCTTGGACAAGGGAAGACCTAATCATTCTACAATTTAAGAAGATAAATATGGCCCTGGTCAGGTAGGTCAGTTGGTTAGAGTGCCATCCCAGGACACCAAGGTTGTGAATTGATCCCTGGTCAGGGTACATAGAAGAATCAACCAATGAAGGCATAAATAAGTGCAACAGTAAGTTGATGCCTCTTTCTCTTCAATGAATAAATAAAAATCAGATAAATATGGAGGCAATTAAGGGAAGGATGGGAAGAGAGACTGAGCATAAGTGTTATGAACAGCCAGGGGTGGTTGTATAACTCAGTAACCATACCAAATACCACTAACTTATATTACTTTAAAAGAGTACATTTTATGGTATGTGAATTATATATCATTAAAACTTTTATTTATATATTTTTAAAAGATTTTATTTATTTATTTTAGACAGAGGGGAAGGGAAGGAGAAAGAAAGGGAGAGAAACATCACCATGTGGTTGCTTCTCACATACCTCCACCAAGGACCTGGCCTGCAGCCCAGACATGTGCCCTGACTGGGAATTAAATCCATGACCCTTAGTTTGCAGGCTGGTGCTCAATCCACTGAGCCACACCAGCCAGTGCTACAGCTGTTATTTAAAGAAAAACAGGGAGTAGTAGACTACACAACAAGAAGAGGGCTCCAATTTAGGGATTGGCAGTGAGAGAGAAACGTAGAGACATGTGACATTGTCAAATGTCTTGAAAAGGTTGTCTAATTGAAAGTCTCCAATCCTTACATTTACCACTCCTTATCTCATTTTCTTGCATCATGTCAATGTTGTTTAAGTTACCATTGATAAAATATTTGTACTCAATGATCTCCTCTTTGTTGCAAAATGTAAAGTTTTCTATAGCATTTAACCTTGCTGAACACAACACTGATTGAAATTCTCCCAGTAACCTGGAACATAATCTCTCCTAGCTTTGTCACTAACATTTTTAGCCATTCTTTATCAGATTCTTGAATAATTACAGAGAGAGAGTGACAGAGAGAGACCACACTATTGTGGGTGCTACCAAGTTTGAAATCTGCAAGGCAGATCAGCCACTGGAGACTCAAGAAAGAGTTGATGTTTGAAGGCAATCTGGAGGCAGAATTCAATCTATTTTCTCTTAAGACCTTTAACTGAATAAATGAGGCCAACCCATATCATGGAGAATAATCTTCTATTCTGAAAGCCTACTGATTTAAATGTTAATCTTATTTAAAAAATATCTTCAAAGAGTTACCTATATTGGTGTTTGACCAAAAAATTGAAGTTTCATGGCCTTGCCAAGTTGACACATGAAATTAACCACCTCAGATTCCTTTAATAAATATGTTTTGCCTATCTATCAAAGCTAACTCTCTTTTAGTTCTTACTCCTTGGTTCTCTTTCTTATCAAAATAGTATCTACCTTTTATTCAGAAATAACTTGCACATTGATCACTTTTATTCAGTGATCACTTGTATAGTCACATATCTGCTATATTAAAGTTGATTTATGTGCTGTCTGCATTGAAGGGAGAGATGAAGTTGATAATATTGTCATGAAGAAGTGAAGAGGTTCCATGGTAAAATTATAAGCAGATTTGGAGTATAGAAGGATAAGAACAGCCATAACCTATAGGAAGGAGACAGAGTAAAGGCTGATGTGTCAGGTGGTAAGGTCAATAGAACCAGCAGACAATATTGTCTCTGGGAAAAAAATGAATCAGGAGTTACAGAGAAGATGAAAACTGAAGAAAAGTTAATTGCATTTGGTGCCTAAAGATAATTGGGGATCTTATTGGAGGCAGGCATGAATTCATTAAAATAGAGATATGTTGGGGAAAATGACTTCAGAATTAAACAAAAAGAAAACTGCAACAGCAGTCACGAGAGGAAAACCATCCAGATCATGTTTGGAGCATATACAAGCTGTCAAGCCACCTTGCTTATAAGCTATATGAACTTGAGCAAACTAATGAGCAGTCATACCTCAGTTTCCTCATCAATTATACAAAAATATTAAAATGAGGAGATATATATGTATATATACATTAAGTACATGTGATTTATACAAATACATATTAAAATTTATAGTAAGTATTTAATAAAATAGGATACATTAATTGCTTAACACATAGTGGAGACTGGCCTAATCTATTGGCCATTTGGGACAATGAAGTATCTTATACAGCCACTTTCTCCCCAGAAGTACACGTGAAGTTTCCCCCACACTGTCCCTATCCTCTCTGTCACTGAAACGAAAAACAACCAGTTAAATATTTTAGTAGTCATAGAGGTATGTTTCAGGTGAAAAAAACCCTGTGTACTCTGTGGGGTGAAGGCAGGATCTTCTCTCACCCACAATATTGTGCTTGTCTCAGTCTTCGATGTACCAAACTGGGCTGGTCTATGTTTACTTCTCAGATCAGGCTTGACAACATACAGTGAGAGTCGAGTATATTGATTGGACACCCTGCAACAGGATTTCTTAATCTGAAAACTAGTGACAGCTTGCGTTCACAGTTTTTCCTGGGAAATGGGGGCTATCCTATGCATTGTAGGAAGTTTAGCTGCTTCCCTGCCTTTACTAACTAGATGTGAGTAGCAACCTCCTTGAATGTGGTAACCTAAAATGTCTCCAGACTCTGCCAAATGTCTCTGAGTATAAATGTAAAATCTCTCCCTCAGTTCAAAATTACTGCCCTGCAACCATTCCAATGCAGTGTGAAACTATTCTTTGTGTGGTTCAGTTTTATGGATGCTTATATGTATGCATGTAATGAGTAGAAATGGTTTTTCCTTTGGTTTGTTCCAAGGATTGCTGTGTCTTTCTCATTGACTGGTCTGCGTAATTATTAAGATCATTAATCTATAGCTAGTCATAGAGATCATGGGACTGTCTTTCTGTTTGTAAACCATTTTTATTAGGAAGAACAAATTAAGGTTTTGGATTGCGTGAATACTCTCTTGTGTTGCAATCAACACTATAAATAATCCTTTAGTGGTGTTCCCAGAACCATTTCTACTGTCATCTAATGGTAATTGCCAGAATTACAGGAAACTCTTTTTAGGGAACCTCCGGCTATAGCAGGACCAAAAAATCCTATTGTGTTTTTTGATGATAAATATCACGCTCTGTGATCGTTCTGTAATAGAAATACTGAAAGTTTTGTAAGTCCTTTAGAGAAGTGGCAGAGGATGCCCCAGAGGTTCACAAATCCTCTGGCTCAGTGCCTCTCCTAAATTAAGCCCTTTCTCACAAACATCAGCTTCTCCATACCTCCCCAAACATTTTAGAGATTTTTATAAAATTGTTTTCAGGAAAACAACATCTAATACAAGAGAATCCCAACTCCCTCATTTTAAATACTTTATTTTTGGAGTTTTGAAGTTTAAAATCTAGATTCTAACAGAGATTGGATATTAATTTTTTCAAAATAATTAAAACCCATCAAAAACTAAAAAGAATATAAATAATTGCTTTCTTCCATACTTTTGTTTAAGGTGAATTCAAAACCTCACTAGTGCTAAAATGGGAGCAGGATTAGATTTGCTCTTTAATAACATGATAACATGCAGTCATTCCATTACCCTGATTAAAAACCCTTCTCTGACTATTCTTCTTCCAGATAAAACCCATATGCCTTTCATGGGCTTTCTGTGACATGCACGTGTTTGCACATCTCCCTTTACCATATGCCCTTACACTTATGCTCAAATCACCTACTGTATGAGGTTTCCTGAAACTCCTCTGCTTCTCATGCTTCAGTGGCTTCCCAGTTTATTTTCCCCCTCTCTTCTTCATGGAACTAACACTTGACACAGATTCATGACTCAGTTAAAGTGCAGGTTATTCTGATTCAATTAAACCTTGCATCCAGCATGGTGGCAGCCCCAACACTGTGTCTAGCAGACCTCCCACTACAGGGAGCATCCTTGACCAAGAACCCAGCTACTGTGCTCTGATATCCATGGCTGCATTTGTGACATGACTGCACTTCTCATGGGCCATGTCTAGTCAACACTGAGTGTGGCAAGCCTTAGGTAGACCCATCCTGGGAGCTATAGAACCCTTCAGATTCTGGCTTTGCCTCAAGGACTCCTCTGCATTGCTGGACCTCCCTTAGACTACACAGAAGTGCCAGAAACTTTCACCCCTCTTACCTTCCTTTCTCCTTCACTCACAGTCAGATTTGTATCCTGAGTTGACAGCTTCTCAACCTTTTCCACTTCCTCCCTACGTCTCCTAACAAACATAACCCCCCAAAAGTTCTTTGCATGTTTAATCTTACCTTAACATCTGCTTCTCAAAGGACTCAGAGCACCACATATATAGTCCTGCATGTATCTCTGGGCACCATTATGCTTCATTGTACTTGTACATTTACTAGTTGATCATCTATACTAGATTGTCATCTCTTTGTCACTTGGGAATAGGTTTTCTTTTCCTCTGTCCTCACTGCAATATTTAGTTAAGTATTCAATACCTATTTGTCAAATGAAAGACTAAATTACTTTACTGAGCTTACAATCCTACAGACAAATATGACTAAATCCATTTTTAAAATTGACTTACTATTGCAAGACATTCTGGTTGCTATAGGATACAGAAAGCTATTATGATAGTTCCCAATTTTACAGCTTATAATTTTAGATCTGGATATAGAAAAATATAAATATATTATGCTCATATAAAGATGTGTGCACATGTGTGTGTGTGAAAGAGAAAACAGAATTCATTGTAAGTTGTGAAAGTGGCTTAGGCTTCATGAACAATAATATTTCACTTGACAATGGATTGTGTGACCAGGTAAAGGAATTTTTATATAATAGGCAAGGAGAAAGACAAGAATAAATCTTGAAGATGGAAGTGCTCATGGATTCTTTGGGCATGAACATAGTGTTTATTAATAATGTTAATACAGAGAGATAAAACTGGAAAACTGTAAATGTTGAGCTAAGAAGTTATTTTTATCTACTTTTATGTTTATTTTCTTCCATTTTCTGTACCCTAGCCACTCACTAGTCTTCTTTTTTCTTAACTGATTGATTTTTGGAGAGAGATTTAGAAGAGAGAGAGAAAGAGAGACATCAATTTGTTGTTCCAATGACTTATTCATTCATTGGTTGCTTTTTGTATGTTCCCTGAGCAGGGATTGAGCTTGCAACCTTGGTGTATCAGAAAATGCTCTAACCAACTGAGCTACTTGGGCCTCCATACCAGTCTTCTTGGTGTTTCAAAAACTTTAAGCCTACTTCTTTCTACCTCAGGGCCTTTTCACTTGCTTAGTATATTAGTTTTCTCTATTTTTAAATTTTTTTAATTCAAGTGCCACTTTCTCAGTGTCTTCTTCCCTGGCCATTCTACCTAAGGGTCCAGCCCCAGTTCAATATTTCCCTCATCCTCTCTTAGCCCCATCACTAACATTCTATGGTATTGAATTTATTTAATATCATTTTAGCTCCCCCTTAACATCATTTCTTTTTTATTTCTTATATTATATGCTCAATAGAAAAAAAATTTTGGGTTTTTTTTGTTCACCATTATATTTTTACTGTCTGAATGGTAGCTACTACATACTAGGCATTCAGGGAATATTTTCCAAATGAATGAAAATTAAGAAATCGCTGAAGATTCCTAAATTATGATAGAGATAGTATGTACAGTATTATAAAGCAATGGCTGAAAAATTCATGCAGCTAAAATTAGCAGAAGTTACTTGGGGTGGAAATGATGATGGGAGGCAAAGAGGAAAGTAGAAAAGCTGGCAAGGGCAAAGCTATAGTAGTGGTTATGTTTATAAAAACAGTGGCTGTCAAATTGAGACCAGCATTGTCATCATCACCCAGGAATTTGCTGAAAGTGCAAATCATCTGGCTCTACCTCAGAACTACTGGGTCAGAAACTGTGGGAATGGAATCTAGCAACCAGCATTTTAACAAGTTCCCTGGGGATTTTTGAGGATACTAAAGTTTGAGGACTGCTGATATAAGGGAAAGGAGTAATATAAGTAACTGGATACCGTAGGTAGAAAAAATGAAAGGTACTGTTGAAGATTATTTATTAAAATTTAGGGGAGCCTTGACATACAAAAGAATGGTTGTTCCATTGAAAGGAATAAAATCCAGAAGAACAATTTGAAGGTGAAAATAGATTAAAACTTTAAATCATGCTATCATCATGATTTAAGCCTATCATCGAGCCTACTTGTTATCTATCTATGTATCTACACACCTATTTATTTGTTGAAAATATTTTGTGTTATACAATTTTTCCAATTTAATGCATGTCTAACCTGTTTGTTGAAAACCAAGGTGACAAATGATGCAGAGAAGAGTATTTGGATACTTCAGGGACCTCCTGGCATCAATTTCCCCAAATTTAGTGATGTTTCAAAATATCTGCAGCCTATTAACAGCACTTGTCACAGATCCATGAACTTCATAAAATATTTGGTGTTATGTTAGATATAAATTTTTAAGTTGTAGAGATGAGAAAGAATAAAGAATGTCTAAGCTGGAGATATCTAGCATAATATCTAAGTGCTAATATTTCCTGTGACGATAGTTGATTAAGTTGATTAAGGGAACTAAAGTGAAGTCTTAACACATATTTAAGGAAAAAAGGATACAAGTAGAAAAGTCTGTTGCAGTTTTCATTCTGCACTGAAGCTAAGGGAAGAAAACAAAGAAGATCCCACTGGCATTTCTTCCAAGTTTGAGGATATTGTCAAAAAATGTCTCTGGAAATTTTGGGATTCCACAAGCTCAAGATTGTTTGCTATTAGGAAATCAGCCAAAAAAGAAAAAAAAAAAAGGCTTTCTGTCCTCTGAATTCAGTCATTATTTCCTCTATGATTTTTCTGAAACTAAAACAATTCTTCAAATCTTAAGCCTCAGTAAAATCTTGTCTCCTTATCTTGACTCACAATTTCTATAGATGTACACAATAGCAGTGATTTTAGGGACTATTTTTTCCTAAATGTGCATGCTGTTAAATTACTGTGGAAATAATTTAATTCAAAAGCAGTTGCACTTAGAAAAGGCAGAGTGCTTGGCTGGCACATTGTCAAAAGCCCACGGTCGTAGCTCCTTCCTTCAAGTTCCACTGTATTCTCAGGCCCCTCACTTGCTTTAATGGATACTGAAAGTAAAATAAATAGAGGTTTATTTGATGAGTGCTTGCTTGGAATTTTCAAATGAAAAGAACAAAAAAAATTCTTAGTTTTCATTTCCTCATCAACTATTTAAAATCTGTACAGAATCAAATGGTTGAACATGGCTTTTTTATTGCAAAACTGAGCCATTATTGTTTTTGGAATATTAGCTTTCTTTTAAATGAATTTTCACACTGAGTGAAAAAGGAGCACTTCAATTGCATTGATTTATTCAACATGTAATTTCTGTACTCTCCAAAAATTGTGCTTACATTCTGGTTCCCCCAATCTTATTTTTCTAAAGGATCAAGTATTCCAAAAAGAAAGTTTTGTTTTTTCAGTACTTAAAGTATCAAGCACCAAAGCAAGTTATACACATTTTTAGTTCAATATACCAAGTTATGGGGAAAAAGGTCAGAACATCATGTCTCAGCTCAAATGTATAGACAATGTGCTAAGAGCAAGTTACCCTATCCAAGGACAATTTGCAGTCATTCTATTTCCTTATATCATTTTGAATCTCAGGCAAAAGGCCTTAATTATAGCTATATTGTTTCAGTAATGAGAAAGGAGATTTGAGAACAGAACAGATAAAATGCTTCTTCTCAGAGGTATCATCAGCCCTCGTTGCTAAGAGACAATCAGTTTTTCTTAAGCTACCAAAGGAAGTGAAGTCTTGGCCACTTATATTCTTTACAACTAATAACAATGTAAAACAAAAACATAATTATGACACATGAATGAAAAGTTTCCCAAATAAGACTAGACATAAAAATAAACTTGCCATTGTTGGACACAAATAATTAAAATATTTTTAATTTTTAAACTTTTGCCTGTTTACTTTTCTATACCTATTATCTAATAATCCCTAAACTTTATCAAGTACTTCTTTTACATTAGGGTATGTACTAAGAACAAAATGTAGAAAATCATTCTTAATATACAAAATTACTAATTCTATAGGTACTATTATGATGGCCATTTTACTGATTAGTTTTTACCTAAAATAATAGTTATTACATTACATATAAAAGTCTTGTTTAAATGGAGATGGTCTATTTTCATAATTCAACTCTTAATTACTTCATTTTATTGATCTGCCTTATAAAGATATACAGAATGTTATAAAAATACTTTTTGAGTGTGATAAAATGATATTAAATAAAAAGTAATAAATTACAAGAGAGCTAATAGGAGAAATATTAACAGTTTTATACCATGCATTTCAAATTATAATAATAATAAATTAATATTTCTTCTGCAAAAGCATTATAATAATGTAGTGAAAAAGCCTTCTTGGATCACGCTTCCCTCTATTGCCCTGCACATCACTCATGGTGAACATGTTTATGGTAAACACATTTTCTGGTCAAAGGTCTTATCAGCAGGGATTCTGGAGATACCTAGAGAATTCAGGAATGTACCCACACTATACTATACTAGGCTAGTTATTTCCCGAGTTTATTGTGTGTGGTATCTTTCAGTACAGACTGTGTACAAGGGCACATCATCAGATGTTGTTGGTTTATGTGAGGTGGTCTCTTAGGCATCTATATTAAACTCAATACAGGGCTATCCTTGCCTTGCATAGGTTGGAGGAAGACATTTATGCTGCTAGAAGATCTGGAGTTACTCTAAGTCATTCAAACACTAGTATTTGCAACTGTGCATTTGTTGGTGAGACACTGAAATAAGCAATTTTTTAAACTGTGCTGATGTCATAAGTTACAAAATTTGCTAGTACATTCTCCTATATTGTAGCTTGACATTTCCCTTCTAAGCATACAGAAAAAGACCAATATTTATTATCATTAAATTTAAGAAGTTCCTACCAAAAGAAATTGACAAAGGATAAGTATCATGAATGTATAAATACTTCTCACAAATAAATACGTTTCTTCATAAAAGTGACATTCATTAATCATAATATAATAAAAGTATGCAAATGATAGAAAAGATTGATTTGTGTAATTCTTTTAAAAAAATCTAGATAGCTCTTTGGTAACTGATAAACTAGTACATAGAAGTGAATTATAATAAAAAAACATTTTTTATAAAAATGTAGATTTGGTCAAAGAGCTAAGCAGATGTACGAGGTATGTCCAGACCTCAGAATAATGACAACAGTTTTCAATGTCGATGTAACCTGGCAGCCAAGGAGAGTGGACTGGAATGAACACATGTGAACAATGAAAACTTCACTGTACTAGTCAGTGGGGGCGGTAGATGCCATTGAGTGAGCATATACTGTATGGAGGTCACACTCAAAATGACTGAGCAAGTATAGTGATGAATCTGTATCAAATTTTGTATTAAGCTTCAACATTCCTCTGTGGAAACTATTCAGATGATTCAGAAGGCCACAGCTATGGGCAACAGGGGATTGGCAGCTTCATCACAACAACATGCTTGCTCATGCATCGTGTCTCCTGCAGAGATTTTTGGCAAAATATCAAATCACCCAGGTGACTCAACCCCAAAATTGGCACAAAATTTGGGCCAAATACAGCCCAAATTTGGCACTCTGCAACTTCTGGCTTTTCCAAAAACTAAAATCACCTTTTTAAGGGAAGAGATTTCAGACTATTAATGAGATTTAGGAAAATATGACAGGAAACTGATGCTGATTGGGAGAACTGTGTGAAGTCCCAAGGTGCCTACTTTGAAGGGGACTGAGGAGTCATTGTCCTATGTACAATGTTTCTTGTATCTTGTATCTCTTCAATAAATGTCACTATTTTTCATATTACATGGCTGGATATCTTCTGGTTAGTCCTCAAGTATATTTATTAAAAATCAGAAAAATTGAGGAAGAACCTTATATTTTTAACACAAATAAGTAGGAAAATGCAATAATATATCACATGGAAATATTGTTGAAAACTCAGAAATTAATTCCATAAGGTAAAATAAAGTTAATTGATAAATAAAAAAAGCTACTTTCTGAAAAGAAAACAAAATGAAAAGAAAGGAAAGAAAAGACATATCCTGGCCCAGATGATTTCAGTGCAGAATTCCACCAGAGGTTTAAAAAAGTAACACAAAGTCTACATAAACTCTTTTAGAAAATACGTCAGGGGGCTCCCTTCCAAATTCATTCTATAGAGCTGATATAACCTAATACCAAAACTAGAATTAAGAACAAACAAATGGATTATTTCCTATGAATATAAACACAAAAAATCCTCATAAATAGCAAATACTATTCAGCAATATATAAAAAGAATTATATATCATGACCAAGTGAGATTTATTCCAGTGATCCAAACAAAGCTGGCACAATATTTGAAAATCAATCAATATAATATACTCTTTTATAATTGACTATACAATAAAAATTACATAATCACATCAATTGATTATTATAAATATTATATAAAAAGAAATAAAAAGAATAGTTAAAAACAATCTTCAAAAAAAGAATAAATTTCAAGGAATAAATCTACCTGAATTCTAGACCTATTTATAACTGTTGTAATTAGGACCATGTGAAAATTAGCATGGGGATAGACACATAATCAATAGAACAGAATAAAGAACCAGAAATATACCCACACAAATATACTCAACATAGTAAAAGCAAAGGTGTTAAAGCAATACAATGAGGAAAGATGATCATTTTAATAAATGTTGACATCCATAGGCAAAAAAAAATTAGCCACAACTTAGGTCTCATACTTTATGAAAAAATTACCTCAAATGGGTCATACACTTAAATGTAACATGTACTTGGCTCTTAGACTTGACACTAAAAAGTTTAATCCATATCAGAAAAAAAATTGATAATTTAGACTTGATCAAAATTAAAAACTTTGTTCTTGGAAAGATTCTTTTAGTAGTATGAAGAAAAGGCAAGCCAAAGTGGAAAAAAAATATTTTCAAACTACATATCTAACAACTAGTATCTAGAATATATAGTCTCTCAAAACTTAGTCAAAATTTTTTAAAAAATTATTAGAAAATGAACAAAAGACAATACGTGTTATTTGTCAAAGGGAATATAGAGATTTCACATACTGAAATGCCTCATTTAATAAAAGGATGGATACTTTCTGAGAAATGTGGTGAGGTTTTCACTGTGCAAACATCATACAGTGCCCTCACACAAACCTAGGTGGTATTTTCACTGAACAGGCAGTTCTGTAGGTCTGTTTACACTAGCACCATCAGACATTGGAGTAATGCTTTGTGATAGCTATTAGAGTGCCTATGACATCACTAGGTAATAGGAATTTTTCAGCTCCCTTAAAATCTTATGGGACCAGAGTCTGTATTCTGTCTGTGATTGAATGAATGGGATGTCACTATGCAGTACATGATTGTATAAATAAAAGGACACAGACAAGAACATAAAAATATATTAAACTAAGTAATTATTAGAAAAATGCTTATTAAAATTGCAATGAGACATCAATACTCAGTTGTTATAACAACTAAAAGAAAAAGAAAACTGTGACAACACCTAGAGTTGGTCAGGGTGTATGGAAACCAGATCACTCAGACATTGTGAATGGGCACAGAAATGGTAGATAGAGCTACTCTGGAAAACACTTTGACAACTTCTTAAAAAGCTAAACACCCAACTACCATATGACCCAACGATTGCAATCCTGGGCATTTATCCCAGATAACTGAAAATTTATGTTCACACAAAAACCTGTATACAAATGTTTATAGCAACTTTCTTTATAATAACCATAAATGATACAACTCAGATGTCCTTCAATAAGTAGAAACTTCCATACCATTTGTGGCAACCAAGATTAACCTTTAGAGAATTATGCTGAGTGGAAAAAGCCAATCCCAAAAGATAACATACTGTTTGATTACA
>CM052539.1:75556178-75576790 GCA_028533065.1 Trachops cirrhosus
TGAAAATTTATGTTCACACAAAAACCTGTATACAAATGTTTATAGCAACTTTCTTTATAATAACCATAAATGATACAACTCAGATGTCCTTCAATAAGTAGAAACTTCCATACCATTTGTGGCAACCAAGATTAACCTTTAGAGAATTATGCTGAGTGGAAAAAGCCAATCCCAAAAGATAACATACTGTTTGATTACACTTCTTTATGCACTATAGTTTATTCAACCAAGGCTTTGTTTCCAGGCTTTTGCATCTACTAATAATGCTGTATTGATGACCTTGAAAATACATTGTTGTATACTATTTCAAGTCACCTTTAATGTGACACTCCTTCAAATTTTTGGAATTCGATGGGTTTTTTCAGGAATTGAATATACATTTAATGGTAATAGAGATAATCTATTTTATTTTTTAAATCTCCTCTTGTTATATGACAATTTTATGTCTCCGTTTCAATTATGGCGCTGAATAAAAAAATGAATTAAATCCAAATATAAATGATAAATGGTAGGTAGGTAGATATATAGATAAACAGATAGAGTCGTTAGTCCACTCAAGAACCTATGGGAAGCAAAAATAACAATATGAAGTAATTGTCACTTGTGTCAGAGATAGGTAGTTACTTTTAAAAATCCATGTCCTCCTTGCCCTGGCCAGAGTGGTTCAGCTGGTTGGCACCTTGTGCCATAAACCAGAAGGTCCTGGGTTTGATTTCCCATCAGGGTACATACCTAGGTTACCGGTTCAATTCCTGTTTGAGGCGTGTCCCAGAAAACAACCAACTCATATTGATGTTTCTCTCTCTCTCTCAAAAGCAATGAAAAAAAAATGTCCTTGGGTGAGGATATATAAAAATAAAAATAAATGAAGATCCAATTTCTCTTGTTACTGAATATAAAATTAAACTGCATTTCCAGGTCTCTGTTGCAGGTAGTTGAGACATTGCCTAACATTTAATGGGATGAGTAGAAGTGTTATGTACTACTTCCAGGCCTGGCTCTTAAAATCCTTTTAAGCATGATCACAGTTTTTTTATTCTCCATTTTAGTGGTCATCAGAGTGTGGTCTCCCGATTACCAGCAGCATCACCTTGAGACAGTGTTAGAAATGTAAATTCTTGAGCTTTCCCCCACAATTGTTGAATCAGAAACTCTTCAAGGTAGACTGAGCAATTTTTCTTTTAACCACCCTCCAGATAGCAAAGCCATAATGTGGAAGATTTCTGAATGTCATGTGGAAGGCCAGACTCTAATCAGGAACACCATAATTTGTCTTTAACCTTGAAAAGAAGTGATGTATTACTTTTTGTATTTCTTTTCTTAAAAGTAGTGTCTGTAGAATTGCGAAGCTATAACACATTGGTTAATCCAGGCAGATGATGTAATGTCTCTGTTAATGCCAGAAAGAGGTAATGATGTCAGCTTTCCATAGTACTATGAGTAGTAGGCTGTTGTATTTTTAACACTGATTGACACTACTAGGGTGTCTTATGATATAAACCAAAAATACTTAATATTAATGATAAGTACTAGTTAACTGGGGAATAGTACAACTCTGTTCTGTATATTTGCCAAAATATACTTTGGGCCAACCAAAACACAGGTATATTTCTGTGGTTATAAAGACAAATAATACATATTATAAAATGTGAAATAGTTATGCCATTAAAACATTTACAAAGGGAGATAAGAAGTTTTGTTGGATGCATGTAAAATTTTTATATTGCCTCCTGGATATTTTTAGTTATATTTTATTTGACTATCTGAAAAATACTGCAATAGGTAAAGTTTAATTTTTATAAAATTCTTTCACATATCATTGAGTCATAAAGTTCTATATAAGATTGATTATTATGGACAATTAAACACTGGATTCAAACTATATTTGTTTCAGTAATTATCTTCATTTGGGGACTCTTGGTTGAATATTCCATTCATACAACTAATGGCCATTTCATACAATCTGATGAATTTAGTACTGTTTTGGATGAAGATGTACTAATCACTTTAGGGACTCAGGAATATACTTTCTTTTTATGTGTTAAGCGTAGTGAGACACACTGCTTTTCACTTTAAAGTAATTATTATTAATTTTTTTTATTCAAAGCGTTGCCATAGAGTTGAGAACATTTAAATACAAATACATAATTGAACTATATTGAATAAAGTACTGTTGAATGTTCTTTGTAAGTTGTGTTGTTTTGCTTGATTACCAGGAAATAATTCTTGAGAGGTAATAAATTATAATTATTTTGTTAATCCAAGGGCCTCTAACATGTCCTGCTATAATTTATAAAATTACATTAATTAATGACATATATTGGGTATTTAGTACATAGAAATAACTCTACTAAGTGCCCAATATAGTTATTAAAACATCTGAAATAGCTCCATCCTTCAGAACTGGGAACACATATTTTAATAATAGAATTTGAACATACTATGTGCTTGATAGTTGTCAAAGACAAAATTTGAATAACACTGGTAAGAGAAGAAAGGTTATAGGTCTTCATCTAATCACCACCTGCTTAGAAATAGAAAAAGAAATCTGTGTGATTTTATAAAGCCACCTTGAGCAAATAGCATGCTAGGGAAGTGTTTGCAAAGATTCTGAATATATTTTTCAGAAGTCTATAAACAAAGTGAACAAGGTGGTCTTCTAGAATTAGAATGTGATAAATTCCAATAAGAACACCTTTTTACCTTTGAAGTTTACCACACATGACAAATATCTGTTCCATGAAAATTTTATTCATAACATTGTATTTGAAAACTAGTCTCTTTCTTCAAAAATACAATCTTTTTTGTGCTCATTGTATTCTAGATGTCCTGTGCATCTTAGAAAATATCAAAAATGCTTAGCTCTTTCATTAATTAAAAAGTAGCCAAAATTTTTTCCATGTCTACATACCTAAAGAGCTTGCTTTCTTTCCTATGTGCATTAGAATCTGGTATTTAGATTAGGTGTCTATTACATTCTCTGTAAATCTGGATGGGGATTATTAAATCATAAAGCTTAATCTTGAAGGCATATTGCAAGGCAATCATCTATGATGATACATTGAATCAAAGAAATTAAACATAACAGTGACCAGAGGAGGTAGGGGAAGGGATTATAGGGGAAAACGGTGAAGGGCTTGCAGGAACAGTTATAAAGGACTCATGGA
Source organism: Trachops cirrhosus (assembly GCA_028533065.1). Lineage (NCBI taxonomy): Eukaryota > Metazoa > Chordata > Mammalia > Chiroptera > Phyllostomidae > Trachops > Trachops cirrhosus. The sequence goes on from CM052539.1 coordinate 75,559,346, forward strand.
CACAGGGGGATGGAAACAGGGGAGGGAGGTGGGGAGGCTACGGTGGTGGGGAGGGGTGGGGAGGAAGCAGAAACTGTACTTGAACAACAATAAAAATGTTAAAAAAAGAAATGAAAAAATTAAACACGAAATAAGTGTGAACTCAATAATTTAAATATCTTTTGCTAAATAATTAGCATTTGTGGAGACATTTAGTAAGAATTATTCATTAAATAAAATTTAAGGTTAATTGCATTTGAGATAGAAAGCTATTATTCTCTTTCCTTATTAGAGCCATCCAAAACAGATATGAAATACAATGAAATGGAAAAATTGTTAATTGAAATAAATTCAATAGAAAACAGGGAAGAAAGTAAGCAATGGAAAGGAAACATAACCCCAAAGCTATATGGAAGAAAAGCCTTAGGAGTAATTAAATAAAAGAAAAAAAATTTCATTTGTAGATTATTGAGGAACTCCTCCAACTTATGTCATGAATTTTAATTGTGTACATCTTTGCATTTCAATAGTGGGGGTATGAGTAGTTTTTAGTACCATAGTATTTCTTATTATAACAATAACTATTTAGAACAAGTCCTTTCATCTGCATATTTCATTCAGTCACAAATGCTGCTTACTTCATTTCACAGTCCACATGACTGAGAAAACAATTTATATATGAGATTGTTATTACAAAGATGGGCTCACTTTTTAAGGCAAAGTATTCACTTTAAAGATCTTTACACTTAGAAGGCAGAACTATGTTACTTCAAGGACTACATTTATTTCAACAATGAAATACTTCATAAGTACAAACAAATTACAGATCCTTATGTATTTTGCCATATTTGTGTCACTGATCTCAACTGGTTAATAAAAAGCTAGCTATATAGGTATTCAGGAGAAAATTGACTTTTATACATTGAACTTGTATCCGACCACCCTGCCATATATGCTTATTAGTTCATAACTGGAATATAGTAAACTGTGCATATTATATTATACAGTTTGATGTTTTGATGTTTGTACACATCAGTAAAGCCATTATCATAATTTAAAAAAAACATACCTATCATACAGAAAAGTTTCCTTGGACTCCTTGTAGTCTCTCCTTCCTGTTTCTCCCTGAACTTCTCCCCTTATCTCCAGACAATAGATTTGTTTTTACTATCATGTTGGTGAGTTTTACTGAGATTTATGCAAGTGGTTTTGTTCATTTATTTTAATCAGTCTATAGAATTTAATTGTATAAATATACTACCAGTTATATATCTATTCTATAATTGAGCTTTAAATTCATTTCCAATTTCTCACTATTGTAAACAGTGCTGCAACGAGCATACTTTTACATATTTCATTGTGTGTGTGGATAAGAGTTTTCATAGAGCTATTGTTCTCAAAGTGTGGGTTGTGGACTGGCAACATCAGCATCACTTGGGAACTCTTTAGAAATGGAAATTCTCTGGTGGCAGGAGCAGCAACCCCAGTGTGGCAATCTCATGCACCCTAGCTGATTCTTACACAGCCTAAGTTTGCTGATCCCTGCTTGGGAGAAATACACACACACACATACACACAGATTATATATATATGTAGGGGTGAAATTACTGCATTGAATCATACACACGTACTCATTTTATCAAACATATATCATGTAGTTCTTTACCTATTGGTACTAGCTATTTACACTAAGCAATTATATATGACTGTCCCCTTTGCTCCATATCATCTGTAACAGTATATTCACATTTTTAAAAAATTGCAAATCTGGCATATGTGAAATGGTGTTTTTTTTAATTTATATTTTTCTGGTTTACAAGTAATAGAGCATTTTTTATATATGTATCTGTCATATATAAGTTTTATGTATTTGTTTATTGATGTCTTCTCTTATGTGAATTATTTGTTCATATTTTTGTTACTTATTTTTAAAACTGGGATTTTATCTTTTTAAATTGATTTAAATTGATATAATTTGGATACTAATATATATTCAGTTATCTGTTACATATATCTTTTCGTACTGTGCTGTCTTTTTTCTTTGATAATGACAAATTTTACTCTTAAATTGAGTTTCTTACTCTGTGTTATATACATTCCACTAAGTCAAACATATAGATCTAATGTAATTTATGGGTGTAGCTGTGTTAGAATTTATTGAACCATCCTCTTATTGACAGATGGATTGGTCAAAATCCCAGCAGGAACCAAATGGCCATTCACTCTGAAAATCACTTAATAAAGGACTATTTCTGCAAGAGGTAGAGGCAACAACCATAAGGGGCCAGTAACCCTAGGGAAACACTGACACCAGGAAGCCTGAATGGGTAAGAGGTGGGAGCAGATAGCAGAAGTCAGAAGGGAGCAGCAGGAAGTGTTCTTGACAGGAACAGTGGCCTTTTGTTGGGGGAACATAACTAATCCATGGAAACCTAGCGAGGAATGAGTATGGGGAATAAATACCCCAGGATTAGGCACCTCTTTTTCTTCCCATCACTGCCTAACCCAACAGGACAGGTCTCTCAGTACGTAAGGGAGGGCCTAATGCAGTTTCTACAGATTAATCCCTCAGGACACAGAGCAAGAAGAATGAGAGTGGGACTGGTTTTCTTGTGGCACAAGGGCCATCCAGCCTTTAACTTTTAGTCTCCATTGCATACAAGTGAACACAAATCTTAAAATAAGCATTCTTGTTCATTTTTACAATGAATTGGTACCCTCCTATTGCATAATTGAGCCACCAATTTAGGATTGAGGGTCAAAATATATTCTTTCTGTTTTTAAAGAGATAATGCCAAGTTTCTTCCCCAAAAGTTCAGGAATTCATACTCTCATAGCAATGTATGAGAATGTTCTGATTCTGTCATATTTTCATTTTTTGTTAATCTAAATAAAGGCTGTAGGCATCTCATTTTTTAAATTTCTGGATGATGTTGACCATAGTTTACTAACCATTCACATTCTTCTCTATTTACTTTTGTCCTTCAGTAAAGGTCCTGCACAATACAATTTTCATATTTACATTGGATTCTTTCTTACTATTTGGTGGGTGTGTAGGTATGTTATTGATATTAACACAGTCTGATTGATTTAAGAGTTGTACATATAGTGTTTTAGTAGATTGTTTTCCTTTATTTATGGCAATGAATGTATAGAAAGGAAATACTGAGAAAAGATATCAAATATGAACATTTTAGGTGGTTGTCTTATCAATTCGACTCCAGCTGCAGATCTCTCTAAGCAGTTCAGCACAGTTCTAGCCAACACTGTAGAGTACAACACACCTTTGTAATGTCAGTGCGTGACACCAACTCGAACTTCACTAGTGGTATGGTCGTATGCCTAGCAAAATAAAGTTGGATTCTTCTCAAGATGAATAATTGAAGTGAAAAAGAAATTCACAGAAGCTTTTATTAATATCAAGAGGAAAGCACTATTAGCATACTTCTTTAATTCTGACAGCATGAATGCCAGAGTAATCTATTCTATAAATTAGACCTCAGTCTAATTCTCTTTTCAAAATGCAATTAACAACCGAAAGCTTAATGTGGAAGTGTGAACAAATTTTGTATTTTTGTGGTATATTTCTTGTTTCATTTTTTTACCTATAATATTCACTGATGTCAACAAGGAGCTAGTAGTTTATTGATGTGGAAAAAAGAGCCATAAGTACCTATACTCACTAAGTTTTCCAGATCTTGATTTTTTATTAATTTACTAAATATATTATATTAATGCATTTCCTCTCTCCAAAAAGATGCCAGTTTATACCAAAGTATAACAATAAAATGAATTTAAAAATAAATTGCATTTAAAAATCAGAACTAATGTGTAGATGTGAAAACAATTTTGTTAGAATTAACACACTTTCTGAGACTAAATTAAATGTCTGTTTTTAAGATTCCTAAATAAACGGGAATCAGAAAATACAATGAATGAAAGGTAGTTAGCATATATTTTTGGAAGACACAGATTTTTCTGTAAGAAAATTCCAAATAAATTCAAGATAATTTTTTCCAGACAGATTGAACTTAGCACTGGCCTGTAAAACTATTTCCATCTTCATTTTATGCTTGAATAAAACTGTGGAATTATTTAAACATCCCAAATGCTACCTTCTATTTATCTAAGAAGTGTTTGTTGGGATGTCTGTGTTTGTTGGTAGTGCCTATTAAACTACTGTTGGGAATGAGACAGGATTAGGTAATGTCAGAAACACTTTATGCGTATGCTTATGGGGCTGTTAAAAAGGTGGCAGGAATACAACAAAGTAATAAACAAAAATGGTTTAATGTAAATAAATTTTCAAATAAAGTACATTTGTCTTAATGAAAATATAGTGTTATGCTTTTGGTTTATGGAATTTTTCAGCTTCTCAAATAATTGCAATGTTTGCACTTATAAAGACATATTTGGAAGTGCTAATTAGTATTTATTAACAGACAACCAAATAAGCAGACAAGGAAGCATAAAAGATTACAGAGCAATAAATTTAATGCTGAGTTAAATTACGTGGCAGGAGTTGAAATAAAATAAAAAGGCTAAAACACATTGATGAAATGGGAAGATTAAACATTAGTCAAAATAAAGGTGTTTAATAACACTAAAGCAGAACAAAAACACAATAATTATACATACTAACAACCTAATCACACTATATTGTTAGGTGCCATTGTCTTTGGTAATTATTTACATAATACTTCCTAAAATAAGGATGGTAAAGAAAATAATGCTAAAGGGCACTGTTATTCTTAGTTGCTATGTGTCAAGCACTATATATGGTGATTTACATGCAGTTTACATGTTCAATTTTCAAACATCTCTATGAAACGGGTACTGTTACTATCCTAATTTTATACACAAAGAAATTTAGTCACAGAGTGGTTAAACCATTCACTCAAGGTCACACAGACAGTAAATGGTAGAACATGAATTTGAACTAAAAATACTTGACTCCAGAACCTGGGAAGTTATTCACAATGCTGTACAGGGTTTGCAAGCAATTTTTTTTAGCCCCGTATTTCAATTATATATTTTTATTTCATGCTCTCAACTCTGCCAATTGCACATGGCTAACATTACTTTATAGAAGAGGAAATTGAATAGGCCCTTTCTTTCATAACATAAAGAATGTGAGATGGGCTATGAATCTCACTTATGTCATAAAATAACCATGGAATATATATCCATCATTCCATGCCCACACAGAGAAAAAAAATGAAATGAGATGTAAGGGGGGATTCATCTACTATTTCTAATTTGTACTAAATGACTAAGTAGAGATAACATTAGCACCAGAAAAATAAGTTCTTGCTCTGGGCTTCCAAAGCAATTCTGTACATATTACAAATATAGCACTTAAACTGAATTGCAATGTTTTATTGATGAGTTTAGTGTCTGCAAAAAAAAAAAATAATAGAAAGGACCATACTTTTTTCAACTGTGAACTCCAGAATATGGTAAAATGCCTCATATATACCAGATACTATGTTGGTCATAGTAGTGTTGGGCCCAGGGGGAGAAAACTGGGTAAGAAGCAAGCCTACAACTAACTAGTTCTCTACTTTAGATAGAAGTATGTGTGGGAAAGAACACAAAAGAACCAATCAGGTATGACTGTAAACATCCCAATAACAAACCTTCTGGCAAACAACCCTTTGCATTTGTTAGTGGGAGAGTCCTTGTTTATAGAATGCTTTCAGCAGAATGTACGTGATCTATCTAGAATTGCATATGATAAAAAATTTGGGTTTGATGGGTTTCTAGGATATAGTTTTAGGAAATATGTCATGAACCAGAGAATAACAGAGATATTTCATTACCATAATGTAAGGCTTTGAGTAAATCATGTACCTGCCTATATTAATCAGAAATATCATATGTTAATTTGCATCAAATCAAATACTGATGAAGTGACAAAAACCATGGGGAGCTATGTCCTTGACCTCCCATGCTTTGCCTGTGCCTTATTTTTATTAAGGAAGTTTCATACTGAATAAGATCTCTGATTCATATGAGTCTGATCTGACAATTTATCTAATACTTTATAATGCCTAAGGACTTAATAGCAGGCTACTGTAAGAGTTTTTGCTTCTTTCTCTGAGTAAAATACAGTCATTGGAAAGTTTTGAACAACAAAAGGACTGAATTTTAAAATGGAGAATAGACTGTAGAGGAGCAAATAGAGAAACAGGGAAAAATATTGCAGTTTTGTAGGTGAGAGCTCATAGTGGTTTGCGTTAGAGTTGTAGCAGTGCAGGTCGTAAGAAGTGATTGGGTTTTGGATGCTATTGTATCAAGAATAACAAGCGTCAAATTATAGCTCACTGGGAGAAATCTACAGAAACTATAGTTAGGTGAACAATACAGTGATTCTAAGGAAGCACAGAATTAAATCATTAAGGTCTGAGTGACAATAGATGATGTTTCAAAAGACAGCTCATTTAAAATGTGGATAAATTTTAAAGCTCTCTATTGGCAAGTTTGTTCTTAATGTAGTCAAATGTATCCGTTTTTTTAAAGTGTTCAAGTACAGTTGTCTCTATTTTCCCCCCACTACTCCCCCCACCCCACCCATCCCTATCTCCTATCACAAGTTTTAAACAGCACAATTAAGCAGGAATTATGAAGGTAAATTCTCATTCGTCGATACTGTCAGTTTCTCTTTGCCCACTTCTTTGTGTGTGTGTGGGGGCGGGGGAGCAATGGCACAGGGTAGATGTGAGTTTGAACTTAGAAGAAGCAGAACTGCATTTAAGTGAAAGCCATCTCTTTTTACTGCTGAATATTATATTGTAGGGTTACACTACAATTTGATTATCCATTTATCAGATGACTTTTATGACGCTTTTAATTTTTAACATAAATAACATTCATTAACAAGTTTTTTAGTATAGACATATAGAATATATCTCCCCTTCCAAAATAAGTGCTCTAATCTTTTATGAACCCTTTTCAATATTATTTTACCTAAGGCAGAATTTCATATTTGATAGCTATTTTAGGTCGATCTTAGGCTAACCCTCCTCTCCTGTCTTCTGTGCTGCTTTCTCCAAGCTACATTGCCTCTCCATGCAGTGGGAGAGTGCATTTTACACTTCCAGGTAGTTTGAAGATTGTTTGTTCCCTTTCCTTCCATTATAATATGTGTAAGGAGCTTGCTCCCTTTATTCTTCTTATTCTTCATCATTTTTGAAGGCTATGTTGGAAGATTTGATTAGCATTACTGTGGCTACCAGCTATGAAGGTGTAAAGAGGAAGAATGCTGTAGTGAGAATATGTCCTCCCACCCAAAAAAGCTATCAAGTTTTACTCCTTAAAACTTGTAATAGTTTTCCTTTTAAGGAAAAAACAAGCATTTTGCAGATGTGATTAAATTAAGACTTGTGTAATGGAGAGATTATTGTGGATTTTATGGTGGGTCCTAAATGCAATACAAGTGTCCTTATAGGGTACAGGCATGGTGGGATCTGATGTACACATAAAGAGGAGGCTATGTGAGAACAAGGCAGAGAGGGATTTAAAGATGCTGGTGTTGATGACTGGAGCCCAGGGAATGTCACAATGCAAAGACTGCTACCAGACACCAGAAAATGTATAGCAAGGGACAGACTCTTCCCTTAGAGCGAGAGGGTGTGACTGCTGACACTTTGATTTTGGCCAGTTATACCAATTTAGTATGTCTTGCCTCCAGAACTGTAAGAAAATAAATTTCTGTTCTTTTAAGCCACCCAGTTATGGCAATTTGATATAGCAACTACAGAAAACTAATACAGAGAGATTTTCTTATTTAACTTTATTGAGACAAAGATAGTGAAGTGTACCCCTAATGCAATAAAGAAAAACCTAAAACCTAACTTTAGAGGTCTACTTATTGGTCATTACACATGTCCATTCATAGGGCATTTATCATTGACAACTTTTCTCCTTAGTCTACATGCTGATATCATCGTACAGGGGCCCTGTACCCAACAGCAGAGGGTTAACATGTATTTGCAGAATATTGAATTACTGTGTGCTCTTCTGGATTATTCTCTGACTTCTATTCCTGCAGCTCAGACTTATCTTATTGATTATAAAAAAGTCAAAACAAAGCAAAACAAAGTTTTCATGATAGTAATCTCTTTGGAGAGTTACCCTTTTACCAGTAAAATGAGTTATCAAAATCATCATGTAAAATTTACTAATATGAAGCACCATTCTTGTATTGTTTTACTGATTCATGTCTTTTCAAGCAGATGACTAATGAAGTGATGCATATTTTAAGCTTAATAAATCAGCCTCCACTAGGACAGAGTAAAGAGTTTATCTCAAAGAGAAATTTCAGTTCACCCTCTTTGATAAGAAATCAGGAATATTTTCGTCTAACTTCACAATAGCCTGGTACCACTGCTAGCAATATCTAACTGCTTCTTTATTTTCTTCAATTTTCTTGTAATATAATTATTACTCAAGAAAAAAGAATAAGCAAATTTGATTAGAGCAAAAAAACAGAGAGTCTCATGTGCATTAATATAATTTCTATTTATTGATGTTTTCAACTGCAAATAAAATCTCAAAAACATAATGGAAGAAAACAAATTGTGTCTAACAGTCAAGTAATTGATCAGTCATCTCAAATTACTCTAAATATGAGGTAAAAAGTAATTATCTAGTATTTCAAAATAATTTCCATGTAGGTAGTGCTTTAGGTATACACTTTTATTATCACAAAAAAACTCTCCAATTAAGATAAGTGAGAATATGGTAATTTTATAGATAAAAATAAAGCTCAGAGCATTTGGTGACTTGCCTCAGGTCACAGAGTGTTGTAACTCCCTTAATATCTACATCTCTAATGTTCTCTGCACTTATAACATTTTTTAAACAATATATTATTTATTTATTTTTAGAGAGAGGGGACGAGAAGGAGAAAGAGAAAGAGATATTGATCTTTGAGAGATCAGTTGCCTCTCACACGCCCCCACCTGGGGACCTGGCCTGCAACCCAGGCATGTGCCACTACCAAGAATTGAACCAGCGATCTTTTTGGGTACAGGCTGGCACTCAATCCACTGAGCCACACCAGCCAGGGTTTATAACATCTTTTTTTATGGTAGGTAAATTTAGCAGTACTAGTACTATGAATTTATTTGAGAAGACAGGAAATAATTCTAAAAGAATTCAAAACTAGTACCAGAGCATTGAATACTGTCTTAAAATATCAATCATTTTAAAACTGAGCTGCAACTACCATTTTTGGAAAAGTCGCAACTTTCAAATTTGAATATAGACTCTGAATATTTGGACCTGTAAGAAATTATTCAGTGTGAACTCATTTTAATAACTGTTTAAGTGCATATAATAACAATTAGGTGAAGTCGTATTTTCCTTATCAAAACTACAAAACAATACATTTTGGTAAAGATTTGGTAATCCTTAAGAATCTGCACAAGAGATTGTTTGACTTTGGATAGTGGGCACACAAAGCAGTATACAGATAATGTCTCATAGAAATGTGTACTTGAGACCTATATAGTCTTATTAAACAATGTCACCCCAATAAATTTAATTTTAAAATTAAAAAAAGATAATATGCATTCTTATTTGTTTATTTTTTCTTTAGTTTCCCTCACCAGGGGAGATATATCTGATAAAAAAATTGCTACAAGCAATGTCCAAGATTTTGCTGCCTATGTTTTCTTCTAGGAGTTTTATGGTTTTGTGTCAAACATTTAAGTCTTTGATCCAGTTTGAATTTATTCTTGCTTGTGGTGTAAGAAGGTGGTTTAGTTTTGTTTTTCTGCACGTATCTGTACAATTTTCCCAACACCATTTGTTGAATAAACTATATTTAGCCCATTGTATGTGCTTGCTTCCTCTGTTGAATATTAATTGGCTGTAAAGGTGTGGGTTTATTTCTGAGCTCTCTATTCTGTTGCATTAATCTATGTGTCTGTTTTTATGCCAATACCAGGCTCTTTTGATCACTATGAACAAACTAAAAAGTTTTTGTACAGCAAAAGAAATCATCAACACAATAAAAAGACAACCCACAGAATGGGGGAACACATTTGCCAATAGGTCTGATAAGGGGTTAACATCCAAAATTTTTGAAGTACTTATGAAATGCAACACCAAAAAAACCCCCAAACAAACCAATTAATAAAATGGGTAAAGGAACTGAATAGATACTTCTCCAAACAGGACATACAGATGGCCAATAGACATATGAAAAAATGCTCAATACCACTAATCATCAGAGAAATGAAAATTAAAACCACAATGAGATACTATCTCACACCTGTCAGAATGGCTATCATCAATACATCAACAAACAACAAGTGCTGGTGAGGATGTGGAGAAAGCAGAACCCTCTTGCACTGTTAGTGGGGATATAGACTGGTATAGCACTGTGGAAAGCAGTATGGAGATTCCTCAAAAAACTAAAAATGGATATGCCTTTTGACCCAGTGATCCCACTTCAAGGAACAGAGCCAAATGAACCCAAAACACTAATTCCAAAGAACATAAGCTCCCCTATGTTCATTGAAGCATTATTTACAATCACCAAGATATGGAAGTAGCCCAAGTGCCCATCAATAATTGTGTGGATAAAACAACTATGGGCCTGGCTGGTGTGGCTCACTGGATTGAGTGCTGGCCCGTGAACCAAAGGGTTACTGGTTTGATTTCCAATCAGGACACAGGCCTGGGTTGCAGGCCAGGCCCCCAGTAGGAGGCACATGAGAGGCAACTACATATTGATGGTTCTCTCCCTCTTGTTCTCCCTCTCTTCCCTTCTGTTTAAAAATAAATAAATAAAATATTAAAAAGCAAACAAACAAACAAACAAAAAGTATGGGATATTTACATAATGGAATACTACTCAGCCATAAAAAAGAAACTTACCCTTTGCAAAAGTATGGATGGACCTGGGAACATTATGCTAAGTGAAATAGACCAGTTAGAGAAAGATAAATACCATATGATTTGACTCATATGTGCAGTCTAATAAACAAATTCAACTAACATGCAGAACAGAGACAGACTCATAGATGGGGAACAGATGATAGCCAGTAAGGGGTGGGAAGTTAGGGTGGAGGGATTGAGCAAAAAGGAAAATGGACTCATGGACAGTGTGGTGATTGCTGTCAGGAGGGAAGTATAAGGGTACTAAATGGTAATGGGGAAATAGAATAAAGATTAAATAAAAAATAAAGACACTACCCTATTCTCAGCAAAACAATAAAAGTAAAAGAAAATTTAAAAAAAGGATATGCAGAAAGCTAGTTAATTTTTCTTCTTTGCTTAGCAAACCCAAAAATTCAATAGAACACTCTCGACACTGATTTGCATTCCTGCTGCAGTGCAGTAATTTTAACTGTTAATTGAAGTTTCTCTTACCAAGCAATAGAATACTAGGCCAGAAAATCTTTTGCCAATTGTGTTGTGTAATGCAGCATTATTCTGGAATGCAAAAATACACATTTATCCTTGGCATTTCTCCTGCTTTTATCTAACATTTCTAAAGAAATAAGAAAAGACATGACAATAGCTATTGTGTGTATAAATAAGATATATGTTGGCAAAGTCTTGCTGGTATCAATACAACGTTTATATTTTTGCTTTGAGGAAATAAATGGTAGCTTTACCTGTGTGGTCTGTTACTAATTCAAAGAAATCTATAGATCTCTGAATATGGGAGTATTTATCCACTTACTTATTCAATAATTCACTTCTTTTTAATGTTTTATCCAATTACCAATTAGTGATTGACTGCAATGTACCAACTAGTCTTCAAACTTCTAGAAATAAAACAAACAGACCACAGTCCAGATTTTTATAGGACTGAGTATATTGTGAGAGGTAGATAAGAGAACCTTCTATCATCCAGAGTACTACATCAGAAGCATGTTTGGTTTAATAAGAAAGAACTAAGGAGAAGCTTCCAACTTAGAGCCTGAGTATTTCAGGATAAGTCTCTCAGGAGAAATGCTGTTTGACATTTCCATAATGATATTGATTTTGCCATTAGCACCACCTGAGGCTTATTTTATGGGCAATCTCATTTCCTGAAACTCTTCCATGAATAAAGTGCTGATACTCTGATTTCTATTTCAAAATGATTTTTTTCTTGTCCTATATTTATGCTTTAGGCTGGTGAGTGAGAAATAACACTTAAGAGATAGACTAATGGAATGAACTCCTGTCTACCTATGTTCTTAAAATAGGCTTAATAAATGAAGATGAAGGCAGGTCTGTGCAAGTGACTATATAGTTCATACTAATTCATTTTAAAATTATATAGTAAGTATGTTTATATTCATGGGCAATATAAAAGGTCACTCAGCAATGATATTGTCCATCACAAAATATCATTGTATTTAAAACCAAAAATCATGGCAAAATAATTGGTTTTAGAAACTGAAATCTAACATTGAATTAATTATTATAATGAAAATTAGCAATTTCATATTAATTATTGTCCTTGGCTTCAAAATTTCTACAGTAAAATTAATCTTAGTATCATGTATAGACATTTCATTTGTCTCTGGTTACAACATTCTGATTTCCTCAATGACCATTCTATACATGAATTTTCCAGCACCTTGTTCAACATTTTTGCTCCTGTCTTCCAAAGAAGACAGAGAAAATCAGATATGAACCATTTCACATTTCTGTTATCCACACCTACAGACATCAGTGCTGTAGCTCCTCACTTCCTTTCCTTTAGTCTCATGGTGAGGCTTCTTTCATGATTTATTCAGGTTAAATCCACCACCAATTTCAGCTTTGAGTCCACTCCCTCTCCTACTCCTGGGACTTTGCTACTTTACTTGATTCGTCTATCTTTAGAATCTGCAAGTTTTCTTTCCTTTTCTGAAGTTTTCCCATTAGCAGGTAAACATGCTTACATCATTTCCATCCTAATAAAAATCCACAATAAAATCACTTAACCCTAAATGCATGCCTCTGGCCATAATCCAGTTTCTTCCATTACATTCTCACAAAGCTTGTCCACTTTTGCATGTTCTCTCTTCACACTTCTGGTCATGTGTCACCCCATCACAATATCACTCAAGTCTCTTTCTTTCTTGTGTTTGACACCTTTGGTCATTCTCTCCATTAAATGTATTTCCCATCCTTGAAACCTGATCATGTTTCCAAGACAGCTTCGTGTAGCTACTGAAGTAGCCTCTCAACTCTTCTTTAATCTTTCACACCCACACATAAAATCTCCCGAGCTACACGGATAATCTAACTAAAATGCAAATCTTACCATTATCACCCTCCTGATTAAATCAATCAGAGATTTCCATTATCTAAGAGTAAAACGCTGACGCCTTAGAAGGGAAGATCAGATTCCTCTTGAGTTGACCTTGACTTTCTCTCAGCTTTAGCTCCTTGTTTTTCTTGTGCAGAGATAGGCAAAAGTAGGCTTACAGTTATAATACAAATAAATAATACAATAACTAATAACTAATATAAGAATAAACTGTGTTTCACGTACTCACAACTGTAAACCTACAATTGCCTACACCTGTATTTCTGTCTCCTAATTTTTGGTGCTCCCAGAATTTCATCCTTTACTTACTATTTTTCATAGTCAAACATTTATCTCCTCTTAGGGTTTCATTTTATTTTTTGCTAATCAATTCACAATCACCTCAAATTCATCATACCAAAACTGAAATACTTCCCCATATAAATATGTTCATCTTGGCTGTTTTTTTTTTTTTTTTACTTAGTCAAGGTAAATTACTGTTATAACCAACAAAAGCCAAATTTAATACAATAAAGTTCAATACAGGTCAGTAGCAAGGCTTTGCTTTTCGAGTCATTCAGAGATGTAGACTTCTTCTACCAAATACTATGCCCCCACCCCAAGGTTGTGGAATATTTCAGAACCCCGTGCATTCAGAGGAGTAAGAGAAATAACTGCAAAATTATAAAAGGTTTTAATGAGTCAGGACCAGAAGTAGTAAATAAGAATTCTAACTATATGCCACTGGTCAACACAGACATAATTCTACCCCAAGTGCAATGAAGGCTGAAAAATGCAGTCTATTCATTAGTCTGGGAGGAAAAGTAAAGGAGTATGCAGGACACACAGCAGTGTCTCTGCTGTAACTGCTGAACACCAAATTGTTTTTCCTCCTTTCCTTCCTAAATTCTTTTCATATCTATAGGGTCTGGCAGAAATAATGCCTACTTGAGTGAGGTGGGTAGGGTAATAATATGGGTATAATAATTTATAATTTCATTTGAACATTTCACCTAAAATGTGATATGGTATGCTTGAGTGTGACATTGTTATGTTATCAAATTTCATGCTTATGATTTTGTAATAAAAAATTTTGTAATAAAAAAGGGGCATTATTTGTGCTGGGCCCTACATTACCACCCCTATCTTCAACTCACAAAACCCATTTTCATGGATCAGACCTCATCATTTCACAAAAGAACCACTGCAATAGCCTCCAAACTGCAATATTTGCCTCTCTTTTAACTCCTCTGTTATATCATACATACAACTGTAGAAATATTCAAAGTAAAATAAAAATTTTACCTATAAAATCCCTCTGCTTAAATCCCTCCAATGACTTCCCACCATGTACAGGATAGATGTACTATAGAATGAGAAAACAAGGTCCTCCAGACTTGAAATCTGCCTGTTTCACTAACTGAACCCTGACTACACATTGACTTCCACTTCGTGCTTGACCAAGAACAAAACAATCCTGGTATCCTTAACACGTGACAGTTAGTGTCCTTGTTCACTGTTTTCTCATCTGAAGTACCATTCACTTCTCTTCATAACATTTCAGGATGAGTTAGATGTCTTGCATCAAAATCTGCATAATTTCTGGTACCTTTATCAATCACTTCATTTATTTACATCATTATACATAACAATCTATGCAGGTGACTAAATAATTCATTAAACTATGAGATACTTGAGAATAGAGGATATGTCTTACTTACATTTCATTTCGATCTATAGCAGATACATAAAACTTAGTAATCATCTATAAATATGTGTCAAATGAGTAAACTGACCCTAAGCAGAATCATATCTTGAAACTCAGTTTCTTTGCCTATATTCCTTCCACAGGTGTCAAACACAAGGCCTGTGGGCCAAATCCAGCTTTCTGCCTTGTTTTATGCCGCCCGGCACCTTATTTCTACCCAGCGGCAGTGCCGAGCTCCTTGCACCTAGTAAGGAGTAGTTACATTTATACAGTCTTAAAATTATATTCAGCCCTTTGAAGGCACCCATAAGGCTGAGGTGGCCCCTGGTGAAAATGAGTTTGACACCTCTGCATATGGCTTGACATTTACTTCCATCGGACAAGCTCCAAATTATACCAAATTCACTAGCTAGAGTTTGCTTTTGTATGGACAGATAAAATAATTATTGCTATATTAAAATCTTACTTTTGTACCCTGCCCATATGATTGGATACCCTGGCATCACGTGAGCTTCAAATGACACTTGGGCACTATATTATAGGCCCAGGAAATGCTATCTAAATTTTCTGGAATTAGTTCCTTTAATTAAGTTGGTATCTTCTAGCCCATAACTCTCTTATAGAATAGATTCCTGCATATAATCCCAGCTATCATTCTTTGCTCATTCAAGTAACCAGTAATGTCTCATAATCAAGGCTGTTCCATATTATAACAATAGACACAAAATACTGGCATTTCTACCCCACAGTGGGATCAAGAATATAGCCATGATAACAGCACAAAACAATTCAAAGAAATTCATTTGGAGCAACAATATAGTGTGGGTGGAAATCTAAGTATAATTTCTTGTTGTTCTCTGTATTCAAAATCACTGGTGCCAATTGTGAGCTTTTTTACAAAGCAAACAAAAATTGTGTGGAAAGTGCACTCCATTCAATATTTCTCTATTAAGTTTTGGTCTCATTTCAAAATTGGTAGAACCAAGGCTTGTTTTTCAATACCTTGACTGATAGCTTCAAATTATGATTTAGGACAAATTATGAAGAACTACATTAGTTGTACTTGTGCCTTAAAAAGTATACTGAGCCTTGGCTGGTGTGGCTCAGTGGATTGAGTACTGACCTGAGAACCAAAGGTCACTGGTTCGATTCCCAATTGGGGCACATGCCTGGGCTGCAGGCCAGGTCCCCAGTAGGGGGCATGTAAGAGGCAAACACACATTGATGTTTCTCTCCCTCTCTTTCTCTCTCCATTCCCCTCTCTCTAAAAATAAATAAATAAAATCTTTTAAAAAATATATTGATTTTCATTAATTAGGGGCATTGAATTAAGTTGTTATTGGGGAAAAGAAACTTAAATGCATAATATAAAAGACCTGAATGTTTAAATAAATACTACTTAGAGTTTAAGTACCTAGAATTCTTAAATTTGAATTATAACTTGTTTTCTTTTTATGATATACATAGGAGGAAAAGAAAGCAATAAAATATCTAAATTTAAAGATACTTTGGGACACTAATTTACTTTTTGGTTTGCTTTAAGTGAACATTTTTACAGTTCATTTGAGATTTTTTTCTAATAAACAAAAATTAAACAATTATATATATGCTATAGATATGAACATCATTTTATATGTATTACTTCTTATATATCTTTGGATTTCAAATATATTTTTTAATTTTTTTAAATTTTATTTTTTAATTATAGTTTACATTCAATATTATTTTGTATTAGTTTTAAGTGTATAGCATAGTGGTTACATGATCATATACTTTATAAAGTGATCCTTCAATATTTCCAGTACCCACCTGGCATATATAGTTATCACAATATTATTTGACTATATTCCCTACACTATACCTTACATCATGGTACATGTACTATACCATTACTATTTTGTAACTACCAATTTGTAGTTTTTAATAAAAGTTATACTTCAAATTCAAGAATTCTAGGTACTTAACCTCTAAGTAGTATTTATTTAAAAATACAGGTCTTTTTACATAAATGGGAGAATAAACAAATGGGACTTCATCAAAATAAACAGCTTATGCATGGCAAAAGAAAACATCAACAAAATGTAAAGGGAACAAACTGTATAGGAAAACATATTTGCCAATCATACCTCAGACAAGAGTTTGAGCTCCAAAATATATAAAGAACTCACATGTCTCCACTCCAGGAAGACAAACAACCTAATTAAAAAATGGACAAAGGACCTGAACAGACACTTCTCCAAGGAGGACATACACAGGGCCTAGAGACATATGAAAGGATGATCAGCATCACTAGCCATCAGAGAGATGCAAATTATTTACTTGTTTCTTTGTTTTGTTGTTTAGGTTCCTGTTAAAGGTGAGATCATATGGTATTTGTCTTTCATTGCCTGGCTTATTTCGCTTAGCATAATGCTTTCTAGCTCCATCCATGCTGTTGCAAAGGGTATGAGCTCCTTCTTTCTTTCAGCTGCATAGAATTCCATTGTGTAAATGTACCAAAGTTTTTTGATCC
>CM052539.1:75576890-75616979 GCA_028533065.1 Trachops cirrhosus
ACACCTGGGTTGTTTCCGGCAGAGACAACCTAGAGAGATGCAAATTAAAACCATAATGAGATACCACTTTACACCAGTCAGAATGGCCATCATAAACAAATCAACAAACGACAAGTGCTGGTGAGGCTGTGGAGAAAAAGGGACCCTAGTACACTGTTGGTGGGATTGCAGACTGGTGCAGCCACTGTGTAAAACAGTATGAAATTTCCTCAGAAAACTAAACATGGAACTGTCTTTTGACCCAGCAATACCACTGCTGGGATTATACCCTAAGAATCCTGAAACACCAATTCAAAAGAACCTATGCACCCCAATGTTCATAGCAGCACAATTTACAATAGCTGAGTACTGAAAGCAACCTAAGTGCCCATCAGTAAATGAATGGATCAAAAACTATGAGACATTTACATAATGGAATACTGCACAGCAGAAAGAAAGGAGCTCCTACCCTTTGCAACAGCATGGATGGGACTGGAAAGCATTATGCTAAGTGAAATAAACCAAGTTCCGGGTGGTGAAGGACAAATACCATATGATCTCACCTATAAGTGGAACCTAATCAACAAAACAAACAAACAAGCAAAATATAACCAGAGACATTGAAATAAAGAACAAACTAACATTAACCAGAGAGGAGGGGGAGAAGCTTAATGGGGGAAAAGGGTAAGAGTCATTAAGGAACAGTTATAAAGGACCCATGGACAAAGTCAAAGGTGGGTAGGATTGAGGGTGGGAAGTGGGGATGGGTGGGGCAGGTGGAATGGTGAGGGGAAAATGAAGACAACTGCATTTGAACAACAGTAAAAAATATAAATAAATAAATTTTGTTTTTCAACTTTAGTTTACATTCAATATTATTTTGTATTAGTTGTAAGTGTATAGCATAGTGGTTAGACAGTCACATATTTTATAAAGGGTTCCCTTTATATTTCCAGTACCCACCTGTCATCATACATAGTGATTAAAATATTATTGACTATATTCCCTATGCTGTACTTTACATCCCCGTGACTATTTTGTGACTTCCAATTTGTACCTTTTAATTCCTTCATCTCTTTTACCCAGTCTCCCAACCCTTCTCTCCTCTGGTAACCATCAATCTGTTCTCCGTGTCTATGAGTCTTTCAATTCTGTTTGTTTATTTTGTTCTTTAGATTTCACATATAAGTGAAATTGTATGTTATTGTTCTTTTTCTGACTGATGTATTTCACTCAGCTTAATACCCTCTAGGTCCATGTTGTCACATGTTAAAATTTTATTCTTTTTGAGCCTGACCAATATTCCATTCCATATGTGTACCACTACTTTTCTACTCCTTCGTCTATTGATGAACACATGTTGCATTTATATCTTGGCTATTATAAATAGTGCTGTAATGAACATAAGAATGCATATATTCTTTCAAATTAGTGTTTTGGGTTTCTCTGTATATATATACACATAAGTGTAATTGCTAAATCATAGTCTATTCCATTTTTAATTTTTTGAGGCCCTTCCATACCCTTTTCCATAATATCTGCACCAATCTGCATTCCCATCAACAGTGTATGAGAGTTCCATTTTCTCCACATCCTCACCAACACTTGTTGTTTGCTGATTTATTTATACTGATCAATAGATAAGTGGATTAAAAAGATGTGGTAAGTGTATACAATAGAATATTACTTGGCCATAAAAATTACATCTTTCCATTTGCAATAGCATGGATGGATGTAGAGGGTATTATGCTAAGTTAAATAAGTCAATGAGAGAAGGACAAATATATAATTTCACTCATATGTAGAAATATTTTAATCATATTTTACTATTTAGGAACATATATAAAGAATGTAGTTGTTTTCAAGTTATTAACTTAATAATTCAATATTTAATCAAATATTGGTGTATTAAATAAGTCTACACTTTGACAAATAGCATTTGCTTCATCTCAAAAGGCAACAAATCCATTTTCCAGACTATGCATTACACTATGATCAGTCCTACTACAGGTTTTAAACACCAGTCATTCCTCTTTTGTCAATTATCTTTATTAATATGAGCACTTCAGGATTTATAGACAATTTAAAAGCAAAATAAATGGAAGATGCATTAATTCTGTCTTGTACATTATAAATTTCTAAAAATACATATTCATTTTTTAATTACCTCAGAAAAATAGAATATAAGAAAATGCACACTGATTCTACAGGAAGGGATCTTAATGATAACTGTGGGTGTTAAGAAATGATTTGTCAATGTCAGCGTTTTTAAATCTCCAATTACCCTAAGAGTTCAGAAAATGATACATCATTGTCTATTTATGCACTTCTAAACACACACTCACAGTTATTGAAGGCAGCTGTTTAGAATCGGAAAATATATACTCATGCAAATTGTAATGATTCCAGACTGCCCAATGTAGGAATATTTTATCCATGCAATTAATAAACTAAAATTAATTGAGGACCATGGAGCCTCTTTGTGCTGTGAGGGCTCTTGGGAAGCAGAGGGAGGGGAAGCAGTGCTGAACCACGAGAGATTTTATCCCGAAGTCAATGAGGATGGAGTAGGGAAAGAGAGATCCCAGGGTGTCTATTTGCTTCCATAACAAAAGGAAAGAGTAGTTTAAAAAAGGGGGTTATGAAAAAATTGCGAGCATTATTATTATTTTCATAAACATTAAATACTCATCTACAAAGTTCCATGAACTCTACAAAGTATAGCCCAGGTGTCATGTCCTCTGTTAAATCTTTCCTGATCTGTCAGCCTGAGCTACAACTGCAGTTGCTCTCCTGTGTATCTCTATAGCTGGGATATTGTGTGAACACACTTCTTTACAGCACTTACCACTCCATTGAATTAAACTTCTATGAAATTTGCCTGTCCTCATAAACTCCAGGATCTTTGCCAGCAGACACTGTCATTCAATAAACATGATAGGCATTCAATAAACAGACACTGGAAAGATGACTGAGACCCAACCAGAGACATTAAGTAATATGTCAACCTGAGTAGTTGAACCATGGACTGTGATAATAGGGAGCCAAAAAGGCAGGTGTCACAAATTCAAATTCCTAGTATGTTCCCAAGAAAGTGACAAAAATGTAACAGGTAAAATTACATATATATTAGATATATAAATATTTAAATATATATTTAACATATTAAATATATAAGTATATATATTCCAGTATAAAAAGAAAAGCTAAAATATAAGCCCTAAGGTTCATGATAAACCCCAATCAATGGATGGTCACAGTATCAGGGAGGCAAAAGGGCACAATGTATATTATGGGAAAACTATCTCCTGGCTCAAGGATATGCTTCTTTCAAGTCTATTGTCACACAAGAAAATCTGAGTTCAGTATTGCCAGACATACCAATTTCTAAGAAAAGCCAGAAATTGAATATTGACATGACATATCACAGTTTTAATATGTTGGCTTAAAAAATAGTATGAGCCTGCCCTGGCTGGTGTGGCTTGGTGGATTGAGTGGTGGCCTGTGAACCAAAGGGTCTCTGGTTCGATTCTCAGTCTAGGATGCATGCCTGGGTTATAGGCCAGGTCCCCGGTAGGGGACACATGAGAGGCAACCACACATTAATGTTTCTCTCCCTCTCTTTCTCCCTTCCTTCCCCTCTGTGAAAAATCAATAAATAAATAAAATTTTTAAAAAATAAAATGAATTTAAAAAAAAGTGAGCCAAACAGGCTGAATCAGTACTTTGGGAGCTCAGTTTCAAGCCAGCTTGCTTTAGTATTCCAGGCTGATGCACAAGCATATTCACATCTGGTTCCCAAGGACTGAAACCAGAAGCATGGTGGCAATGACATATATAATAATTTTATAATCTCCTAATATGTTTCTTATATTGGACTTTCCTGGGTGAATTACCATGGCACAGCCAAGTCAGTTCATGTATTAGCAGCTCTACATTCCAAATGTTATTATTACTTCTCTTTTACTTTACCACTGTTGTTGAGTTCCTATTTCCTACTACATTTCCCATAATTCTTCACTACATTCATTCCACCCACCTGGCTCTTTTTTCGCCCTCCCTAGAATCCACAGGCCACAGAAATACCTGATTTCAAAGAGATATTCCCATTCTATGCTGATGCCACCTAGGAGGGTAAATGCCCATTGTCACACTGCTGAATGGAGAAAGGTAAGAGAAATCATTGCAGATCTTTATATACTAATCTTTTAAAACATTTTGAAAAGACAGAAATGTTTTATATTTCAACCAGTATCTTAGTTCCTCATTTTTTGTTTCATCTCAAATAAAAATGCAATAATTTTTTTTGAATGATAGAACTGGAGCATGTACTCAAAACGTGACACCAATAAGATTGCAGGGAATACTGAAGGAAGTCTCCCGTGAGACTGACAGGAACTCCAACTCTATCGGCTTGGAATAGAAATCTTGCACAAATAAATGAACTACAAAGAAAAAATTAAGCTGCTATCCGGCCTGATTGATGTGCCGTTATAACAAGACAAAGAGAAATAGATTCATTTAAGTTAGGCTAGAGGTGTAGTTTTTCCATAGCTATCATCAGAAAGCATATATTAAGTTCTTATTCTCAAATCATTTCATGATATGAAATCTTTTCACATCTTGCAAGTAGGGAATCAACAGTTAAGATAAAAATGTGAAGTACACACGCACACAAAAATTGAATGACTAAAAAAAGTTTAGTTAGGTCATAAAAGGATTTTCCTTTTAACTAGAACGAGAGTATAATCAGGTAATTCTGTCTTCAACTAGTGGAGGTTCTGGTTCTGTATCAATTGCATGCATTTGAAAGTTCTATTTGATTATTTACTGTCTAGGATTGATATAAAAGTGGTATTTTATGCCATGTATGTGGTTAACCCAGCTGTAAACCATTAAATCTCTATTTAATAATTAGCAGTGTTCTCATAAAAACAATAAGATACATGCATTATTTGTTTTCAGTACAGCTTTGCATAATTATAATAATATGAAATTTGATCTATTAAGCTACTAATTAAATATGAAATACTTAATGTGAACCAGAGAGTTGCAGTTTAAAATTGCACAAGTGTCCATTGTGTGGTCATTACCTTAACTGCCCTTCCTCCAAAGCATAGGGAGTCATCCATAAAATGCATTAGAAGAAAAAGGGATATTAAGAAACAATGATAGCCACACAGAAGTTGTGGGTTAGTCAATAGTGTTACACTTTTCTAGGCAAGTAGGAATATCTAATTTGTGTCTGACCCCCTGTCCAAGCTCCTACTCTGTGTGTCTGAAGATGTGAATACTTAATAAAATGGCCCCAAACAGTCAGGAAAAGCAAAAGAGAAGCAGTTTATGTGACTAGATTATTGAAAATATCAAATAAAGTACTCCCAAAAGACTAAGAGGTGGGTTTTCCAACTTCCAATTAGAAAGTCTATCTTTATGAAGACTCATATCATTGGCAAGAAATCAGTCAGATATTCTTATTTTTCTTTTCCAATTTAGCTTCAATGTATTATTAAATACAATCTTACCACTTTATTCAGAATTTATCACTTTATTCTGTTCAATAATTTAGAATTTTCTACAGTATTAAATCCAACCTTATACATTTCTCAAGGCCTTTACATACTAGCCTTTGCTACTTTTAGCATAATGATGATGGTGAAAAACATAAAGGCTAATATTTTCCCTAGGTATTGTACTAAATGTGTCACATTATCTTATTTAATTCACTGAGGGGGAGAGACAGAAGAGACAGAGACAGACAGAGAACAGGCTGTGGGGCTGTGAGAGGTAACCTAACTTGGCTTGAGTCTCACTGTTTCTGTGCTGCAAAGCTGAACAAAAACCAAGGTTATATGATTCAGAACCATTGTTCTTCACCTTTCACTGTATGCTACAAACTTCACATTATTCCAACACTCTTCAAAACCTCCTTTGTACTTCAAATGAATCAGACCAGACTCTTTTGTGTACTTAGTATTGACTTATTCTTTTCTAAGTGCCTTAGTTTTTATGCTGTTTTGTCTCTTAAAGTGTGTAATTTGTCAATTAATCAAATACTCCTCTTTCAAGGTGTGTGACACATCTTCTTCACAGCTATTCCATCTCAAATGCATACCTTAGACCTAAGATTTATTTATATTTTTATACTGCCTAGTGTAGGTACAAAGGTGATTACCTTTCAATAAATGTATTTCCTGAAAGCATTAATAGTAAAGACACAAATAGTCCATTATAAAATTGAGTGTTGTCATGCACAGTAGATCCCTTATACAAAAGATATATTTGCTGCCAGACATATTTCCTGTGCCAGATTTTTCATCAACAACAAATTTTTTAAAACTTTTTTTATTTATTTTCAGATTGCCCTTGGTCTGTTTCCAATTTTTTTCTTAAGAGCTTCCAAATTTAATTTTAACTTCAAGTGTTGCTGCCCAGTACAAGCAGTGTAGAACCAGAACAGGAATTTTCCTTGCAGAGAAATAGGATCCACTTAATTGGAGATGAAGAAGGGAATTATTCTGAGGTTCTCCCCATCCTCAGGAATGGCAGGCTCCACTCTTCTTCTGGCTTTTCTTCTCCAGTGTCCTTGCTTTTCTTCTCCTTTTACCCTTAGACTCAGGTTCATTCACATGCTTGGGGAAACTCCTGGCTTGGCAATGATACATAGGAGAGCTCTTTGTGACAAGCTGATGGACTCACTAAAGCTCCAGCCAAGTTGATTGCATGTTATTCTGACATCCTTATCCACAATTCTCACCATCTGATGCTCAACTCCTTTTTGCCTCTCCGATATATAATTGGCAGGGAATGGGTGATTGCGAAATTGTCAGTCTGGTGGTGAAGGTTGAGTCTGCTCTGTACCTTCAGCAGTCCTGACTACTAGCATGATTACCGTTTCTTTATGCTAGGCAACATCAAGCATATAGATATTACCTCAAGGAAGTCAATTTAGATTCATTGTGTGATTGTACTTACAGAAAAGGTAGCATATCATGGTGATTGAATGAACTCTGGACTCAGATTGCTTATGTTCAAGTCCCAGCTTTGATACGTACAGACTGTATGTATGACTTTTGATCACTTATTTGGCTTCTAAATATCTCTTTTCAGGTATAAAACAGAGAAGATGATAAGACCTGTGTGATATGTTTTTTGTAAGAATTAAAATGAGTTAAAACACGTCAAGCATGTTGAGTAATGATAGCTCTCAACAGTGTTACCTATTATTGTTTTATATTTGTTGACTAAATAAATAAATTTTAAAATAATAAATGCATTGTATAATACAATTTGTGTCTCTTTATCAAGACTGAAAACTTCTTGAGGGAGAAAGCAGGTATTGCTCAACTGTGTACACCTGCAGCTCATTGTACATTCCAGGGGGCAGTACATTGTAAGCCCACAATGACTACTTGCTGAAAGGAAAGAAGTTGTGGTAATTAAAGATAAGGGGTAAAGTGAAGTAGAATTTAAAAGTTGAAGGAGACCAAACTGTGTAGGAGTAATGAGACTATTATATTGGTAGGTTTGTCCTCATCAATGTCGAAGTCATACTCATAGTGATGGCAGTAGTCAAAGTGGAGAGAGATATTGTAAAACAGGTGTCAGATTTCTCAGGAAAGAATATAAGTGTGAGTGAAAATTATAAGAAAACATTAGTATAGAGATTACCATAGAGATTAGTATAGATATTAGCATAGAGAATGTTGGCATAAACCACACATAATGAGTTTTCCATGAAGAGCAAATTCTATTATCTGCTGATACCTGGGAAAATAGAGAAATGCCAATAATATTAATGTGGTATATAAAGTATCATTTAAAATGCCTTTTTTAGCCCTGGCTGGTGTAGCTTAGTGGATTAAGCATGGGCCTGTGAACCAAGAGATCACGGTTCGATTCCCAGTCAGGGCACATGCCTGGGTTGCAGGCCAGTTTCCAGCAGGGAATGCACAGGAAGCAACCATACATTGATATTTCTCTCCCTCTCTCCTTCCCTTCCCCTCTGAAGATAAATAAATAAAATCTTAAAAAAAATAAAAAAATAAAATAAAATGCCTTAAAAAAAAAAATCTTCACCCAAGGATATACTTAATGATTTCAGAGAGAAAGGAAGTAAGAGAGTGAGAGAGAGCATTGATGTGAGAAATATTGATTGGTGACCTCCCATTTGAGCCCTGACTAGGGATCAAACATGCAACCTAGGTATGTGCTCTGACCAGAGATTGAACCCATAACTTTTTGCTTTATGGGATGATACTCCAACCAACTGAACCACCCAGGAAAAACTCCTTATCTCCTCTAAAACATCCTAAAGTAATTTATAAAACAGAGCTCTTGATTTTGTTCGTTTGTTCCCACCAAAATATATACAAATCAACAGGAACAATGTTATGGGCTGTGTTTCTTAAAAGTTCAGACTTTCATGTCCTAATCTCCAATATCTCATAATCTAACTGTATTTGGAGATAGGACCTTTAAAGAGATAATTACCTACGTTAAAATTATCATTAGAGTGATTTCTAATGCCACATGAGTAGTTTCCTTATAAGAAGTACCATGGATATAGACAGATACAGTGGGAAGACTATGTGAAATATGGGGAGGTGGTTGAGAATAATAAAAATGGAAAAATAGAGAGAAGCTAGTTTTAATGTTTTAGGCATATGTAAACTAAAATCCAAATGTTCAGACACCAGATGTGATTAGTATATGTACATAATCAACAGTCCACTCAAGTACCAAAAATTGTTCTCAGGAAAGTGCTCCTTGTAGCCCCAAGAGTCCTTAGCATAAATACTTGAAGAGTTGACTAGCATTGAAGATGTTTCTCCCTGATGGGATTAATAGCAGCCTCTGTTGTTTCAGAGACCTCAGGCTTCCATGGTGAAACTGGATGGTGATGAGGAGCAATAAGCCTTGAAAACAACCCTGCTCAGGTGTTAGAGGGAGAGTTCTGTAATACCAACGAGTACCTACCTGCCTTAGAATGATTGGCAGAGGAACATTCTGAAGAAAGACCAATCAAGGTGCCGTATAACACATAAAGCTCAGAAAGAGACATAAGGCAATAATTTACACATGTTACAGTTTTGGTGTATCCTGTACCTTCCAGACTGCTCTGGAACTGCATGTTGAACTAAGTTATATCCTGGATGGAAATGTGAGGAAAAAGGAAATAACGATAGATAAGTGCGACTGATAGATAGGTCAGGTAGATACAGAGACTGATCGCCACCTCAGGGGAGCTTGAGATCAGGAGAACCTTCTTGAGTCCTGATAGAAGCCAGTGATCATTCACTTGCTGTGTAGAGCTACTCATGTTCAGTCACTGGTTATGGCAATAACACCAACGGACCAACGGGGGACTCTGCCAATAGCCAGCTAAGAGAAGAGATGCCTGCCTCTCCCCTCCCATTTCTCAACATTCGTATTCCTCAAGTTTGATTCCCACATAAAAATGTTTCTGATGAGTAAAAACAGAAAGAAAAAATGGTAAGGGATGCACCTATGAGCACAATTGATCTTTTACTCAATCTTTCTTTTTTTAAAAGATTTTATTTATTTATTTTTAGAAAAAGGAAGGGAGGGAGAAAGAGAGAAACATCAATGTGTGGTTGCCTCTCACATGCCCCCTACTGGGGACCTGGCATATGCTCTGACTGAGAATCGAACCAGTGACCTTTGGTTCACAGGTTGATGCTCAATCCATTGAGCCACACCAGCCAGGGCTTTTACTCAATTTTTCTATGCAAAGTCTTTTGACTTTTAACAATATATTATTTTACAATGTCAACATTTTTGTTTAATATACACTTTTGTTTAAATATAAGCTTTTGTTTCTTAGGTTGAAATTTATAGCATAACTTGCCCTTTATTTGTAATGGCTTTCAATAGCTTCATTTTCAACCCCCCCTCAACAATTCCTTTTATTTGTTACATAGAAAAGAGATACCAAAGATAAATTAAAACTAGTTTTTTCCCAGATAAATAACATGAATATTCTAATTTGCA
Organism: Trachops cirrhosus; assembly: GCA_028533065.1. NCBI lineage: Eukaryota > Metazoa > Chordata > Mammalia > Chiroptera > Phyllostomidae > Trachops > Trachops cirrhosus. The sequence continues at coordinate 75,586,884 of CM052539.1, forward strand.
GAGAATAAGCAAGGTAAATACTGAAATAATTGGCAAACACAAAGTCTACTCTAAGGTGTGGTTCTAATATTAAGCTTGTTCAGCAGCAGCAGGAAGGAAAATGCAGTCATCTATGGTATCAGGAGACTCCCATTCTAATCCCTGATGAGTTGACTACTTTCAACATAAATTTTGCTGTGCATTCTCTCTTCTCTGGGCCTCAGATATATAAAACAAGGAATTAGGTCTAGGAAATACCTGTATCCCTTCCAATGACACTTAGAGTTGGGAATGACCCTACATGGTTATTAACTAAAGGAGTGATATCTCTGACCATTGAGCAGTTCCTTGGTCCTTTGTGAAATCCCATTTTATAATACACTGAAATGTAAAAATGTTTCAAGATAGAATAAGATATAAAACTAAAAAGAAAAGTTTAAGCATTTATTCCATGTAGGGAAATACATTAAATAGAAAAGTTATTACTAAAGCAAAATCCATAAGGGTAAGGAATGAATCTGTCATATTTGTTGCTCTACTGTCAGTGCCTGTCTCAGAATGACATTTAAGAAGCAATCAAATACTATTGGTTAGATGTATGAATGAATGAATGAATGGACAAATAAATTCATCACACTGAAATAATGTTTGTTAAAATAAAAAGGTAAGTTACTATACTAGCTTCCTTTTATCCAATGTCACCTCCACCCTGCAAGGACACAGGCCAATGTAGGCATAAGGCAGGGTGGGCATAAATAGTGCATTCTCTGCCTCAGAACCTAGACAACCCAAGGCACTGTGCCCCATGAGTGACCACTGCACTTCGATATTGGATCTGTAGTCCCAGAATAGGAACATTTAACCCCAGTTTTGGCCATGAGCTTCTGCATTAGCCAAAATGTATCCCCTTTTGCTAATAATAGTTTCAAATGCCTTGTTTCAGAGCCTGTGTCTTCTCTCTCACCATTATTATGACTGTTACTTAGATTCACGTTTCTGCCTTGGTCACTGTTTTATGCTCTGATTTCAGTAAGTTGCCAGCTTCCACCATGTCCCAATTTTATTGGGAACCCATGCAGGTTTTCAAGTTTCTATATCTGTATATGAGAATCTTCACCTAAATTTTAATTCCAAGCAAGGCCTTTTTATCCACAGTCATCAGTTTTCTCCATCCAATATTTATGTTATTTATCTAGAATTCTGAATGTTGCACACCTGGCTTTCCTATCCTGTGGCTATTTTTGGCTTCCTATATAGTCTTCTCGGTGCCTTGCTCTGAACTGAGAGTGTGGCTGGAATGTTTCAGGGCAGCAAGAACATGTGTGAATGAATTGGAGGGAGAGGCTACAAAAAGGAAGTGCTAGTATTATCTTATGAGGAAGAAGGCCAAGGATACGTATCCAAAGAAGTACTTTGGTTTTTACTCTGAGACAGATAAAAATAATATTGGAGGATTTTGAGAAAAAGAGAAATTATCTCAGTTTAGTTTTGAATGGTGATGCTGATTGTGTTGAAAAAAGACTAAAGAGGACAAAGGGTGGATCAGGGAGACAACAAAGATCTGCAATAATACAAGCCAGAAATGAAGTTGGACTAACGTGGTGTCAGAAATTGTAGTGACTGGGTTTTGTGTGTAATTTGAAGGTGAACCCAACAGGATTTGCTGGTGGTTTAGATGGAGCTGAGGGTGAGGGTATAGAACAAGAAGGGATTCAAGGCTGACCCCAATGTTTAAGCCTAAGGAACTGGAAAAACAGAGTTGTCATAAAGTGAGATGGGAAGACTGTTAGAGCAAGTTTGGCATGGCTTAAGAATCAGAAATTCAATTTTAGACATGTTAACATTGAGATGATTATATGTCTTTCAAGTAGATTATATGTCTTTCAGGTGGAAATGTTAAGTAAGCAGTTGGATATGAGTTTGAAGTCAGGGAAGAGATCCAGAAATGAAATATAAGTCTGGAGTCATCAGCATATCAATGGTATTTAAAGAGAGAGGGTGGATGCAGTCACTAGGAAGGTGGTTGTAGATGAAATGAGAATGTGACTTGAAGGAGTAGCAAACCTGCAAAGGAAAACAAGAGTAAGGAACCAAAGATGTAAGAGGAAAACTAGATGAATATGGTGGCTTGTAAGTTAATAATAAAAAGTGAGTCAAAAAATTTATATCATGATTATATAGGTTCATATACACAAATGCATAAGCAAATATATGGATGTCTATGTGTGCGTGTATGTATGTTTACATAGAGGTGTTTTTATTTTATAAAATAAGATTACACTATACCAAATCATCTAAAATCTGCTTCTAAAAATTAATTTATTATGGTAAAAAGTTTATATTGTCTTTACTCTTAAGATTAAAGATGTTCTATTTTCAAGTAGTTTGCTTTCCAGCATTATTAACAAAGTATCAGGATGAACTTCTGTTGGTTTGTTTTATTTTAAAGCATAGTACAGAAAAATGTTGACCATGCATTTTTAAAATATCACTTGGTATCTTCTATTTAGTTAGCAAAAATCCTCTTTGTAAAATTAAGAAACCAGGGAAAAACCAAAACAAGTAATAAAGGAGTAAAAAAAATAGGAAAATATCAAATTCTTCTTATTTTTGATTATTGCTATTTGTACATATCAATGGATGCTGATTCTCTTTTATTAGAATGAGGAAATAGCTGTGAATAGAACAGAAATCTTATGACAAAATTCTGAAACAGCTGACATTTTCTGCTTCTTTTACCAGAGATGCAGTACTGCATTTCTCAGATTCTAACATCTGTTTGTGTCACACAGACAACCTCAATGACAAATCACCTAAGTGAAGCTCCAAGATCTTCATTAGATAGGAGAGATGGCAAATAAGTAAATTAACAGTGGTTGCAATGCATTACTATTAGCACATGTAAGACAGCAACAATATGAAGCATTATTTCACTGCATATGGAAAACATTGAATGAGTTGAAGGCAATCTAGTAGAAGATACGAATCAATTGTCCCTGACAGACTCTTTTCAATGCCCTCAGATTTCTCCTAAATGAGGGAACTTTTAAAACAGTAAATTAACTATTTCATCTACTAAAACATAAATTAAAATCAAATAAACAATTATTGAACATTGACTACATACCAGAAACTGTGGTGGGCAGTTTATACTTTCTATAATGTTTCCTATCACTCACTGGTGTTCAGAGTGAAATTTATAGGAATAGTCAATTAAAAGTAATTGTGCCAAAGAGAAGAACAAAACTGTTACAATGCATAGTTTAAGGACTTTATTAATTGGAAGTAAGTACACTGGCAAACGCAATTTTTCAATCAATAATTCTTATGACCTAAGTGTTATAACAAATGAGACATGTCTTTTTAAAATTTCTGAGTATTTTCAAGACATAAAAGCAACCTTAAAATTGCTTGTAATGAAAGACTTTCACTGAAAATAACAATAGAGATGAACAAAGTTAATTATTTTTTGTTTTCTTCAACTACCCTTTGAAATGTCATTGTTCTTTTTCATCTCTATTGTTGATTTTGAAAAATCAGCTGGATTGGAGTCAATTTCATGTGCAACCATGCTTCCTGAATAGATCTGTAGTAAATAAGTAAAAAAGAATTTCATGTTGCAAAATGATTTGTAAACTGGTATTCACTCAGACCAAGCATGCAATCTCTGCTCCGCCAGTAATTGATCATTTAATCTTGTCTTTGCGGTTCCTGTTCCCTCTGTTGCTTTTTTGTAAAATGAAGAAGGAAACCAAGATTATGTACTCACAGAAGAACAAGACAATGAGATGCTGAGGTGTAACTTGTAGATCAGAAATTTATTTGATTGGAGTATCTCTTTGTGGGTAGGTACAGAATATTTTCTTTGATAACATTGTAATTAAGAGAGGAAATTATCAGGATATGTGAGACTTGTTTGTACTTTTAGGACTTATGATTACCCTTTGTAGGCTCTTTTTTTCCCTTTGTTTTCTTTTCCTATAGAGATTATTTCTCTTTTAATTTGTTCTGTTTCATCTGAGTATTTTTGTTTGTTTTCTGATTATACATTGCCAATATTTAGGGGAAAACTCTCTTCATTCTCTTTTCTTGCCTTTATATTTTTTTTCTTTGCACTTTCTCTGAGTTGATTTTCCCCAGTGTCAGTTGTGTTCTTTAACAACAATCACGTTTTAATTTCTTATGTTATTTTTTGAAATTGGTGGACTTTTTAAAAAATATTTTTTATGTTTGTATCCCCTACACCACAATAAATGTTTGCTGAATGACCAGCTTTCAGCCCTGTCTTATCTTGTTGGTTCATGTTTCTTTTCTATAGATGCCAGTCTTTTTTGCATCTTGCCAAGAAAGATTTCTTTTCTTTCAGAAAATAATTTTCAAAATTAAACCCTTGCTCTCATTCTTTATGACAGTTTTTGCCTTTTTGAAGGTCTCATTTTTATTTGTTTGCTTGTTTTCTTTGTTGAATACTCAGTTACCCTAGGATGTGGTGTGATGAGTCTGGGCTTAGACTTGGGTGGAGCTGAAATTTTCATCCCCTTCACTGTGTGCTTATTCTGCTCTAGGGTACTATGAACATCCCCGCTTGAATCTAGATCAGGAAGCCAGACCGATGCACAAGGATTCTAATTCACTTTGTGATATCCAGTAGAGATTTATCGAAAGTTGGCCTGGTGGACTGAGGCTCACTTGTCTGCAGGTTCTCTGACTTGGGAGATCCCCTGTTCTTTTCTCAGGCTGTGGGGAATTGATTTGATGGCTGAACCAGTCCTTGTGAATCTTATTATGATTACAAGACGCCCTTAGCAATATTAATGAAAAAATTTTTGAAAGAGACAAAGTTTATTACTTACAAGATCTGGAAATACACGGCACAGGTACAGCCATACAACGAGGTCACAGGGAGAGAGAGAGAAAGAATGAGAGAGATGGGCCTAGGGTTCTACTTTCACTGGAGTTAAGGAAGGGAGTCTAGGATTTCACAGGCTCATTCTGCATTGGTGAAATTAAAACATAACAGTGGGAATTTAAAGTTGGGAAGAGAAAACACAAGTGGCCCAAATGGTCACTTAATCAAAATCAACCAAGATCTCTGAAAACAAAGCAGTGAGGAGTGCTGGCTTTCTTTATCTACTTGTGTGGCTGGCAGTGCAGCCTCCCTGAAGTGGGTGTCTCATCAATCAAAGCTTAAGTGAGGCACTTGATTACAAAAAAGAAAAACCAGCTTCAGGGCTTATACTTTATTATTCTTACACTAAACATAAAGATATGAAACACTATCCCTCAAAGCATGCAATGCTTCTGGTGTTCTTCCTATATTTTCTGATAAGTTTTCCTCTGACAATTTAGAATCACATGTTACGGTGTGTTTCTGTGTCATGTCCTAATTCCTGCCATATTGCCTACTGGGTGTTGTATCATTACAAAAAAAACAAACAAACAAAAAAAAACACACACACACACAAAAACTAATGGAAGCAGAGTGGGGTGACCGGGTCAGTGAGCAAAGTTGGTGGTGGAACATTTGGGAGTATGAATGGCAATTTTGTGTATCATGGTATGAGAGAGGAACAACAGGATAGTGATGAGATCTGTATCTTCCCCAAGTTCTCTTGCAAAAAAAGTGGGGAAATGGGTGAAACATGAGGAACAAGGTGCTTTCCTGCGGTGCTCTCATTTAGAGGGTGGAGGTGTGGTGGGTATTCTAAGGACAACATGTCTCTCAACACACCACCGTGGACATGCACTAAGTGGGAATGGGCCTGGGCTCTCACAAATAAGTCTCTTTTACATTTAGTTTACCCTAAGTTTTTGCCATTTTAGTCTTTTTAAAATATTTTCATGGATCTTTACTGTGAAATTAAGGGGAGACATATCATTCACTACAGAATATCTACATATAGACACATTTGAAGCTCATCTTAAATCAAAGCCACTATTTCAGATTGCTGGTTATATGTGCCTATATTTCCTCTGTTTTCTGTGACAGTTATTAGCTTGAACTGTAAAAATTTGAGAGTGTATTGAAAAACTTTCATGGAGAAATGCAAAGTCATGACTGTAAAGAATGAAGGGTCTCAACTTTTATTATTAGTCTACTTTTAAGTTATTCCAACTCTGTAAAATGTAAAAAGCAATGAGAATCAGAGCAATTCCTGATTTAAATTTCCAAGTAATAATTTCCAAATTTTCACATATTTATATTATATCCTGTATCCAATTGTAAATAAAAGCTTATACTTGTTATAAATAAATACAGAAATAGACTAAACATAGGAAAGAACTTTGAGTTTGAAATCAATAATTTTTAGTTCCATCACCAGCTATAGTATGATATTGATCATGAATCACAAAAAAATAAAACTTAAAAAACCCCTTAAAATCAACTGAAAGGCTATTTCAATATACTATAAGCTGCAAATTCTTTTGCTAAATTTAAAGGTGTGGTGCCCCCTCACAGGATACAACAACTCTTCCATGGGATATTTGCCACTTTTTATTGATAATCACTGGAATATATTTTGCTGTTCAAACTGGCACAGGAGTTATCAAGCTTTAACATGCATAATTTATCTCTGCAATTATAAGAATATAATATTAAATAAGCAGTATAAAACTATAGCATAAAATTTTTGACCCTCCATCCCCTCAGTTAAAAATAAATTATCAAGATTAACCTCTTGATTTTAGATGTAGTAGAAATGTCAGAAAAGTACACTATCTTCTCAAATATTGGGCTAATTGTAAATAGAAGAACACGAGGCCTTGACTTAGGTTTTCCACATTATACATTTTAGCAAGACAGGGTCCTAAATTGATATTTACTCAGGACTTTACTCTTTTCCAGTTTTCCTTTGTTGGTATTATTTTGAGCTGCTCTGCTACCCTTTCATCCTTAAGATCACAGAATGGTTGTTCCAACTCTACGTGTGGCACTTCACCACAGTCATACAGGAAGAAGAGAGAGTGATAGGAAGAGGTGGTGCTTGTTTGGAACAAATCACCTGTTTTATTAATCCAGAAACACATTGTACAGCCACCCCTGTTTACAAGGGAGTCAAGTGCTTCTTTTTTTGCTATAAGCAGGACAGTGACATGTTAAACAAAATTCAATCCATGTGGGATGCCTTTTGTTAGGTGATATCGAAAGACTGTCAGCATCGACCCCACACTTCCATTACTGTTGACATGAATGAATGTTTGTAAATTAATAGGATACTTTACTTATGTCATCTTCAAATAATAAAATGGTTTTCTTAAAATTTTTTGCCCATTTCATAATTATTCTAGTACATATAATCTCATTTTAAAATCAAAGTTTCTATTAATATTGATCTCTTCTCAAATAACAGTGACTGACAAATGATATTCTATAATAACAAAGATTTTTCACATCCTTATAAATTAGTCATGCTCTTCTAGGCCAAATGAGTGGCACATTTGAATCAACTTACACATACTGATGTTTATTTATTAAAGTCTTATAAATATCAGGGTGAACTTTGACTGTATTATAAGCTAGAAATGTATTTTAAATGAAAATATTCCTAACAAGAAGTTTATAGAGTTACTAGGATATTTGATGGCATTTGAAAAAAAATTACTTTGGGCTATCTTCTTACAATATTGTCTTCCTCAAATGACTGATAAAAGTTGAGTATCAACAAAATACTGACATATTATCTGGAAAGAATTTAAACTTCAACAATCTTATATTTTTAAGTAAATACATATTTACACCTTAATGAACAATCATTTGGGGTTATAATTAACATTTTATTGTAGAATTTGAAATGCCTAATGAGAACCTGTGGCTAAAAATTTGAAAAGTGAAATAAAATTATCTTCATAGACAAGATTTGTTCTTAAAAAATATTTTTAATAGATTAACAAGCACATAAAAATGGCTGAGACTCCTCAAAGAACAGCTTCCTAGAGCACTACTTTAAAATGTTTTTTCATAATGAGTTATTTTTTGTCCATATGATGTCATGTTTCTCATCAGCTCTCAAATAATTAGCAAGTAGAACTCCATAAAAGGGGACTATATGTAAAAATAATTAAACTTAAATGATTTTTCTATAAAAAAACTTTTAAAAAAAGATATTGCTACTTTTGGCCAAGGTCAGATGTGCAAAATTATAAAACTGGTTATGAAATTTTGTAAATTGAACTATGAATTATTGACTGCCAAGCAGTTTGTATGAAGCTTTCTAAAATCAAGAAGACATATAAGGAGTAATTTTTCCCAATATTTAAAATTGTTTCATGAAAGAGACATCCAAAATTGTATGGACGATGAGCTATAATTTACTAGAATAAATCTAATAAACTGACAGCCCAAGTGGACAGACCATGGAACCCTTCAATAATCACAGTGGAAGGAACTGTAGCAATTTTCACCAACTCGTAGAGTTTACCCATATTGACATACCATATATGAAGTGATGAAATTTTGAATGAAAATAATTAAGTTAAAACATAAAACTGGATTTCTACAATAGCAACATTTCCTAAGATGGGTAAAATATTTAAGAACACAGACTTGAAACTTCGATTGCACAGCTTCAGCTCCAGCACCTTTCCCTTACAAGCTGTCATCTTGATAAGGCTGCTCCTTGCATAATAGCAGAGGCTAAAATTCACATTCTATTGAATATTGTACTCTTAATAATGTGAGTGGTGCTTCCAGGAATTATAAGTGACTAGTATTTCCCTTCCATGTGTCTCAGGACTCTCAACTGTAAAATGCATATAATAATAATACTTATCTTGTGAGGTTACTGTGAAGATTACATAAAGTAATATATGTACTTATATGTGAAGAGTTTATTAAAGTGTTTGGGATTAACTACGTGTTTACTTATTAAGTGTTATTGGTAAGTGCTTCCTCATTAGTAAAATAAATATAGACCATCAGTTTCAACACTTCCCAATGCATCTCCACTTATTCATTCCAAGATTTCATAGAAAAGACTTCTGTCTGTATTTGCAAGTTGAGATCAGACAAGAATAGTGATTCAAAATGCAGTATAAATGTAATTTTATGTGATATCACAGACCACCCTCCTCTATTTTATGCAACTTTCATATTAGTTATATCTGCCATGAAAAGTCTGGGTTATGGCAACATTCTTTGTTATATATGAAGTACATGAGAAATATCTAATTTCTAACCTAAATCCCTGATGTTTAGATACACACATGTGTGTGTACATGCACACACACTTGCTTGGAAACACTTTTAACAAAAATAACTTAAATTCACAAAATGACAGTAGAGGGCTCATATGAGGTGGAAAATGGCCCAAATGGGGTGAAAATGGGTGGAAGTGGGCCAAGGTGGGGGATGGAGACATCTGTAACAGTATCAATAATAAAAATAAAATTAAAAAAAGAAAAAGAAAATGTCCCATATGACCAATGCTATAAGTGTATTCCACCTAAATTATACTGGTTAGATAGGTAGAGAGTTTTCTTGCTAAAATTTTAAACTAGTGCTAAGATTTTGGGTAGCCTACTAATAGCCCTAAAAGTAATTCATTCTCCACTCTATGGTTTCAGTTATATGCCATACCTTTAGTTTTTTTCAGGTTACCCCTGAAAATGCTCCATTTTTGAGTCAAATAAGATATCATATGAATGGTTTGGGAAACAAAGCAGGAAAGTAGAAAATAGACACTTAGATTCATTACGTTTTTGATATTATTATATTTCTCAAATATCTCTATTAAATATTTCCAGAGAATCAAAACCTGAATTTCCTATGTGTACAAGTATGTATATAATATGCACATAAAGTTTATGCAAAAGACAGAGCTGAAAGAAATTATTTTCTTTATATGCTTTATTATGCTTAGAAAAATCAGCATTTTATCTATCTGTATTTGGACAATATCAGAAAGAAGAGAAATTTAGCCATTGGAAATTTGAGCATTATTTTTTTTGCTTTATGTACAATTCTTTTATTTTCATGCAAAATAAAGGCACACTTAATGACAGTTTTTCATTTAACATAGAAGATTTAAATTCAACCCCTTATAACAATAACAATATCTAATGTTACCTTCATGTTCAAAATGCACAAGTTCAGTTGCCCTGGCTGGTGTAGCTCAGTGGATTGAGCATGGGCCTGCGAAACAAAGGATTGCAGTTCGATTCCCAGTCAGGTACATGCCTGGGTTGCAGGCCAGTTCCCAGCATGGGATGCACAAGAGCAACCATACATTGATATTTCTCTCCTTCTCTCCTTCCCTTCCCCTCTAAAGATAAATAAATAAAATCTTAAAAAAACGCACAAGTTCAGCAAGAAATGTAGCAAACCTCAAAACAACGTAGTACCAAATTGCTTCTAGGGGAAGGGATTAGTCAAAAAACATGAACGAGCAACCCATGAACATGGATGATAGGTGTGGGGATGGACTGTGGGAGTGGGGATTAGGCTGGGTGGAGGAGGGTAAAAGGGGAAAATTGGGACCACTGTCATAGAATAAACAAGAATAAAAAAAGTTGTTTCTACATCAAAAGACAGACAACTGTCTGATGTAGTAATTTCATTTAACATACTTTTACAGACATATTACTAACCTAAAGGAAGACAGACAGATTTAGGAACGCATTTCATCTGCAAAGGAAGGAATCCACATTACAGACAATCAATTACACATAGAACATTTGACAAAACATACAGAAAACAATTATGGCATCATTTATCAAAGTACAAAACCTTACAAAAATATTTTGCCAAGTACGTGCATAAGTAATGTTCTGGGGCCGAAACAGATTATTAATTCTAAAATTAAGTATCTGATAGTAAAAACAGAAGCTACTACATTTACATAAATTTTAAAAATAAGAAATAAAACAACTTGACCCTGGCTGGTGTGGCTCAGTGGATTGTGCACAGGCTGTGAACCAAAGGGTCGCCAGTTTGATTCCCAGTTAGGGCACCTGCCTGGGTTGCAGGCCAAGTCCCCAGTACAGGGCATATGAGAGGCAACCACACATTGATATTTCTCTCCCTCTCTCTCCTTTTCCTCCCATCTCTCTAAAAATGAATAAATTAAAAAATTCTTTTTTAAAAATAAAAAACTTGTAGTTACACTTCTATTTTAGTAATGTGATATAGTATATTATGCTGTACCCTTGATTCACATTCTGAAATTAAGACTTCTTTTTAAAGGGTGCATTAGACAAACAAATAAATATTTCAGACACTACAATATGAGCTGCTTCCAGGTCATTTCACAGAAACTGAGAGATTGACGGTTATTTTCTACTAAAACAAGTACCCATTCTATCAATTTCTGCTCTGATCAGGCTGTTAATCAGTCACTACCTGTCATATAGTGTTCTACCTGTGTCAGCTGCTGAGACAGGAACGGAGGAGCAGAAGGAATTCCCTGCATGCATTACGTGTATTGTGAGCAGAAGGGTGAGGTGTGTCCCAGTCCATCTGAGGCACAGTCAATTGCATAACATCATCACCCCTTTGCGTGGTCTCCCATCCCCCAGCCAGCACTCCACTAGGAAACATCCTTGTGGGACTCAAGCCCTTGAGCATCAGCACACTTTTACCTCCTCCATGAGAACACAAAGGCTCTTGCCATAGTAAACAAATGCTGGAATTTTGTTTCTTGATTTCTTTTGGAGCTGCAGCTGAGCCATCAAACTGGTCTTCACCTTCAGTCATCAGTTCATCATCAGAGCAAATACTCAGAACAGTCACCAACATTTCTGTCACTCTTCCTCAAACAAACAACAAAAACCATGTGAAGACATCCATAAAATTGGGCCACTGGTAAGGATGTGGAGAACAGTTAAACTGCCAACCATTCAACACATTATTTTCACACTTTAATACAGCAGCTTTATTATTATAGACATCTAAGTAATTAGGTGCCAAAAACTGTAATAATGAAAGAAACCCTGTAGTTTGACTTTTTCTATACATTCTACAGCCTGCATCTTGAACTTCATGAGCTCTAATAATAACAAGTTATTGTTTTACAAAAATTTACACACTTCTGCGTAGCTATAAAAATCAGAACGTCCTTGAACTGTACTGATAAAAGTGTTTCTGTGATTTCTTATTTCTGATGGATCAGACTATAACAAGTCACACATTGGCCCACATGCAGGTGCCTCTTTAACTCTATCTAAAATCTAAGTATCATCCAGTGTGTGCATTTCTGGTGAAAGTCAACCGTGAACACACAAAAAATTATTGGTTTAAAAGTACAGTAAGAGCCCCGGCTGGGATTAAACACAGACTGCGAACCAAAGGTTCACCAGTTTGATTTCCAGTCAGGGCACATGCCTGGGTTGAGGGCCAGGTCCCCAGTGGGGGCCACATGAGAGGCAACCACAAAATTGATGTTTCTTTCCCTCTCTTTCTCCCTCCCTTCCCCTCTCTCTGAAAATAAATAAATAAAATCTTTTTAAAAAGTGCAGTAAGAGGCAGGCAGGCTATAAAAAGCTACATACAAGCTTCATAGACTCTTTCTCAATATTTAATTTTACATTTCTGCTTAAAGGTAAAATAGTAAGGTGTCTGCATTCATGACTGCCTCTCAGAAGAAACAATATACTTAGGTATAGAATCTTCAGGACACATAAATATAAGACACACTCTATATTAAAATAACTTCTGCCCACATAATCACCAAAAAGAAAGTATCATGCATTAGCAGATTAACTTCCTACTTCAAATAGTTTCATCAGATCAAAAAAATTGGCCATAAATGTCACCACACACTGCCATTGGAGCCTCTACTTCTGTTGCCGTTTTCTGTCTCCAAAGGAATGGCAGCACCCTCAGTGATAATTCTAAGTGCAATTTCTTCATCTAGCCAACCTTCTTTTACTAAGTAGTTCTCTAGAACATCAACCCTAAGTATCCAATTTATATCAAACGCTTCTTCAGATGTCAAGCAACGTGTGATGATGCAGCCAGGCCCGGGGGTGGCAGTGGGATTGGGGCTTGGGTCCCAGGGCTTGGCTAGTAGCTCAGCCTGGCAGGGTTGGGGGCTGTGGGGATGGCAGCTACCATAGCTGAGTGGAGGGGTCTCCAGGGACCATGGTGGATCTTTTAGTGTTAATTTTTTTATTTAATGCAGTGATGAAGTAATACAATAATGCAATTTTATAATGCCTTAACTTAATGTAATGTTCATTACATCAATAACATTTTTTCCTGTTCATACTCAACTAGCAGGATGCTAAGTGAAATAAGCCAGGCAGTGAGGGACAGATACCATATGACCTCACCTTTAACTGGAACCTAATCAACAAAAGAAAAAAGCAAACAAAATATAACTAAAAACATTGAAATTGAGAACAATCTGACAGTAACCAGAGGGGAGATGAGAGGGGATGATGGGGGGAAGAGTTTTCAGGAACAACTATAAAGGACACATTGACAAAACCAAGGGCGGGGGCAGTGAAATCAAGGGAGGGAGGTGGGTTTGGCTGGGGTGAGAGGTAAATGCAGACAACTGTAGTTGAATAACAATAAAATAATTAAAAACAAAATAGAAAGTCTTACGTTAAAAGTAAACTGAAAATAGAATATCTAAAATATTTTTTAAAAACTTGAATTTCATTGCTCTGACAAAATATTGATTACATATATTAAATTAACAATAGCCAGTGTTAATCAAGAGCACATACTTTTTAAATAATTTTTAATAGAGATTCTTTTAAATCTCTGCCTAAAAAAGTCAGTACTTTCATCCATGTTCCAGAGAAGCTAGAAATATTATCAATGCATTGCTGATATTAAACTCTTAAATTGTTTCTACAAAATAACAAAAATGGCTTTAGCAAAGTATGTTAAAGTTGTGCATCATTACTTGTAATAGAAGGAAAATAAGAAAAGTTCATCTTAAATTGGTAGTAAGAAAGTTAATGACCCTCTTTCCTTTCTAAATTATACCAATAGCATGAATTAGAGTTAGTTTAATAGTCTACACAATACATTGATATGAGGTCATAAAATCTATTATTAAACATCCTACAGCTCACTAAAATCAGTCATTGAATAAGGAAACCCAGGTTTACAAATCAGGCAGTGATCAACAACAAAAACATGAGCATATATTTCAATTTCTATTACTACTTTGAAATGTTAAAATATGTACAGAAAGATCTTGACCTAATAATAGATCATCTAAACAATGCAACAAATCTCATATCAATGGACATAATAGGCATATAGTATCTCTGTAGAATAGTTGTTGAAACTGTGAACAGCTTTAGATATCACAACCTTTTACTCTATAAAAAATTTTAATGAAAAATATTTTCAATATACCTAAGAATATTGAGCCCAAAGTTTTTCTTTTCTTTTTTATTTATATATGTATAAATATATACATATATTTCTTTTAGAGAAATATATACATATATTTCTTTTAGAGAAAAAGAGAAAGGGAGAGGGAGGAGAGGAGAGAGAAAGAGAAAGAGAGAAATTAGACTTGTTGTTCTACTTATTTATGCATTCATTGGTTGTTTCTTGTGTGAGCCTTGACTAAGGATCAAACCTGCAACCTTGACGTATTGGAACAATGCTGTAACCAACTGGGCTACCCGACCAGGGCCCCGATAGTTTTTTCAAATATTGCAAAAGTGTAAACTAAAATAAGTTAAATCTCTTTTTCTCATAAAATATTTGCTGTAAATACCATGAAATACTAAAATCAATAAAACATTGAATTTTGTAAATAATTACTCAGTTTTTCTTTTTTTTCCAAAATAGTTATTTCAAGTAGAGACTTAAATGACCTTCTAGATATAGGAAGACAACCACATGTAAGATAGTAAGTAAAATACCTTGAGGAGTACATTCATTTGGTTATTCAAATATAAAAAAAAACAGGAAAAAGCTTACATTCAATATTTGGATTGAAAACAATGATATTAATTGTTCAGTTTATAAATTATTTCATTGGGAAAGACTCAGTGTTAGAAAAACAAATGGCAAATACCTATCATGGAAAATCAAAGGCATATCTTGGTGCAATAAATAACTATGTATGGAATGAAAGAGATGTGATTTTCATTTGCATAAAACTGTATTTTTCCAATGCGACTCAGTTCTACAGTACTGAGACTTGGGTCCTGGGCTAAATTAATAACTTATAGGTCTTAAATACAAAACTAGTATTTTCATTAAAAATTATGTGATCTAAAGGCAAACTGATTTAAATGAATACATATTTCTAAGTACTGTTATAAGTTATCAGGTTTATTTTTCCTGTTATACAATCTGTTGTTACTGAAAACAAGACATAAGAGATAATGGTATCTACATTGAAATCTACTTTGGATCAAAAGTTGATCTTTCAAAGTTGGAAGTAAGACTTGGTTCTTGAGTGCTAAAGAGACAGGAAGGAAGAAAATCAGGAAAACAAATAATTTTATATGACAAATTCTTTCTCAGACATTACAAAACCCTACAGAATAACTGGGCATCTAAATATGATAACATCACCACTAAAATCTTGAGTAAAACTGAATGGCATTCTGTTCTGAAAAACAAGCTACCACAAAAGTTCAATTCTGTTGGCTGTTCTGAGAAGAGAAACCATTTACAAGACATAATGAAACAAGAACCTCTTTAAAAATACATGAAGGGCAAATGTGTTTTCTTTATGAGCTTCACAGATTTGATGCACGTTCTAATTTCTTTCTGTTGTAGCTTCCAGGGTTCCATTGATCTTGTGGCACGGGAGGACTGCCATGCTCTGAGTCTGTTACAAGGAGCTATATGACAGCATTAATTAAGTTGTGCTTTAGGAAAAACAAAGCAAGCAAGATGCATATTTGCCTTCCTGCCAATAAGTGCTGAAGTATATAGCAATGAGCAGGAATTCCTGGAATATTAATAACTTTTTTCTTTTTTATTGTGTCTTTTACTTTTTATTTCTTTCCTGCCTCTCTTCTTTATTTCTTTTGCTTTTAGTGATGGCTTCAACATTCATAATTCAAGGGCAGTTAGAAGGGACAGATACTAGATATGGATACATTATAATCTCTTATTCACAGAGGAATTTAAGAAAAATGCACACAATAAAATTGAGATTCAAGAACCATTGGGCCCCATGAGAAACTTTCTTAAATAATTTGTATTCTGTTTTGTTTGTGTTTTGCTGAAAGGAGAGAAGCTGATCTTAATATATAGGACTGTTAATATTCTAAAGATCATTACAGCCACTATTTTGAGAAGGATAGTCCCTCTTTTCATGATAGTCTAAGTATCTTCCTCCCATTCTTACGCTTTTTTAAATTGAGCTTTAATTTCAGTTGTCAAATTGCCTTTTTTTTCAGAAATATCTACCATAACCATTATTCAGGTGAATAAGTTCACAGGTGTTACAAAATGACTACAGAGCAGAGTTTAAAGTCCTTGCATGTGCTGGATCAGTCTCCACGTGCCTCCCCAGTCTTGGAGCAGCTTTTTCCCACACCAGATTGGCACAGACTGCGCTCTTTGCCGGTGAGGTCCCTTGGACAGGCTACTTTCTTTGCTAAAATCAATCCCCAATTTTCTTGAGGATTCTTACACCCTTCCTCAGGCTCTCCAGCCTGTTTCAAGTGAACTATATTTCCTTTTTAAAATTTTTTTGCTATTATATTTTGTTATGCCAATATCATAGAAGTTGTCACATTTTATTTTTTTAATTATTTGTATTTGGTACCTAGTTGGCCTATGAGTTCCATAAGAATACGTGCTGTGTCTTGTTTTTGCATTTTATCAGATATGTATATTTATTATAGTTGCTATTGTTATTATTGTTATTGTTATTCACAATTTGTTGTAAGGGATACCTACAACAAATTATTTAAGGAATACTTACAACAAGTTATTTTTCTACACTTGTCCCCATCTTCCCTGCCCCAAACTTCTGTTGAAGTAAATAACATACATGTTCTGTCCCATATTCCCGGCCCACAGGAATATTCACTGTGCACCAGGGCAGTCATTGCTCTCGGGGCTATTCATGCAACACTGAGCACGACAAAATTCTCTGTCCTTTAAGAAAATTTATTTTAGCAGTTAAATCATCCATGCTTGGGGATAATTGGATTATCGAATATGACAATAAACAGTTTTGCAATATCAAGTGAATAAAATATTGAAATGATACATAACTGCATAACTAATGGCACTGAATTTGAAGAGAAGAGGAAGTCTACATTGGTATGTCTGTGTCACTTAAATGAAACAGTTCAATCATCAAAACCAAATACATGATCTTTCTCTCTCTCTTTTTTACATCATTAATTATTCATTCATTTAACAATGTGCAGAATAGCACAGTGTCAGGAGAACAGGATTTGGAATCAGACCAGATTTTTTTTAAATTTGAATATTTTATGTTTATATTATTACAGTTGTCCCACTCCCCCCCTTCCACCCAGCTTATCCACACTCCCACAGTTAATCCCCACATGGTTGTCCCTGTCTACGAGTCATTCATGTGTGCTCTTTGACTAATCTATTCAACTTCTTTCAACCAATCCCCAGCTTCCCTCTCTGCTCTTACAGCTGTCAGTCTGTTTCATGTTTCCATGTTTCTGGTTCTATTTTGCTTGTTAGTTTATCTTGTTCATTAGGTTCCACTTATAGGTGAGATCATGTGGTATTTATCTTTCATCAAATGGCTTATTTCACTTAACATAATAGTCTCCATGATTGTTCTCTTTGAGTAATTTGTTCTAAATAATGTTACACGTTGTTTACTTCCTACTTGGATCATGACTTTCTAGAATAGTAGTCTATTTTTCCTAGAATATCTAATTTCCCTTGGCCTTATTTTGTTTCCTAATAATTTATATAATAAGAGGTTATTATCTTCAACAAATTACCTAGTTGAACCATTGCATAATAACATTTTTTGAAAGGAAAATGTTGATCAAATTTCTTAAGCCTCAGTAAATCTATAATCCAGAGATTTTATTTTTAAATTTTATTTTTTTATTCTTAGTGAGAAGGGAAGAAAAGGAGACAGGGAGAGAAACATCAATGTGTGAGAGATATATCAATTGGTTGCCTCTTGCATGCCCCCAACTAGGAACCTGGTCCACAACCCAGGCATGTACCCTGACTGGGATTCGAACTGGCAGCCTTTTGGTTCACAGGCTGGCAATCAATCAACTGAGCCACACCAGCCAGAGCCAGAAACTTTACTTAATTTTAGCCTTTTCACAATTGATTACTCAAGTTATTGTCAGCTTTGCTAAAGTAGATCTACAAATAATACTTTTTAGAAAGAGCAGACTCTCCCAGTCCCTGAATTCCAAAACTGTTGTAATTATACTGACACTTGATTGATAGTTTAGCAGGAGATAGAATTCAAAATTCAAAGAAGTTTTAATAAAGATACTTAAAGTATTTCTGCATTTTCTTTAAATTTTCCATTTTTCTGGGGACAAATCTGTTGCCCTTTTCTACCATACCTGCCTACATTTTAACCATATTTTCACATGCTCTTATTTCTAAAAAAGAAGGAATTATATATTTCATACATTTTTCTTACACTGCCTGTTATTAATAGTATTTGTACTGCAATAGTTTCTCCAAAAAGATTGCTATTAATAAGAAAATGATAATAATGTTTGTTTTTATATCAATGCTTAAGAAATAACCAAAAACTATTTCCCTATACCTTACTCCCTAATTTAAAAATTGCATCTAAGCCCTGGCTGGCATACCTCAGTGGATTGAGGCGCGGGCTGCGAACCAAAGCATCGCAGGTTCGATTCCCAGTCAGGGCACGTGCCTGGGTTGCGGGCCAGGTTCCCAGTGGGGACCACATGAGAGGCAACCACATATTAATGTTTCTCTGTCTCTCCTTCTCCCTCCCTTCCCCTCTCTAAAAATAAATAAATAAAATCTTTAAAAAAATAAATAATAAAAATTGCATCTGCTCAGAAACCTGCAGTCATTATCTTGCTTGCACATGCAAGCCATTCATTTAATTTGTTAACATTTATTAAGCACCTTTAGTGTGCCAGGCACAATTCTAAGATCCAGAAATAAAATGATGAAGGAAACACTCCTTACCTCACTGAGTTTACTTTCCAATATCTTAGCAATAACAATTCTAAAGTATCTTGAAGTATAAACTTCTCTACATCTTCATAGTCGCTATGTATTGAATATCTGAGTGCCCCCAAGGTTATATGTTGATGTCCTAATATCTCATGTGACACTATTCAGATGTGGGACCTTTGTGAAGTAATTAGGTCATCAGGGCTGAATCATTATAAATGGGATTAGTGCCCTTATAAAAAGAAACAGATGAGCTCTCTCTCAGGAACCCACAAAGATAAAGGAAGAAGACAACCATGTACAAAGCAGGAGGAGGGTTTTTACTAAAATGCGACCCAGTGGCTGCCTGATCCTGGACTTGTATCCCAAACTGTAAGAAATGCATTTCTGTTGTTGAAGTCACCATACATGACATTTGTTTTAGCAGCCCGAGCTGATTAACCAGTAGCCATTGTCATCACTTACTTGTACTACTAAAGTAGACTTTCTGCATATTCCTCCTAATATCTAGATCCAAAAATCCTCACACCTTACTAGAGCCTACAGTTTACTAATGTCACCATCCTCTCACCATTTATCTTCTATCTCTCCATCTTCAATAATCATATTTCTCCTTATTTTGCTTAAATTCCACAGTGATCCTTCCTAGCATATATCCTCACTGCTCTTCTCCTGATTTGTCAAATTCTCTTGGCCAAACCAGAACCCTCATTAAAATTCATTTATCCAACAAATCTGCATGTTCACCTGTGCAGCTGAGCATGGTAGGGGATAAACACACAGACATACTCACTCTTGCCATACTCATCATTTTTTCCTGTTTCCCATAAGATTCACTAAGTTCTTTGTTATTTGGGGACTTTTGTCTAGGCTGATCCTTTGCCCTAGAGTCTCCTCCCTGACATTTTCATATGACTGTTTGCTCCTCTTGCTTAGCTCTCCATTTGAGTATCACTTTCTGCAAAGCCCCCCTTTTACTGGTCTTTTAAAACAGAACATGTTTATCCTGTTTTATATTGAAATATTTTATTTTATATAATAATTCTCTGTATAGACAGACTTTGGATTTTTTTTATTTCACAAAATAAAATACATAAGATTATAAAGGAAACAAGTTATATTAAAATGATTTTATTATGGCATGTGAAAGAAAATTTGTTATAGTTATATATGTTTATTTATTAATGTATTTAATGGCATGATCTTACTGTGCATCTAGTATTGCAATTTCTCAATAGTGATAAGATTAAATGACAACTTGAGACATTCACTAACAACTCTATAATAATACAAAAATATCTGTGATTTTTCGTGGTGAAAAATAACTACAGTTTACTCATAATTAAAGAAAATGTTAAATTTCAGTTAGAAGTTTTTGAAAATTAAGATTTTTTTCTCATTTAAATTTAGAGTTTTTGGTAATTTTACTCACAGACTCTTCAGGAGTCAAAGGGCCCCTGGTAAAAAGCCCTCACTGCTCCAGACCCCTTGTGTTACGGATGAGAGACATTTGCCATCCTTAGGACTTGTCCATGTAGCTTACATGGGACTGGAAGCCTGCTCTCCTCACTTTGACTCCAGAGCTGAAAAGCCAAAAACTCAGTCTCTGAGTCGGCCACACAGCAAACGTAGGAGTGAATGCACATTGAAATCCAGGCTGACAGCCTCCCATGTAGCAGTGCTTTGTTAGGTCCTTGAAGGAATCTAAAATTCTAAGTACTGCATATAAAATTAAAATTCAAAACCCCGGGACCTGCCCTGCCACTGTTGCATTCCACCTTGGGCCACTGATCATTAATTGAAAGAATATTAGAAGCTCTAAGATACTACATTTCTTACTGTGACTTTTGTTTTTTACTGTTGGCTGTACTGAGCTGTAGGCTCCAGGAAAGCAGGGACTTGCCATGTCTTCCACTTCACTGTATTCCTTGGGAAACAGTACTGCTGCCTGGCACGTACTAGATGGCAAATAATATGTGTTGAAATTGAGTTAATGAGTAAATTGAGCAATGTACACAATCCATTTTATAAAAAATCTCCATTAAAACTTCTTTAGAAATCTAAAATAATATAGAATGATATACCAATGAGCAAAATTCACAGTTTTTAAATTGCTAGCTAACAAGAGGATAATACAAAACTCACAAACTATCATAAAGCTTACTAATACAAAAATATGATAGAATTGTTATTCTCAATTAAAAATAATTAAAAAATGAGCTTTCAGATCCTGATTATGTAAAATCTTACAAAGAAAAGTTTCATAATTTATTTTAGGACTCATCAAGGAAGTGTATCCATTTAATGCTTGCATTTAGAAGAGTATATCTAGAATATCAGGTTTATCCTTGACTCAAAAAGCAAGCTTGTCCTTTTTCCAAATAAGATTGCCTGGGGAAAAAGGTATCTATTTGAATTCCAGTAACTAGAATGTGAGGGTATCTTCAGATCTTCGTGCAGGGAGGTGGAAGATGCACTTGTTTAAAATGAAAGGAGGCATTAGGAAAGCAGGTGGGAGGGATGAGTGAAGTGGTGTAGGCAGGAGCACAGTGCCACAGTGGGAAAGAGAGATATTTGACCTTGAAGTGGGTGGTGAGGAGAAAGCAGTGAAAAATGTGTCAGAGCAATAAAAATGAGAGGTACGTGGGAGAAAGCTGAGTTTTAAAAGATGTTTTCCTGTAGTGCCAAAAAAGCCAAAATTGAAAAAGTACTAGTTCTTGTTCCCAGCTCGGTGAGAGCTTCCGTATGTCTGGTCACCTCATAGTGCCCATGGAAAATTTGTGTGTGTGCCATTGCAACTTAGTGCCAACCGTTCACGGGTCTCTCCTTGTATCACGGGCACTTTATGATGTGTTACACTATTTAAAGGAGGTGAAGAATCATGCTATATGAAAACCTCTACTCTCTCTATTATGTATTATCAAAGATCCCTCTCGATTTTAATGAGAACCATTAGTGTGATTCAAAGGACAGATATTGAAGTTAGATAGTTTGACTCCAGTTCTAGGTCTCCCACTTGCCAGCTATTTAATACAGTACAAAATACTTAACTTCCTTAAGTCTAAGTTTCTCCTGGTAAAAGATGGGTCAATGTGAAACAGGACTTCACACCAGGTCCCACACATAGAAAAAAAAAAAACAAATAAGCATGAAATATTATTGTTTTTGATACTGCTGTTGCTCTTGTCATTTTTGTTCAAATATCAGGAAACTAATATTTTGTGTAACACTATTTTATTTCATAAATTGTATTTACAGTAGATTGGGTAAAATATATCTGAGTTTAGCTGAAAGTTATTCCATAACATAGAGGTTGAAATTAAATCACTAACAATGTAGAAACTATGTCACTACATATATGGCAATTCAGGCATATGAAATGTTAAGTAGTATTAAACTGGCTGAATTCCCCCTAAACTTAATCAGTTACTGATAGTTTGTTTCTAACCCCTGTTATATTTCTAACAATACTCTTAGTCACAAATATTTAGAGGAAACAGACTTCTTTCCCAGGCCTTGATTTTCCCAAGGAGTTCATGAGATTTCAAACAAGTAATTGAGCTAAATATACTAAAGTAGATAATGCTAAGGTATCACACCAAACCAACGATCCAATTTGAACCAATGTGAATGAATCTCACAATAATGTTATTTAATAAAATAAACAGAAAGAGGATAAATATGTGATTCTTTTTATATACAGTTCAAAAACCTGAGTATGATAACATGCATTAAAAATGTATGTAGTTGTCAGACAGGTCCCCCTGAGGGTGGGAGTGCAGTGCCAGAAAGGGGACTGGACGGGTCTCGCAGGTGTGGGGTGTGTTGACTTTATGATCTGGTGCTGGCTACACAGAGCTATTCCCTCTGTGAAAGTTCCCTTAGCTGTAACTGTGTAAGTTTTACACTTTCCCTCTATGTATTTAATAAAAAATAATTGAAAATAAAAAGGGGAAGTGTAGATTTTCTAATGCCTCCCACTGAAACAGTGTAATATGCTTTATTGCCTGTAGAAAACCTGGAATATTTCTGAATTTACATGTATGACCAGTTCAGAATAATATACTTGTGCATTTTATCGTCTAAACTAGGATGAATTGACATCTTAAACAGAATGACACTTTCAATTGACTCCTCTCTGAAGATTATATTTTAGTTGACAAAATATTTGCTCTATAGGTATTGAGCTACTAGCAAGATGAGAGCAAATCCTGTCTGATGATAGTTCTTCTCAATTTTGAGTTGCTTTTTAAAAAAAATTGTGTAAACATTTTAGCCCATGATTTTTATGGTTACTGTGTTTTTGCCTCATTACATACCTTCCTTAGACAAATATTTTTGCAAGATA
Source organism: Trachops cirrhosus (assembly GCA_028533065.1). Classification (NCBI taxonomy): domain Eukaryota; kingdom Metazoa; phylum Chordata; class Mammalia; order Chiroptera; family Phyllostomidae; genus Trachops; species Trachops cirrhosus. The sequence continues at coordinate 75,610,268 of CM052539.1, forward strand.
AAAGTCATAAAGTAATATCTCTATTTATATTTATTTTGATTGGATTTTCCTATCTTAGGTGCTGTGAAACTGTAAGGCTCTTTAATTTCAGCTCCCTCCTCCACAGAATACAAACATCAAGTTAAAAATGGGAACACAATTAAAAGATGCTTGTGTAAGTGGAATTATTCTAAAGCACAGCTATGAACTTAAAACTCAAACACTGTGTACACGTTCTCATCATCTAATTTGTTCAGTTCCTCTCATGCTTTTTTGGGAATAGATGTTAATGTCTTTCTCTTTGCATATTTTATTTTAAATACAGCTTTGATTTAATAAAAGATTTAGAAGCCAAAGCTGTTTTGTGCTCTATTTGTTAAATACTTTTGATCTCACTTACTTTAAAGATTTTAAAGAAATTTTAAACATAATATAAACAAAATGTAAAGGCCTTATATACCAAAATAATTAAAAATTATTGCATTGCTTAAGCTTGATTTACAAAGAAAATTTCAACAGCTCATATATGGTTAAAATCAAATTGATAAAAGGAGTGTTTCAGAAAGCCTACACTATCAAGCAGAAGTGTTCTGTGGTACTCAACATCACCTTCACTTCAAAGTTAGTTTCACTCTCTCCATATAAAAATAGTTGTGCATTTTGACATTTCAACTTTTATTTGGATTGGTATAATGTTATATATAGCTAATTTCTATACAATTATACATTAGGTATTCATCACAATCCCATTTCTACCTCTTCGATTTTCTTAGTAAGAACTTTCTTTTGCCCCCACAATGTGTTTCACCAAAAGTTGTATTCACACTGTCACTTCCAAAAAAATAATTTTCAATTTTGAACATTGAGTTTATATTAGCATTCAAAATGATGTCAGATACATTACCTTTGACCTAATGAGTTTCCTAAAACTTTAGTTAGTTTACATGAATTAGATGAAACAATATCACATTTATTGGAATTAACTTTTTGATATTTTATTTGAAGTATCTGATGACACATAAAATTTATGTTAAGTATCTGAATTCTTCTGTTAATGGAAGCATTACAAGAGCTGTTGCTCTGTTTTCTGTGTACGCACAAGAAAGCTTGGAATTGAAAGCCAGCAGTTTGATCTAAATGCAAAATCAATCTTCAAAAAGTTAATTTTATACATATTTGCTGAAGTCTGAGTTCTTAAAATATCTCCTAAATTCTGAAGTAGATCTTAAAGCTTTGCAGCAGTTTTTGGCCTTCATATGTTCAGTAGTATCACTGTGGCTCCCACGGTAAAGCAAACATTTTATGGTTGCATGTTTATCATTAACTTTCTAGACACTGACTTTTGTTTACTTTGCATTTATTGTCGCAAAGTAACAACAATAAAGACATAAGTGTTACCAAACCAAAAATAAATATTTATAAATAAAGAAAAATTGAGAAAAGTCATTATAGCAAGGACATCAAGATTTTTCTCCATATTTTTTAAGACAGGATGCTTAACCCCTAATCTCCACATATAAAATTTGAAAGTATAATTTTGTCTGTTTTTTCAATGGCTCTACTCATTAGTGGCCAAGTGACTTAGTGCATCTCATCTGTGTGCAACAGCAGCTGCAGTTGAACAGGTTGGTACAATGGCAGGGCAATGGGACCAAGGGTTCCTTATCCTACCTGGACTGGAAGGAGTTAGCTATGTCTAGCCACTTAATTCTGACAGCACTTCATTTATCAGTAGGCACCCTGAACACTGCCATTGCAAAAGAGATGATAGAGAGAGACCTTGCTTATATCTAACTTAGAAAAGTTTCTCTGGTGCTTTTTCAGATTTACCTAGCTAAAGTAAGAGCTCTGCTCGCTGTACTTGTATCTCACAGCACTAGGTCAGACCCTGACCAAAGCTGGAGGTACAAATTGTTGGTCTACACAACACATTCAGTCTTATTTCAATACAGCAACTAATAATATTTCATTGAAAAATAAGAACTCAAAAACGTGCTGAAGTGCATGAGATCCTGAGACATCAGATGGTAAGAATTCTAAAGTTGCTACATTGTAATACTCACTATTATTCCTTAAAGAATAAAGCTTTCCTGATAACAGCATTTTCAGACAAAAATGCATCCCACTGGTCCCTATAAATCTCATGTTTAGATATTCTGGTGAGTTGTTATTCTTTCACAGTTCTGCTGAATATGGAAGTGAAAGAAAATAAAATGCACTTACAAAAGGAAAAACAGTACAAGAAGAAACATAAGCAGGGCAGTCTTCAAGCTGGCCAACAGTTCCAGGGGAGTGTTAGGATAACTGAAAAGCTAGTGAACTTATATTACTTTGCTCTCATTGGCTAATACATGCTATATTGCTTTATTTTATTAAAATTGAGAACATATTAATATACTTCACTATTTTTAAATAGTTCACCAGATTGCTTTTATGGGTAGCAATTCAATTATTCTTTTTTCTCCACTTGGAGCTAGGAGCTTTTCCATTAATTTAATACTTGATGTTCAATTTCACAGACATGTTTCCTAGGAAAAACCTATAATATAATACCATGAACATATCTCTAGCATCTTTAATTTGTGGGGTCATTATAACTAAGAACCTGTTAACATCTTCATAAATCTGAATGTGTGTACAATAGAAGAGACATGTGACAATAAATAATTGTGCTCTACTAGAATGGCTCAACCACCAGTTATGATTTTTCTCTCTATGACCTCAACAAATCTTAATAATAATAAAAGCCATTTTCTTAAAAATGGTAATAAATTATTACTTCAATATATTTCAGGACCCATAAAAATGCTGTTATATATTATAAAATATTAAAAATTAATAAACATCAAAGTCTTATACTTTCATCTTTAGAAAAACAAACCTGACTTCCAAAAGAGACATCTTCAAAATATAGTAAAATAATTTTCACATTTTCAGAAAATCATTGCTTAATACTCTCATTCCCTCAGTTTGGTCCCCTCCTTAGATGGTCCTATTGAAATTTACTTAAGCAATTAAACCAAAACACATTTTGCATCTTCTTTTATTTTTCTAACTGATTTTTATTTCATGGCTGTCATTGTGTCATGGCCAAACTGAACTGTGAATAACTGAACATTTTGTATTACAATAACAGCAATACATTGGCTAGTAATTGCATAAGTATTTGGTTTATTCAATGTGATATCGCTACTAAAATGAGAAAAAGATCTCACAAAATCAGTTAACTACTATTTTTTCAGCTAACTGGAAACTGAAGAGGACCTATAATTTTTTTAAATTATTTTATTGAAGATCATATATTCTTAAATCAAGATTTAGATAGTCTTATTCAAAATCTAAATTGCTAAAGTTTTGTTTTGTTTTGGAAATTGCAGAAGGAGTCATGCAGTAAGGATTTACTGGGAAACCTCAGGGATGGAGATATTTGTAATAGCTTTGGGCCAAAATTCTGATCATCCTGTAACTTGAGGTCAGTGTTATCAAGCCATGAGTCTCAACCATAATATGGGGTTTGACTATGCTCTCCAAGGTAAATTCCAATTTTACGTTTATCAACAGAGGACTGGAAAAGGAACTGATATATACCTGAAGAAATTCTTAAACCAGAGTGTTTCTTCCACTCAATATAATTTCTCTTTATCTGGTTAATTTTTCTCAACCTCCAGGTCATAGCTAAAATACCATTTCCTTCCCTTTGACTCCTCCATCACTCTCAAGTGAAATGAGTGTGCCTCCTGTGTGTGCCTGTAACAGCCTATACTTCCTGTCATCTCAGAAGCTGTGTCAATTAATCGCCTATTTACCTATAAATTATCTTGAGGACAAGACTGTGTCTTATTAACATTGTGTCTCCAACATCTAGCATGATGTTCAGCAACAATAAATACACAATAAATGTCTGAATGAATAAAATATTAAAGTATGTATTTGTAAGCAGTTTTTACAAGTTCTACTTTAGAATAAGTATCCAGTGAAATACAAGTTAAGTAATTTTTACCAAATACAAATGAAATATTTGAATGTTCTCCTTATACAGCACAATAAAACTAGTAAATGTTACTACTTCATTATATTTCTCTTCATTTTTTGATTTTATTAAATATATATAAAAAAGATGATAAATGGCCAGAAATTTTGTTATATTTAGGTAGAATAAAGGGATACTTTCTTAGGATATTTAAATGAAAACATGTTTGTTATTAAAATTACTTAAAGTTATCTTCAATTCAGAGATTTAAATGCATACATGCAAAATTTATATGTTCAGTCTAAAGAATAAATTAAATATATTAAATGTACATAGCAACAAAGTTACTTACTTAGTTGTTCTTACCTTCTGAATAATAATTAAGATGACTAGAAGAATATATGAAAGCAATAAGATTGCAAAATAATATTTTTCTTTGTAGTCACCAAAGACTGAATACAATGTTGACTACAAATTAATACATAAATGTATCGGTTAGAAAGAAGATGTTATATGATGTTAAATATATTTTTTGTTCAATTGTATGCATGCTCACAATGTTTTTTAAAAATCTTGTTTTTCAATGTATAAAATATGACAAGGTACCATAATTCTCCTTGTTCAATTTCTCTTCAAGTTTATTTTTTATATATTAAAGGGCAAACTCACTGGCTTGTTCAGCACAGGAAATGAAAAGCAAGTTCTAAGAAAATAGGTTACAAATGTTAAATGCTTCAGGACATGAGGCATTCTCCCAAAAAATTTCCTAACCAAATTCAGAGCACAGAAACAAGGATGGCACTATGTAAATAAAGTAACCTTAATTAGCAACATTCCTGGATGAATCTTCCTGAAAACAAAATATTCTTTCTACAAGCTATATTTAACCTACATTAAAAACCTATATTCCGGGCTCTGGGGGCTCAAATCAACTGCATAATTCCAAAATTTATAAAAGCATATATTTTTAAAAAGTAGATATAGTTATTGGGCTGTCTGTATTATCTGAATATAGAGGAACTTGGCATCAACTACCATTAGGAAATTCTGCTGCACAACTACGCATTATTATAAGACCCTCACACAATTTCTATTACTGAACTGTCTTAAAATGAAAAGATTATTATACTAAGTAAAATGTGTAGTAAGATTGTTAATGCCAGCCTAGCTTAAACCATTTAAAACTATTTAAATATATGAATAAGAACATACATTCTCAATTTTTTAAAAAAATGTAATATGAAAAGAGTAACTAAAGACTTTTATTCCTGAATACGCAACGCATCCCTCTTACAGAGATGAAGACAGTGAAGTATATTGAATTTCTACTGGAAAACAAACATAGTCACTAACTTTTGAGAGTAACTGCCATAGAGTGGAAATAGAATTTGACTGGGAATCAATTTCTGACTTTGACAATTTTCTTTAATTTACGAGCTGTGTGATCTTGAACAAGCTGTAAGATGTTCTTATCTAAATACTACCTATGTGGCAGTGAGGTTAAAACAAATCAATAAATATGTAGCAAAAATCAACATCCAATTTCCTTTCTTCCCTTACACATGCAAGAATTATATGGTTTAAATATCTATTAATGAAGCATTATAGTACAGAACATTATTAATTTTAGTGTCGTAAATGTTTTTGAAGTTCTGAGTCCAACAACATCCTGTCACATGACATACATGATAGTTAAGTAACTTGGCCAGTGTCACAAGTAGTGTAATCAGAAATAAATCTTGTTTCTCTCAACTTACAATCCAATGTTTTTCCCAGTTGCACCTTCTCCAGTCTTTATAAAATTCATGCATACAGCTTCCTATTTAAACAATCAGTCTACCAAATGACAGTGTCTTGGAAATGGCATTTGAATTTTTATGTTTAGTCTTCTCATGGATTTATCCAGCAACTGAATTCAGTTAAAATTATATATGATCATCATTTTTGAAACATAGAAATAAAAATGCTGGTTATTATCAGATTCATGAAGATTTGCCTTCTAGAGCTATGCTTTACATGCATTCACAAGATGGTAATGACTGAAAAGTGAAGAGAGTAAATGATTTTCAAGATTAAAATTATACAGTGTCAATGAGCCAAAAATAGGAAATACTTTTAGATAAAAAAACAAAAAGCAAAACAGGAAATATTATGTAACCGACCTATAATTTTTTTCTTAAAATCCTAATTAACTATCACATGGGGTAATACAGAGGAAGTCCTTTTATTTTTCATCCTTTTTAGGATAAATTCAGTTATCTCCAGGCTGATTTATATAGTCTACTAAATGAAACTTTTCCCTAAATTAAAAAAAATCAGAAAAAGTCTTTCTATTAGTTATAACACACAGAGAAAATGTTCCATGGTGCATTTTTTTTAACAATATCACATTTTTCTTACATAAAATCTCCTTCCATAAGCACAACACCATTTTCTTGAAATGTAGTTATCCCCACAACATTTCTGTAAAAGTAAAAATCATGAATCAAATTAAAAATTTAAACTCTAAAGAAGGTATTACAGAGTTGATCATGCAAGGTAAGAATATTTGAAGGAGTAAGTTGGTGTTCGAGTTTCATTCTTTTGCATGTAGCCAATCCAAAAGAACCTATGCACCCAATGTTCATAGCAGCACAATTTACAATAGCTAAGTGCTGGAAGCAACCTAGGTGCCCATCAGTAAATGAATGGATCAAAAAACTATGGCACATTTACACAATGGAATACTACGCAGCCAAAAGAAAGAAGGAGCTCATACCCTTT
>CM052539.1:75617479-75639043 GCA_028533065.1 Trachops cirrhosus
TCAGACTGTCAGCTGATTTCTCAAAAGAGACCTTGCAGGCAAGAAGGGGCTGGAAAGAAGTATTCCAAGTCATGAAAGGCAAGGACCTACATCCCAGATTGCTCTATCCAGCAAAGCTTTCATTTAGAATGGAAGGGCAGATCAAGTGCTTCTCAGATAAGGTCAAGTTAAAGGAGTTCATCATCACCAAGCCCTTATTGTATGAGATGTTAAAGAGACTTATCTAAGAAAAAGAAGATAAAAAACATGTGTAGTAAAATGACAGCAAACTCACAATTATTAACAACCACACCTGAAAAAAACTAGAAGAAACTAAGCAAACAACTAGAACAGGAACAGAACCACAGAAATGGAGATCACATAGAGGGTTAGCAACAGGGGAGTGGGAGGAGGAGAGAGGGGGGAAAGGTATGAAGAAGAAGTAGCATAGATGATAGGTAGAAAATAGACAGGGGGAGGGCAAGAATAGAAGGGGAAATGCAGAAACTAAAGAACTTATGACACATGGACATGAACTAAAGGGGGGGAATGTGGGTGGAATAGGGTATTCAGGGTGGAGGGGAAAGAAGGGAGATAATAGGACAACTGTAATAGCATAATCAATCAAATATATTTTTAAAAAATTAAAAATGGAACTGCCTTTGACCCAGTGATCCCACTTTGGGGGATATATCCAAAGGAACCCAAAATACGAGTTTGAAAGAACATAAGCACCCCTATGTTCACTGCAGCATTATTTACAATCTCCAAGATATGGAAGCTGCCCAATCAATAGATGAGTGGATGAAACAACTATGGGACATTTACACAATGGAATACTACTTGGCCTTAAAAAAGAAGAAAATTTTACCCTTTGCAACAGTGTAGATGGACTTGGAGAACATTATGCTAAGTAAAATAAGCCAGTCAGAGAAAGTCAAATACCATATGATTTCAGTCATTTGTGAAATCTAATGAAGAAACTGAACTAACAATGAAAATGGGGACAGATTCATAAATGGAGATCAGGATGACAGGTAGTGGCAGGGGAGGTTAGGGGGAGGTTATTGAGCAAAAAGTGAAAAGGACTCATACATGGACAACAGTGTAGTCATTGTATGGGGGACATGTTATAAGGGGACTAAAAGGGAATGTAAAAAATGCAATACCTTTTGTGACAGCATGGATGGAAATGGAGAATGTTACGCTAAATGAAATAAGCCAGTCGGTGAAAAACAAATATCATATGATCACAACCATAAGAGGAATCTAATTAACAATATACTAATGAACAAAATAGAACCACAGGCATGGAAACATGGAACAGACTGAAAGTGACCATGGGGAGGGGGAAGGAGGGTGAAGGGAAAAAGAAGGGGAGGGGACTAGACAAAGAACATGCGTGAATGACCCATGGACATGTACAACAAGGTGGGAATTGACTGGGGGAGCAAGGGGTGGGATGGGCAGAGGAGGGCAAACAGGGGGTGGGGAATTGGGACAACTCTAATAGAATAACAATAAAAAATAATAATAAATTAAAAAATAAAACAAACAAAAAGTATATGGCATAAAGAAAAGCAATACAAATAACAGAAATGTTTGAAAAGTTTTTGACAAATGATACTTTTCAAGACAAGTCTGGACAAAAGGACTGGAAAAAATATTTGTAACACATATGCCAAAAAGTAAATATGCCTAATAGACAAAAAGCTCTCATAAATCCATAAGAAAGCAACCCAGTAGAAAAAAGAGGCAATTTACAGAAGAATAAAGACAAATGGTGAGCAATGCACACAGTTGCTCAAGGTCACAAATAATCCTAAATTAAAGCACAGTGAAGTGCCTTGTTTTCATGTCTTCATCTGACAAAAATTTTAGATGAGATACAAAAGGCAATTCCTTACATTGTTGAAAGGAGTAAAAGTTGCTCTGCCTTTTTGAAAAAAAATATGGCAATATCTATTAAATTTTAAAATATTAAAAATATACAATTTAAAAAATATATTTAATTCCTCTGTCCATTTTTATAAGATTGTTTGTTCTTTGTTATTGAACTGTATAAGTTCTTCATATATTTTGGATATTAATTCCTTGTCAGATATATGTTTTGTAAATATTTTCTAATATTTCATATATTCCCTTTTTTAAATTGTTTCCTTTGTTGTGCAGAGTTTTTTTTTAGTTTTATGCAGTTCCCCTTGTTGATTGTTGATTTTGTTGTTTGTTCTGTTGGTGTCATATTCCCCCAAATTTTTGTCAATAGTTATGTCAAGGAGCTTTTCCCATATGTTTTCTTTTCAGATTCTTCCAGTTTCAGGTCTTAAAGTTTTTAATTCACTTTCAGTTAATTTTTGTGAGTGGTGTAAGTTAAGGGTCTAATTTTATTTTTCTGCATGTTGTTATCAAGTTTTAACAACAGCATTTATTAAAGAGAATATTTTTCCCAATTGTGTATTCTTGGCATTTTTTTCATATATTGACTATAATGTGGAGATTTCTTCCCGGGCTCTCAAATTTGTTTCCTTAATCCATGTGTCTGTTTTTTTTTTAATGTCAGTGCTATGCTGTTTTAAGTAATACTGCTTTGTGTTATAGTTTAACATCAGGAAGTGTGATGCCTCTAGCTTTGTTCTTCTTTCTCAGGATTGCTTTGGCTGTTTGAAGTCTTTTGTGGTTTTATATGACCTTTAACATTTTTTTCTATTTCTTTTAAAAATGACAGTGACAAGAGGAAAGTTGGAAGGGAGATAAGTGTGGAAAGAAGAGGAAGAGACTAGTAAAGAAACATGTATGGATGACACATGGACATGGGCAATGCGGTGGGATTCACTGTGGGAGCAGGGGGTGGGCTGAGCAGAGGAGGGCAAAGGGGGAAAATTGGGACAACTGTGATAGAACAACAATAAAATGTTTGAATGAATGAATAAATGAATAAATAAATAAACAAACAAAGAAATAAATAAACAAAATGAAATGCCACTGGGACTTTGATAGGGATTGCATTGAAACTATAGGAAACTTTGGTGTGTGGACATTTAAAGTTTGCTTTTTCTACTCTATGATCTTAATATGTATATTCATTATTATTTATGAGAAATAGTTTAAGATACCAGAACCATATTTCCTTAATTGTAGAATTTGTCATTATAAAGCCTACTTTAATAAAAACAAATTTCCCCCAAAATAAAATAGAGCTAATTCCAAATTCTTGCAAGTAAATTAGCATGTGTAATTGATGATGTATTTCTAACAGGGTAAGGGTTAGTCCCATTGAGCATTTCTCCCACCCTCTGTTTATAGTTGTTAAATTTTTAAAAATATTGTAAAATTTTAGAGGTGAAAATGATCACAGATTCACACAATCTAATCTTCTAAGGGATATGGAAATCCTCTCTTCAATCTCTTTTTACCTTAGCTTTTTCATAAGAAAAGATACGTAATAACACTTAGATGATTTTACAAAGATTATGTTTTATGTAAATTGCTTAGAATAATTCTTATTATGTGGTATACAGTTTATAAGGATTGTTCTTTTTTAGTTTAGAAATATAAATGACTTTCTTTAAATTAGAATAAAACTTACAGTAAAAAAAGAATAAAACTTACAGTAATGCTGAGTAAATAAAACTAAAAAGTAATTTAGTTTATTGATTGACAAGCTAGTTGTATGCATTTAAACTTACTGTTTCCAATGTATGTAAATGGTTTCTACTCAAAATTATTATTACTTGGTCCAAAGCCTCTGATGCCAAAATATGGGTTTTATGACATTATTTTTACAGAAATAAACCATTGTTGGTCTATGTACCAGAATACTGAAAATGTTTTAGCAAACAGAAAGTTCTACATTTGATTGTTTGCTTTGATGTGAGCTGAATGACTTCATAAGAATGATTGTTTTATAATACTATATTTTAAACATTGCACGTGAAAGAGTATTAAAAAATACAAAAGAATAATGATCAAAAATAAAATCAAATAAATATTTAAAACACAAGAAAGAAGATTTTAAAAACAAACATGATCAAAAGGTGGTTGTACAGTTAATTCTGGGCATTTAAGTTGCAATAACTCAAGCTCCTGACACCATTTAAGAGTTTTCTGACCCAGCTATTCCAACCAGAGAGCCACCCAGAAAACCTGCTCTTCCAAAAGTCCCTCATGAAGTTCTCTTAAAATAAATAAATAACCTAGCCTCATTGCCGAACCTGATCAGTGCCTTTATCAGCAGCTGTTAGGTATTTCAATTTCCAAAAAATTCCTCCTTGGCTTTTAATGATTTTTTAATGATAATACAGACATATATTTGATGTTTAATATGTTTTATTGTTTTGCAAACTACATTATATACAATGTAGATTGTAATTTTTTCTATTGTTTTGAATAGGATGAGCCAGACTAAAGAAGGCAGTTTTGTATTAGGTATGTTCACAAAGGAGAAGACAAGATATCTTTATTACCCCTTAGGGTATCTCATATAATTGTCTTCTACTCCCAGAAAGATGCCTTTTGTTCCACTCTAAGTCTGTGACTGTGAATATAAAGATTGACACCTCTTAAAATATCAGCAGAAGCATAAGTTCAAACTTCTAAGAAAGCATCAATGAATAAATGAGTATAAAAATAAATTAATATGAATAACATTTAAACTTAAATAGGTAAAATTTTAATGTAGTTGATAGTTTAGCTAGTAGAATTGTACCAATATGTTTCCAATATCTTGATTTTGAGCATTGTATTACTATCATGTAAAATTTATCATGATAAATCTATCAAAGATAGACGAAGGGTATGTGGAATTCTGTACTGTTTTATCAACTTCCATGGAGATTTTAAAATTATGTCAGAAAACTGTTTTTTGTCAATTATATACATATTTCCCTATCCTGTATGTAACTTGCCTTCTTGCCTCTTATGTCCTTAATCTTTTCATGAGAAGATTTTTTCATGTTGATCCAATATAAAATTTTCTTTTATTTTGTGCCTAGTGTTTTATGATTCCTTCAAAAGAAAATTTGCCTACCTAAGTTTCTGAAAGTGTTCTATGATTTCTCTTGGAATTTTTGTAGCTTTAGCTTTTAGGATTAGCTCTATGAACCATCTGCAATTGTTAGTGTATGCTATGAGGTTCGAGTGTAAGTACATTTTGATCCATCTGGAAAGCCAATTTGTGTACCGTTTGTTGAAAAGATTTATTTTCCCGTAATTTATTTGGTTGAAAGTCAATCAACCATATAAATATCAGTATGTCTTAGAACTCTCCATTTTGGTCCACTTACCTATATTTCTAGCATTAGCCATCCTATTTTGATTTCCACTGTATTAAAGTAAGTGTTTAAGTCAGTAAGTGTAATTCCTCCAAATTTGTTTTTTTACATAATTCTTTAGGCAATTGCAGATCTTTTGCATTTTAACACCACATAAAATTTTAGAATCAGCTTGTCAAAATAAAAAACAAAGACTTATGAGATCTGGATTAGGAGTTCAGTGAGTTTACATGTTAATTTGGCAGTAAGTGAAATCGAAACAATACTGAATCTTCAGATTCATCCAAGTAAATGTGGGGTATCTCTCCATTGGTTCAGGTCTTTTTAAATTTGTCTTTACAATATGTTATAGTTTTAAGTAAAGAGGACTTGCATGTCATTGGTTAAATTTATTCCTGGGTATTTGAAGTTTACTTAATATTATTGTAAGTGAATATTTATATTTTAATTTTAGTATTCAATTGTTTGCAATTGAATAAACATGAGTAAAACTAACTTCTGTATATTTATCTCATATACAATCAGCTTTCTAAGTTTTCTTATTAGTTCTGATACTGTTTTTATAGATTTCTTAGGAGTTTGTTTGGCAATAATTACATCAACTATGAATAAAGACAGTTTCATTTATTTATTTGAATCTTCATTCCTGTTTGCTAATTTATATTTTCTCTCCTTTTGTAGGTAAATCTAGCAATTTTTTTACTTCCTCTCTTCCAGTTTTGACATTATATGTTTTTTCTTTTTGTTTGATTGTTGTGGCTGCAACTTCCAGTTCTATGTTAAATTTTGCTATGCTGGATTTGATCAAATGCTTTTTATGCATCTAATGATATAATCATGATTTTTTTATTGTTGTTCAAATATAGTTCTTTCCATTTCCCTCTTCAACTCCCCCACCCCACCCCTCCCTACCTCCCACCCTCAATTTTACCCCCTTTGGCTTTGTCCATGTGTCCTTTATACATGTTCCTTGATGACCATTTCCCTATTTCCCCCCATTATCCCTCTTGGCCTTTAAAAAAATCAAATTTTGCCTATTGCTGTTTTGTTTTCTATTTCATTGATTTCTGCTTTATCTAATTTTACTGTCTTTCATATTGACTGTGAGATCAATTTGCTCTTATTTTTCTTGCTTCTTAAACTGGAAACTTACACCATTGCTTCACTCCTTTCTTCTGTTCAATAGAGACATTTAAAACTACTGATTTCTAAGAATTCTTTAGCTATATTCAGTAAACTTTAATGTGTTTAGTTATTTTCTGTGAAAATATTTTTCAGCTTTTGGTGATTGTTTTAAACTCATGGTTTACTTGCAAGTATATTATTTAATTTCCAAATATTTGCATATTTTATTAGTGAGTTTTAGTTTAATTCCATGCTATTTTTAGTCCAGAATTTAAAAGGTTTTAATCTTTGAAGTAGATTTATTTTATGGCTGGGCAAATGATTTGTCTTGGAGAATCTTTCAAATGCACATGGAAAGTTTATATATTGCCCTTATGGTACTATTGCAATAATGCCAATTAGATGAAGATGTTTGACAGAGGTATATAAATTATCTAAATTCTTACTTATGTTTTGTAGTGGACAATAGCCTGATTCACAGACTACTATATTTAAATGTCTGTTACATATGTCAACTTCAATGTCTAGAATATATTTCAGAGTTAACAGGAAATCTTTCCAAGTAGGCCCCAACAAAGACTCCACTATTTCAATAAATTCCACCATCATTTATTTCTGCTCATGTCAAATACTAAGAATAATACTTCTTTTTTATTTTATACTCTACTGTCAACCCATCCACACATTAAATCCAACAACTCATTGACATCTCTACTGATAAATCTGCAGTTCAACCCTGATACTGGTCACTGACTGCCCTCCTTGCCCCATCCTTCCCTCATGGCTTCATATCCCTGCTGTCTGTCAAAGAGCCAGATGAATTGTTAAATCCTCCATATCTTCCTATTGCAACCAGATAACATGGAACTCCATTTCATGGTCCACAGGGCCCTACATGAACTGGGCCCTGTGTATTTCTCCAACTCACCTCAAACCACTCTTTCCGTCCTTCACCCTTCTCCAAACATATTGGTTTTTGTTTCCCCTTAATAGGTACTTTTTTTTTTCTCTTGGAGCAGATTCCCCTAGACTATCTTATTCCATCGTAGTTGGGCTTCTTTTCCCTATGGAAATGTGAACACAAATATCAGCTCCTCAGAGGGGCCTTTCTTTACTTCCCAAAGTCATGTACTATACTTCCTCCATATTATGGTATTTTATTTTTCTTATGACCCTTTTTATTACCTGGAATACTTTATTCATTCATTCACTATCTCTTTAATTCCTGGAATAAAATATTGTCGGGGGAAGAATTAGGTAACTTATGTTGAGTGCTCCTGCTAGAGGGTGGGCTCCTTGCAGTACAGGCTTCCCCCGATAAGTGAGTGTTCTAGGAACCCATCTGCATCAGTATACCGGCTGGCGTTGTTGCGAGAGGCTGCACGTGGCTTCAGTGAACTTTTCTGAAGATTCTTTCAGTGCATTTTCCCATTTCATGATGGGTGATTTATGAGCTCACCTGCCCACACTGGGCTGAGTGTTCAGCAGTTTTTGACCAAAATGGCTTGACCACTCCCCCATGCCCCACCCTCCCTATTCACCAGATCTCCCCCCAAGCAACATTCTTTTTGCCCCAGATGAAAAAGATCCTCAAAGGGAAAGAAACATTTTTGCCAATGTGGAAGAGGTGAAACACAAAATAGCAAAAGCACTAAAGGCATCAAAGTTGACAAGTTCAAAAACTGTTTTAAGCAGTGGAAAAAGTGTCCCAATAGGTGTATTGCACCAAATTGAGAGTATATTAAAGGTGACTGAAGTTTAAACATTAAGAATAAATACACATTTTTTATAAATAGATTCTGGTTTTGGGGGAGTTTCCTTTTGTCTATCTTCTCTCTTGTACATTGCCTAAGACATAGAACCCACCCAATAGATGTTGATTGATTGAATAACTTCATCTCTCTGAGTTTACAAAAAATCCCTAAACATTTCATTTAAATATCCGTGATAAATATTCACAAATTTCACTATGTCTATGGCTT
This sequence comes from Trachops cirrhosus, assembly GCA_028533065.1. Classification (NCBI taxonomy): domain Eukaryota; kingdom Metazoa; phylum Chordata; class Mammalia; order Chiroptera; family Phyllostomidae; genus Trachops; species Trachops cirrhosus. The sequence goes on from CM052539.1 coordinate 75,625,836, forward strand.
TCTTAGACAGCCACAAAGGGGAAGATTCCTGTAAGTCATTTATTTTTAATAACCTTCAGGGTTTTTGTTTAACCTAAATCCCTACTGTATTTGAAGTCAGTTTCACCTTTCTCGACCTACTATATGAAAACAGTTGGATGCCTCTCTTTGCAGCCCTTCTGTCATTCAAACCATTGTGAAGCCAGACCTCTTTCTTCCCTCCAGGCTAAATAATTCTGCCACTTTAACACTTCCTGAAGTTCTCAATGTTTCCTTCTGAAATGCTATGCAGGACTCTACTCTGATAGATAGCCTTGTCTGTGAAAACTATCAGCCACATTGAAATGCTCTGTATTTATCCAGCCCAATACAGAAAATACTAGCCATATATGTATAATAAACATTTAAATATCAGGAACTATGGACTTCATTTTTAAACTGTATTTAATTTTAATTAGTTAAAGTATAAATATCCACATGTGGTTAGTGGCTACCGGATTAGCACATTTCTTTTGGAAGCTGTGAAATATTCTATATACTCTTGGCAGAAGCACATTTTATCTACTAATCGATGACCCACATTAAATGTGAAACAGAACATCATTTTTAAAGTGGAAAATAAGTTCCAACAATATTTAAAACAAATTTTGAACTTTTTAAGGTAAATGCCACTTTCACTATATTTTCCTCAGATACCATTTAATGATGCTACATTTACACTTCTTAACACTGTTGATACCCCTTGATGCTACACTTATTTTCAAATTTCAAGGTGAGGGGATGTGTATTAATTAGAGAGATGGAGGCATTTAAAAGTCAGTCTCACATACCTGGATTATGATTATGTCATGATACCCAGCATGCTTCCTAATTGAAATAACCATGCTCAATAAGCAAGTAAGCAAGATCAGGCCAACTTTAGCTATCAAGTACATTTTTATTTTTTCCAAATCTCTACATTGAATTTCACTCTGATTTGGGGGTTAATAAGTGCTTACCTTTATTATTTTTTTTACAAAAGAGAATTTTCTTGACTTAAGAAATGAACATGTATTTTTGCAAGCTTATTTCATTGAAGTCTGCTTAATGTGCAGGCTTCAGAACTCATTTATACTGAGTTAACTGCAAATGAAATATAAAGCCATTTTTTATACTGAAGGTCTAGTACTGCTGCTAGTCAAAAATCATGCTTATATATGTCCATATCACTTCTAATACTTCAGCTTTATTTAAGATAGGGATTTAGAAAAATTAAGGGCAGGAAAAACCTTCCAGATGTCATTGTGTTGTACTTCCCTACACAGGAAAGCAGAACATATGGTCCATGAAATGACGGGAATGGTGGACCCTGGTGTTTTCGGGATACCACGCATACACCACACCCAAAACCCCATTTGTTTCTCATTTTCTCCTCTTTGTAGAATCTAGCTCTTTCTGACTCAATGTGACAAAAATATAACTTTTAAGTAAATTAACAATAGAGGAAATAATGTTTCTATACCATTGGAACAACGTTCTGAATCTGTTACCCATGCTCTAGAATATTAGTGAGCTAGAGGGTCTCATTTTATTGAAATCTCTCTCTTTCTCTCCCTCACACACACACGCACATGCACACGCACAAATATGAACAACAGCTTTAACAAAAATCAGTCTAATGTTTTTCACCTTTAGATTACAGAAAAAAGGAACCTCAGTAAAATAAGCATGCAGTGCTGCCGTTGTAGGGCAGAAGTCTTCATATAAGCAGGATGCCCTCCCCTGCGACCCAAGTACAGAGGTCGTATTGCTCAAACACCACAAATTTCACTGGTGCAAGGACAATTGAAAATCATGACTTCAGTGTTCATAAAATGTGATACATTTTCACCTTCCTTCTTTAGTGGTGCATGCAAATGCTAAATTTTATGTATTGTGATGTAGTAAGCATGCAAATGGCTTTGTTCACCATTGATAAAGGTGAAATTAAGAGAGTTATTATAAAGTTTTCCTCAGGAAGGTTCCAAAGGTAGTTAAATTAAATTATTTTGTTTAATTAAACAAATGATGTCTTAAGTGTGCCAACACATCATGAAAGGGGCAACTAGTGATGTATATTGTTGGTGAGATAAAGAAATAACTACACACACACATATTGCTTTTTTAAAATCTGAAAATAGAGAATTCACAAATACCAGTGTCGTTCGTGTGTACTGAGACAAGTCACGGCATCGTTTTTGTCTTGCCTTGCTGCTCTGCACACAAACATAAGCACACACAGAGATAAACACACATACAGAGCAGCATCTTTATCTATAAAATCTTGATGTAGTTCTTAGAATTTTTGACCCATATAATTCTTGTTGAATCTCATCTTATATTCAGATCCAATGGTTTAACATATTTTCTGAAGCTTGACCAGGGACTTCTCTTAAGGCACTAGAGAGAGAAGGTTTTCAAGTGTTTCACTATATCAAGTGTTTCACTCAACAAATGTTTATTGTTCTGAAATTTCATACCTGCTAAACGAATCAAAATGATGCATTTTCCTCCAGACCGTTTTAAACTTAAGAAGTCTTAGGACCAGATAAATTGCCTAAGGAGAAAAATAATCTTTATTTGGCAAATTCTATTCTACAATGTTCAGCTTTCATATCATTAGTACCAATTATATAATTAAATTCAGAATATAGTTAGACCCCATAGTATATTTACATATCATTGGGAAATAGTCATTAAATATTTCCATCTTAAAGTAATCATTGAAAGACAGAGATTAGCCAGTAAAGACCAGTACAGTATATAATCACTCCCCAGAGGTTTATCTGTTTTTTAAAATTTTGGGTGATTTGTTTTTATTAGTCTTGATCTTATTTGTCTTTTTAGCAACTCAACTTTCGACTTTGCTGAAACTCTCCACTGTACTTTTGCGTTCTCTTTCATTCTGTTCAAAATCTCTTTATGTCATTTCTTTTACTTTATGTTTATTGTGATTTTTTCTAACATCTTATAATAAATTCTTTATTAATCTTCAGAGTATTTTGTCTCATTCCCCCTTTTTACCACTTTTAAGTTAAAATGAGAAAATATTTCTAGCAAAATAGAAATGAATGCAAGAGTTAAAATAAACTTGTTATATGAGTTGTGAAAGAGAGAAGAGAAATATGAACAAGTAACTAAAACATACAAAATATTCCAATAATTAGACATAAACTCATGCAAATGTAGATGAATTTCTACAAATATTCAATTAAGAAAAAAGAGATCTTCAAAAAACAAATTTAAAGGAATCTTGGATTTTTATTCCAGAGTAATAAGTACCAAAAGACAGCACATAAAACATCTTCTGGCATTTGGGAATCTCTTTATCTGTTTTACAATCAGAAAAATAGACTATTTTAAATGGAAAGTAATACAACAGAGAATGATAACAATGAGCAGAGCATTGTGGAGAAATAGCAAAGGTGTGGTTATGCGAAATGAACTTGTACTCATTTAGGTTGGAGATAATTACACCCAAATTACATAAACAGTAGATATGGAAAGGAAAAAAGTGAGTTTTGGAGTCACTGTATGTCACAAAGCAGTGTTATATGGCATAACAGGGTTAGCATAAATCCTGAATTAAAAATTATTTAACTCTGCCCTGGCTGGTGTAGCTCAGTGGCTTGAGTGCAGACCTGTGAACCAAGGGTGCCTATCTGATCCCAGCCAGGGCACAGGCCTGGGTTGTGGGCCAGGGTCCCTAGCAGGGGGCTCATGAGGGGCAACCACACATTGATGTTTCTCTCCCTCTCTTTCTCCTTCCCTTCCCCTGTCTCTAAAGAGAAATAAATAAAATCTTTTTTAAAAAATTACTTTTTTTCCCATTTATTTGCTGCTATAGTCTTTCCAGTGACATGAACAGTTATACACATGGGATAAAATAACATCAGGCCACTGTGAATGGAGGTGGAATAACCTTTCAATCTCTTTTGCATGCATGGTCTAGACAATGCTTCCGTGTAAAAGAAAAAAATTACTTAGCCTTAACATACCCATCTGTTAAATGAGGCTATTACATCAAGTTCACAGAACAATGATGAGTTAATACTATGATATGTTTGCATATCCATCTCCTAGCAATTTAATGAGATAAAATGTGGGAGGAAGCACTGTAAACTTCCAAGTTATATTATAATACCAGGAATTAGATATTATTGCTTTTGTTGCTTTTATTATTCAAACTAAATACAGAGGATTTGCCAACTTCTTTCATCTGAAAGTGAAGAAAAAGAAACTCAAATATTACTTCAGAATTCCATCTGAATGACTGAAACAATAATATGTCAAAGAGAGGCAGGTTTTATCATGCATTTCCCAAATAGGTGTTGGTTACTCAAGTCTAAGTTCAAGATAATAATAATAAAAATGTATATATATGTATATAGAGAGATTGTATTAGAAGAAAAAGCAATTCATTAAAATGTGGATGCATAGAATTAAGAACACTTTGTGATTACAATATCTCAGTGGAAATAAAAATGCTTAAGGCAAGCAAGAAAATATGTTTAAATGCAAAACTTGAGAGACAAGTTGGGTTTACTATTGCACTGTCATATAAATTTTAAATGTCAGCATTACTTAAAGATTTAACCTACTTCCTTACTTTACAGGTACAAAGTTTAGGTAAAACAGCAGACTTAGAGATAAATAAAATGTTTCTGATGAATGAACAAAACAAGATGAATAAAATATATTCAATACTTCCTCATTAGTTTAACTCTTAAAGTTTGATGTTTTTGATTATTTTGTGTTTTGTTTTAGGAAGATAGTGCAAAGTGAGAGCAGAAAATCAGACCTAATATTAGGCAAACTTAGTTGGATGAATCAGTAAAATCACATCAAGGAAAATAAAATGTGCTTGTAGAGATTGGAGTACAGCCAATGCATTGTAGTAGACAAGACAAGGCATCAGAGTTGCAAGTTGGTGCTGAACAAAGCCAAAATAGGAGAAAAGTCAAGAAGAAAGAGAATATTAATTTTTTTTAAAAAAAACTTTAATTTTGGAACAAGGAAACTATTGGCAACCATCGAGAGGACAATTTCAGTAGAGCAATGATGATGGAAGCCAGCTGGCAGACGTTAAGGTCATAGGGAAGTGGAAAAAAAACAAAGGCATCAATGCTTGGAGAAATGTGAATAATTTCTCAAGATTGTGTTGTCAGGGCTTATCACAGTCCCTGGCACTTAGTGGGAATACCAAAAGCATCTGTTGAAATAAATTGAATTTGAGTATGAGAGTTCAAGATCAAGAAGCTGGTTAAACATTAGGAATGTGGGGAAAACATTAGGTAACAAAGTGGGTAAAGGCCATAGAAATGGCAAATATCATTGTTGGACAGATTTTGGATCTTGAGCCAAGTGTCAATAGATCAGAATACTGTTACGCAGGGATTCTCAGAGACTGAGGTTAAAGTTGATGTAAGATAAAGTTTCCAGCGAGAATCTAGTCAACTGGTAGGGGATGATCGAAAAGTAACATCATGCTAGCATTTTCCGTGTAACAAATTGCATGTATGTATCTCCTGTACTGGTGCAAATCCCTACACAGGAACAGGCAAGACTTACAGACTTAAAGGTTAGAACAGAAGATGGTATACTTCTTGGAAAGTTGGGTTCAGAAAGAGAACTCAAGACAAACAAAATTTGGATTTAGTAGGAAAAAATGTACTGGGAAGATGACTTTTGAATGGTACTCAGATCTACAGAAAATCAGGAAGAAATGAAATACAAATATAAAATGAGGCACTAGGTCTAGATAGAACTTAAGAGCTAATGAGGAAAGATCAGGGAATTGATACAGAGGAAAAGCTGTTAAGTTGATGATGTGGAAAAAATTAAGTATCTGAATTCATGTCAGATAAATCTTTAGGAAGTAACATATTGGGTCATCTAATGAAAGACAGCTCAAAGGAAAATGACAAAATTGAAGATGACATAGTGAAGTTGTTCTTGTGGGAGATCCATTAAAATAATGAAGTAGAAGCTATTTTATATCATGTGTGTGGAGTGGGCTAGAGCTGCAGTGTTTGCATTTCCCTAGTTTATGACAGTGTGAACAGTTAAAATGATCCCACAACAGGGATTATTTTGAAGGACACATTGTTATTATAAAATTATATGTGGCTATTTTAAAATGTTATATAGGCATAAATATAACAAGTGTAAAGTATGCATAGTTTTATTTAGTATAGTCATTTCCAACACATACTGTCTTCTTCTTTAGAAGAATATAAATTAAGGTATTGACCTTTAAAGCTCTTGGGACTGGCAAATACTGTTTCACAAATGTTCTATTGCAGGAACTGAGACTAATTAAGAGAGCAGTAATTGGACACATTTTTTACCAGCTTCTTTCCCTAAATCATAAAAAAGAAAGCTTTCATTTTGTTATATCAAGATACACTTCAAAATTGTATTTTTCTACTTATTTTTTTGAAATGAAATTACTTATTTTTCCTTTGCTTTTCTGTAAGCATGCTTTCTACTTACTGTTACTATTTTTGTTAATTTTTAAAAATAAATTTTAAAAGATTTTATTTATTTTACAGAGAGGGGAAAGGGAGAGAGAAGGAGAGGGAAAGAAACATCAAAGGTGTGGTTGCCTCTTGCGCGCCCCCTACTGGGGACCTGGCCTTGTGCCCTGATTGGGAATCAAACTGCAACCCTTTGGTTCACAGGCAGGCACTGAATCCACTGAGTCACACCAGCCAGGGCTACTTACTGTTATTTTACTGATTTGCTTTTAAAGCTGACTCACCTCATTTCTTCCCATGTTTTTTTAGTAATTTACTAAATTTTAATGGAAATATAATTGGGTTATACTCTCTACATCCTAAGAACATATACCCTTAAGGCCAAAATATGCCTACACAGTAAGTTCTTAAAATATTTGAGTTCAAGACATTTTAAAAGCACCAAATTAGTCTCATACATCAGATATAAGCCAAAATGTGGAACAACTTGAATCCACATACATTGCTAATAAGAGTGTACAGTGTCATGACCATTTTGGAACATTTTTTTACATTTTCTTATAAAATTAAGCACATATGATACCTACCTTTCTGCCCAAAAATTCCACTGCAAGATATTTATCCAAGTGAAATAAAAACATCAATATACACACTGACTTGAATATGACTGTTTATAGCATCTGTATTCTTAACAGCCAAAATCTGGAAACCATAATGTACATTGACAGGAGAATAAAGAGAAGTATGTTGAAGTAATGGAGTATTTTTCAACAATACAAAGTAATGAACTACTGAAACATGCAGCAACATGAATCTTAAAAAATAAAGAAAAGAAAAAGTTGAGAGAAAGAAGCCAGATACAAAAAAATATATACTGTAAATTTTATTTATAGAAAGTTCTACAGTATTCCGAACAGCGGTTGCCATTGAGGAGTAGGATATTGACTAGAAATGGCTCAGGAAAAGTTGCTGTTGTGTTGAAAATGTTCTATATCTTAACTGGAGCATTGACTAAATAAGTGTATATTATATTTGTTGAACTCATTGAATTTTGCAATTTAAATCTGTGCATTTTATTTTATGCAAATACCTCACACACAAAGAAATAATTACCAAGTGATGATACTAAGACTCCTCTGAAGGGCCGAAACTGAAGCTTCCTTATTTCCATTGGATATTTAACCCAGACAAAAGTAGCATATTGTATTTGGTTATCCGTGTCACCTTGTCATCATAACTAAATGACTTCTTGCACTCATCTAAATTGTTCTTGAATATCCAGTACTTAATGTTTTCATGTTGGTGTCTATCTGTACTATTGGTTTTTAAGCTTTCCACATGTAGTTTATTCAGGGGTTATAGACTTTCATATATAATATTGTTGGTATCTAGTAATTTTCAGCAAATCTACTTTTCAAAAAGAATGGGCTGACATTTAACTGACAACTATAAGATGTAAATTGTTTTAGATTTTTATTTCAAAAAAGATCCTATTGTGATATTTTTCTTACAAAGAAGTTCAATATCTAGGAAGTGATGCCATAAGTCAGTCAAAGGGAGTCTTGTTTTAAATTTTATTTCAGACTTTCAACTGGCTATTCTAAGGCCCTAATTATATAAGGCCTCTCACAATAAATTCTTGGTATATTAACTCTTAATAACTCTTAAGCAGGAATGGCACTATTTTGATACCATACTTCTATAATTTTTAATTTCAGGTACTTTATGGTGTGCCCCGGCCTGGAATGAAACTGGTGACCTTTTGGTTTATGGGAGGATGCTCCAACCAACTGAGCCACACCAGCCAGGGAAATGACCTAAATCTTCATAGGGTATTCCTATACAAGATGTCAAGGCATCACCTTCTGTTCCTTTTGTCATTAATAGCCAGCTAAATTGCTCCTCTTATTGTCACATATTTTAGAACTTGCTGTTTTAGCACATGTTGCCTACATTTAGAAGGTGCCCTGCACATTTCCATCCACAGACAGCAGCACCAAGATGTCACTTCTGTGTGTACATTTGTAAATAAATGTAAATGTTTGGCAAAACAGGTCCACCTGTTCCAAATCACCTCATATTTTCTAAAGCTAGTTCTTTTATAATAAATCTCTAGCACATCCCTGCACTTTCTTCTTCAATTCTTTTCAAATACAGACACTTTAGTAATAATTACTGACTTTATTTTATTTCTTTGTTTTATTCTCTTTTCTTTCTTAAGAACATTGACCTTAGGAAATATTTGTTATCATTAGAGAGTGAGTCACTTAACTTCTTTTAATCCCAGATTTCTCAGACTGTAAAATGTGGATGAAGATATCTATGTACTTTGGAGGGATATTGTGATAATCAGATTAAAAATATGTGTAAGGTGCTTAGGATAATGTTCAACATCATGATTATGGTAACTATCTGTTTTTTATATTTCAGTGTGGAGCTACTTTTATTTTTTAATTATTTTTATTAATGTTCAAATGCAGTTGTCTCCATTTCCCCACCACCACTTCCCCCACCCCACCTACCCCCACCTCGCACCCTCAATCCTACTCTCCTTTGGCTTTGTCCATGGGTCCTTTATACATGTTCATTGGCCACCCTTTCCCTTCTTTCCCTAGTTATTTTCCTCTTGATTTCCAAATTCTGTCACTCCTTTTCTCTTTATCATTCCATGTAACTGTCTAAATAAAGCATTTCAGTTCTTCTTTATTAAGTATTGTTTGTGTGACCTGATATGTCTTTAGTCCTTTACTTTTGAAACTGTTAGCTTTTCCTTTCTGGAATATTGGCCTGAACAAATATTGCCACAACAAAATGCCATCCTGAATCTGATTATTTTATTCTTGGGCTTAAATTAGTGTCCCTTAGTTTATGATTATCTTGCTTGGTTAGACAAAGGGCTAAACAAGGTGAAGATCAAGAGTTCATTCCTTATTTAGGTCAGTTGGGGTTATGCTGAAAACACATTTCTTTCATGGTCACAGATGTACTCCTAAACCTGACCATCTGCTTAGCAAATGAGCAGAAGGGGCAGGGTAAGTAATGGTGGACTGTATTATACAACCCAGTCTCAATGCTAAGCATTCTATCTCACTCATTACAGCATCACTGTGTTTAAAGACCGAAGCACAGAGGAGAAGAGTTCTGGGGTATGATGCAGAAAAAATACCAATGGGAAGGGTAGAGAGAGAAAAATGAAAGCCTTAGACAAGTGGACCCTGATATATTGATTTAGATATACCTTTGATTACAAATTACTTTAAAAGACTGAGATGATTTTTATGATTCTTAAGATGACTTTTATGATTCTTAGTTGATCTTTGGTAAGAGGGTCAGTGAATACTTATTTGAAATTTTTGTCCTCAAGCTAATTTTACATGCTAAAATATTGTGTAAATAATGTATATATAAATTTATATATACATATTATTTAAAATATATATTTATTTTATATATAGAGAGATATCAGAATAAGTTTCAAAACAGTGTGCTCTAGGTTGCCATGTCATGATTGTGTGATTTAGAAGACTTTAAATAATATTTTTACTGAATTAAAGAATTTATATTATAGACATGAAAGGGAGCTTTTGGCAAACAGTTTAAGGGATCTCTGACCTACCTCTCATCACCACCTAAATAGGCAAAAATAAACTCTGCTCTTTGTTAGAGCAAGCTGCCCCAAAGACAAATCTGCACCATTAAAATCAGAAGGCACAAACGTCAGCAGAACTCTGAGACACCGGGGTTTCCAATAAGTAAAACTTCATCAAGGGAATGGTGTTTTCTCATAGTGTTCTATTTTTATCCCCTGCCTGAGAAAATGATGAAAATCTCTATTTTTCCAGGAAAGGAAACCAAGGTGTTCACAGATGAATGGCATTATGTATTTGACAATTTATTTTCCAGGGACAATTTGATCAAGATGTCAGTTTATTATCTTTGAAATACTGAGATTTTCCCTTACAGAGGAATGTGGTCTTCATTTATAAGAATAAAGAAATGGTTAATTTATCAAAGTATTTGCTCCAGATGCTTTTATTTCCATTACATATCTGGTACATACTACTTTTAGCATCCAGCAATTAAATCAGTAGTCAATGACCTTTTAGAAGTGACCTGCCAAGTCTTCATTTGTTCTCTGTATTTCAGATTTCGTGAGCCAGCAATGTACTTTAATGATTAGGAGATTATTAATATAATGTAAATATTATTATATTATTGGAAATAAGCAATAATGTTTTAAAAGATTGTTTTTTTTTCATTAAATGAGAATGAAGACAGTCCATGTTATCCTTAATTTTTTTTTTGAGAGAGAGATAAAGAGAGGGAAGGAAAAAGAGGGAGAGAAAGACAGACAGACAGACAAACGGACATCCATTTGTTATTTTACTCATACTTAGGCAGTCATTGGTTGATTCTTGCATGTGCCGTAACTGGGGAGGCAAATCTGCAACCTTGGCTTATAAGGATGACACTCTAGCCAACTGGGCTACCTGGCCAGGGACTGATTTTGCTTTTCTTCGTGAAAGTTGCAAAAGTAAAATCACCTCTTGTGGGGGGTCAGTAGGAGTCCTATTTTTCTGCTCTGTTATTTCTGGGAGGAGAGGTTTTCAAGAGGAAACATAAGGTTGTACTTGCTGGAAGCAGGGACTGTTCTATTTCATTTTTGCATCCTCTGTGCATAGTACATAGGAGGTATTCAATGATGGTTGCCCAATAAATAAAACTAGTTTAGGAGTATCCTTTTCAGGTGTATTTTTTGAAGTACTATTGTAATGAATTACAGTATATTATTCTCCCATTTCACTCTGGGTCTGATTATCTTTGCAGCCTCTCCTCCACACAGGTATGAGTATGCCATCAGTCTGCCTTCATTTTATAAACCATCCTTAATCTAACCCCAGATCTGAGCAAATTCGAAAGCTTATGGATGTGTCCTTAACTAGAATCACAGAATGTTAACCTTCCAGACACTCATCCTGAAAATAAACTATAACCCTCAAATGTCTGGTAGGTATGAAAAATCCAAATATAAAAACTGTTCTTATGAAAGAAGGATATATTAAATTTTATGTTTTGATCTATATAGATAAGCAAAAGAAGTTTTCATTATTTTGACTGCAATATCCAGAAATGCTGAAATATTTAAAAAGATAAATAATTTTTTGAAGAAATTCTGTCATTTCAGGCACACTGATGGACCTTGGGGATAATAATGCTAAGTGAAATATGCTAGATAGAGAAAGTTTAATACCTGTATGATGTTACTTGTATGTGGAATCTAAAAATAATGTTGAACTCATAAAAACAGAATAGAAAAGTGGTTGCCAGGGTTTGGGGATGAAGGAGCTAGGGAGAGGCTGGAAAAATGTGTTGGTTTGCAGCCTCTAGATTTTGAGGAGAATCTGAAATGGAAGGAAAGCAGAGAGCAAAGAAATAGGCAGACCACTGAAGACTGGTAGGTGGTAATTTTGATAAGCAAGGGAACTAATATATGAGGCTTTGACTTGGGCAGCCACATGATGAGATCTCTGTACCTGCTCACCAGAATCTTAAAAGTTTATATAGAAATTTTAACTGAGTTTAGTCACATATACTGTCCACATGACTCAGTAACACTTTGCATCTTTGAAAATAGATCCCGTTGTGGGAATGGTGGGCAGAATGTACATTCCAAGGACAGGGCAGAGGTGATGAAGAGCTTTCAATTGCTCAGGGAGCAGCTGAAGAGTCCACCAATGATGACATTCCCTTGATGACCTCCTCCAACAAAAGGACAAGGACCTAATGTATAACATGGGATTGAAGTTGCTAACACTGCACTGTATAACAACCCCCTAAGCAAAAAAAAAAAAAAAAAAAAAGAGAGAGAAAAGGTAAATATGTGAAATGATTGATATGTTAATTAATTCAATGGGGAGCACTCTTTCACAATGTATATGTTATCTTTAAATCTTGCAGTTTTACTTGTCATATATGTCTCAATAAAGCTGAAAGAAAAAAAACTATCCCAGGATCTACTTGATATACCTCAGAACTGTGTCACTCAGCAGCACAAAGCCATTACAAAGGAAAACAAACAAGCAACGTTTGAGACTTTTCTACTTTTACTCTAATTAAGCATTCCTTACATATTAATGTAAATTAAGAATCCAGGTCCATAGGATGTATTAGAATATATAATATTTTCAGAAGCACTCATTAAAAAACTCACTGCAATGAATGAATATTGAATTGTGAAACTGAAATCATCTTTTATTTCTAAAGTCTCTTTTTAATTCATGGTCTCTTAGTGGAAACAGAATTAAAATAAGTGTACAAAATACTTTTTTTCCAATGGAGGATGTTCGTTTAAATTGTTAGATTGTTTTAGTGAGATGCCCAGAACACTATCATAGGTTTGAATGTCTCTTAAATCATTCATTCATGTTTGCTCTAAATTATGTAATCACAGTCTCTGTTCCTACATAGAAATAAAATCCCTGCCATGGTGGTCTTGTAATACTAATAACATCAAAATTAAAAACAAAATTATAAAATGGGGTAACAATAGCCTCTTCAACAAATGGTGTTGGGAGAATTGGACAGCTACATGCAAAAAAATGAAACTTGAGCACCAATTTACACCATACACAAAAATAAATTCAAGGTGGATAAAAGATTTAAATATAAGCCATGACACTATTAAAGTCCTAGAGGAGAACATAGGCAGGAAAATTTCAGATATTTCACGCA
>CM052539.1:75639143-75680801 GCA_028533065.1 Trachops cirrhosus
CCCCCAGAGCAAGGGACATAAAGGAAAGAATAAACAAATGGGATCTCATCAAAATAAAAAGCTTCTGCATGGCTAAAGAAAACACTATTAAAATAAAAAGAGAACCAACTGTATGCGAAAACATATTTGCCAATGATACCTCAAACAAGGGTTTAATCTCCAAAATATATAAAGAACTCACACAACTCCACTCTAAGAAGACAAGCAACCCAATTAAAAAGTGGGCAAAGGACTTGAACAGACACTTCTGCAAGGAGGACATACAGAGGATCCAGAGACACATGAAAAGATGCTTAGCATCACTAGTTATCAGAGAGATGCAAATTAAAACCACAATGAGATACCATTTCACACTGGTCAGAATGGCCATCATAAACAAAACAACAAACAATAAGTGTTGGAGAGGTTGTGGAGAAAAAGGGACCCTAGTGTACTGTTGGTGGGATTGCAGACTGGTACAACCACTATGGAAACCACTATGGAACTTCCTCAAAAAACTAAAAATGGATCTGCCTTTTGTCCCAGCAATTCCACTGCTAGGATTATATCCTAGGAACCCTGAAACACCAATCCAAAAGAACCTATGCACCCCAATGTTAATAGCAGCACAATTTACAGTATTCAAGTGCTGGAAGCAACCTAAGTGCCCATCACTCAATGAATGGATCAAAAAACTATGGTACATTTACGCAATGGAATTTTATGCAGCAGAAAGAAAGAAGGAGCTCCTACCCTTTATGACAGTATGGATGGAACTGGAAAGCATTATGCTAAGCGAAATAAGCCAGGCGGTGAAAGACAAATACCATATGATCTCACCTTTAACAGGAATCTAATCAACAAAACAAAGAAACAAGCAAAATATAACCAAAGACACTGAAATAGAGAACAGGCTGACAGTGTTCAGAGGGGAGAGGAGAGGGAATGTCAGGGGAAAAGGGGAAGGGTTTACAGGAACAAGTATAAAGGACACATGGACAAAAACTAGGGGGGATGGAAATGGGAGGGAGGTGGGGAGGGTTAGGTGGGTGGGCTGGGATGGGAGTAAAAGATAGAAAATTGTACTTGAACAATAATTAAAAGAAAAAAGAAAAAATATATCATTAAATAATAAATATTTAATGTATTATTATTAAAATATTTAATATTTCTGGTTGGGTGAAAAAAGTGAAGAAATTAAGGGAAAAAAAGAATAACCTCACAGACACAGACAACAGTATGGTGATTATCAGAGGGAATAGGGTATAGGGCGGTAGGAGAAGATACTGGGGCAATAAATGGTGATAGAAGGAGACTTGACTGTGGGTTGTGAACACACAAGACACTACACAGATGATGTATTATAGAATTGCACACCTGAAACCTATAAAATTTTATTAACAAATTCCACCCAAATGAATTTTAAAAAATGAACATAAAAATAAATAATTACTGCAAGTGATTTGCTTCATTTAGTCCTCATAGTAATCATATGAAATGTTGATATTGCAGATGAGGAAATTGAGGCTGAGAGAGGTTAGGTAAGATGCCCAAAGTTACAGAACTAGTTAAGTGTAGAACCAGGATTTGAACGGTCTGTAAAATCCAAAGTCCTGCAATAAAGCTGTGTACCAGTGTTTCTCCTACTTAAAAAGTTTGCAGATATATTCTATGGATTTAAGAAGCCTATTTGAATAAACATGTGTGGCTACCATTAGTTCAACCTTCTCAAATGCAAGAAGCACCTGGCTCACTTCTAACATGGTAGTGAAGAGAAATTATTTTGCAAAAAAATTCACTATTTTCCAAAAAAATCATTGATCAGTATATGCTGGTCACTTTCTGCTAGTCACTGGGGATGGAGGAGAAATTAAGCAGAAAAAAAATTGCCTCATGGAGTGTGCATTTTGGTGGAGGGAAGAGAGATAATAAGTAATAAATAAATATGCATAGGCACTGTGGGGGTATGGAGGTGTCAGAGGGTATAAAGAGGATAAATGGTAATGGAAAACAATAAAAATAAACTAAAAATGCATAGAATGTAAAAGGGTGATAAGTGATAATAGTAAAAATAAGGGACAACAAAAGATAACATAAGATCTATGAGTTTATGAGTTACAACTGGAAAGAATGTGGCTTGTGAGGACCTTGTAACAAAGGTAATATTTAATCCAAGAACTGATGGAGTAAGGAAGTAGAACAAAATATGTCTTGACATTATCCCAGAAAAGAGCCATCTAAGCAGGGGCAGCCTAAATGGAGTCCGAGCTTTAGAGTACCTGCTGTATTCAAAGAATAGCAATGAAATCGATGTTCGGGGCAAAATGAGCAAGGTGAAGGTAATTCAGACAGAGAAGGAATGGAATCTGATGGGGTGCGGACCTGGAGGCCACCTAAGGATTTAGCTTATTCTGAGTATGATGGAAGTCGTTGAGGGGTTCTGAGCAGAGGGTTAAAGTGATGTAGCATATTTGGGGAAAAAATCACTCTAGTTCCATCATTTAAAATAAGTAATAGAGGTCTAAGATAAAAGGTATTAAGTCAGGAGGCTATTGCAACAATCCAAGTATGAAAGACTAGTGACCATATATGAAGAAATGAATATAGAAGAAAATTGCAGCTAGTGCATATAGATAGTACAGATAGAACTGAGCCCTAGAGCTCTAATTTTAAAGGTCAGGGAAATGAGGAGAAACCAACACAAGGAAGTTAAAAAGGAGCAGCAAGAGAGGTGGGAGGAGCAACAACAAAAGTATTGTATATTGAAAGTCAAGTAACAAATATGTTTCAAGAACAGTAGTCAATGGCGTGAGATGCCGCTGCGTTGCTAAGGATGATCAGCAATAGCACCTGACCACGGCACGTGCCACTGGGGAGTCAGCAGAAAACTCGCCAAGCAGTTTCACTTGAGTGGTGACTTCCAAGCCTGACAGAAGACATTTATATAATGTAACATTCATTTCTTAGTGTATTTAAAATAAAAATGTGGTTTGTCACCATAAAAGTATTTTGTTTTGTATTTTTATTTGCTTCAAGGAAGTATTTTTCATTAATTACTAACTTTAAAATTTTCCAGAGTTACATTTTGGAGCATACTATCGGGTTGATTGACCTGTCAAAAAAGCAATCAGTAGATTTTAAAATTACCCATTGTACAAAAGGAACACTAAAACTGATAATTTTATAGATTTGTTCATTTTTAATTTGAAAATATGCTTAGTTTGATAGCATTGTTAGATTTGTAAACATAAAGAGTTCATACCTAGTATGTTTGAGCATATTTATCTATTTAAAAGTATAATTTTAAGAAATTAAGTCAATATGAATATGAGTAACTGAGAATTGTTTTCCCTGGGAAGAGAGCAGGACAGTACATAACAATGACGAACTCTGCACCACACCATACTGTCCCCCAGCAGACATGATCAAGGTTGAAAGGAAACTGTTACTGATGGCAACTGTGAAAACTCACGTTCACTATGAGTTAGAAATTAATATACGATTTTTGAGCATTGCTTGAAACAAAACAAATGTCTTATGTTTGTTATTATTGTTATTACTGGGAACTTTTGATATATTGAGTATTTTGGAAGCCTATAAAAATTACTTTACATTTAATCATTTAATAATCTTAGCCTCTAAACTTTTTCTTAAACTTTCACTAAATCTTATTACTTTTATACCTTCTTTACATTTAAGCAAAATAAAATAATTAGATCCTGGAACTCAATTGTGGGGTGATCCGGAACTTACTTTACAAAAATGATATATGCATATATGTGTTCTGTCTTGGGTCTCTTGGCATTTTAATTTTGATTTTAATTTTTGAATATTCATATTAATTAATTTTATGACTCTCTTAGTGCTTTCTGGCTCATATTTCATATCATTATATGAGAAAGTCATTTTTGTGTCATAAATGAAAGAAGTTGACAACTGTCAGTAAAAGTACATATTTTATAGGTTTATATAACCTATATATAAATATAGCAAACATATAAATATGGTACATATAATTTATATAATTTATACACATACACACAAGCCACATATGTAACAGATATATACATCCATATACATTGCATGTGTGGTAAGAGAGAACATGATTTGGAATATAAATATATTGCATGTTTATATTTGTTTGTAACACATATTTATGTATTTATACATAAAGCATATAGCCTTTAGATATATATATAGTATAGTCTTTTAATGAAATTCATTTGTGTAAATAAACCATAAACATAAATTATAATTTTTAAAAGTAAATTGTAACTTTTAAAAATAAATACACTATTTATGATACCTTCAACAGTGATTCCATTAATGATATCTGATTTTTGCCACAATAATATGTTCAAAATTTTCTTTAGAGTATTAAATTAGTTATTTTAAATTTCATAATATAAAATATATTTTCCTGAGTCTGAGTATTAATCTGGAATTCCATTTCTTTCCCCAATCAGCTAGACATTTTTTTAAAGTCTCCTATTAGAGTATTTTAGGATAGTGTAACAGGTTGAGGTCTTTGAAACAATTCCAACTTCAATTCTCCATCTCTGCATTCTCTGTATTTCATGCACTGCTTGAGGCCAATTCTATGTGAAAGACTCCCAACCATTATTACTTTGTTGGAAGAGGCAAGAGGAAAAAGAATGTCTTAAATTAATTTTTTAGACCATACTTGGTCCAGATTTTCTTTCTTTTCATATCCTCTTCTGCTTTTTGGTGTTGTTGAGATTCTTTAAACAAGGCCTTGAGCTATTAATTGCTAGTGATTCACTACCAAAAGACTTTTTCTTAAAGAATTTCATTTTGGTTCAAGGAAAAGGAAACTATGAATCTTGTAATTCTCATTTGAAATGTTGGATCACTGAAAAAGTAATAAATGAAGGTTTTAAACCTAAAAAAAGTTTAGGTAACAAAACATAATTGCATTAACAACTGTTTATTTGAAGAGTTTTCAGTCTCCAAGTTATCTAGCTTTTAAGTAAAAATGCATTTTATTTCCAATGTTTTCCTACTCAATCTTCAGATATTTTTTGTACAAATTTAGTTTCATAAAAATTGAGTTACTTTAATCTGCAGTTCCTTCAAGTTAAATATGTATTGAACAACTCCAAATCCCCATTCTGTATTTTTTATATTTCAGTGTCAAATTATATTCTTATTCAACACAATTGCATATAATTCTTTCAGATAGTTCATATTTAAACAATTAAACTAACAAATTCCCATATTTATAACCTGTTTTACATTTCGTTTCATTCAGTCTTGTTTTTTGAGTTGAGCTCCGAAAAAAGCGTTGGGTAGTTCTTGTGTCACATGCTCTGTACATGTGCAGTGCTTTCTCCCTGTAAATGTGGCAGAAATGTGCCATGCTTCAGCTCTTTGGGCAGTCGTCAGGCGCTGATTGTTTACAGGAGTGGACTGGGTAGCAAGACTCTAGACTGCCTTGAAACTATTAGATGATTAGCTTTCCCTTGAGCACCATGTCACCCTGGCAGGCTTTCTGAAGGGCCCATTATATCCTTGCCCTGGTACTGACCAAGGAAAACAAAAATAGAAGCATCGCTGAGTACAATGTTGACTTTCAAAGGAGGCATTGTTTAGAAAGAGAATGCTAGGAAACTGCTCTAAAGTACAACCATTTACCCAGGTGTAATAGAAAATGCCAATTATTGTGCCTTAAAATCCAGAGCTTTTAAAAAGCTCTTTGAGGGAATAAAATCTCAAGAAAAGTCTCTGAGGTTAGTTCTCTAAATGATAAGGCCATGGATGTTAAGTAGTAAATTCACTTTGTCATGGGAACTATGTTGAAGGTGTCTCTAAATAATGCAAATATTGGTTTTTGTAAGCAAATAATATTGTATGTCAGCAATCCCTAGCCTTTTTGGCACCTCGGACCAGTTTCCTGGAAGATGAGCAGTGATGGGGAGAGAGGGAAGGGACAGGAGTTAGAGCTCAGGTGGTTTCTAACAGGCGGCTGACAGGCAGTGGTCTGCAGCCTGAGGTTTGGGGACCACTGCTGTATGTGAATAAAGGCTCAATTAAAGTTATTAACAGTGAGTCTCTTATCAATATAAAAACAGATCGATCCTGTGTAACTAGTCAATACCAGAAATAGGACCAGCACTCACTGAAAAATAATTCATGAATATAAAGGGGACATTTAATATTTAATGCAATATTTTCTGAATATATGCCTGATGACTACATATACAATATGAAAAAAAGTAAGTAAAATAAATCTATTTTCCTTGTTGAATATACTTGAATACTTTGTTGTTTTAAGATTTTATTTATTTATGTTTAGAGAGAGGGGAAGGGAGGGAGAAAGAGGGAGAGAAACATCCATATATGTTTGCCTCTTGCATGTCCCTGACTGGGACCTGCAACACAGGCATTTGCCCTGACTGGGAGTCGAACCAGTGACCCTTTGGTTTGCAGCCCGCACTCACTCCACTGAGCTACACCAGCCAGGGCTACTTGAGATACTTTAATTCACAGAAAGCACAGACCAACTACTTGGTATAACAGTAGGCTTGTATTTGGAATTTGGGGGCTTGAATAATAAAGCTTCTATAACAGTGCTAGGATTAAATGGGATTTTTCCCCCTCATTTGTAAAACTGGTATTCAAAGAACATCAATAATTTTTTACCAAAATAGTTCATTTAAAACGGAGTAGTACTCACATCAATGTCACTTTCACAGCTTCTTCTCAGTGTTATCCTTATGAGTAAGAAAAATGTCCTTCTGACACAGGGGATCTGAGAGATTGCTGGGGAGAGGGGTGGGACCCTGAGATGGCACCTGCATTCCCCACGCTAAGGGAAGGGTCAAGAAATGCTAGAGGTGGTAGGACTTCAACTGCAGCCGGCGGGTAATAGATTTCCATTCCCGGGGGGCAAAAGGTAAATAAAATCAGTGTTGCATTACCCTTGCAACCCAACAACGCATGCATGACACAGCAGGAGGAAGCTCGTGCGGAGTTTGCACAGGCTGGAAAGGTCACAGCTCCACGTGTACCATGGAGGTTAACACGGCAGCACTGGAGGTGCTGGCCAGCAGTCCAACCCATGGGATTGGCTAGAAAGTGGGGCGCTTCTGGAGCACATGGGGTTTGGGGGCCAGATATATAAACAGAAGGTGAGCAGTCTCGCCCCTTCTGGTTCCCCTTGCTCTCCCAGTTGGGAGGCCTGCTTGTGCTAAGGCAGAGTCCCACTCACTGGGCTATGCCCCGAGGACGTGTGTCCCCAAGGCAGGCCATGGGACTTCGCAGCTCCACACTGTATGGAGAGTCCCATAATGTGCCCTTCTCTGCCTCTAAGATCAGCGCATGACACGTGGGCTGGAATACTCTCTGGCCCCCAGGGTGCCAGCAGCTTTGGGCACTGGGCTGTGGGGGTAATGCCCTCCATGACCAGTCGCAGTGGTGGGCAACAGGCCTGGGCAACCTGGGAAACTGCAACGTGGCACTGGTGATGTTGGCCTAACAAGCATGCACTCCAGGAAGTAAGCCTGAAGGTGGAGAGCAATCGGCCTAGGAGCCCTGTATTCCAGAAGGGATAAGAATGGAGGGGGATCTCTGGGCATGGATTTGGAGTTCAGTGTTTTTAGGAACAAGGGGAGTTCAGTGTTTTGCAGATGAGATTGGTCTGGAGTTGGGTTCCCCATTTCCACAAATTATGCAACATTTTAATAAAGACCCTTTTCCTTCCCTACCAGTCTCTGTTTTATGCCTCTGTTTGGTGGTGGGCATCTAAATCTCATTCCGTAACAGTTTAACCAGTCCAATCCTGGAAAACATAAGAAACAAATACATATTTGTTGTCCTATAAATGAGAATGCACTGCTATTATCCGTTTCCTATGGTGGAATGGTGAGGGGGTGTGGTTGTTAAACAGGATTGTAATTCACACAAATGTTACAGATCCCAGAGAGTCCCCCAGACAAGGTCCTTTTACAGGCTCTCTATGTCATTTTAATATTTGAAATTTCACAGTGCAATAATAACAGGCTTATTTCTAAATGAATGATCCTTGATCATTCTGGATATTAAGTCTAATTCCACCTGCTCAGTCTTCAGTAGAGAATTAAGATGGGCCCAAGCAGGAAAGTAGTTCCATAGATTTTAGTCAAAAAATGTTTTAGTTGTGATTGTGAATGTGATTAATGTTATCATATTTGTTGAGGGCCCATTGTGGCAGTTCTTGAAAAATTCTAATTTAGGACCAAATTTTAAACTATGAAAATCTTTAGTTAAGTGATAGTTGAGTACATTACACCCTTATGCTCAGATCTCTTGCCCAGGGTAAAAACTAGTTCCAAATATAATTTACACTTTTTAAAAATATACTTAAATGTCTGTTAATTTCAACCAAGTCATACTCTGCCCCTTATTAATTGCCAGATTAACTGAGAGCTCCAACAAAAGCCTGCCCCTGAAATGGAAACTTGCACTTAAACTAATTGTTTATCAGTTTACATATTTACTGCAAGAGTAACAGGATGAGGTTTTGTTGATGGCTGCTATTCCATCAGTTCTGGTCATTTATAAAGTAGCATTTTTGAGACCTATTAGAGTGAAACGAAAATTTAAACTAGCTAAGCACTGGGGCAAATGTGGCTGCTATGACCTCAGTAGGTGCTTGCTTCCCTTTCTCAGGTGCTGCCTGTCAACCGCCCACCCCACCCCCGAAAATAACCAAAACTATGTTTATAAAGTTAGGACACTGTGATAAATCTTGGACTATAAGATACATTTATGATCTCACCTTTAACAGGAACCTAAACAACAAAACAAAGAAACAAGCAAAATATAGCCAAAGACACTGAAATAGAGAACAGGCTGACAGTGTTCAGAGGGGAGAGGGGAGAGAATTTCAGGGGAGAAGGGAAGGGTTTACAGGAACAAGTATAAAGGACACTTGGATAAAAAACTAGGGGCGGGTGGAAATGGGAGGGAGGAGAGGAGGGCTGGGTGGGTGGACTGGGATGGGAGTAAAAGATAGAAAATTGTACTTCAACAACAATTAAAATAAAATTAAAAAAGATACATTTTCTCATTGGGCTTTGAGAAATGTTAAGAATTTTTAAGAATCCCTTATTTGCTTAAAAATCCCCTTTATAAGGAAAAAAGAAGAGATATTTCAAAATGCAGTTACAGAATGTTAATATTGTGTAGTATTGGAGGGTTCACTGGTTAGTTTGCTTGGTATCTCCTATGCTTATGAGAGGATATACCAGGTTTCAGGTTTCCCTGTTTGCAAACCTTGCTTCTAATAACTGCATTTTGGCATTTCCTTTGATTAAAAAAATTCATAAGCACACACACAGAAAAGAAGACTCCCTCATTTCCAGCATGGTTAGGAAGAGAAGAAACCCAGAGACCAGCAGTCTCAATTTCCACCCAAGCAATTTCACTGCCCTGTTTTATAAATGAAGTTGCAGCTGCTTCAAACGTTGTTTGCTTGATTTTGAAAGAAAGAGGGAGAGCTAGAGAGGAAGGGAGGGAGGGGGGATAGGAAGGGAGGGAAACAAACTTGCCATGGTTCTTCATGGCAAGAACCAATTGTCCACAATATGCCTTTAAAAAAAGCTTTTGTTGACTACTACTATTAAAAGTTTAGATTAGTTATCATTCTTGGATATAAAAGCTAGCTTGTGTTACTTTGTACATCTTTGATTTTTCTGCTAGTCTGAGTCACATCTTACCATCTAAAAAGAATTTTTAAGGAATGAATTTACTCTGAAAACTGGGATAATAAATGAAGATTTTCCCTTAATTCCAAGGCCTATTTCAAACCCAAGACAGTCACTGTGCACTTTAGAAAGTTAGTCCATTAGCATTTTGAAGGTAACATTATTTTGAAAGTGTGTTAATGTCATTTTCTATTTTTAAAAGAAATTACACAGAAAAAAAGCTGAACTGGAGAAAAGTCTTAAAACCAAGTCATGAAACAAACATTACCAAATAAATGAATATTAGATTGCCAAAGACAAAAATATAACCTAAATACAATGAGTTAAAGGACTTCATTTTCTAGTCACTCAGTTATTAATATCCGTGCATACAGAATATTTCTATAAAGAATTTCCCTGTCTAGAGCTTTAGAAAATTCATCTTTTCAAAATCAAGAATGGAGAATAAAGAAACACTGAGCAGCATTTTTAGGCCTTTTAATTTATCAAAACATTTCAGAAACACCCAGAAATTTTCTGCTATACATCAGGTTCCAGTCTAGCAGATGTCTTTACTACTTATAGAAGCATTACTTATAGGAAATCTGGAAAATATAGAAAGGCATGAAGAAGAAAGTAAAAATCACAAATTCCAGCATTTGCCAATATTTTGGTTTATTTTCCTTTTCCAAGTTATTTTACTAGACATGTATATAGGTGTAAATATAACTTGATTTTCGAGTTGAACACTTAATGAGGAACTGTTGAGCAAACCTATGTGTTTGAAAACTCTTGCCAGGAATATTACAATTTTGAATTGTTTCTTTCTTTTTAATTTTTGTTATTGATGTTGGAATACAGTTGTCTCCATTTTCCCACCTGACATGGACACCGGCCCGCAGTGTTCACGGCGTTATGGATGAGACGAGACATTCACATGGACTACTCAGTCCTGTGGAGGAAAAGGGACAGCACGGCTTCTCCAAAGGGGAGAGTGCCTCAGAGCATCCTGGCTACTCTCTCAAAGGATAGTGCCCCAACCCTTGCCTTGAGAGGTTTTTACTGGGTTTCAATTTGCACAGCAATACAGGTAAAACTCATTAATCATTGTCAGGCAGTAAGGATCAAACAATAGATACAAAGAACTATGAGGGCTTATTCTGAGTCAGGGTCTGTTAGCTAAAGGGCTACAAAACTTTGGGAAACAAACTCATTTCCTGCTCAGAACCTTATCATTTAATTGAGAGCATTCTTAGCAAAACAGGTTTCACAGGATTTTACATATTCTTTCTCAGGCCTGATCACTCGGGGAGCCCACCCTTTCCAGCACAGGGCTGCACCACCCTCTGTCATTGTTTAAGTCAGACAAGGGAAGTAAGGCAGCCAAGAGATTAGGAGACTTCTGGCAGACAGAATGAGGAATCAGGCTTTGTCAAGGTCGAGGGGTGAGGGTCCATCACCCTCTTTTTGCTATAGCCCCCCAAGTCCTTCCCTGGGGTCTCCCTGTGATCCTGCCTCTCTTAGGTCATTTCCTCCTTGGGGAATCTTACCCCTCATTGGCTAACCAATCAAGCATTGGGGACCAGGCAGGAGCTCCTGCTGGGGAGATAAGCTTTGTCTCCTTAGTGGCTTAAGGTCCAAAGGTTGCTCACTCAGCCTTAGCCATGGGGGCGGGGGGGGGGGGCGGGGGCGCGGTTACAGCTTCTGAAACCAGGCAGGGCAGTTCCCAACACCCACCAGCATTCTCCATTCCCCTCCTCTCCCCCCATCTCCCACCCTCAATCCTACCCCCTTTGGCTTTGTCCATGTGTCCTTTATACCTGTTCATTTATGACCCTTTCCCTTCTTTCCCATGTTATTTCCCTGTCCCCTCCCCTCTGGTTACTGTCAGTGTGTTGTTTCATATCTCATAAAACATTAAGGATATATCCCCCCGAAATACTCTCAAGATAGAAATACTTTAAAGGAGAACAATCATGATTATGTATAAATGTATCAATTTACTATCTTTATGAATAAGAAACAGAGGGCTTAGGTATAAGAGATTTGCAAATTGATAGAAAACTGGCGACAGAAAATTGGTACTTATGTTTTATTTTCTTCAAGTTCAGGTGCACGGGTGAAATTAGCTCATACCTTTAGAATTGTTACCCTAATGAATTTTTTACTGAGTAATCATCAAAACACTTGAGTCAATTATCAAATGTATCTTATCTTGAGGGGACTTAGGGTAGTTATTAAAATCTTCAATGAAGCACATAAGCAATGCCTAGGGAGGCAGAAAAGAATGTGCGGATTAAGTGAATAAATCAGTCAAGGTTATATTTTGAATCGGGACCCTAAGTATCCCAAAACCAAACTGTGTGTCCTTTTCACTTTCCTGTATTTACCTCTTGTATTGGTAGGACCAATATCTCTCAAGAGAAGGTACATCTACTTATGTACTAAGCCCAATAAAATTAATTTAACACAAATGCACTTCAAAATATACATTCTTTGAGCCTGCGCATTTCACCAGAAAAAGGAAACAATGTAATTTTCCAACTATATTTACAATAGACTTCAATTATTTTTAGAGCCAAAGATATTTGAAATAGTGTTATATGACTATGGAAAACAAAACATCATTCCCTTATTTTATTTAGTTTATGTTACTAGCACAGATATTTCATAGAAGTGTCAGAAGAAGCTTTTAATTTGTCTCCTGTGTACCAAACTTTAAAGTATGCTTTTGCAAGACAGAACATCTGTCTCAAAAAATTGCTATGTACACAGGTGGTTATTCTGCTTCATTTCTTATTTGCAGAATAAATCCTGTTTGACAGTTCTCTGTTCTAAGACTAAAGTTGAAATGTTTACTCCCTCTGTCTATTATTTATGTGAAGTACAATCTAGCATTATTGTGCCTTTTGTTCTTCCCTGCCTGGTAGGGATTTCAATTGGAACTTAATTTTAAACTAAACTAAATTACATTTTTGTATGAGTTCAAAAGACCAGATTAAAAATTATTTCCCTCTTTTATTGATATGATCTGGAAAGAAATTAGCTTCCCCAAAAAGCTTGGTTAAGAAGAAAAAATAATTAAAAAGAAAAAAAAGAATAAATTTTAAAAAATCATGGGTGGGAGTAGTAGCTTAAGGAGACTATCCCTTATTTGCTGCTATCTGGGTGTGTAGAGCTGTCCTGTTTCATATTCTTTGGTACTTTGTTTCCCATCAGTCAGATTTTTCATGCTGCCCAGGCTTCCATCTGCTTTTCCAATAAATCCTTCCCTTGTTCCTAAGGAACCCAGAGCTATTCTTTTTGTTCACCATAAATAATAATAACAAAAACAGGGATTACATTATTTTATGAATAAAATATTGGAGATAAATTGTTCAATATTGTCACCACAAAAACATTTTTTCTAAAAACTATCTCATAGGTAAAATTTTTGCATAAAACTGTGAGTAAATTGCATTTCAATTTGATGAATCAAATAATTTTTCTGATAAGAAATGATATATTCCAAATACTTTTATGCTTAAATGTAACTGACTTTTGAGGCAATTCATTTTTTTCCTCATTACTATGTCTTGAAATACAAAGTAGAGTGAAGAGGACAGGGGCTGCTAAAATTTACATTCATGTTAGTTCTGTCAAAATTAGAATTCAGTGTTCATTGTTCTTTTTCTTAAAACAAAACAAAAATAATAAAATAGGCTATAGAGGAAGGACATAAATACTTTATGCATTTCTAAATTGGAAAGGAGTTGTAATTCTCATTCCCTCTAGCCTTTTAGCTTTGGTATTTCCAGTGATGCCACAAATATACTTTTCATTGAAAGGGAAAAGAGCCAATTATCAAGACTTAAATATTAAATATTAGCAGCAGCAGAACATTTTTAAGTGATGTGAATAATAATAAAATAATTAAATTACTGTTTTAGTTTAGTGTTTTCTAGCACAATCAACACTGAAGGTAACTGTGGATTGAGACTGAAAAGAATGAAAATTGATTTTAACCTAATATTAGGTGATAAGGGGTATTTTTTTCTATCTTTCTTCAACTTTCATGCCTTACCACTGATAACATTATCTTCACTTCTCACCCCTACCTTCAACAATCGCTCCAAAAAATGAGGAAGCTAACTTGTAGGATATGGAAGAATTTCTCTCTGTGTGTTATCCTGAGGAGAGCAGAAAAGTAATATGTAAAATCTGTCAAGTGAAATATGTATTTCTAAATGTGACTGATTAGAAAAAGTTTCATGAAGTTTTACAAAGTTTGGATCATTCATAGCTTCTTTTTCTAAAAGTCAGTATTTTGAGATTTGCTTTCCATTATGGAGGACAATTCATCAAAAAATATATTAACTTTCTTTGTTTTGCGAAAATATTGGAGTTTCTCTAGTGTAGATGTTCAATCACTTAAAATTAAGTTTGTACTTAATATGCAAATTATAATATATCATTTAACATATAACGGGGTAATATCAGCACATAAAGTTATTCAGATCATCTTTTATAATTTTAAATTAATAAAAAGGATTTTATATCTCTAAGGGAAGTTTTGAAATGTAATAGAGAATAGTTTATTACCTCCAATAAGTTCCCTTTTCAAACATTGCCACTGTTTTTCATATGTTTTTAAAATTAGAGAAAGTTTATATATACAGATGTTGTTAAAGATAAAAATAATGGAAACTGAACTGATATCTGTCTAATACATGCTGTTGACAAAAGTTCCCAAAAAGAATGTTAAAAGAAGAGGAAACTTTATCCAACTGAACAATTTGCAAAAGTGGAAAACGCAACTTCTGGTGGAAATGGAAAGTGCTCTCTCCCTAGACAAAAGAGAAGCTGACTTTTTGAAGAAATTTCATATCTATAGTTCCCATTTTCGTCGAATCAGAGGGCAGAAACAGGCAGGAGATGAAAGTGCAGGAAGTTAGAAGCTTAGTCTGTGGTTCTTCCCAGGATGCAGAATATGTGAGAGGCCATGTCAGCAAATCACCACTGGACTGCAGTTTAAATTTAGACCCATTTAACCTCAGAGAGTCTGTCTTTTTTTTTTTTTCCAGATTAATTCTTTATTGTAGATTACTTTGAAACTTATGCTACATATAGGCTGTTTATTTTTTTTTAACATCTTTCTAATCTTCTTATTTTATTTTATTTTTTTAGTTTATTCAGTACAGTTTCCATCCTTTATTCCCATTCCAGCCCCTCCACCCATTCCTCCCCTCCTCCCTCCCCTTTCCAACCCCCCTAGTTTTGTCCATGTGTCCTCAAAATTTGTTCCTGTAAACCCTTCCCTTCTCCCCTGAAATTCCCTCCCCTCTCCCCTCTGGTTACTGACATCCTGTCCTCCATTTCAGTGTCTTTTGTTATATTTTACTTGTTTCTTTGTTTTGTTGTTTAGGTTCCTGTTAAAGGCAAGATCATATGGTATTTGTCTTTCACTGCCTGGCTTATTTCGCTTAGCATAATGCTTTCCAGCTCCATCCATGCTGTTGCAAAGGGTATGAGAGTCTGTCTTGATAAATAAGTTTCTTCTTGGGTTTACGATGATAAATTAGAAAACATTTTCACATGCCTTTGAGTTTCCTCACTGAAATGTGCTGTGCCCTGTGCTAGGCAATTAACACCTATTTCTTACTTCTAAAGGAGTCAGAATCTAGTGAGAGATGCACTAGCCCTAAGACTGTTACTCTCCACCCACTTCATGATGCTACACAAGAATATTTTTAGATCATCCTAACCCTTCTATTTCCCATGGTTTCTTGCAAACGGTTTTAAGTATTATCAAGCCCTCTCGCTTGAATGCAAAAGTTTTCCTCACACTTTTCAGAGAATCAGAGGCCATAGGAAGGTCAGTTCTATATTTTCTCCTCTCTTTCACCACCCATGTTTTTATCAATCCTCATTTTTCTCTTCAGGTCACATGTTAAATGATAGAAGTCCCCTTCTTTCTCTAGGATTTTACTCTCTAATTTTTTCCATCTCTCCTTATTTTCTATCTTTTTACCTTCAGCTAAAATTGTCTAGAATATTCTTTTGGTTACAGATGCTTCAGTGCCAGTGTTTTATTAAAGGTTTAAGAACAAGTGCCCTGTGCTCAGAGCTTGTGTTCATCATTGAGAAACTATTTTGATCTCTAGTGACATTCTGATATTAACAGGGATAAGACTTGCTTTGGAAGTTAAGGGAGGCCTGCTTGATAATTCCATGTTCTAACAGGCTTCCACTAATCCTGGAAAAAGTATTCCTTTCATGTAGGGGGAGAACACCATTTACTTTGGCATATAATCTTGACCAGGAATTGATTTGGAACCGAAATCTTGGTTTATGAGTATATATGTGTTTACTTTAAAAGTTTTCTATGCTTTTATAGAATGAATTATATAATAATAAATTAATTAAAATATATTGAGTACTAAGTATGTGCCAAACACAAGAAATTTGTGAGATAGGAATAACTGTTCCCTTTACTGTATGTGTAAATGAATTGAAGTACCAATTAAGTGAGATTTGAACACAAGATTCCTAACTTCAAAATTCACACATTTTACCACTATCATACAATGTCTCCCTCAACAAAAAAAAACCTAGACTCAGAATGCAGTCTTGATTGTCTCTATTACCAGTAATAAACCCCCTCTATAAAATAAAATCAATTTATAATTGATGAATCAATTACAAAAGCCCCGCTCTCTTCATGCCAGCTTTGTTTGTTGATGTTAGAAAGACCTAAACTTGTAGAGAATTTTTGTGAGTTTATTCAAGACAAACTGACAATAATTGCTGGGAAAAAAATCTCAACAAATTGAGAAAAATGTTCCAGAAAATGGCAGTATTACCACTTAATTTATACATCAGAATCAAAGGGGAAGACATAAGAAGGTCACATGAAACCCATTCAACATAGATTAGGGAGGCAGGAGAAAGCAAAGTGTGAGAAATCTCTAAGATTGGATAAAAAGTAAAACGATGGACACATACTACTTTTGGTTTTTGGTGGGTGTCAGTAGTTAACAGTTCACTTTGCAGTGCATGGAAGTGGTGTGCAGGGAACAAGACAACAATGACGGGCTCTGTGGTCTCCTGCTTTGGTGGAAGGTTGTGCCCTGGGGGCTCTGGCTAGGGGATTTCTGTGACATTCCAAAGGCATGTTTGTCATAGATTAAAACAAGGCAATACAGGCTCAGTTAAGGTAAAGATTGACTTTTGTCAGGGAAGAGTCCAGCCTAGGACATACCTACCTGCTGTGACTTGCCTGTAGTTAGGAAGCTTTACCTTCAGACCATCCTATGTGGCTACTTTTGGTCTCTGAGCTTGTAAGGCCCACCATGCAGGCCACCCCGGAGCTTGTTGTGTTTAGTATATGGGCCCCTTTATCGTCCACACCTTTCAAGCTTCTATTTTTTGTTTTTCAATTTTCAGTTAAAATGGTCTTTTTGAATCATTACATCTTTCAAGACTTGAACCAAGTTGATGATTTCAAATATTCATTTCCAGTCTAGAACTTTCTCTTGAACATCAGTTATATTTATAACTGTCATGTTGGCATTTAAACTCGTATATCCCATAAATACTTTGAAAGTGAAAATGTTCAAATTACACTCGTTCTCTTTCCTGCCATATGCATTCTCCTTATATGCTAGATCTTAGTTAATGATGCTGCTAACTACATAATTTTCAAAACCAGAATCTTTAACTCCTCCTCCTCATTCCTCTGAACACCATATCATCACATAGTGTCAATACTATTTCAAAATACCATATTTCTTTTTTAATTGTTTTTTTTTAGCCACAGAGAGGAAGGAAGAGAGAGGGAGAGAGAGGGAGAGAGAGAGAAGAGAGAAACATTGACTATTGTTCCACTTATTTATGAATTCATTGGTTGATTCTGGTATGCATCCTGACTGGGGATCAAACCTACAACCTTGGTGTATCAGGATGACACTAACCAACTGTACTACACGGTCAGGGCTAAAAAAACATTTTTACAGGCAATCTTTCTTTCGTCACTATTACTGTTTTACCAACATGACCACCCTTAACTGTCCTCCTTTTGTCCTCAGCACCATTTCTCTTTGTGGACTTTGATGCTTCCAGAATAATCATATGCAAAAAGCAGTTTACCTGTCATTTTTCTATGATCATCCATATTGCCTATAAGACCTTTATCAAATACTAATCCTAAGATCAATTTTCATGGTTAATATTTCTCAACTTAAGGAAAATATTAAAATTTGAGTCCAGAAATACTGATATTTTGGAAAAAAATAACCAGAAAACTTATTTTCCCATTTGATTCAAGTGTTGGAGAAAGAGAAGACTACAAAACGTCTTCATAGTCTACCAAGATTTGGACAATCTAAGGAAGTCTGTAGACTATTCCACTTACCTCTGTAGGGGAGGAAAATTTCCTTCTGTCCTCTTAATTTCTGTGATTGTCGTAAGAATTAAACTGATATAAGATAGATTATTGGGGGGGGGCATACACATTTAATCTACTTTTATTGTGTCCCAGGGGTTATCAGGGGGAAAATGAAGACCCAGAGACGCAATTAGGCTTAAATGTTTGTATACCTTCTTACACACAACCAAATGATAAATTTCAGGGATGTAGCCAGACAGAAGAGTTTGAGATGAGGGCAGTACATTGTGGGACAGTGACTGGGATATAAACAGAAGGAGGGAACTAATGGACAATAAGGACTATTTCACTAGATGCACACAGGTCCATTCCAGCACCAGCTATAGTCTCTTGGGATAGAATATTCTTTTCTTCCTGACTTTGGGAGGGCACCTTTCTCATGGGAAATTTTATCATCTACTTTTAGTTAGAAAGGAGGAAATTAGACAGCCAGCCCTTTCTGCATCTGATGTTTCTCAAGTGTGTTCAGCTCAAAATAATCAACATGCCAAAGAGTCACATTTTGGGTGGCATAATCCAAATCTTTTCATCTCCATTATTCAGGAAGTCTTATACCTACGTCTTGTCGCCAAACCTCCCAGTCAATTCTTGTCGGATCTGGTTGAAGTTTTTGTTAAAACTTTGCCATGCGGCATGACAATCCTTGATGGGCTACAGTACATGCACTTACCATTCCAGTAGCCCCAGAGTGCTATTTCCTGTGGCTCTTAGACTTAGCCTGGCTGTCAATCATGTCTTAAAAGCATAAAATTA
The DNA here is from genome assembly GCA_028533065.1 of Trachops cirrhosus. Lineage (NCBI taxonomy): Eukaryota > Metazoa > Chordata > Mammalia > Chiroptera > Phyllostomidae > Trachops > Trachops cirrhosus. The sequence continues at coordinate 75,657,987 of CM052539.1, forward strand.
CATAATTGAATTTAATACTCTGACCAATTCAGAGGTCTTTTATGTTGCTGATTTACCCAGTTTAGAGATGTTGTAGCAATCTTGACTAAAAGCCATATCCTTCCGGTAAAACCTCAGTGCAAAGAATGTCTACCCTGCCTTTCACCCTCAAAATCCAACCTAAATCTTAACATTCACTTTTAATCTCTTACACCAAATCAAATCAATCTACCACAACTCATATCAAATTATCTTTGTTACAAAACATTTCCCTTGGCCAGAGTTATTGGACTCTTCTATTTTCTTAACATTCTGTTATTGTGCCAACTGTGGGAATTATGACATTTTATTTTAATTAGCTGCTTACATATGTCTCCCAGCCTAGATAGAATTTGAGAGCATGAGAGATACATCTCTGCATCTCTAGCATATTGGATAATGCCTGGAACATAAGAAATGCTTAGTACTTATACAGTAGGAAAAATATTAAATTATTGAATGCATAAATGAATAAAAATGACCTTGTGCAGTATGTTTACTCTTATTTCATTTTGGAACTGAACACATCTTCTGTTTATAGCTGTTTACAATGTTTAAAGCTGTTTCAAAAGCACTTGATATTCATAACCTCACTTTTAAGCAGACAGAGCTGATATCATTTGTCTCTTATTAGAGATGAGGGCATTGGTGTTTCAGAGCAAGAGAGACTAATCTGAGATGATATAAAACTAGACCAGAACTCAGATCTCCTGACTTCATGAATAACACAACATAAAATGACCTTACAGTTTGTATTACCTATCACATTTGGACAAAAGTAAGTTAAAATGCATGCTATGAGATAGGGAGAACTATTCATCTTGAATTCACCATGGAGAAAGAAGAAATACAAACCAATAAGGAATATATCCCTGCAGATAAGACTCAATTTGTAAATACAATAGTGAACTTTCAAAAGAATAAATCTGAAACCTTTTGGAACACTCTATTATCTGTGCCTACTCACTTTTAGAAAGTCCTTTAAGCTTCCATGTTCACTTCATCCTACACAAATTACCTGTTGTTTTAAAAGAATTACTTCTAAAATGGAATAGAATACATTAAGTCTTTGAGATGTTCATATCTAAGATTACATTAAGCCTTATTTTGTTTGTCTCTTATAAGTTTAGTAGAATGGAATTTCCTAGATAAGCAAATTGCACTGAAAGTTGTAAATTTTCCAAAGACAAGGTAAAGACTTTTGGGGATATCAGTGATCTGCAGCATCCACCCTTCCACATGCATCTTAAGACGGTGGGGAATAATAACAAATGAACTTCAATACCACAAAGGTCAGATGGGGAGTTATAGAGTAATAAACTTCTTTCTGGTGCTCTACAAATTCCCACCTAATTTATGGTCTAATCTGTTGTACTGCTCCTGCTGAGGCAATCCATCAGGAAAGCGCCGCTGCATGTTCCTCAGGAACACCTCGCCGCACTGTTTGCTCAGAACGCCCTGCTATCTTGCCTGAACAAAGTAATCTTTCCTATAAGTATGCCTGGTTCTCCCGTCCACCTTTTTGAAGCTCACCTGCCATGTATTCCATTTCAAAGAACATCTTTCCCCTGTGACATCAATACATGTATCTCTGTCTCTGCCTTAATGGCAATCAATGCTTACCACAAGAAAGGAACAGGATAGGAAACTGGTCAAAAATTAATTTTAATTCACATTTCTGCTAGAGATACAAATCCTTAATTAAAATAGATCCCACTTTAATAATTTTTCAGCTTTATTTACTTACTTACAAACTATAAAATTCTCCTGTGGAAATGCACAATTTTTTATGAGTTTTGATAACTGTGTACAATTGTGTGACCACTGCCACAATCAACATGTGGACCAGCTTCACCCCCAACAGTCCCTGCTGTCTGTCCTGTCATGGGCCTGGGCCACCACTTATGTGTTTCCTACCATTTTGGTGTTATCTTTTCTAATATTTTATACACATGGAATCAAACAGTATATATTCTTTTGTATTTAACTCATTTACAACAGTGCTTTGGGGATTATGCATGATGTTTAATGTATCAATAGGTTTTCCCTTTTCATTACTGTTATGTAAAGGAATCAAAGATGGATCCTGTATATTGGCCCCTAAATTGTTTGTTTCTGTGTAACACAATGAAATCCATTGGCTCAAAAGCAGGTTGGCACAAGGTCAACAGTTTACACATCCAATTGTTCTAAAAAATAATCAGACTTTAGCCACTTAAGATCTGCCTGCTTTTTATACCCTGCAAAACCACCCAGCGTCTGTTGGCCATCAATGAGATAGAAATGTATGGTTGGTTATTATAAGAACCCAACCTCTATTGCCATTCAGAGGTCACTGGTCATTGATCCAGGATCCCCACTGTGTTGTAGAGAAACATCACTAGACACATAAGCACCCTCTCTGGTCCCCAGTGTCCTGGGTTCCCTGTCCTTCTCCTCTCCTGCATGGTGGCCCCTTCTCTGTACACCTCAGAACAGTCTTATGCTGGCAAGGACTTTCCTTCTCATGCAACTCTCAGAGCCACCCACTAAAGCGTGGTGTGTTTTACTGTGCTCATGTTTTCTCCCTTGATCAATCCCAAATCCCTCAGACCGCCTACAATTACAAAACAGTATTCTATAGTATAGCTTATTTTATTTATTAATATAATAAATAAGTTGATACAATTTGTTTCCAAATGTTGGCTATTTTTTACTAACTTGCTATTAACATTTACATGCAAGTCTTCACGTGGGCATATGTTTTCATTTCAAGTGGGAAAATAATGAGAGTGTGCTTAAGTCATATGGGAAGTATGGGTTTAACTTTAAAAGAAACTACTGTATTGTTTCCCAAGTGGCTGTATGCTTTGTGTTTCATCAGGAATGCAAGAGTTTTAAGTACTCTATATTATCTTTAGCACATGTCATTGTAAGTTGTTTCATTTTCATTTAAATAGTGGTTCTTATGGGTGAAAAGTGGGATCTCGTCATGCCTTTGTTACCAGACAGGGCCCAGGCCCAGAGCTCGTCTGCTTAGGGCCTGGTGTGAGGATTCCTGACTTCATGCAGGAAAGGTTTCCCAAGATGAGTCGAGGTGATTTTGACAGTATGTTTATTAAAGCCAGAGAGAGTGAAACAAGGAAGAGCCCAGAACAGGAGAAGCAATAGGAGAGAGCCTGGGTGGGGCTGCTTTGACTCTGGAGAGGTGTTATGGGAAAGAAGTAAGCCTAGCAGGGCTGCTATCAGCTCACTGGGAAGGCAGAGAAAGGAGGCCTTGGGCACAGAGTCAGGAGGCGAGACCAGGATGAGCTGCCACTGCCTTTGCTCCCCTGGTTGCCAGGCTTGTGGAGACCCTTAGAGTTTAGAAGACCCACACCTGTGTGGGAAGGAGAGGGGGAAGGGAAAGACCTGAGAGGGCTCCCAAGAGAAGAGCATATGCTGAGTTCTTTGTCTTGAGGGTTTAAAGTCCGGGAGTTTGGGGAAGGTCTTAGGGGAGGATCTCAATAGAATATTCCTCAGCTTTATACTGATGAACCAAAAGGAGATTTATTCCCTTAACCTCATCTATTCTTGGGTGTGGTTGACACAAACGGCACTGACTGGATTTCTACCATTGATCTCCCTCAGTAGGGTGATTTAAGCTACATGCCCTGAAGCTGGGGAGGAGAAGTGTAAACCATTTATCCTTAACTGTCCTTGGTTACAGAAGATAGGATTTTGCCACTTACTGGATGGCTGTAAACTGCTTGGTCCTTTAGCTACCCATCTCAGTTTACCTGTTCCACTGTCCTGGCTTACAGACCTGTCTCAGTTTCAATTGCATTTCTTTGATGACTAGTGATGTAGAGTATCTTTTCATAAGCTTACTGGTAACTGAGGTATATATTTTATAAGGTCACTGTTTAAATAATTTGATATTTTAATTTTTTTAATATACAAGCATATTCTGGATGCAAACCATCTCTCGAATATATATTTTCCACTACTTAGTTTTTCATAATATCTGGCATGCATTTTTGTTTTCTTAACTGTATCATTTGAAGAGCATATGTTTTTAATTTTAATGAAAACCATCTTATCAAATGTTTTATAGTTTATGTATTTTTATATCCTGCTTAAGAAATGTGTGCTTTATTCAATAGCACAAATATTTTCTACATGTTCCCTTTTGGAAAATTTATAGTTATGGGTTTTATACTAAGGATATTATCCATTTGAAGTTAATTTTTGTGTGGTATTAAGTAAGGGTCTAGGTTCATTTTTTTCTGAATAGATATCCAATTGCTCTGACCCCATTTTTTGAAGACAATCTTTTCCCTAGTGAATTATCTTAGAACATTGGTCAAAAATTAATTAGCCACTTAAATGTGGTCTATCATTGTAATTTTTAAACTTTTTTGACTTGGACTTCGTGGTCCATTCTCCATAGTGCTGTCATATGGATCCAAATAAAATACACTATTAGCATGTGAAGGGGCTCATAGCATGCCAGCCCAAAACATAGCTTGTTGGCGTGTGGCTTATTTTAAGCCAAAGAAGGTACTTAAGGGAGAGTAGCTGCACAAAGAGCTCTCTGACCTCTCTCTTCTACCTAAAGGAAAACTGGAAAATTTCTCATGTGTAGTTTTATGACCTTTCTGGTGTACTTTCACAAGAAGAAAAGGGCATTCTTATCATCAGAGACTCAATCCCAGAATGAGGGAGTCAATTCCAGGAAGTCACTTCCAGAATGGACCTATGTAAACAAACTTATTGAAACAACTCATAATTTATTATTACCTTCACTCCTATAGTTTTTCCAGTCTTGTTTCACAATTTGCTTCCTTTCACCCAAGCCTCTTTGTCTCATTACACATCCTTACAATTTATTGTTCTTTTTAAAAAATATGGTATATAAGTTTTTGGACCTAACAGCTTCTTTGGGTCTTCATTTTTCTTTTGAACACTCCTATGTACACATAAAATATTAAATAAAATGTGTATGTTTTTCTTCTATTAATCTGTCTTATGTCAGCTTAATTCTTAGGCCAGCCAGAGAACCCAGGAAGGCAGAAAGAAGACTTTCTTCCACACACACACTGTTATCCTATTTATAATCCTTCAGTGATGCCTCACTCCCACAGCATAAGTCTAAGGTACATTCACATTATCTATAATACTTTCCACAGTTTTGACCAGCAAAAGAGGCCCTATCACCTAGAAAAGTATGTGATGTGCAAAGATGCAGAAAGTTAAAAGTATGGTAATTTAAGAGGTCTCCAATTTTTTTGTATTACTGTTATACAAACTACGAGATATGATGCATGTTTATCCAATTAATAATTTTTCTATCTTTATTATTTTTACTTCATTTTTCCCCAGTGTCCTCTGATTACTCATCTTTGTAGAATTTTATCTTAGTGCCATGGTCTAGTTCCATTCAACTCAAGATGTCATTCTCGGACAGGCACCTTCAGCATCACTTGGTAGCCTGTTAGAAATAAAAATCTCTGGCCCAAATCTCTGGCCCTACCCCAGACCCAGTGGATCAGAATCTTTGAGAGTGAGGCTAAGAATCAGTGTTTTAACAAGTCCCCTTTTTATTCTTATGCATGGTCACCATTTTGTAAGAACTGTTTCTTTAACATCTGTTCTATGAATTCCTTTTTCCTTTTTTTTTATTGTTCAAGTACAGTTGTCTCCATTTTCCCCTTTCCCCTTACCTCCCACACTAAATCCTACCCCCTTTGGCTTTGTCCATGTGTCCTTTATGACCCTCCCCTTTTTCCCCCCCATTGTCCCTCTTCTTCCTCCCCTCTGGTTACTGTCAGATTGTTTTTTATTTCAGTGTACCTGGTTCTATTTCGCTTGTTTGTTTGTTTTGTTGATTAGGTTCCACTTATTGGTGAGATCATATGGTATTTGTCTTTCACCACCTGGCTTATTTCACTTAGCATAATATTCTCCAGTGCCATCATGCATGTTCTATGATTTCTAAGATATATATATATGGTCATCCATTTTTATATCTCTCAAAATATTTAAAATATTGATTAAGATAAATATTCAAAGATTCTAATATACAGTTACTAATTTTTTGTCATTCTTTAGTACTAACTTTGCTAAGTTAACAGGTAGGGTTATTAGTCAGGCACTGGATGTTGAACTGTTATTATTTGTGAATTCCTGGGATAACATGGGGAGGAAAAATGATGAGATGCATTATAAAAAATGAGTATCAAATTCTAACACACCCTTCTTTATTTTTGAAACTTTGAACATGTTAAACAAATTTTCTCCTTTCAAATGTTAATACTGTAAATTACATTGGTACATTTTTCTAATATGAAATGATTCTTAGATGAACTCTTCTTCAGCACAATGTATTGCTACATTTTTAAAATTATTCTTTTGAGTTTTATTAATTTAAGTTAGATAAAGTTTGGGGTTAGTACATTTATATGATTCAAAGACAAGGTTATTTTGAAGGTATAAACTGAGAAACCTCACTCTCAGCTCTGCCCCCTACATCATTCCACCATATTTATTAGTTTCCCCTTCATTTTTGTTTTTATGTAAATAAAAGCAAATGTACTTACACTTCTCACCTTATTTTACAAAGAGTAGCTTAAAATAGAAATGATTATGTACTTTTCCTCTTTACAAAAATACCCTCAAAAATTTTTTTCTCTGTAATTTGGATTGTTCCAATCATTTTTTAACTGTTTTTCTTTGTAGGTTAATAGATAATTGTTTTAACCAACCCTTATCACTAGATACTTAAATTGTCTTCAATCATTTATTATTCTGAGGAATGCCACATTAACAACATCATGTGTGTATGTATATGCATACACACACACACACACACACATATTTGAAAAAAACAATTGCTATTTAGATTACCTAGGTGGGATTTCTGGGTCAAAGGGTAAATGAAGCTATCATTTTCATAGATATTGCCAGATACTTACCTCCTTCCTAAGAGCTGCTTTATTTTTTGTGTGCCAATCTCACAGGCATAGTAATCTTCAAGTTTCTCTGTTGGATATGTGAAAAATAATATTTTAGGCCCTGGCTGGTGTAGCTTAGTGGATTAAGCATGGGCCTGTGAACCAAGAGATCACGGTTCGATTCCCAGTCAGGGCACATGCCTGGGTTGCAGGCCAGTTCCCAGCAGGGAATGCACAGGAAGCAACCATACATTGATATTTCTCTCCCTCTCTCCTTCCCTTCCCCTCTGAAGATAAATAAATAAATAAAATCTTTAAAAAAATAATATTTTAGAATAACTATGTTCCTCTTAATATAAGTAAATTTGATATCTTTTCATACCTTTGTCCAATGAACTATCTGTATACATTTTTTGCCTAGTTTTCCAGGGGCCTCCTTTTTTTCTTAAGGAATTTTTAAAATTAGAATGAGACTAACCCAGGTCTTTGGCTTGAGCAACTCATTAGAGAAAGTTTGAGAAAGTTGAAGTTTTGGAGAGGAGGGAGGTATGAATTAAAAGTCTGATTTTTGACATGTTAAATCTGAGTTATCTATGAGACATTCAAAGTAGATGTAAATTAAGCACTAAGATGTTCCAAGTTGGAACTTGAGGAAGAGAAGTGGGTTGCTAATATGTTTGATAGTGATTAGCATATAGATAGATGGTAATAAGAGTTCTGGGAATGAATGCAATCATCTAAGAAGAAAAGGTAGAAGAGAAGGGAAAAAAACAAGTACTATTCCCTAAGAGGATAGCCAGAGCGGAGCTTCATTGATTCCATCAGGCATCAGGTTAGCCAGACTGGGCCTAGACCAGCTGGGTCCCCTGGACCAGTAGCCTCTGAGAGAGGGAAACCACATAAGGGACTCCTCCATTGGGAGTTAGACCAGAGTGGGTTCTGACAGCCCACTCCATAGTCTGCACCACCAGAGAATATGGTGAAATCATATGGAACCTGTTGAATCCACAAAGGCTGAATGCAGTTGAGGAGGTCCTTGACCACCAAGATATCTATCTTGGCGGTTTGCTGAAGTTTGTAACATGGCTCATTTTGAGCAAGGTATCAGCAATGTTGCTGGAACAGTTCATGGTCCAAGTGCCTGAAGAACCAGATTCATAAACCAAACTAGGTTCACTCACTACAACTTGTCTCTCTCTTTATAAATGAGTAAGTAAATATATATATATATATATTATATATATATATATATATATATATATATATATATATTAGGGTATACCAGTATATATTCAGGGGTGGGCAAAAGGTAGGTTTACATTTGTGAGTACACAAATGTAACACAAAGTTTATTCTTGTATTATTATTTATTTATTAATTATTATATTATTTATTATTATTACCTTATTTTGTCCACCCCTGTATATTAGTCTATATATATATATATCTTTATTTCTCACATAGTTATGCAAGCTCTTAACTGACACTACCACAGATAACAGCTATAAACTAAAAAAAATCATCAAAAATAAATACCTGAAGGCTCTGGGTAGTAAGCAAAAGCAGGCAAGTTCTAGTGGAGAATTGAAACTTAAAAGAAAAAAAAAAGGCTGTGTGAGTTTTCTGAGGTATTTTCTCTTCTAATTTTAGCCTTAGGGAAGGAAAGTGCAGTGCCTCAGGTGCAGTTGTAGGGGAGAAATGAACTTTTCTCTGCCTTCAAGGTTCTTCTGGCTGGTCTAATAATCAAATAAACATAAGAGAGATTGGCAAGAGAAAATAACCAAATTTAATACATACATAAGTGTGGGAACCCCACATACCTGAGAGAATCAGAGGCTCCACATGCATGTGAGGTTCAGATATAGAAAGGGAATATAAGACATTCTGAGTTAGAGATGATATAATGCACCTTGAAGACTTCAAAGGGTCATTGAAAGATAATAAGGAGAATATATGTTTAGTAAGTAAAAACTTGCCCTGCTCTGAATGTGGGTCAAAAAGAGATTATCACTGATAATCTCCAATTAGGAGCCAAGCCCCTAATTCAAGTTCTTCCAGATAGTTAAAGGGAGGGACAGAAGTTTCTCTTTCATCTGAAGCTAAAATTGCCTTTACCTCAATATAATTTGTATGCCACTAAGGCACATCTTAGGACGGCTTTTTCTGAATCCCCACATGCTTAAAACTCTGATAAGTCAATCTTTCCACTTTCAAGAGTAAACAGGTTTAGGACCATCACATCTACTGAAAGTGAGAGGGAAACAAATATCCAGAGAGGAGGTGCCCCAATTCCAGGTATGAATTATTTCCAACACTTTGGCTAAATCCTAAACCGCATAAACTTTTTGCAGATTAAATAAAGTTTAACCATGGTTAGGGTGGAGGTAGAGAACTGTACTATGATTTAAGCTGCCACCCAAGAGTCAGAGATTGTAGTTTGAGTCCAATCAAATTAAATTGCCTGCTTTAAAAGAAAAATCAGTGTTCTTCAGAGTAACATAATAGGATCCAGAATCTCAACCATATGGTATTCAAAATGTTTAGTGCTCAGTGCAAAATTACTTGATATTACAAATAACCAGGAAATTGTGTAACATTCTCAAAATATAAAATAATCAATGGGGACAATCCCAAATTGATACAGATGTTGAATTATTAGAAAAGGACCTTAAATCATCAATTGTAACTATGCTCAATTAGATTAAAAATATACTCATAATGAATGAAGAGAAACAGACTCAGCTGAGGAATAGACAGTATAATAAAAGTATCAAATGGAAATTCTAGAATTTTTTTATTGCAATAAAATTTATAACAAAACATATCATTGAGTCTGCTTCACAGGAAATAAATTAACAAACAAATGACAAAAAAAATCACAAAACCAAGAAATAATGTGTGTTACATAATACTTTAAGATTTTCCTGCAGCACATCAAAGACTGCAATTCATTTAATAGGGCAGCACAATAAATTTAACATTACAAAAATGAACTTGAATCAAGTTAAAGACACATGCCAAAGTTTTTTAAGATTATATTTTATTGATCATGCTTTTACAATTGTCCCAAATTTACCCCTTTATCCCCCTCCACCCAGCACCCCCACTCCCTAAGGCAATCCCCACACCATCATTCATGTCCATGGGTCATGCATATAGGTTCTTTGGCTTCTCCATCTCCTATACTGTACTTTACATCCCCATGGCTATTCTGAAACCACCTATTTGTACTTCTTAATCCCCTCACTTTTGCCAGCAATATTTTTGCGTGTGTAACAGCAATTTTCTTTATGTGTTAAAGTTGAATGCAATTTTTATTTTTCTCTTTTTGGTTATTTGTATTTTTTCTCTTTTTCTAGTTAAAAGAAAACAGAGTCTGACATCCCAAAATGTGCTTCTTTGCATAAAAATAACTTTGAGCTAAAGGCAATTAACAAGCAGCAAACCCCCCAAAAGTTCTCCCTTTTATGCTTAAAGGTAGGATATACATTCTTCCTTAACTGGAGTCAGATGCTTATCAGCCCAGAGAAGGCACTGGTGGAATCTGCACACAAACCTCACCCCGTCAGTTTCTTCCCATCTCTTTACCTTCTCACGGTTTGCTGCCCTTGGAAGCTTAGCACTGCTTTTCTCTGTCCTGTCATTTCTCTGTAAATGCATTGCCCTTTGTTGAAGATACTCTACAGACTGGGATTCTAAGCTGCCGTTTGAATTACTGTGGAGTTAGGTTTCTCCCATGTGATGTGTACTACACACATTAATAAATTGTTTTCCTTTTATAAATCTGTCTTTGTTTTAGAGGCCCAGCTGAAAACCTAAGATGGGTAGAAGTAGAATTTTGCCTCCTCTACGTAGTAATAAAAAATGTTACACATATGAAGTTGTTATTTTTATTTATTTATGCTAGCTGAAAAAAATCAGAAGGGATGCTTACTCTGTAAATTTGCTTATTTTTGAAATTAAAAAAATATATAACCAGTTTTAAAGTTGATAAAGTAGGCTTTATTGACATAATTTGTGTCTCATCATTGCAAGTTTTGCTATTGAAGTCTTTTAAAATAGTTCTTTAAAAATAAAATTCTTATTCTTAATTTGATTCAACAGAAGGAACTCGCAGTTTTATTTTGTTTTCCATTATTGGCTATGACATTTGGATCCATTTGTCATTTAAATGCAAAAAAATTCACACAGAATTACTTTAAAGTGCAGTTTTAATTAATTCAATTGTATCAGCCACCTCTTGACCCAATCACCTTACCCTACTGGGGGGTGCTATTACAGAAATATAAACAATTTTCCAAATTAAGATCATAAAGCGATTTGCTGGGGGCAAAGCAAAGAGCATGTGGGGCTGTGAGGGTAGGAAGAGCCTGTCCTAGTGGTTACACGACAGCAGGAATCAAATAAATGAGCCGCCTTGTGCCTGCCTGCTGTTCTTCTTTCTTAAAAGCTAACTTTTCTAAGGCTTAAGCAACTCAATAACAATGCTTACATATGGTCTTCTAATTGCCAATCTTTTGCTACATTTCATTATCACACTTTATTTATATATCTAACCATATCCCCAGAGATTACCTACATCTCATCATGTCCTAGTCAGGCTTGACCTGAACACCTCTGCACCTTATTGACTTGCAGTGTGTAGCTCTTGTTGATGATTGCTTTCCACCTGTGTCATTTAGTAAAATAACCACAAAATGGATTTTCACTTTAAGGTTTGCCTTTTCAAATTTAAGAGAAAAGCCTGCTTGTCTTCCCCTGAGTATTTTGTCTACAATTTTTATGAACTACCTCCATGTGATGTTTCACTACACAGTATACCAGTAAAGTTTAGCCGAGTCATACTACGATGCATTTGATAAAAATGTATTGATTGTCCACAGAATAGAGTAAGTAGGAAAGATCCAGGCTGATGTTAGTCCATGAAATAATTAAGGTATTAAAATGTGTGCACAAGCCACCACATGTCTTACAGTTGTTGAAGAATGGTAATGTACAAATACTTAAGTGGATCATTACTGGGCGAGCAGGCCATACACCAACAGAGGTTTTTATATATTATGACATTGCCAGATAAAAACCAGCATATTATGCTTACACCCATCTTCTCAAAATACTATACGTATTAGACTTTAATTTTAAATTTAATAAGAAGGGATAAATTATGAGACTTAAAAAAGAATATAAATTTATGTTCCTTTTATTCCAATAATGTGCCCTTAAAATGTACAATGTATCAGTTATATCAATAGGTAGTTACTTTATTTCTCATTATAGCTCAATTTTTAACATTGTATAAGCATTCTTTAGGGCATCCCTTGAGAGATTTTGAATGTCTCCTTCTGGGATATTTTTCAAATAACTCAGATTGAGGAGTAATGATTGCATTCATATATAATTTCCTGAATGGGAATTTCATTCAAATGTTCTTAGTAGATCTCTCACTAATCCCTGATCTATCTAGGTGCTATTGCTACAGCCTCATCCCCAGCCCAGCTCAGGAAACTTGCATTGGTGTGTACAGAAAGTCAGTAGAAGAAATTTCTGCTTAAGGCATCAGCACGATATTGATGGTCCCATTTGGAAAGCCCATTTAGAAGTGAAAACCCCAAGAATCTCAGGTTTTCACATCTAAATATACTGCTGTACACCCACAGACCAATAACAGAGGGATGTTTCAGCTAATTATCAGAATACATGAAAGACTAAGAACTCCAACAGCTTAGTTTACAGACTACATTTGTTCTGATATTTGTCGTGTGTGCCTCTCTTTTATGCTTTCCATAGTCAATACAATTTTTCCATCTACTTGATCAAACCTGAATTGAAGTAAAAAGAAAAATCAAACAAATTGAAACCCTCCATCCATGTGCCTTATTTCTCAACCATTGGGATTACTCTTTGTTATTTTTCCAAATCTTTCAGCCCTCAGTGAGCCCCTCAGTAGGAGTCAGAACAGAGGCTGTTGATGGAAACTGAGTTCACCTTCCATCCATGCAAGCAGTCAGTGTTCCATCCCTAGGGCCTTAAAGTGCTTTGAGATTCACACTGACACTTGAAAGCACCAGAATGGTGCCTCCTTCACTCAGAAAGAACTAAGCCTGGAGAAGTTTACCATTTTAAAACATTCTTATACCAGAAGTCACAAGCATATGTTAGTGATATAGTCTTTACTATAAGTCTACTCATCAACTACTCGCCTAGCTGCCTGCTGAGCAGCCCAGCATCAAGGAACAGACAAGAGTCACACCCAGTAACTATGCTATTCACTCAGCTTTTATTGAATGCAGTTCACTCAAAGTCAAACATCGACATACATTAATATCCTAATCACACCTTAACAATCTTAGAGAAATACAACATACACACACACAGCAATCAATGGGGGATAACAAAGCTGATTCCCAAAATCTTAGTCTGCAGGTCAAGGAGACAGCATGGTGGGCAAGGGAGTCATCAGCATCTTGTAAGAAAGGATCTCCGATGTCCTCAGTCCAGCAGGGCAGAGCCTCCAGCATCTGATGCCAAGGGAGATCAATGTGGCGTGGAGCAGCACTCCAGTGTGTGGAGCTTGGCTGTCTGAGCAGTGGTCTGGAGACTGCCTCAGTTATACCTTGAAAGTGGTGGACTACACCCTCTGGGTTTCTTGATAAGTATCTTGCTTGCCACCTTTGATGGCAAAGTGTGGAATTTCCCCAGGACCCTATCTATGAGTGGTCCCGCTCTGCAGACATGGCTATTCTAATCACATGTGCAGATATCTTAGGGATGTCTCCATGCCAGATGTGTCTGCTCTGACTTAGTTTTCCTCTTGAACCAAAGTGTCATTGCTGAGTGGAAGCCATCTTGGTTGACATCAGCGACTCTGTTTTGTATACTTTATGCTATCTTGATCGTACCAATGCCATTTTATTGGTCCTGCTCTCCACAAACACACATGAAGATCTCAGGCCTGAGGAGTTGAAGAACTTTGGTGCTATCCATGTCTTTCCTAGCTCTTTAAACATAATTGACAAGTCCAAACATCATGGTTCATGGAATTTTAAAGAACGGTTGAAATTCTTAGATATTCTGAAGTTGTCCTCTTATTTGTCTGTTTGATTTAGTCAATACTGTGGTTTTGTTCTCCAGGTCTTTATATCTGTGTAAAGCACTTTATATTTTCTTAAAATTTCACTGGGATGTTTTTGTTGTTGTTTATCAATATTATGCATCTATTCTCTGCCCAGCTTGGCTCTTGATATTATACACTCTCTTGACGCCAACAACATCTGTACTTCTAGGTAGGACATACTCTATGCACTGGTTTTGCTTTATGGGATCTAAGCTGACCTCATTCAACTTCTCTTACTTCTAGGCTGTCACCAGGGTGCAGAAAACGAAATAATTATGGCTGAGCTGTTGAAGCCACTGGGTGGTCAGTAGGCATTTTCAACTGTGTGTTGATTTCTTTCTTTTATTACACAGAAACCTAAAGATCATAGTCTGAAATATACTTTTGTTTTGCTGGAGAAAGAAATATCATCTTAAGAATCCTTCCTTTTCTCAGTTGCTATGGTCCATCCAATATGTTTCTCCATTCCCTCTACTATCTACCTTTCTCTACTGCTATTCTATGCAAACATACAGCATTTTCTCCATGAACTAAGTGACTCTCAACCTTTCTCCTAGGCCTCACTGTTGAACTAGTTCTCAGGGTGCCCATTATCTTTCCTCTGGTATGTCAAAAAATTGTCAGTTTGCTGAGTCATGTCAGTTTATGGTCAAATTACAAGTTTATGAAATCAAACATGATCATGATTTATAACATGCTTAGACTTTAAGCTCTAGACCATATTAATAAAGTCTGTAAAATATTAGTAAGCCGCACTTGTATAACATTGTTATTCAAATGTAAAATATATTTTAAAAAATATTTGCATAAGACAATATTTTACTTTAAATATACTAAAAATTTTAAATATGCTATTATCATATTATTGAATGTTAAACTAATAATAAAAAGTAAATATTATTGTATTCTCATAAGTATATTCTTATAAATACAGAAAGCTATTTAAATTACCACAAAATACAGGTCTTTTTTTCAAGTGTATTAAAATTTCAATGTTGCTAATATATAGTGTGACCACAAATTTTATCATATTTCCCCAATAGACAATACCTTATTACTCGCTAGTTATTATTCCCTTGAATTAGTCCCGAACAGCTTTTAAGTAGGTGAGATTTTACAGTAACTAAAGCTCACCATAATAATTCCAAATGGAAGTTTTTACCCAGTATTATTATTCTTCTAGTTGATAATTTATTTTTCATATAATTTCTGTTCAGACTTACATTGAGAAAGAAGTTGCAATTATAAGTCAATACCTTGCCAATGGTTTAATTAGAATTATTTTATATATAGCCTATATTCTTTATTATTAATATTTATGCTAAAAGAATAAGTAACATCTCCCTTGATTTATAAATTGTACTTAATATATATAATAACTTTATGCATCCTTTACCCCAATTTCTAAAATATTAAAAAAGTGGCTTTTCAATGTATCTCAATATTACCAGCAACCTTTAATGTCAGAAAAAATGGAAGCAGTGGGATTTAAAAGCTATTTTACCTAAGCTAGACTAATTTAAAGTATGAAATCCATTTTTGCTTTTTATTTCTCACAAGTAAACTTTAGGAGTACAAAACAATTTTTCACAAGTAGGAAAGAAAACTGGTCATACACTTTTGGGAGAGAAAAAATCTACTGAGATATTTTGTTTATTCTTCCGTGGGTAAAGTGTTAGTGTCATTATAATTGATGGACTGGAAGCAAGTAATCTCTTTAAAAGGCACATTTTAATACTTCCTAAACATAAAAATAAATTTTTGGAAGGAAGCATTTATTTTACAAATAAAGGGTATATATATGAGGTAGAGTAACTTACCAAAATGTTCCAATTTATTATTTTCTGGATAGAAATGGATAATTTTTCTAAACTTTATTGATGAGAAGCCATTAGTCCTATCCATCAAAATGCATTTATTTGCTTAATGAAAATGTAAGATAAAATTTCGCCATCACTCTCCCTTAAAAGTATGCCTGGCTTGTTTAAAGCAATATTTCAAAACTCATTAGTCTCCTTTTGACAAGATACATATGCATTTATTCTGAATAAAAACTTCAAAGAGAATTTTAAATGAATTATTTAGAATTCTTCTTGACTTTCTATACCCTGGTAACCTTGGTCACATGCAGCAATTAATCACCAACTATAGTTATGAGCAAGGAAATACCCATGTTATATTTTTAATACTTTTAACATTAAATTTGATATTGTAATCTCAGTGTATGACCCTGTATATTTTCATATTATCTAAACTGAATTTCAATATATAGTAACTAAAATCCACCATTAACTTAAGTTTTTTCATACCAGTATACATATATTGATAATTAACATAAAACGTTAGTCTAGGTCTTTCTCAGTTCCTGACAAGGCGCATCCTGAAATACACATGGAGGCTAAACAACATGTTACTAAACAATGAATGTGCTAAGAGTGAGATCAGGGAAGAAATCTAAAGTTACCTTAAGACCAATAAACATGAACACACAACCACCCAAAATCTGTGGGACACAGTGAGAGCAGTCCTAAGAGAGAAATTCATAGCATTAGCGGCCTACCTAAAGAAACAGAAAACAAAATCTCAAATAGTCTAACTCTACACATAAAAGAACTAGAAAAAGAACAACAAATAAAGCCCAGAGTAAGTAGAAGGAAGGAAATAATTAAAATGACGGCAAAAATAAATCACATAGACACTAAAAAAAAATTGTAAAAGATCAATGAACCAAAAGCTGGCTCTTTGAACAGGTAAACTAGACCGAAAAATCTTTAACCAGACTCATTAAGAAAAAAAGAAGTGAGAGGATACAAATAAACAAATCAGAAATGAGGAGGAGGAATAACAACTGACACCACAGAAATACAAAGGATTTTAAGAAAATATTACAAAGAACTATATGCCAACTAATTAGACAACCTGGATGAAGTGGATACATTTGTAGAAACTTGCAATCTTCAAAAACTGAATAAAAAAGAATCAGAAAATTTGAATAAACTAATTACAAGTACCAAAATCAAAGTAGTAATCAAAAAACTCCCAGCAAACAAAAGTTCTGGACCAGATGGCTTCAGAGACAAATATTTCCAAATATTCAAAAAAGAACACCTAGCTTTCTCAAAATATTCTAAAATATTTAAGAGAGAAGACTCTGAAGCTCATTTTATGAGGTCATCATTATTTTAATACCAAAACTAGATAAATACACTACATAGAAAAAAAATTATAGGCTAATATCCCTGTTAAACATAGATTCTAAAATTGTCAAAAAAAGTATCAGCAGACCAAATCCAGCAATAGGTTAAAAAAGTCATACATCACGATCAAGTGGGACTTATTTTTGGGATGAAAGGTTGATACAATATTTGCATATCACTTAACATGATACACCACATAAAATAAAAGATAGATATCACAGGGTCACATCAATAGATGTAGAATAAGCACTTGATAAAATCCAGTACCTCTTTATGATAGAAACTCTCACCAAAGTGGGAATAAAGGGAACATATCTCAACACAATAAAAGCTATGTATGACAAACCCACAGCCAACATCACACTCAATGGGAAAACACTTTAAATGTTTCCCTTAAGATCAGGAACAAGACAGGGAGGTCCATTTTCATCACTCTTATTCAACATAGTTCTGGAAGTTCTAGCCATAGCAATCATCAAGAAGAAGAAATAAAAAGCATCCAAATTAAAAAGGAAGAAGTAAAGCTTTTATTATTTTCAGATGACAAGATACTATATATGGAAAACCCTAAAGACTCCACAAAAAGGAAACTATTAGAACTGATACATGAACTCAGTAATGTAACAAGATGCAAAACTAATACACAGAAATTGATGGCATTTTATATACCAATAAAGAACTATCAGAAAGAGAATATAAGAAAACAATACAATTGCAACAAAAATATTAAGGTACTTCAGAAAAAGCATAAAAATATTAAGGTACTTAAGAAAAAATTTAACTAAGGAAATAAAAGACCTATACCTGGAAAATTATAGGATACATTAGAAAGAAATTGAGGAAGATGCAAATAAGTGGATGCATATACTGTGTTCATGGGTAGTAGGAATTAACATCATTGATTGATTCTAATTGATACTTGCTACTTGATATCAAACTATAGTAAAAGGCCATAGTAATTAAACAGCATGGTACTTGTATTAAAACAGGTTTATAGATCACTGAAATAGAATTGAGAACCCAGAAAGAAACCCATGCTTTTATGGTCTATTAATATTTGACTAAGGAGACAAGATCATACAATGGGACAAAGACAGTCTATTCAATAAACGGTGTTGAGAAAACTGGAAAGATGCATGGAAGAAAAAGAGGAAACTCAAACAAATCCTGACACCTTACACAAGAATAAACTCAAAATGGATTAAAGACTTAAATTTAAATTGTGAAACTATAAAAAATTTAAAAGAAAGCATAGGCAGTAAAATCTCAGACATTTCTCAATAATGTTTTTCTTGATATATCTCTTCAAGCAAGGGAAACAAAAGAAAAAATAAATAAATAGGACTACATCAAACTAAAAAGTTTTTGCACAGCAAAGGAAACCAGCAACAAAATTAAATAACTTCCTGAATGAGAGAACATATTCACCAATGATACATATAAGGGGTTAATTTCCAAAATTTATATAAAGACCTTGTATAACTCAACACCAAGAAAACAAATAATCTTATTTAAAAATGAGCAAAGGACTTGAACAGACACTTCTCCAAAGAGGACATACAGATGGCCCATAAGCATATGAAAAGATGCCAAACACTGCACTGGCCAAGTAACTCAGTTGGTTGGAGCATCACCCTATACACCAAAAGGTTGCAGGCGCCATCTCCAGTCAAGCACATACCTAGGCTGTGGGTTCAATCCCTGGCCAGGTGTGTATGGGAGACAACAGACTAATGTTTCTCTCTCACATCAATGTCTCTCTCTTTCCAAAATTAACTTAGAAATATCCACGGGTGAGGATAAAAAAAAAAAGCTGTGCAACATCACTATTTATGAGGGAAATGCAAAAAAAAAAAAGCAATGAGATATTACCCCAGGTCTGTTAGATAGCTATCATTAATAAGTCAACAAACAACAAATGTTGGAGAGGATATAGAGAAAAGGGGACCCTAATGTATCATTGGTGGAAATGCAGATTGGTGCATCCATTGTGGAAAACAGTATGGAGTTTTCTCAAACAATTAAAAATAAAACTGTCTTATGACCCAGCTATTCCACTATTGGGAATATATCCAAACAAAAACAAACCCCAAAACACTAATTCAAAAGAATACATGCACCCCTGTGTTCCCAGCAGTGTTATTTACAATAGCCAAGATTTGGAACAGCCCAAGTGCCCTTTAGTAGATGAGTGGATAAGAAATGCCATAGTACATTTGCACAATGGAATATTACTTGGCTGTAAAAAAAAAAAAAAGAAGGCAATCTTATGTTTTTCGACATAGCATTATGCTAAGTGAAATAAGACAGTCAGAGAAAGACAAGTGCCATATGATTTCACTTATGTGGAATCTAATGAGCAATATAAACAAACAAAAACACACTCATAGCTGTCAGAAAACAGACTGACAGCTGACAGAGGGGAGGTGTGTTGAGAGTCTGGGTGAAAAAGGTGAAGGAATTAAGGGGAAAAAGAGATACAACCCATAGACCCCTGACAACAGTGTGGTGGTTACCAGAGGGAAAGGGGTATGGGAGATAAATGGTGGTGGGAGGAGACTTGACTTAGGTGGTGAAAACACAGTACAATACACAGATGATCTATTATTGTAGAATTGTACACCTAAAACCTATGTAATATTATTAATTGTCACCCCAATAAATTTAATAAAATGTTTAAAGGCATTGACTGTTTGTTAAAAAAACAAAGCTAATAAACTTCTTAGATGGAATTAAAATGTTTATAGTTTACATAAAGCAAAAATGTGCCTTTTTCTTCCAGTATAAAAGATACGGTGTTCATATACTCACACTGTAAACTTATCATTCAGACACCAGTGTTCTTCATTACTGCACGTGCTCCTCCTTACTTGTTAGCTGTGCACAACCTGTTGGGACAATCTTATTCTGACACTATGTAAGATAAAGTCAGGCTGGTGAGATTCTGACTACCTGAAAGCAGTTTTGCTGATGAGAAAAGGGAAGCCTTGTATATCTTCTCAGGATTTATAAGCTATCTTACACAGTAGGGGTAGGCGGTTAGAGCAGAAAAGAAAAATCTCTATGGTCCTCTTGTTGTTCCCCACAGTGTACAAGTGGGAATTCTTACTTTGAATGGCTTTTAGGGTGATTCTGATCATTACCAGGGTACACCCTGTCTGCAAAACCCACATTACTCTTCCCATGTTGCCAATCTTGTAATATATTCACTTATTTATTTTTATACAAAGTAAAGCAAAATTATATAAACAAACATCTGCTAATGCGACATTATGTGAAAATATGCTTATAGTTCTTTGGATTCTAAATACAGATGATCCGGCATGAATATTCATGGTACAGTTAACTGAGTTGCATAGTCTTATTTTCACTGAAAATTGATGAGGATAAATGAAACAGCCTTGCATACAAATTCTTTTGACTATATGCTTTCAACATCTTATTGCTTTCCAGCCCTCTTTGTCTCCATTTACATTCCCCTTTGCATGTGAGTGAAAATCAGACACAATATATTATAAATACATGTTAAAGATATAATTCATTATGCCATGCCACAAGTGAGGAAGAGAAAAACAGATCACAAACTAAAAAATGCATCCCTGGGTGTGAGCACATCAGGGAAATATACAAAATCATTTCCCCAAAACTAAGGTTGTCAAAATGCCTTAATTCTGATGCATAATAAAGATGAAGGCCAAGTTGATCAAAGACTAGCAAAAAAAAATCTCTGTTATTAAGCACACTAAAAATAAGTAAGAACTATTTGGTCTTTATCTTTTATATGTAATGCTAGAGTAGTTGAACTCAAATGTTGTTTTAATAATCTCTGTTATAATTCAAGGACTTCAACCTTAGAATTATCTTTATGAGTCAGAGAAAGATATATGATTAAACATAATCATCATTAAATAACCTCCTAAAACCTCAAATTATTTCCTTCCTATAGTTTGTTAAATTAAATTTAAGATTATGCTAAATTACTTTATAAGAGGAGGTTTCAAATTGATTACATTTCACTTGATATTTTACATTATGCTTTGAGATTCTAATTGTGTATCTTTGATGGCCTTGTAACTAAGTCAAATCCTACTCCAACTGGCTTAATATGCACAATAGTGATGGAAAGGTGGCCCAGATTAACAAATGACAATCTACTGCTGCCACCTATGGCAAGTACCAAGTGAGCAAATGTTTCTAAATGTCTTCAAGAATCCTGTAATTAACACTTTACTAGACAGAGCCACATGGATAAAAATAGGCCATATATTGTCTTTGAAATTTAGAATGTTGTTATGTGTTTCAATATCACATCCCATATGGTTACTGAATTTTAGCATATCATATTTTCCTTTTTGTTTGCCAAGTATCTTTCTAAAAGGAAGTAAGGGTGATTCCTGATTGAAATTCTGTAAAATAAATTAAGCTTTAAATAAATCTGTTGGCTTTTGGAATGTATAATAATGGCTTGGCTCTGGTTTTGGATTAAAATAATAATCTGTTCTTTCAGTTAGGATTTTTTGAATTTCTGTTTTATTTAGATGTGTTCAATTTTTACTCAAAAGTAAGTTTAAAACTGCTTAATTTTTGTAATGCCTTCCAGGTTAAAGACTACTAGCATTTTCAGTTAGGGAAAACACATTGGATTTTTCTGTTTTTCACCATCTGAATTATTTTTAAGTGAAAATATTAAATTGGAAAAGCAAAATGAAATAAACAGCACCAAAATCTTACTATGAGATGGGTAATATGGTAATTTAGGCAAGGTTTAGGCTCAGGTATAAAATCTTAGAGGTGATGGATGAGCTCTAGACTATTTTTTCTTAGACATTTTATAATCTGCAACCATATTCAGACATAAATGTTCTACTTAACTTTGATACCATTGATTCAAATATTCCAACCATTAGGAAAACTTTAGCTACAAAATTTAAAAAATAAGAGGAGGAAAAGGAATATTTTCCCTTTGTTGAGAATGTGGTTGGAGCCCCCCAAATTTCCAGTTGAGTAAATTATGGCACAAACTTCAGCAATTCTGCAGGACAAGTGTCAGTAGTGAGATGGCAAATGACTTTCATTGCTGGCTCTTGGATCCAGGCTTACAGGGGCCTGGGTGAAACTTCTTTTTCACCTTCCCAACATTCTGGAGCTTTCTAATCTTTACCCAGGACTCTCTGCTCTCTCATCTTTTTTCCAGCGCAAACCATCACCTAATATGTCCCCACACTATTTATTATTTCAAAATTATTCATCCTTCTCTGTATTTCTTTTTTTTTCAGTTCAACACCACAGGGTTTATTCTTTTATATATATATATATATATATATATATATATATATTAAATGTTTTATTTTAGTTTATATATATATATAAAATTTTTTATTTTAGTTTATTCAGTACAGTTTCTATCCTTTATTCCCATTCCAGCCCACCCACCCATTCCTCCCCTCCTCCCTCCCCTTTCCAACACCCCTAGTTTTGTCCATGTGTCCTCTATATTTGTTCCTGTAAACCCTTCCCTTCTCCCCTGAAATTCCCTCCCCTCTCTCCTCTGGTCACTGACAACTCTATTTCA
>CM052539.1:75681301-75739043 GCA_028533065.1 Trachops cirrhosus
TTTTTATTTTAGTTTATTCAGTACAGTTTCTATCCTTTATTCCCATTCCAGCCCACCCACCCATTCCTCCCCTCCTCCCTCCCCTTTCCAACACCCCTAGTTTTGTCCATGTGTCCTCTATATTTGTTCCTGTAAACCCTTCCCTTCTCCCCTGAAATTCCCTCCCCTCTCTCCTCTGGTCACTGACAACTCTATTTCAGTGTCTTTTGTTATATTTTACTTGTTTCTTTGTTTTGTTGTTTAGGTTCCTGTTAAAGGTGAGATCATATTTCTCTTTAAAATTAAAGTGCTAGTTTTAAAAAATAATCCGTTATCTCTAGGTCCAGGCATTTTCTATCACTCAATCTCACTGGTTCTAAAATGCATTTTTTTTCATTTAGTATTTTCTGTATTTATATCTTACATTTGTCATGTGTAATTGATGTGGCAACGTTTTGTTTTGCTTCTCTAAATGATGTCACTGTATCAGCTGTGTTTTTCTCAATGGTGTTAGGAAGTAGAGAAAACAGGGCCTTTGTTTACCGATTTGTGCCTCTAGGAGCACGTTTCCATAAGCATTATTTGTATGACACTGGTTGTGCATGAGCAATTTCAGGTGAGAAGTCAATACATGTACTGTTTGATGTTAATGTGTATTTTAATGCATGATAGGAAAAATAAAATATGCACTTGAAACCCCTGACTTAACTGGCATTGTTACTTAGGATTAAACTAAATATAACGAGGTAATTTAAATTTCTTTTTTTCCCCTTGTGTTTCCAAAATGGTTTGTTAATGCTCAAGTCAGGCTCTGTCTCCACCATTAGGCTGGACTCCTGGGAGGTCAGAGACCATCTATCTAATCTTTTATATTGTTTTGCATTTTTGTTTTTTTATTTAACCTTTATTACTCTTTATGCCCTCCTCCTCCAGGAAATCACCACACTGTTGTCCATGTCCATTCCTTTTTCCTTTTTGCTAAATCCTTCCACCCCCTCACTTGCCCACTCCACTAGCTGTCATCTCTTCATTTATGAGTCTGTCTCTGTTTTGCTTGCTGTTCAGTTTGTTCATTAGATTCCACATATGAGTGAGATCATGTAGCATTTGTCTTTCTCTGACTGGCTTGTTTCATTTAGCATAATGTCCTACAGGTCTATCCATACTGTTGCAAAGGTAAAATTTTCTTTTTTTAGAGCCGAGTTCATAGTTGTTCATTCAAAGGAAAACCTAAAGTAAATAATACCATGAATACAAAACATAGAATAGGAAAATCAAGTGTCTCATAAAGACAATGAATGTGTCTTATTCATCTTTGGATCCTCAGGGGTTCATAACTGGCACATGTATATTGCATTTCTTCGAATACTGACTATTTTGTCTCATTAAAGCTAGATTATGTGATTTTAAACATTTGCCCTAAAGAGTGAAATCTGTGCAAGTAGTTATTCAGAAACAGATGTCTTTTAAAAGAGGAGCTTATAATTCTAAATGATTTTTATAAGTAGACAAAATAGATTTGTGATATATTAGTGTGTGGAAGGTGTTAACTGTTTCCACCACCACCACTGGCTTTGCACACTCATCCCTCTGCACACCTGAAGGCAGACATCATTCACATTATAGTGCCCTAGAATGCCTGCTCACCCTATTAAAAGACCTGAGGAT
Source organism: Trachops cirrhosus (assembly GCA_028533065.1). Classification (NCBI taxonomy): domain Eukaryota; kingdom Metazoa; phylum Chordata; class Mammalia; order Chiroptera; family Phyllostomidae; genus Trachops; species Trachops cirrhosus. Next base: position 75,682,949 of record CM052539.1, read on the forward strand.
TAGTCTGAAACACAAGTTTCCAAATAGCTATATTTCATACATACATTTTCAACTACATTGTATACAGAGTAGAATGTAGGTTTAAGACTTGGCTGGACTGTTAGGGGAATGGATCTGCATTTTCCTCTCTACCTTGGTATTTGTTCTTCCTTCTTCTGTATGTCGGGTTGAGTGCCAGGCACTGACCACTAAGAAGAGGATATTATGGGTTGACATTTTTACCTATCCCTTGGGAAAGCTTGGCAAAATAAATTATTATTATATTATATTATATTATATTATATTATATTATATTATATTATATTATATTATAAATGTCCAACTCTGGAAATACACCTTGTACATCTGCAGGTTTTTGAGAACATGGAGACCCAAGTGTCAGAGCTGGGTGTACAGAGGGCCTTTATGTTATGTCAGTGTGGCGAGAAATTAATGTAAATCAGGAAAATGAGCATTAGAGTGGAAGTCAAGTGTCCTATGCTCATTTACGCCATTAGTTTTTATTCTATGTGTTCTTTTCTTTGTATCTCAGTTCTTCTTTGCTGTTTAATAGGGACTGGATGTAGATGATTTCCAAGTCTCCTTCTTTCTTGAAATTTCATTTCTTTGGTTCTATCAGAGTTAGCATAGACTATAGAAAAGACAAGGAGAGAATATAAAATAAATGAGTTTAGCTGTCATTACCTACCTGCATGAATATCCATTAGGTCAAAAAAAAAAAAAACAACCCTCTGTGGGCAATGACAACAAACAATTCACTGTTCATTCTTTGTGACCTCTCCTAATTCCTCCCAAAATTATTTATTTCTTCTTTTTCTTTTTTTAAAGCATTTAATTTATTTGTTTAGAAAGAGGGGAAGGGAGAGAGAAAGAAATGGAGAGAAACATCAATGCATGGTTGCCCCTCATGAGTCCCCTACTGGGGACCTGACCTGCAACCCAGGCATGTGCCCTGACTGGGAATCAAACCAGCGACCCATGGGTTCACAGGCCAGCACTCAATCCACTTTGCTATACCAGCCAGAGCGTTTCTTCTTATAAACAGACTTATATTATAAATAAATGTAACCAGACTCATAGCATCCATAGGTTATCTTTGAGTGGCCTGAAAATTAATATGAAATTAAATGGAATCTTTACAACAAAGGACATATTAACCATAAAGAATACAGGCTATGCAGGACATGCACAAGTGTACATATGTGTGTATGTGTGTTTTTATTACAAACTTGTTACAATTTACAGAAAATTGAAATGTGAAAGTTCTTCCCCATTGGATGAATCCTTTAAAGTAAACTTTTAAGTAAAACTTGCTAATAAATCTAGATTACAGCCAACCGCCTCCACCCCATCCCCAGTGACAAATACAAGACAGCTGCTAAATTTAACATGCCTTAACTGGAACACCGGAGCCTTTTTCGCAAAGCAGCTATGTGCTGCCAGTCCACAGGATGTGCTCAGTTTCTGAACTGCCGCACAGCAGCCCTGCTGATCCTGATACTTGTGGATACAGCACTGACACGTGGCCAAGGCTTTCAGAGGATTCATTTTTAAAGGCAAAAAGAAACAAGAGGAAAGAAAAAGCTCAAAGCAACATGCTAACACACATCCTGTGAGGCAAACAGTTTTGACTTTGGGAAAAAATGACTCAACAAATAAATTTAAAGATCATCAGTCCCTAAGATATATGTGGTTTGTGTTCTAAAAGCTTATTTGCGGACCAATTGTTAAGAATATATTTCTCCACAAAAGCAATGTTTTACTTGTCAGCCATGTTCTCAGGTGAGGCCATAGAATCCATTTGAGCAGGAATATCCCTGATGTGTTTCATATACAAATGATATTGAATCCATCACTTACATCTCAATATGTCTGTTGACAAGGCAATCAGATATACTTCATTTCTGCTGTGAGTCTGATCCATTCATTACTCAGTCTCTCAGTCATTCACTGAGCCCCTGCGATGTTGCAGGTGGGATAGTGTGGCGAACGACACAGGCCTCAGCCCTGCCTTCATGGAAATTGTTAAAATTATGTTTGGTAATGCTTACATACTAGCAACATGTTTAGCAAATGCTGATCAAAAATAAGGCCAATGGATTCCCCAAGATACAGTGTGCATAAGTATGACTCAGTCATGGGACACACCTATGTATAGGGCAAATGGGATAACAAAGGGAGGGGTCACTTCAGTGTGTGACACAGAAATCAAATACGGGCGCGAACAACAGGAGGCTGAGCGGTCAGGACCGCAGCTAGTATCTGTGGGCTAAGGTAAAACTGTCAAGTGCTAGACAAGGTAGAGTATCACCAGTGAGAAAGGTACTTACTTGTATGGTAACTGTCTGTTCCTAATTTAGAAATGCAACCTTCATCACTGATATATCCATATGTTCTAATGCCTATCTTGAACGGTTAACAGACAGGGGCCCTGAAACTCATTTTTCTCTATGTATCTTGGATCTGTTGAATCTGTGTGAAGCATAGTCACTAGTTAGAATATGGCTGATTATTACTTTAGATGAAACTTGATTCCTTCACTTATTTTCTTCAGCACCTGGGTCTAGTCTCACTTGACATCATGTAGCAGAGACCATCATCCCTGGAACCATTTGGCTTTTTATCAGAAGTTTCCAACATGCTCCAGAAGAGAGAATTTGTTTCAAGGACTCCTCTTAGACCTCCATCTAAGTTCCTGTTGACAGGCTTTGCACCCAGTAAATGACCAAGCCATCCATGCTTGACTTACCTTCTCTGCATGCTTTTCAAGGTTTCTGCCTATGACTGAGACCCCTCCATCTTCCCCTTTCAACCCCCACTATGCAAGTGATATTTTAAAGTATTCTAGCAACTCTTTCAAATAGAAACATGTTCTGCACATACAAAAATAATATGATACATGTAGACATTTGCTGATTGATAGAGCCGTTTGCACAAAAGGCTCAAGAGAATTTAGAAGTGTGGTTGCCTGGAAAGCCTGGGCTTCTGCCAACGTGGTCTCCTACAGTGACTCACAGTGAGTCCCGGCTCTCCACCGTCCACCAGGAAGGGCACGCGAAGCAGCCGGCACTGTTCCTCCCTTCAGTTTTTCTGTCTTCTCCTCTGGCTTGTTGCTGGTGCCAAGAATAATCTTGGACCTTTCTTTCTCCTTACTCTGTAATCCCAGAATTGGCGATTTTTAACAAATTTAAAGGGTTTTTGTCTTCAATCAAATATAAATAAATGGGAGGTTAAAGGTTTCTACCTGTTGTGCTTTTCTCATTTTTTCTTACTTAAGTTGTGTAGAGAAACACAAAGGTACAGCTAGGAGATAACAATGGCATCCCTGTTCACAAAAAATAGAAATGTAATTTTTTCTTTTCAGAGGAAAAACAGACTTGAGGGACATGCCAGGGATATGGCTCAGGGAGTAACTCTGCCAGAAAGACACTTGTTTTGGCTTATTTACAATACTTGCACCAACAAAAAACAAATCTATATGCTACTCTGGTGTTTGAGAGTGATTTCTGCATCCAATATTTCATTTTTATTCTTGAGACACCTCTGAGGTGTATTTAAGATGATTACTATCAGCCTCATTTAACAGATGAGAAGCTTACTGACATACTCAAGGTCACATAGCTACTGAGGGAACTAAGACCAAACCCAGACTTTCTGATATCAAATCACTGTGTTTTTTGAAACCTCATGCATAATTTTATGTCATGTGACAGTTTTATATTCTTTTCTTCCATTAATATTATAATACTGACACCTCATTAGTAGCCCTTGGTGGGTAAAATGATTTCAGCTGTCTTTAAGAGTTTAGTAATCATTTAAGTAGAGCTAGAGAAGGACAAGACTTAGGATTCATCTAAAAAAACATGGAAATCCTGTTACTTTTCCAGACTCCCTTGAAGATAAGGTAGCCATGGCATGCAGTACCGGCTAGTGAGATGGAAGGGAATTCTGGGACCACTTTTGCTGCGTTTTCTCCCTATATCTAGAGAAATCCATCCCCCACATGCTTGTGCAGAAAGAAAGTGGTCAGTTATAGTAAAGCTGTCACAGGTGTCATGGAGGATAGAAAACTATGGATTCGGCAACTTAGAGATTTGGGTTGCTAACAAAAGCAGTGTTGGCGATGTGATGAGATGAGTCATCTATTGATATCTCATTTAAAAAATTATTGACTGATGTAAGAGAGAGACAAAGAGATTAACTTATTGTTAAATGCATTCACTGGTTGATTCTTATATATGCCCTGACCAAGAATAGAATCAACAACCTTGGCATATCAGGACAATGCTCTAATCAACTGAGCTACCCAGCCAAAGACACGTTTGACATGTAAATCATGGAAGTATTTTTTGCTGTATAGTCCTTTACCAATGTCAGTCAAGTGTAAAATGCACATATCCCTTAGAGCCAGCGACTCTACTTTTAGGGACCTATTCTTGGCAGCATTGAAACCATGAAAATTAGAAATGACAAATTTCTGTCAGTAATGGAAATGTTCATCTGTGCTACAGAATACAGCAGTTACTCAAATAGCATCATTTTGTTTTCAGGTTGATGAGTCACCACAAGAACTTAACCCTGTTTTTATCAATCCACCTATGGTACAGTTGGTTGTGTTACACATCGTTGCACTTAAAGTTGCAGAACATATGGATGATGTTAAGTGAGGACTTAGGGTACCAGACAGTCAGTAAATCACTGTGATGCACTTAGATGCACTGACAGGGGCAGTTGTTCAAGTGAGCATTAAAAAGAAAAAAATACAGTATGTGAAAAAATAAATACAGTTACTTCAGTTATATTTTAAATATATATTTACCATGTAAATGTATAGAAAAAAAGTGGAAAGAGGCAAACTTCTAAGAAGGGAAGGAGGTATTAGAAGATACTTGAACTGTATGCTCTGCATTATCTGGGTCTTTGATAATGGTGATTCACTTACACATTATTTATGTTATTAAAAAGGGAAGAGAACAAAGGTGAAATAAGAATGGGTGGTAATGAGAAAGAATACAGTCTTATAGATAGTATTTTTGGGGAAAATCATTAAACAAAGTGATCAAAGAAAAAGGTTTGTGGCTGAGGAATTAGAAGGTCTGATTTTTTTAAGATGAAGGATGGTAAAGATGTTTATATATATTAATTTGGCATGATTTACTAAATAGAAATATACTTCTTCAATTCTAAAATACAGGTTTTAATGCATTTTAATGATATCCAATTGGAAGTGCAAAAATTTTGCATTCACTTTTGAGTCATCTTTAGACAGTATTCAACAAAATCCCCTTCAGGTTAACTTTTCCCTTGGAGGTCTCTGAATCCCGCTGGCAACACGAATTCCGGCTAGTAATCTGCCTGAGGACTGGCTGTGTTTAATTCCAGGTTCCACGTTATGTTTGTCCCGCTTTTCCAATCTGTGTCCAAGATGAGACTGGCTCATTCCATTGCCATCCCTTTCTGCCCGGTGGGCTATTGTCCTCATCTATACTTACACTGAGGATGAAGGCCTTTACTATCCCAGGTTTTGGGAGCTTCTGGTTAGATTTTTTGTCTAATATATAACATATCTTAGAATATATTATTTCTTTTTAAAATGAGCATGAAGTTTATTACAAAAAAAGAAGAGAATAACAAGTGCTGGTGAGGATGTAAAGAAATTAGAACACTTGTGCATTGTTAGTGGATGTATAAGATAGTGCAGCTGCTGTGGAACATAATTCAGTGGTTACTCAAAGAATTAAACACAATTACCATATGACCCAGCAATTCCATTTCTGGGTTTGCTCTCCAAATAATTGAAAGCAGAGACCTGAATAGATATTTGTGCACCCACATTCACAGAAGCATTATTCACAATAGTGAAAAGGTGGAATCAACTCGTGTCCATCAACAGATAAATGAATAAACAAAATGTGGAATGTACCTGCACTGGAATATTATTCAGTTGTAAAAAGGTAGGGAATTCTGACCCATGCTATAACATGGATGAAGCTAGAGGACATTATACTAAGAGAAATAAGTCATTCACAAAAGAGTAAATGTTGTATGATTCAATTTCAATGAGGTCTTTAGAGTAGTAAAATTCATAGAGACAGAAAATAGAATGGTGGCTGTCAGTACTGAGGGGAGAGAAGAATGAGGAGCTACTGTTTCAATTCAGAAAGAAGAAAAGGGTTCTAGAGATAATGGCAGCATTTACTGTACAATGATGTGACTGTACTTAATGCCACTGAACTGTACACTTAAAATGGTTAAATGGTAAATTTTATGTTTTGTATACTTTATCACAATTAAAGAAAATGAAATAAATGGACATAAAATAATACTGCAGCCTATAATTTATGACATTATAGGTTTGATGAAATGTTGATGATTCCAGTGAGAGAAGGGAATAAAATCTTTGAAAAGCTGAGAGGGGCTGGGATTCATCTTAGACGCTCAGGGCCCAACCTTTGATAGGAAGAATGAAGGGTCCTTCAGGGAAGGTCAGAAGGCCTTAGGTTAGGTATGTTTGCAGATTTATGTGCACGAGAATAAAGAAGTTTCCCTTCTGGATGACATCTTACTTTTAAATGATGTTTGAGGTGGTCATCAGGTAAGAGAGCAATGTGGGAAGGGAGATATGGGAGAGAAATAGGTACCATGAATGATAGGTACTTTCTTCAGTGCAAAGTGAGTCCTGAAGAAAAGCATAATAGGCTTGTTGGCAGTCCTGAGCATCTGCTTGAGAACATGAACATCATGAAACTCAGCCTGAGAACTTGTGTGATCTGTTCCAGCACTGTTGGAAGGCCACACGGAGGAGACATGTGGCTGCATCACTCTAATGTCAAGGCAGGACACGTGTAGAACAATGGCGAGAAGGAGGTAGGTAAGGGAATTGAGGATCATTTGAAAAAAAAAAGGGGGGTCTTAAGTGATTGACCTTGGGTCTCTTCATTTGTGAAATGGGAATAACAATGGAGCATATCTCAGAAGTTTGTGGTGAAGTCAACACAAGGTATGTAAAACACTGGATGGCCTGGCACTCAGAAAGTGCCCCCCAAACAGTAAATATTGTTATCATCATGTTACCATAGATTATAAAGCGTCTACTAAACAGTGAAGAAAGTAAATGTAACAGCGGGTTATAGATTTTAGTGAGAATAAAAAACAATTATCTGGGGACTGGACAAATGAGCCAGAGCTGAGACTTTGAATGAATGGAGGTTTGGTGAGAGACGGGTGGTGAGGCAGGGAGGGCAGGGAGTGGGTGATATAACCTGACCACACATGCTTCAGATGAGCAAGTTGTTTGCAGAAGGAAGAGGTGGTTATGTTTGGAAAACCTGGATGTGGGGCAAGGAGAATGCTTACTTCCTCTCCTGGCCCTGAGAAACAGGGTATGAGAGAGAAAAGAAAAACAGCTTTTCTTCTATTTGAAGAGAAGCAGTTTCCTCAAGAGACAGCTCAGTTTCAATAAAAACACAGATGTGAGGGGAGTAATCAGAGAAAAGACTGAGAAATTAAAGAACTTCACTGATCTACGAAATTAGAGTTGAAAAGGACAGCATAGTAGGGTTTTAAGAGAAGGACTTCTCCTGTGCTTGCTAAGACACTGAGTTCAGATCAGAAGTACATCAGAGTGTGGGGGAAAATGGACTAAGAGAGCAAGGATCATTTGTTTGGACTATTATATATGAGACAGAGAGAGGCATTTAGTTTTTCTCTAGACAGTGTTAAACACTTAGACCTGACTAAGGTACTTAGGGTTTTGAGGGGGGTTCGTTGGGGCCAGAGTAACTGTCAATTCTATTACACACTACTTTGTGCAATAGATGTTTGCCTGTTGCATTACCTTTAAATAATGTAATAGGCAAATAGATCTGCGTATATGCATATATGTATATGTAGAATTTTATGTCTGATTTTCTTCTTACATGGATTTATGCTTCCTGAGGGGAAAAATATTTTCTTTTAAGGTTATCATACTCTGTTTACCAAATTACAGTATTTTGTAAAGAGAAGATGCTCAATATTTTTCAACAATTGATTTTTAAAAATTACTTGAGCCATACAGGAAATTACATTATGATTTTAAATTTATATTTAGCTGTGTATATACAAATATTATGAGTTTTAGGACAGGAGTCTTTCTTGATCTTGATGTGATAATTTTTATGTTTAGGAAGGAATATAGGATAGAAGAAAATCTTCATATCAAACCACACATTTAAGTTGAAATAAAATATAAAGTACATTTTGGTATCTATCATGCATAGTTGTCTCTTTTTCTTGCTCCTTTTGAATATTTACACAATCCAAAGGAGTTGGAAATTTTGAGGGAAACCAATATTACTTGGACTTTTTCTTCCCTACCAAATGGTTTCTATCAGAACTCTGAGCAACTAAGGTACTGCAAGCAATTTTGTGTAAATGTTCTGCCATTAGACTCTTCACAAATGCAAAGCCATCTTGGGGCTGAAAAGAAATAAGAAGTAAGGGGAGAGTGGCAAGGTGGAAAAACCATTTGTTTCATCACAGGAATTGAACTTGATACCCAGATCAGAAATGACTAAGTTTTGATAATGACTCTTTTCCCAATGTCCCAAATAACATTTCCTTCAAACCTTAGCCCCTGAATCATTTCTTTAAAAATCCTTACCCAAGGATATGTTTATTGATTTCAGAGAGAGAAACAGAGAGAGGGAGAGAGAAAGAGAAAAAAAATCAATGTGAGACAGAAACATCGTACATGCCTCCCGTACATGCCCTGACCAGTGATTGAACCCAAAACCTAGGTAGTGCCCTGACTAGGAATCATGAGCCCACAAACTTTAGGTGTACAGGATGACACTCCAACCAACTGCTCAGTTCAGGGCTCCTGAATTACTTCATGTTCAAACTTTCGGAACTTTATCCTCTTCTGAACAAGGAACATAAGCATTCAATGAACATTCAGTATAATAAATGGGCAAAATGAATGAAAGTCTTAATATAAATGTTCCTAGAATTATTTAACTATTAAATGTCAGAGTGCCCTGTTTCCTGAGACATATCATTACACAAGACAAATATTAATGAGAGATTTTTACAAATAGATTTGATCATGTTACATATGTTATCAGAAAATCTGGAGTATTTTTAACATTTGTCTTATTGTTCTCTTTTCCTTACTATTAAAACAGTTTAATTAAAATCTTATGATTAACATGCCCTTTTCCCCTCTCTCAAAAGAACTGTAATGTAACATCAGCAATCATCATTACCTTCATTTTTAATAACATTGTTATTGATTGCTTTTAAATGTTTACTCAAATATAACATTTTTTCTTATCCTTAGGGGGGTATGAAATATATTATTTGATGGAATAGCTATGTTTCTATTTGTAGGGTACCAGAAAAAAGTATTACTATCAACCATCAGACACCTCATGTTAAAAGAATAACAAAAATTGTCTACAAAAAATAGAATTGCTGCTTTTTAAAAAGTTATCTTAACTCAGGACTGGCAAAATCATTATCTTCAGTAGAATCAGAATGAACTTCACCACAGACCTCGTTTCATAAATACAACAGTTTAGAAAGTACACTGTACCACTAACTTCAACCCTTGCCTTATTACATTATTACACATGAGGATTTTATTTTAAATTAGTTGTAAACCAAGTAGTTTATCTTATCTGTCTTATACATAAATAAGCCAAATGTTTTGCTAGAAATAGTAATGAAATAATATTTTCCCTGTTGTCAATTCTGCTGCCCTTCAGAATCCAAAATTTATATTAAAACCTTAGTGCAACAAATGGCTATGAAACAGCTGTGATTCTGTGAGCTTGATTGGAAAGTACCTTAATGAAGTGCTGTGGGCATTCAATTCTTCAATTTTGCTTAGTGAATATTCAAATGCATTTTGAAGATACTGAAGAGCTTTGGAAAAACTGAGGTTCTTTATTTTCAAAAACAAAATGCTCTTTCCTCACTTTAACAGACACTCATACATTTGAAAAGCAAGCACAGCCATCAAGATGAGCATTCAGAAGCAAAGAGGAAAATCATTACAAAATTGCTATTTATTAAACTAGGCAATTATATTTTAGAATGACTTTCTGAGAGCACTGCTAACATACTGTGCACACGACTAAAGGGGAAAGAACTGTGGATTGTTGGAAAAGAAAATGCTTGTCAGCCAACTTTCTTTCAGTAAAGATGTACATGCAGTAAAGATGTACAACTCACTTGACCACCAACTCTGCGAAGAAAGGTGCTGTTGTTCCCACTTTACAATTGAGAAAGACATGGATACGGGAGTCGTAGTAACTTTTCCAAAGCCACACAGATGGTAAGTAGCAGAGCTAGATCGTCAGTTAGGTCCCCCTGATTCCTGCTGTCCTTGTTTCTTTGTCACTGTGCAGAGCGCCCCTTTATGTAACCTACAGAGGAGACACACTTCCCGAACCTGAAACCCTGTGATAAACAGAGAACCTAGTGAACCAAATTGTAAAGATTAGAATCTCATGGCCTAGTGTTGGAGAGGGAGCCTATTGACACTTTTCCTGTGTGTGACACAATGTTTCTTCTCCAGGCCTGTCCACAAGAACGTCATCTGAAGTCAGCAGTTCCAGCCCTGCACAGGGCCAGTGAAAGGAACTCTGCCCTGTATAAACACGACTGCTTCTTAGACTCTCTGTTTGACAGTATTTACTTCAAAGGGACAACTGCCAGAAATATAACAGGCCTTGCGCAGTGATAGGAAACTCAACGTTTAACACGGTTGTTCACTCATCTCAAGAAGGGTAAAGCAGTGGCCCCGGTCTGATACAGATTATTCAGCTATTCCCAATAAATCAAACTTCTCACTCACAGAAATTGTCTTGATTGTTCATATATTTATGTACTTTTCTTATTGTGTCTGTTCATGTGCTCTTAATTAAAAAATAAATTAGACACAATTCTTATTTTTAATAGAATTCAAAATCTGTCTGTTGTATATTGTTATGTAACACACTATCCCAGGCCTCAGTGGAAAAATCACTTCTACCACTTTATCATATATCACTGTTTTGAGGAGTGATTTGATTAGGCCTGACTGGGTAAGTTGGTGCCACCCATGACACGTACTGGGAATACACGTCCAATTACTGTGTGGTCTTATCTTCTGGGTAGGTGATGGCTTTACTGAAATGCTTGGTACCTTGCTGATGACACACAGGGGCTTGGGTTCAGCTGGGTCCCTTTGTCTTTTTACGTGGTCTCAGAATCTCTCCATCTGCACTCTCCAGCCAGGGAGTCCTCTTCCTACAGGGAAGCTCAAGTTCCAAGAGGAAACGGCCCAAGAACTCCAGGTAGACAGTTGAAAGGCCTGTCTGCCTCTTTTGCAACATTTATTATAATTGTAACTAAATAGTTGTTAATTTATTGTTTAATGTCTGTTCTCTTGCTACAGTGTGAGGTCCATAGATGTCACAAAATTTACAACAGTGTCTGGCACACAGTGATAATAAATATCTGATGAATGAATGAATGAATGAATGTATACATTCAATATAAATGTAACAAAAGTAGTAGAAAAGTATGGACTAGCTTTCAGTTGCTCTTTGAACAAGGCCATTTTGAGATAGTATGAACCACTTGTTTGCTTTTTGTGACAGAAATACTACTGTTTATTAAGAACCTGTTATATGCCAGTTTTTTTTACAAAGGGTATCTCATTTATTCATAACAATTATACTTGATAATAGATATTATTATTAATATCTACATTTTATAAATGAGGAAACTGTGACTCAGAAGTTAACATGACTTGTCTGAAGTCATAGAGCTATTCAAAATAACAGATCCTGGAGTTCTATCTGGATATGAGATTATGGGTGTGTGTTTGAGGTAGGTTTCATTATTATACACCTCAAACCAACCCTGGACCCTACAGGCTTTACTTTCTATGCCTCCAACAGTTCTCTGGATCTGAGGCCCAACCCACTAATTCTGGGAGCTTTTCATTGTCCATGGCCTTTGGAAATGTAGTGGACAGTCTCTACGGGGCAGTTAGAAGAGGCTTCTCTGAGTCTCAAGGCATAGGGAAGTGTCCATGTGGTGGGCATTCCCCAAGGCAAGATTTGATAGAAGACCAAAGCCAGAGAGAAGACACAAAGAGCCCAAGAGCCCAAATGACGTATCCTTAATAGAATTCAAAAATTTGTTTTATTATACATTGTTGCCTAACACACTAGTCCCTTAGTTGGTGGTAACAAATCATCTGCAGGCACTGGCCTACTTCCTCCGAGTTTGCTAGCACAGCCTCCCACAGTGTCAGGCAGTCACTGATGTCATGTAATTCTGCTCCTCTGGATCTCATCCCCTGCTCTGGCCTGGAGATCATTTCCTACCCCTGCTGCCCACTCCAACCCCCAGCTCCCTAGCCCTGGTCAACATACGGAGTAAGGTGAAACATCTTCCTTCTCATCTCTTTCCAGCTGTGTTATTATGAAGTAAAATTGGTGTTTTTCTTTCCTCTGGCCATCTCTTTTGGTTCTCAAATGTCTATTTTAGATGTCAAAAAGTATTGAGTGTTTCTTCTTCTTTTCATTCTTACTACAATTCTACTTCTCTGCCAGACTATGTGGGTACTTCTGACTGATTAAGGGAAAGATTTTACACAAGAAAATATAGAAAAGCAAAGCCTTACTGTTCCAAGATACTGTCTGGTTCCATGTATACCACTGCTGCCACAACCTGACAAATAGTCTCCGAATGTTATTTTATATCCCCTGACAGGCATCTGCTTAGCAATATTTTGTAAGATTACCTTAAATTGCTACATTTTAAGTTAAACCACAATGTTTTCTTTTCATCACTAAGTTTCAAGCTACCTTTCCTAACCCCTTAGCCCTTTATAGCCCCCCACCCCCTTCCCTCTGGTAACCACCATACTGTTTTCTGTGTCTGAGTTTTTATTTGTTTGTTTTTCTTATTTGTCCATTCATTGCTTTCAGTTTTATATTACACATATGAGTGAAATCATGTGGTTCTTAACTTTCTCTGTCTGACTTACTTTGTTTAGCATATTTTCAAAATCCCCCCAAGTTGTCTCAAATAGTAGATGGTAGTATTTTATCCTTTTTGATGGCCGAATAGTGTTCCATTATATATGTACATATAAAATGGAATATTTTATCCAATCATATATAGAACAACACTTTGTTTTCTATACAACCCAGCAACCTCTCTTCTGGGTATCTACCTGAAAAATTTGAAAGCATTTATTTGCAAAGGTATATACACCCCTACATTAACTATAGCATTATTCACAGTGGTCATCACATGAAAACAACTAGAAACATTAAAGCAAAGGAGTGATGTGATGGGAATTACTTTTAAATAAAAATCATTTGGAGAACTTGGAAAGACTGGATGACAGGGCAATAGGAGTAAAATCTAAGTGATGAGTCAGGAGACTATGGCTTTGGTCCCAAAAGCATGGGATGGCTGCTTGGAAGAGGATGGTTGTCAGGCAGACTGGGACCTTTTTCTCCCCCAAACTCTTACAAAGTTTTGTTTATACCCCTGCCTTGCATGACAATAATCCTGTGTGCCAGTTTCAGACTTTGATATCAAGGACACAATCAAAAAGCCATATCTCTTCCCCCACTAGTTTCTGGACACTTTATCTATATATAGCAGGTAGTCCATGATTATTTCATTTAATCAAAGTAGACAAAATTATAATGTTCTCCCATGCACCTGTACTTTCACATGAATATGGGCATAATATATTTGAAAAACAAAAATTTAGAGCAAAATACTTGTTATGTATTAAGTCTTAGATTGTATAAGATTTTTTAAAGATTGTGGCTTGATTTTTCTTTCCATTTAAAATACTGGCAAGTGTGAAGTTTAAACCCACTTTTGAGTTAAACCAGGACAAATAAAGCTTGGAGCAATTTTTAAGAAGAGGAAAAAATATATATTTTTTGCTGTCTCATAACTCAAAAATAACTGAGCCAATTTAATTTACTCTTTCTAAAGTGGGGGTGTTGGGGAGGAATGGCAGATACAGAATGTAGAACAAATAAAAAGTAATATATATCATAAGACTAAGGCTGTGAATGTTCAAATTCAAACACATTTCTTCAGATTTTGTAAACAAGTAAAGATAGAAGTCGAAATGAACGTTTCTTTCACCCTCTGAAGGAAAGATTTTGTAGTTTGATATCAAAGGTCCTAAAACAGAGATAAATCTTTTTGGTTTTTGAAAGGAAGAACATTTCAGGAAAACACTACTTGAGAAAGACTTATGAATATATCTAATAAATCTTTGGAGAGAAAAGATTATGAGAACATATTGTAGAAAAAGAAATATATAAGAAAAAAGCAGAGGTTAAGTTTAATTACATTTGTGGTCATTTTTTTCTTTTCCATCAGTTAAAACTCTCCTATCCCCCTTCCCATAAAACTATTGTGGAAAGTGGTTTTGTCCTCTATGATCCTCCACAAACATATACAAAATGAAGTCTTGCAGTGTCCTCCAAACAATGGAATCAAATTGAAATTAATGATGTAAAGAAAGTAGGAAAATGTTTAAATTCTTTGAAATTATATAACACATTTCTACAGAATGCGTGAATCAAAGAGGAAGTTTCAAGGGAAAAAAATAAAACGTGAATGTCAAAGTGGATTATAAACTTAAGTAGTATAAAATGTAAACCTACAAAAAATTTATAGATAAGAGAAGATCTTTGCAATCTAGGACTAGGCAAACAGTTGTTAGACTTGATGCCAAAAATATGAATTATAACAGGAAAATTTATAAATTGGACCTTATTATAATTAGAAACTTCTGTGAAACATTTGTTAAAAGTGTGAAAAGATGAGCTAGACTTAGAGGAAATATTTGCAACCTATATATAGGACAAAAGACTAGTACCTAAAAATATAAAGAACTCTCAAAACTCAACAGTGAAAAAATTCAATTAGAAAATAAGCAAAGAAATGAAGAGACATTTCACCAAATAATACATACAAATGGCAAATTAGTACATAAAAAGATTTTCAACATCATTAGCCACAAGGGAAATGCAAATCAAAACCACAACAAGATACTATCATCAGAAAAATTTTAAAAACTATCTCAAAGACTAAACAAACGATCAGAATGATCAAATAGTACACCTGTCAGAATCACTAAAGAAACAACAACAAAAATCATGACAACACTAAATGCTGGTAAGGGTGTCAAAAACTTGAGTTAGATATTTCTGGTGGAAATGTCGCGGCTGCTCTGGAAAGCAGTTCAGTAATTTCTTTAAAGATATATACACACAAGTATCATATGACCTAAAAATTGTATCCTGGGCACTTATGCTAGAGAAATAACACTTACATTCATATAAAAACCTGTATGGAAATATTTACAGCAGTTCTGTTTGTAATAGCCCTGAACTGGAAACAGTGTGGGCATCTTTCTAGGACCGAACAGAGAGACTGCAGTGTATCTGCATCAGGGAATACTACTAAGCAATGAAGTGGAGCAGACTGTTGGTAGCCAGCTACCTAGATCAGTCTTCAGAGAATTATGCTGATTGAAAAAAATCAGTCCAAATAGGTTATATACTGTATGATTTTATTGATATATTAACCTTAAAATGACAAAACTAAGAAATGAACATTAGATCAGTGACTGACAAGGACTAAGGAAGGTGCAGACATGAGAAGGCAATGAATGTGGTTATGAAAGTGTAACATGAAGGATCCGGATTAAAATGTGCATCTTGCCTTTATCAATATCAGTCCCCTAGTTGTGATAGTGTGCTATGTTTTTCAAGATATTATCATCGGAGGACACTGTGTGAAGAGTATCTGGGACCTCTCTGTGCTATTTCTTACAACTGCTTGAGAATCTACAGTTATCTTACAATAAAAAAGTTTAATTTAAAAATCTATAAATAGTTGTTATTTTCATTTAAAAGGGAAGTAGTTGAGATAGAATGCGCTTAAGCAATTTGCTCATTGTGAAAGGATTAGCATGTGACAGAGCTGGAATTTGAACTGAACAGCCTGGGTTTTGAGACCAGAACCCTTACTTTTTTCTCTGGCCGCACATGTGGCCCACATTCAGCAGGCTTTCGCCTATAACTACCCAAATCTCATTTTACAAAAGAATCTTGTAACATTCTAAGATGACCAAAATTGAACAATAAACACCAAGCATTCTTATCCATACTTCAGTCCAAATTATTTTACATACCACATCAAAGGCCAGAATTCAAACTCTGAATAAATAAGAATTTAAGAATAACAGAATAAAACAGAAAAACAGAAAAAAACAGAATAAATAATGATTAAGAACATAATATATATGACCTAAGATAAATGTACAATATTAATTTTTATGAACTTAATTTAAGTGGCTATTTTGATTCAAATTGTGTGCAATTGTTTTTAAGGGCTACTTGCTCATTTGTAAGAGCTGCTAAATGGAGAAAATGCTAGCAACCACGTGTAGTTATTGTAAAAATGAAATGAGATACTTTACATAAAACATCGTGGAGCTCCTGGCTTAATGCAAGTGCTTAGGCAGTGGTAGAAGCAGTGAATGTTGGAATTATGACCATCATTGTACAAGAAGAGTTTTGTTAATGGAAAGAGGGGAGGAAAACTGTTATCAGTAGGAAATCTTTTGACTGGTGCTTTATAAATTGTGACAGGTTCTCTATATTCATTACATCATTAATTCTAGACAAGGACATAGACATATCTTAAGTTTACAGATAAAAATGAGCACTTGCCCAAAATTAGCAAGACATTAAACAAGTTAAAGTATGCATAAATGGTGTCCAGGAGCTCCTGACACATAGTAACTGTTTGGTGTTAGCTCTTATTAATACCACTACTAGTACTAAGTAATGTTAGAAGAGATTACAACAAGTTCTGGCAGACACTGCGTGCACTATATATACACCAGAGGTCATCATAAACAAGCAGTGCTCTGTACTGCTAAGGATAGTAAATACCTGTTCACAGGTGGAAAATCCTGAGTAAATGCCCTTTAAGCTTCTTTAGTAAGTAGGGTAAAGAAAGACAGCAGAAAAGTTGTGCCTGCTGCTCAGTGTATCCCTGACGTGCTATTCGGGGGCTAATCTCACCAGTGTATGGTGGATAAATGGCTGGCTTTTCATCTGAAAGGGGGGATTTCTAAGTGACTTGGAAACAGGCATCCTCCAAGGACACTGGGGAAAAATAAAGTCTATAGCACTTGTATAAAATTTATCATCACTAAAAATATGTCTAATTAATTTTACTAAGTTGAGGGCCACACCATAAGTGGTCATGGAGATTTAGAGATTGGTAATATACTGTCTCCTCCCTCGAGAAGTTCATGGGTGCAGAGGAGAAACCATCATAGACACAAACTACCTTATGCAATGTGGCAATTATACAGAAATAGGTATAAAGGATGATGGAATAATGTATAACTGATTAAGTCTTCTAGAAATCAAAGGAAAACTATAAGAAAAAAATATGTGGATATATAGCAGAAGGTATTCCTTTACTTATTCATTTATTCATTTCAAGCAGGCTTTCAAGTCAAGCCATCAGATTGTCAAGTAATTGTCACTTTACATTACCCAGGTGTTCAGTTAAAAATCAAACCAAGAAAATTTCATACAACCCAGAAAGTAATCTGGGTCTTTCATCTCATGGTCATCTCTAACATGTTTATTATGTTGAAGAAAGATGCATAATATTCCCTAATATTTTTTAAAAAACTGATTTTAATTTCAAATTTTATATTAGAAAATTATCCAGCATTCATCTCATCTCTCTACAATATTGATATGAATTATATCATAAAAGCAAAAATGCCATTGTCTGCCCTGGCTGGTGTAGCTCAGTAGATTGAGTGCAGTCTGGTAGCCAAAGGGTTGCTGGTTCGATTCCCAGTCTAGGGCACATGTCTGGGTTGTGGGCCAGGTCCCCAATAGGGGGCACACGAGACACAACCACACATTGATGTTTCTCTCTCTTTCTCCTTCCCTTCCCCTTTTTCTAAAAATAAATAAATAAAATCTTTAAAAAGTGCCATTGTCTCATGTGTTTCCAAGTAGACCATCATTACCTAGAATTAATATAGTAGTAAATGTATAAGAACATTTGCTACTGATTGCTAGAAGTGGACATTTTTCTTATGTTTATACTGGTCTCTTAAAGTTTAAGTTTTGTTCATCCATAAGGTTATCCCATAGAAATGACCATTCCTCGCAAGGAGAGGAACATGACACCTTTCTCCGATCACTGCTACATTGAGCAGGTTTTGACATTTTTCCTGCTCAGCTTCACACATCAAGTGCCATTATAACAAATATTGCAAAATAATTTAACTAACTAAGTGGAAAAATTATGGGGCTTGGGATGGAATAGTGTTCTAAAGCAATAACATTATCTGTGTAGAAGAAAAGATTCTATTTGGATCTGATTCAATGCATTGAAAAAATGAGCATACTGTTTCATGAAATGACAGAAGAATAAGCAAAACTGCAAGGCAAAAAGTCATAATATATTTTTAAATAACAAACCAGTTAACACTGTAAAAAGGTGAAGATGCAAAGTAAACACAAATGCGTGCTGTCTGCGCCCCCGCTGTCAGCAGTTACCAAGTTAAGGTGAGCCCCACTGGCCCTCTAGTGGTGATGTGTTACGGTTACAGATTCGTACACTCAAAGGATAAAAAAGCTTTCTTCTTTCAGACTACTAAAGTGAAATATGTTCCTGTAAATGCCAAATTCTAGGAATATATTTTTAAATCTCCGTGTGGGATGTAAGCAGAAAAATTTTCCTCAGCCAATGTGGGGTTTCTTCTTGTACCCCTCAATAAAAGATATGTCAAGGGAAGCTGACAAATCTGGATACCACATGGTACATCATAATAACGCAGTACTTTTGCCACATTAAATTTTGCAAAAGGTTGCAGATGAGTCATAGCATAAAGTTCTGCAGGAGCCACCACATAGCTCTCTATTGCACCTTAATTCTTTCAGCAAACCTCCTCTTATGGAGCTCTGGCTTTGCCTTCAAAAGTTCTGCCAATTGTTTTAATGTCTCTGAAATGTACACAAATGACTGAGGTTTCAGACTGAAAGGCAAGTGCAGTCACCTCCTGCATTGCCTTTTTCCTACCAAAGTTTCCTGATTTTTCTGTACAGAATTGCTCCTAAGAAAGCCTCCGCCCACCCCAAACATTAAGTGTATTACAGAGAATATATTTTATACCACATATGAAATATCATTTGGTTCTTGGTCATAACGAACAGTAGCTCTTAAGAGGGAGGAAGCCACAGCTCCCTTGGAACCAATGATAGGCTCAGTGAACTTATCTTTTCAATAATATGAACTTGGCTATTGTGGACTAACAATGAATGAAAGGAGGAGGGAGAAGGGGAAGAAGGAAGTTAGTTTGTCCTATTTACATGAAAAGATTTTAGAGTACAATACTTCTTCATGTCAAACAAAGAAGAAATAAATCAGAGTATGTTCCAGTAACATACTCTGAGGTGCTAAGATCTTTACTTTTTTAAAAATTTTCTTTTTTATGGAGAATATCCAGGTTGCTAATCAGGACTAGAAGAACATGAGGTATACCAAATCAGATACAAGATATAAAATTGGATGCTTGTTTTGCAATCAAAATTTCCTTTATTGTGTACACTTAAAGAGTTGCTTCATTGTAATAAATATAACTTGACATCTGCAGTTAGAGATAGGCTATGTTTACTTTAAATTCATGGTAATAGCAGTTTTCTTTTAATCTTATTTTTTAGAATTGATTTTCTTCTGTCTATGACTCTGCTCAAGAGTATTGGTTTTCTATTTTTTTATTTTTATGTTTAATGATCTTTTGATTTCAAAACCATTTCTTAAAGAAAGTATATACATATATGCAACTGAAAGGTTCATAAATATATGCATACATTATATACATGCAATATATAAGTATTTATGCATATCCATACACACATAAATATGAATCTTGAGCACACCTGAGCTAGCTGAGTTTTTCCTCAGTATAACTTTTATTATGTACTTAAAAATATGATGAAGTTTGGAGAGAAAAGATTAGAAGAGAGAAAATGTACTATGCCCTAAAGCTAACAAATAACTATTTTAAAGATTTTTATGCCACCTAACATAATACAATAATGCAATGAGAAATCATTTTAGTACTTAAATATATTTAGTGAAATCATCAATGTCTTGGATACAATTCTGAATGCAATTAATCACATCCACATCAATGCACAAAACTCCTTTGAATAGAAGAAAACTATGCAGTTGTTTAGATCATAAATATTACATTGGATATTTTATCCAGATCTTTAGGTCCGCTCAATTCTGAGTCTTCAGGGATGCCTCATCAATTGCTGGTTAACCCCATGAACAGTGAGGCAGACAGACCCACCCAAGATGAATTTTAGCTCTGCTATTTGGTACCTTTGTGCCCTTAATTCAGGTACTTCAAGTATTGGAAACTATTTTCTTAATTGTAAAGTACTAACTAACTCCAGGGTTAGTCAAAGAATTTGAAGAGACAGAATATGCCAAGCACTTTTGCGCAAAAGGATTTACTGTACTCTAAGAGCTTGATAGATGGCGCCACCTTATTATTACACGAGAAGAATGAGTATGACAATAAGATAATACAGTGCAAGCCTGGGAGTAAGGACATAAAAGTTCAAGTGAAAAGAGTGCAGGCTGATTACTTGCTTTGTGAATAAACGGTATATTGGGGAGATTGAAATCATCGACTAATTTCTATTTCACTTTTCATTTTTTATCACAGCCTCTGTGATTTTTGTTTTGTTCATGGTCTAAGGTTTATTCTTGGAAAACTCTTTACAGTTAGGGGGGTATAAATGTAAGCAAAATGATTTATAAGTTGCTTAAAAATCATTTACAGTCTCATGTACTCAAACAAGAGAGACACCTACACTGATAGACAGCCTGTCCAGACTGTTGGGAGCAGGCTGAGGGTGGGGAGCAGGAGGGGCTGCCAAGGGAGATAGAGCTAGGCCAGAGGAATGGGACCAAGGAGCCACGTGAGCAACAAGCCATGCTCCTTGGGGACGGAAGTCAGATGTTGGAATACTCAGGGCCCATAGCCCCTCCCACTTCCCCACCCCACCTGGGGGCATGGCAGGGACAATGACTGTCACAGCGCAGCTTCCGCTTCATGAGGCTGCATTGCCAGAGTAACCAAGCTCGCACCTTGCAGATGCTCTACTCTTGGCACAGAAGTCCTGCTCCTGGCTGCAGATGCCCCACACCTCCCACTGAGGTGGCCCTCAGCACTGCCTGATGGGCCATTTGGGGTGTCCAGGGTCCCTTTACTTAGGCTTTTGGTTCGATGGCTCTCTGCTGGTGGGCTCAGAGCAAGCAACTCGAGGCTTGCAGGGTATAGTGCAAGGGAGGCACGAAGTTGATGAAGCACCACACAGTCTCCCGCATTAGCCATGATGGCGGCAGGGGGAGGTCCTTCCACTCGCACGTGAAAGGTTAGCAAGATAATTGGATAAGGGGAAAAGCGCTTATTCTCCGTTCCTCCTTCCTCACCAGATTGGGGGTGGAACAGGGGAAAGTAGTCACATGCACCAGAGAAGTTGGGTAGGTGCTAGACATGAGAGGCCTATCAGTGTAGCCTGTGGAGGGGAAAGGAATTGGTTGGGAGGTGGACCCAGCTGAAGCACAGGAAAGTTCGGGAAGTTAATTGGTCATTCTGAACAAGTACCTGCTTCATCCCACACCCAAAGCTAATATAGTCCCAGGCAAACAAAGAAACTCACTCTTGCTGATTGCATGCTGCTCAAGACCTGTACTGAGAGGGTGCACTCTCCATGGGCCATGTGACCTCAGGAGCTGTGTGGCCCATGGCCTCCAGGAGCGAGTCTCTCTTATCCACCTGGTGAATGCACTGGTCAGTGAGTTGTGCAACCTTGCAGCCTTAGAAGCCACATGGCCTTTGGCTGCAGGTGCCCTGTAAGGAGACTCCAGGTGGAAAACCGAAGCAGGATAGCAGATGGGAACAAGCTTAAACTACTTGGATGACCATTTAGCAGCCACCCGCAGGCTCCAGAAGATGATACTTTAAAATGGAGCAACAACTCTGGGCACCAGTTTTTGTTCTGGCCTTGCTGAGGCTGGCCGGGCTTTGCGGGTGTTTCACAAAGGAGATGAGCTTTGAGATGGGAGTCCCCCATTCTCCCAGGTCATGCAGCATCCGAATAAAACCCCTTTCCTCTTGCATCAGCACCTGCCTCATGAGTGGTTTTTGTGGCAGCCGGTAGACAAACTCCCCCTTTTTGTTTGGTAACAACATGGAATCAAACTTGGAATTTAATGCACTATATTCCTTAGTAAATTGAAGTGTTAAGTGTATGCATATAGAATGAATTATAATCATGAGCTTTCAGAATGAAGCAAACGTGGTTCTAGAATGTTTCTACCAAAATGATACAGAAGACAAAAGGACTTAGCCATCTTTCTGATACTGTATTTTATTAACAACAGCAACATCAACCTTGAGATTGCTCACAAGTTCTCCTCCCTGCTTCTTTATTATCATGACAGTCATCTGAAATTCAGAAATTAAATTAAGATAAAACACTCCAGTGAAAACTGAGCAATAATATGCAATTAAAATCATAAAATTGTTTCCAAGGTGATAATGTTTTACCTTGAAAGTGTTGCATTTCTACTGAAACAAAACCTTGACTTTAGAAAGACTGTCAAGTTGGGGGAAAGAAAGAAATTCCAAAGCTTGAGTTCACAAGTTAAAGGTCAAAGATACATGAAGTGAATATTTGCAACACTGCTTTCAATTGAAATAATTATGCAAAATTAATATGATAGTAATTTTCTAAAAATAAAATTATACTCAATTCATTATTTCAGCAATAGTGCTAATTTCTGATTTATTTGAGGGTCTACAGAAACTAGCTATGCTACATGCTGGAATTTTGCAAGTGAATATTGCCTTTACGGGTTAAATAAGTTTTTTATAATATTTATGGAGTTCCTGGGAAAATGTTACTTTCTAAATCTATTAACTTTTTCTTTCAACTACAATTTACATTCCTCTAATCCTTTAGTACATAATTTTTTACACAGGTGCAATGAAAAACTACATCAGAATGAATAACCACAAACCCATGCATGGAAATTTTGGTACATTTGTTATCTGCTTGTGGGAAAACAAAAACTGGGAAGAAAAAATGTTTTAAAGTTGTTTTATTATCATAATTGTTTCAGAGTTCTTTTCCTCAGATATTCTTGGCTACAGAACAGAGTGAAGGAGAAATACATCAAGATTGAAGGTGGTGATTGCGGCACAAAGACAGAGAAAGGGAACAGGGGACAGGCTTAGAAGAAACTGTCAGAGCAGCAGGAGGAGAAATGGATAAAATGATAAAACAGGATAAAATGGTATGCACATATCTTAGTGATAATGGGAAAGGCATTATTCTGAATATTTAATTATCACAACAGCCTTGGAAAGTAGATACAATGAGTATCACAGTTTTAGAGTCTGGAAACTGAGATACAGAGAGACTGGGTAACGTGACCCAAATCTCACAGTCAATTGGGTGCTAGAGCTGGGACTTAAGTCTGAGTTTATAGTTCATGTGCTTGATTACCACCTTGTCTGCGAAAAAGAAAAATCAGCAGTATCAATTCCTGCAGGTTAAAGAACTGAAAGAAGTTCACTGGTTTCAGCAACAAGGAAATAATTAATACCTTTTGTCAAAACATTGTCAACGGGAAGGTAAAGACAGAAAAGCCTGCTTTGGTGTTAGCCACTAAGATCTTCCACAGCAACTTTTCTGACTTTGGATTTCTCTGGCTTTCAATCCAGATAGGACTTTTCCAGACTCAGACACTGAGATCATATTTAGAATCAAGATGTTTATCATGAGTCTACTGTGATAGACAGAGGAAAGAAGCGATAAATATGGGGGGGGCGGTCTTAGTGGGATGCAGACCTGAAACAGTTTTATCCCATCGGAAAGGGGGCTCTGGAGGAATTATTCCCCTCAGTCATCAGATGTGACTGCCCTAGGAATGGTATGATCAGGAACTGGTGTGGGAGTGGGGCCTTGCAACTGAAAAAGACCATTAAAAAGCTGACAGCTGGAAGCTTTTTGCCGATCCAACAACCTGTGGAAGTTCTTTGAAGGATGATGTCTACCACAACTCGCAATAATTTTTTGAGCTTTTATTTTATTATATTAAATTTTCATATTTGGATAATTAACAGTGGCTTTTTAATTCCCTGACTGATATTTAGACCTTAAGCAATATTTGCATTATCCTTAATATTTCCTTAATATCTGTCTCTTTTTAAAAAAATTCTCATCTGAGGATATGTTTATTAATTTTAGAGAGAGACGAAGCAAGAAAGAGAGAGAGAGAAATATCAGTGTGAGACAAATATTGACTGGTTGTCCCTAGTAGCCTCCCTGATCAGGGATCAAACTCACGACCTAGGTACCACATGCACTGACTGAGAATCAAACCCACAAACCTTTGGTGCACAGGATCACGCTCCAACCAACTGAACTACTTGGTCAGGGCAATATCTGTCTCTTTAATAATAGATCAGTAGCATCTTGAGATAAAGAACCTTGCATTGTTATTTTATTTTTCATCATCTAACAGAGCAATATCAGTCATAATAAAATGTGTTGACAGTTGAATAGGAGGGGACTTGAGACAGACCTTTAAAAATGACTAGGAGTTTACCTGCCAGAGCTAAAGAACTTGCATGCTAATTCAACTTGCAGTCAGTTTTTTATTTTTGTGTGTGTGTTTTTAAATATGTAAATGAATAGTTTACACTTCTTCACTGCCTTGTAAAGATGTACGCACTTCCCCAAGCAGAAGTCTCTCCGAAAACAATTGGGAGAGTAAACAAAATGAACTTGTAAATTTTATAAGTTTAAATTCAACATGAGATGGGGATATAAAGAAAGGCTTTTCAAAGATGTTAATTTTTTTAAATATAAAACTATTTTTCCCTTATATAAGATGCAATACATTCTCTTCTGTCTAATTTTTGTGGGTTTTCTTCTACACAAGGTACTGTTTCAGTTTTTTTTTTTTTAATTTTTATTTTAGTTTATTCAGTACTTTCTTTTGTAAATGGGAAAATAACATAGATTATTATGAGAATTAGAATAAATAACATTTAAATTATCTAAGTTACTTATTTTTTGTACCTTATTTTTTTTTTTTATTTAAGGAAGGGACCACCTTTCATCTCCACAGTTTTAGTATCTAATACAGTGTTTATATATAATATATGCTAAGTAAGTGTTTTTTGAATTCCAATAGAAAATTAATGAAAACAAGACCAAATAATAAAAACTTTAAACAATTAGAAATTAAAGGAAAAAACTAGACTCAAGAAGATATAAAGTAAGCATCTAAGTATTTTATTAGATTGTTCTTTCTTCAAATATTATCTCACAAATGATTTTTCTTCATCAGCCAAATATTTTCATGCATAAAGTCTAAATAATGACTCAGAAGGGAAATTTGACATTATCTAGATATAATTTTCAGATGAGAATGTTGAGGTGATATAAATAATTTGTGGTAGATCGAGGATTGAAAATTCAATCTCCAAACATATAATTCATAGTCATTTTTTTCTCAGCCAAAAATATTGATTGAAAGACCACTAATATTTCTGTCATCTACTTTCCAGGGTTGTAAAAGACAATAGTATAACATAGGTTACTATGGACATTTTGCCTCCTGGCACAACCAAAAAAGGACAACAACAAATTTAAAAACAAAAAATAACCAGGACTGTCAGAAAACCAAACTGTATTGGAGTCCAACAACAAAGGAGTTAAGAAGAAACATTCATTTGGACTGGTAGGAGGGGCAGAGAGGGTAGCTGGGGCAGAGAGGACACACTGTAAGGTGGAGGCTAGAGGACCATATGGGAAAGGTGGTGGCTGGCAGACTGGGCTAGACAGTCCCACATTTGTGTGCAGATGAACTGGGAGGAACAGCTGGGGAATGAGACAAACAGTGCAACCCAGGGTTCCAGCTAAGGGAAATAGGCCTCTAAACCTCTGACTGGGAAAACCTGTCGGGGTAGCACCAGCAGGAGAAACTCCCAGCTTCATAAGTTCGTTGGACTCTTTTGGACCCACAGGGTCCTAGAACATACATAAATCCACCCACCTGGGAATCTGCATCTGAAGGGTCTAATTTGCTTGTGGGTAGTGGGGGAAGTGACAGAAAGCCAGCTGAGAGCCAACAGGCTACATTGATCCCTCTCCGACCCTTCCCACACATACAGCACCACAATGCAGCCACATGGGTTGTTCCACTCTGGTGAATACCTAAGCCTCTGCTCCTTCCTACATAACCAGTGTGCCCAGACAAAAAAAATATGGCCCAAATGAAAGAACAGATCAAAACTTCAAAAATAGAACTAAGCATGAAGAGATAGCCAAACTATCAGATGTAGAGTTCAAACACTCTAATTAGGATGTTCACAGAAATGGTTGAGTATAGTTGCAAGATAGAGGAAGAAGTAAAGACTATGCAAAGTGAAATAAAGAAAAATAGACAGGGGACCAACAATGACAGAAAGGAAACCAGAACTCAAATCAATGGTTTGAAGCAGAAGGAAGAAATAAACATTCAACCAGAACAGAATGAAGAAACAAGAATTCAACAAAATGAGGAGAGGCTTAGGAACCCCTGCAGCAACTTTAAATATTCCAACATCTGAATCACAGGAGTGCCAGAAGGAGAAGGGGAAAAGCAAGATTTTGAAAACTTATTTGAACAGATAATGAAGGAGAACTTTCCCAATCTGGCAAAGGAAATAGACTTCCAGGAATTCCAAGAAGTTCAGAAAGTCCCAACGAGGTTGGACCCAAGGAAAGACACACCAAGGCACATCATAATTATAATACCCAAGGTTAAAAATAAGAAGAGAGAAAAGCAGCGAGAGAAAAGGAGTAAAGAAGCTACTTGCAAAGAAGTCTCCATGAGACCATCAGCTGATTTCTCAAAAGAAACCTTAGAGGCAAGAAGGGGCTGGAAAGAAGTATTCCAAGTCATGAAAGGCAAGGACATACATCCAAGATAACTCTATCCAGCAAAACTATCATTTAGAATGGGAGGGAAGAAAGTGCTTCCCAAAAAAGGTAAAGCTAAGAGCCCATCATCACTGAGCCCTTATTATATGAAATGTTAAAGGGACTTATCTAAGAAAAAGAAGATGATCAAAATATGAACAATAAAATGACAACAAACTATCAACAACTAAACCTAAGAAAACAAAAATGAACTAAGCAAACAACTAGAACAGGAACGGAATCACAGAAATGGAGATCACATGGAGGGTTATCAGTGGGGGAGTGGGAGAGGGAGAGAAGGGGGAAAAGGTACAGAGAATAAGTAGCATAAATGGTAGGTAGAAAATAGACAGGAGGAGGTTAAGAATAGTATAGGAAATGGAGAAACCAAAGAACTTATACGTATGACCCATGGACATGAACTAAGGGGGAGGGGAATGCTGTTGGGAGAGGGGTTGCAGGGTGGAAGGGAACAAAAGGAAGAAAAAATGGGACACCTGTAATAGCATAATCAACAAAATATATTTAAAAAATAGGTTACTATGCATGGTCAAATTGTCTACATGTGTTCAATCCAGCAAATATTTATTTGGTGTCTCTGCCATGTGTTGAAGTCCTTTGTTAATATAATAAATTGTCTAAATAAGTAAAACTACTTGTATAAATAGGTCCATTGATATAACAAAATATAAGCATTTCCTATAATTGTTTGTTTTACAGTTTACTTAACTGCTTGCCTAAATTACTCATCCCTTTGATCATTCAAACCTTGTCCATCCTTCACTTCCAAGGTCAAGTTATTTTCATACAAGGTGCCTAGGATCTCCTGGAACTGGAACTCCTATTCCAGTGTGGCTTCACTTTTAACTTAAGCCACATTACAATAAGCATGAAGTCTCCTGTATGTAACACAAGGACACAGATGATTTCTAAGTTCCTCTCCTGCTTTAAAAGTTTCATGGGGCCACAGAGCACTTTGCCTGAACTACCCTTTCCTTTCTGGTTTCCTGCTGCACTCCACACCCACTATCATATAATTTGGTGCTTAGAAAATAATGTATGCAGCTTTGTGTGACTTTTACTCTGTTTACCATTTGTATGTTTTTCTCTTCCCCTAAAAATCTGCAAAATCATCAAAGAAGGATGTATTTAATATCCTTTAGTTTCTCTCGGTTTCTCTTGGTATTTAGTAATACCAAGAATACACTTGATACTTGGTTCATTTAATAAAACAAATGTTCAAAAAGTTAAGCTGGGGAAACAACTAGATGCTGATACTAATAGTATTGTATAAAAGAGATCCATTGTTTTACCTAAGAGCTGAGATTTAAGAGGTAAGCAGAGTTGTCAAAAATTCCCATTGCTTTCTCCCAGTAGACAGACTTGACAATAGAAACTTCCTAAATATGTCAGTCATGCCTCTCTGCACTCCTTCTGTCACAATAACATTTACCCACACTTACCCTCAAGAAATAGATAAGTGAAGTTTAGGCTACCAATACTAACCCCTGCCAGAAAAAGAAAGAAGGACCCAGCTGGAGGAAATGGCAGTTTGATGACAAATAGTGTGTATTTTTTTCTTTATGTCACCTCTCTTTCCCCCTCCCAATTCATCTGCAACAGTTCTCCTCATTCTGAATTGGTCCTTTCTCTCCTATCTGTGCCTTCATCCTCACATAAGGCTTGAGAAATCGTTTTTAATATCTGAAGAGCATGGAGAGTTTATGGTCTTATTTGACCCTCCTAAAAACCTTGCAAAGTACAGAATTTAGCATCTGAATGGTGCGGAGTGAGGAGACTGAGTGCTGGAGTGAATGAGAGTGATGGAGGTCCTCCAAGTAACAACATAAAAGCGGAAGAAGCCACATAATAATTGTGCATCTTTCTTCTCCATTTGTGCCTTAGTTTTCTTTCTCTTTTATATGTATTTTTGTTCTTAAATCTCCTCCCCATTACACTGATGCTGTTTAAATATAATACATATGAGACACAAAACTCTGAAATAAAAACCAACACACAGAGCAGTCTTTAAAAAAAAAACATCATGTCCTCCATTATGGGGATAAAATGAATACACAGAATATATACTGTAATGTGAGCAGTGTGGATTTCATTAACACGAACTTTTCCAAGATTGGTAAAACTCAGAGCGACTGAGCTTTCTTTCGAAATGCCGGGGCTAATTTTCTATTTTTTCCTGCATTGTGGTAAGTTTTCAGGAGGATTCTCCCAGAATTGGTACAAGAGAATGGTGAACTCTCATCTTGTCCGTATCCCTGATTTGGCTTCTTAGAATATCAGATTTTCTTTTTAAACACTCATCAATTAATCAGATATAACCAGGTTAGTTTTAAAGAATATATGCCAAATATTCCCATAATTTATAATGTTCTCCTTATCCCCAGTTGAGCTGTGATCTGCAAACTGATTACCTTTGTTCTTTTCTTCTTGTGAAACCCTGCACGTAGGTACCAATCCATTCTAATTACTATATAATAACAATAGTGAACTATACACAAAATCCCAGCAATCAGCTTTCATCTGTGCTTATGCATAAAGTATCTGCTTTTGGCAAGTGACACTATATGCAAATTTAAGAATTTCAGTGCTGCAAGAATTACATAATGTATTCACATATGCCTCAAATAGAGATTTTCCTTCTTTTCACCACCTTTCCTGTATTTAAAGCTCAGGAACCTTATAAATACAGTTATAAATACATTTTCTTCTTTATTTCTTTTTATTAGTGTTCTTGTTTTAAAATCTCCCTTGTCATGGTTGTCAATATCAATGAATACATAATATTATGGCTCTCACATTAAGAAATGTTTTGTAAAATACATTTCATTAACAAGTATAATTAAAGAACTTGACATTGCTTTTGGTGTCATTGTAACATTCTTAAGGTTGATGCCCATATGTAAAGTATTACTGTGTCCTTCTAGGACCTAATAGTTAGCATATACTTGCTGCCTTAAGGCCTCTGCATGTGTTGTGAGCAAAACTGTCCATCCTGCTGAATCATTCTATTCAGTCTTAAAAATGGATGCAAGTAATATATCCCATGTGCAGCTATACAGACATTTTAATATTTCAGGAAGGAAATTTTTCCAGAATTTCTTTCTCTCAGCCACTCTCTCTCTCTTTGCAGGAATCTTCTAGTTAGTTTTAAGTTGTTTCAATGTTGGTGACCATATATTTGTGTATTAGCTTGTTGCTAATTTCAAGGGAGCATCAGGAGCCCTGTCCTTAAGAATAAACTGTGAAATTAATAGGTTCATTTGACACAAAATAAATAGGTCATGATGGTCTCCAAGGGAACAAAAGGGAAGTTAGAAATGTGAGAAGGTTCAATGGTAAGACCTCTGAGAAGCAACATTGTCTTTATGAATGCATTTCTGTGTGTCTGACTTCAAGAAGCTGGGCACTTGTGGTTGAACAGCATGGTTCTCTTGTCTACTAGGAAGTATGCACTCTTACGTGACTTAGAACTGGGTAAACTCTAGAAATTAAGGAAAAAAGGTGATAAAAAGTGATACTTTTTAAACATTATATAACTTCTACAGCACTCAACTTTTTAAGTCAACTGGGAGATAGGAAAATAAGTTTCCAGACTCTTTTGGAGAGACAAAACAATGTAGTTTTATTTTCATCATCTGTGGAAAAGTATACATGCACCTCACATTCAGTTAACTCCTGAAATATATAAGTTTAACTCATACACCACTCAAGGTAATTCTCTCACTTGAAGGATTCAATTACAAAACATGGCCTCAAGTGAAAAAAAATAATTTTAAATGTGTATTTGCGTAGGTACTGTGCTGTGTCTATATTAACTTTTAATTTACCTCTTTAAAAATATTCACTGAGTTTACCTGGGCTCTTTGGATCTCCAAGATATTAAAATAATGGTGATTTCATGATCAGTGAATGTTCCCAAAGTAGAAAGTGAGAGTTTGGGGAAGTCTGGGGAGGCTGGAATACTCTCCTTTTAGGATAAAGCATGTCTGAGGAATCACACTGGGGGATCTGTTAGTCTCTGGAACTCTGAGAGGAACAATTCCCATTCCCAGACGTTTGAAAGTAACGGTCCAGTGACTGGGGAGGGGGTGAACCTGGATATGGCTAGTCAAGGATAAATGAATGTAATGTTACAGGAATTAAACAAAAAGATATTGGGCAAAATAATGTACAAAGAAATAGTTCAGGAAATAGACCTACTCACTTTCAAAATGCAGAAATTAGCCTAGTACTAGTGCTACTGTGTTGAAGAACAGAACTCCAAGTTCAATGTCTTACTAACTTTACAGCCAATGCATTTAGAGATTCTGCCCAGTCACAGACATTATTTCTTTACTCTGCCTGCTCTACAAAGTCAGCCTTGGCAGCCATTTAGATCAGTGCATTTCTCTTGCTTATAGCCTTGGTTGATTAAACCAGAGACCTCTCAGAGTCTCTTACTGGAAATGTGTACATGGAAAAGATTGTTGTTTTGAGAGGCTGAACCAGAAAAGCACAAGTTCAGGAAACCTAGAATAACCATTTTTTATCAGACATATGAACCAGAGAAGCCAGGAGGAAAAAAATAAAGATGACGCACAGGGAAGAATAGAGATGTTAAAACAAAAGTCAAGATGTCATGAAGTCTTTGATTTTAGCTTCTTTTTGAACCTGCCTGTCTCCCTCCTTTGGATTCCTGTGAGACAGCCCTAATCTAAACCACCAATGCCTTTTTTCCCCCTTGAGCCAGTTTATGTAGGTCACTGTTAGATAGATCCTAAAGCTTGACTCAAATATTCTTTCTCTTAGGCAGTGTACTACTCATGTTTTTACATTTCCTAATGAATTACATTTATTTCTATTAATAAATGGAGACTGAAGAGGTGGGTAGTATCACTTAATTACATTAAGAATGAGAAATCTATTGCTTATTTTTAATAAAAAAGAAAGAGAAGGCAGAAAAAAATCATTGTGATTACTGCTATGACTATTTACTTCCCTTTTATTATTGATTAGTTTCGAAATTAAAGTTATAATAAATTGCATTTAATTTTAATACTTAGTATTAAATATTTAAAATACAAAAATTACAAAGTTGTGATTCTTTTTAAGAAGTCGGGCTTTTTAATCTTATAGAAGGAGAAAATATGTATATAATTAGATTTGGATATTATTTTTTCACTGTTGTTAACCCATCATATCACTTTGATGTTTACAAGAAGCACCTAGAAAGCTTGCCAAGAACATGTAGGGGGTGGGTAGAGGTTAGCAATTTTGATACTGCTATACAGTCATGTGAAACTTAAGGATGGGGATATGTTCTGAGAAATGTGTCATTAGGCAATTCTGTGGTTATGCAAACATCACAGAGTACACTTACACAAACATAGAATAGCATAGCCTGCTACACACCTAAGCTGTATGGTACAGCCCATTGTTCCTAGGCTATAAGCCTGTACATCATGTTGCTGTACAAACCAACATTAAGTTAAATCAAGGGAAATTATGTGGTTAAAAAAAATGCAGTAAACATGAGATGTGTGAGGTCATTGGCAACTTAACAGAGCATTCCATTTTACAGAATTTTTATAAGTATAAAGAGTACACTAGGACTTCTGGCCAAGATGGAGGCATAGGTAGACACACTGTGCCTCCTTGCACAATCAAGATAGGGACAACAACAATTTAGAAACAGAATAACAACCAGAACTGACAGAAAATTGAAATGTATGGAAGTCAGACAACCAAGGAGTTAAGATAGACACGTTCATCCAGATGGGTAGGAGGGGCGGAGTCGGGCAGCTGGGTGGAGAGGGGTTGTGGTACAAAGAGCCTTGGGACCAGGTGCATAAGACCGCAGAGGGTGGACCCTGGGCGCACAAGCGGCAACTGGCAGACCCAGCAAGGCACCGATTGTGAAGCAAGACACTGTCAGCAACCCAGGATCCCTGGGAAATAGAGCCTTGGGGCACTGATTGAAAACACCTGTGGGGGTTGAGGCACAGGGAGAGAATCCCAGCCTCACAGGAGAGGCTTTTGGAAAGACCTACGGGGTGCACAAGCCCACCTGCATGGGAATCAGAACCAGAAAGGTCCAGTTGGCTTGGGGGAAGCAGTGGAAGGGACTGAAGTCCAACAGAGAGCAGAATAAGCACCATTGTTCCCTCTCGGACCCCATCCCCACATATAGCATCATGACCCAGTGACTGGGTTCTCTCGCCTTGGTGAACACCTAAGGCTCTGCCCCTCATACATAACAGTTGTGACCAGACCACCCCCCCAAAAAAGATGGCTCAAACAGAAGAAGAAATGAAAGCCCCAGAACCAATCCTTGTAAGCAACTGAGAGATAGCCAACCTATCAGATGCACAGTTCAAAACACTGGTGATCAGGATGCTCACAGATGCTGATTTTGGTTGCAAATTAGATGAAAAAATGAAGGCTACAATAAGTGAAATGAAGAAAAATGCACAGGGAACCAATAGTGATGGAAAGAAAGCTGGGTCTTACATCAGTGGAGTGGACCAGAAGGAAGAAAAAAATATACAACCAGAAAAGAATGAAGAAATAAGAATTCAAAAAAATGAGCAGAGGCTCAGGAACCTCTAGGACATCTTTAAATGTTCCAATATCCAAATTATATGGGTACCAGAAGGAGAAGAGAAAGAGCAACAAGTGGAAAAGTTATTTGAACAAATAATAAAGGAGAGCTTCCCCAATCTGGCAAAGGAAATAGACTTCCAGGAAGTCCAGGAAGCTCAGAGAGTCCCTAAGAAGTTGGACCCAAGGAGGAACACACCAAGGCATATCATAATTACATTAGCCAAGGTAAAAATGAAGGCGAGAATCCTAGAAGCAGCAAGAGATAAGGAGACAGTAACCTACAAAGGAGTTCCCATCATACTGTCAGCTGATTTCTCCAAAGAGACCTTGCAGACAAGAAGGGGCTGGAAAGAAGTATTCCAATTCATGAAAGGCAAGGACCTACATCCCAGATTGCTCTATCCAGCAAAGCTTTCATTTAGGATGGAAGGGCAGATAGAATGTTTCTCAGATAAGGTCAAGTTAAAGGAGTTCATCATCACCAAGCACTTATCTTATGAAATGTTAAAGGGATTTATCTAAGAAAAAGAAAATCAAAATATGAACAATAAAGTGGCAGCAAACTCACAATTATTAACAACCACACCTGAAACAAAAACAAGAAGAAACTAAGCAACTAGAACAGGAACAGAACCACAGAAATGGAGATCACATGGAGGGTTAGCAATAGGGGAGTGGGAGGAGGAGAGAGGGGGAAAAGGTACAGAGAATAAGTAGCATGGATGGTAGGTAGAAAAGAGACAGGGGGAAGGCAAGAATAATACAGGAAATGTAGAAGCTAAAGAACTTATGACCCATGGACATGAACTAAAGGGGGGGAATGTGGGTGGGAGAGGGTGTGCAGGGTGGAGGGGATTGAAGGGGTGGTAATGGGACAACTGTAGTAGCATAATCAGTAAAATATATTTTAAAAGAGTACACTAAAATAATGATAAAACTGTAGTAAATACATAAACTAATAACAGTAATTTATTATCAGTATCAAGTATTATCTACTGTGCATAATTGTATATGCTATGCTTTTATATGATGGCAGTGCAGTAGGTTTGCTTAACAGCAGCATCACCACATACAGGTGAGTAATGTGTTGCACTGTGACATTTCAATCTACGATGTCACTAAATAATAGGAATTTTTGTGGAACCACCATTGTATACATGATCATTGATTAAAGCATCCTTATGCACTGCATGACTGTCTATGTATACTAGAGTTGAACAATTAAATAAAGGGTGGTAGGTGACAGGAGCCAAGTTTCTCATGGTTGATGTAGGAATTTACAGGTAAGCAAAGAGAAGAGGCTAGACTGACTCATGTGGTGGTAGAATAGCATTGGAGAGAGACATCAGTAAGAACTCACATTTAACTTAATATATTTAGCTTAATAGCTTAAATACAAATGGTCACATATTAAAATACTTATAGATACATGTATATACATAGGTTAGTATAAGCATTTGTATGTTTTTCCTCTATCACCTAGGAGTATGTAAAAGAAATGGCATCCTAGATGCAATGACCACATCTACCACAGAGATCTTGGTATCTAATGCCATTCTTTAATAAAAGAAACATGTCTCCTCAGACAAGTGGCTGAAGCAGGAAAGGTAACTTCAGAGCAAGTACCGGAGAGTAAGAACAAACGGAGAATGTGCTAAAAGGAAATGAACAAAAAAACCCCAAAGAACCCATGTTAATGGAAAATATCAAAGGAGCATAGAAGACAACTGAAAGACCTCCCAATGGCTAAAGCTGGAATAATTTGAGCAAAGTAACAGTAGATTATAGCCCAAAGCATAAAATAAATACCCATGAGTCCTTACTGATATAAATAAATAATTGAATAAAGTGTTAAAATAGGAGAGAACAGAGAAATCCCTCATGCACAATTTAAAATAATTGATGTAGATGCTCTGCCTTGAGAGAAATATGGACTTAGATGTGGTGTGAGCACAGTAATTGTCTTTCAGAGAGCACAGGTTAAGAAAGCTTCCTTCTGTTTCTAATTGGTTGAGTGTTTTTATCATGGATTTTTGTGCAATATTCTTTCTAGTTATATTGAGATAATCATAAGTTTTTTAATTTATTATATTAATATTATAACACTGATTGAATTTAGGATTTTAAACCAAACTTGTACCCCACTTAATCATGGTATGCACACATTGTTATGTTAGTGAACTTGGTTTGCTATTAATTTGTTGTAGATATTATATATTATATACATATCTATAATAATAAAGAATATTGGTCTATAATTTTCTTTTGTCATGATATATTTCTCTGGTTTTAGCATCAGATTAATACTGGCATAATAGAATGAGCTGGGATATGTTCCCTCCTCTTTTATGTTTTAAAAGATTTGAGAAAAGATTGATATTAATTCTTCTTTAAAATTTTGTTAGAATTCAATGGTAAAACCATGAGGTCTGAGTTTTTCCTTGTGGAAACACTTTTAAATTACTGATTCAATGTTTTAATTTATTATTGTCCCATTCAGGCATTCTACATATTCTTGAGTCAGCTGTGATAGTTTATGTCCTTCTAGAAATTTGCTCATTTCATCTACATTATTTATTTTCTCAGTTGTTCATAATATTCCCTTAAAAGCCTTTGTACATGTTTTATGCTCACTGGTGATGCCTCATTTTTTCTTCTTGATTTAAGTTATTTGAGACTTTTCTGTTTTTATTGGTCAATATTGATTATGATTTGCCATTTTTATTAATTTGTTTCAAAGAATTAAAAATTTAGTTTGATTATTTTTCTTTTCTGTATTTTCTTTAGCTGTCTCTAATTTTAATATATTCTTCTACCTTCTTTCTTTGGGTGCAGTTTTTGCTTTACAATAGGTTTTTATGTTTCACACACAATAACCTTTGATATTATATAGTATTCTGTTTCTTATATTCTTTTTCTTAGCATCTCCTACCCAACATATCACTTATCCTTTTATTTAATTGGCCTCGCTTTCCCTGTTAATTCTAGCTTTTGGCTTATTCTCACCTCCTGGAACTTTAAAAGTTGAAGATCTTCAAGGATTTGTCTCAACACCTTTTTTTTCCCAATTGCAGTGGATGATATCACTTTTTCTTAAATTCAGCATGGACGGATCCAATCTCCCAGATGCTGAGAATGTGGCAGAAAGCCCTTGTCTTTGGGATGAGAATTCATTCAATAAATTTGTCAACCTAGGACTATAAAAAACCCAAAGCATCCCTTAACTTTGGACAATTCTTAAGTTCTATTCTTGTTTCTGCTTCCCTCTGGGGTCACATGGGTCCTTTTTATATTTCATCATAGTCCAGCTTCTCCCACAGCCCAATTCTGACTCTTTCTTTTTTATATGTTTTGATCCTGAGAACACTCTCTATTGAACAGCCTACATGCTAATTTCCTTCTCAGAGTCTGGTTCCCAAGAAACTCATAGCACAACATAATTATATACTACCTTCATAGGAGATTTCATCACTTCAATGGTTTCCTTTTCCTTCTATATGCTGACAATCATTAATTCTTATCTCTATTCCAGACCTTTTCTAAACAATATATCTCATAGATATCTCAAAATAGTCACTTGGATACCTCTCAGTCAGCTAAAAATAAACTTACCAAAAATAGAAATCATGATTTCTATTCTGAAACTTTGTCCTTCTTAAGCCTTGTTTAGTATAGGAGTAATATATTCTAAGAAAATACCTTTGGACCAAAGTTTTTCAAGATCTTAGTATCATGTATAAGACTCTTAATATGGTCACCATAACACTAAAGAGATAAGTAGACATCAGGAGGTCTAACGTAAGTCATCCTCCTAAACACTGTACATATAATAACTCATTTACTTCTCACAGAAGATTTATGAAGTACATTTTATTATAATATTTTATATTTTTATCAAAAATTGCCATACAAAAATATATAAATTGTCCAAGGTCCTAACATCAAAACAACGATTTTTCCATCAATAATATACATCCTAGAACTTACATGCAAATTATTTTCTTCTACTGTCTCAATGACCCAAGTGTTGGTTTGAACTTGGAGTGTATTCGGGCAAGATGATTGGGTAAAAGAAACAGCTCTTCATATAAGTTGTGGCTGGTAAGAACCACAATGGTTAGGGACATGTTCTTTGACTATACTATTCTGTTAATGTCTTTTGGGACTTTCTGAAAAGAATGTCAGCTCCCCATAACTAAAAGGGCCAAAGTTTGACTAAACAAGCTTATAATATGTCCTTTTCTGTTAGCACGTTTGGAATAATACTACACAAAATATAAAACTTATATACCTATTTATCATTCATCTATATATCCTCATATGTGTATGCTAAGGTCAAATCTCTTATCCATCCATCCTTTAGATGCAAACTAGAGTGTTATTGTTGAAATCTCTGTTTGTCTCACAGTCCTACATGTAATCAGTTTTCAAGTCATATTATTTCATGAATGCTTCTAAAAGTCACTCACTTTTCTGCATCCAAGGCATGACTCTTACCACTACCCTATAACTGCCCTTAAGACTACCCTCACCTCCACCTTTGATGCCAGCTTCTTGCTGATCGACCTTGCAAGGACTTCCTACTTGTTCTGTCTCTATCAACTTTTGCTTTCCCAGTCTGACCCTCTAAATAATTTAGAGCAATATCTTTAAAATACAAATCTGATCATGTCAATTTCCTGCTTAAAATCTCTGATCGATTTCCCGTTACTCTTAAGAGAAACACCAAAATCTATAACATGGCTTCCAAAGGTGTGTATCCTGATTTTTCTTACCTATCTTTCCAGGGCCAGCACTAAGTTATTCCTCCTCTGTCCAAATTCTTTCAGGTCAATTAGCATGCACCATGCCTCTTCCTACCTCAGGACCATGCACATGATGCTTTTTCTCCACAGAAAGGTCTAAGCCCCATACCTGAGTTGATGCATATTTCAGATTTTTATTCAATCAATACTTCCTTGAGAAGGCTTGTATAACAGCTAGAAGTAGGTTAGTGTTCCTTGTTATAAACTTTCATAGCACCCTGCCACTTTTTTCATAGCTAATTTGTCCAGCAGTTGGTTTATTTTGCAGGTAAAGCTCATATAACCTTTCTGAGGGTGACTGTAGCTTGAAAGGAGGTCCCTGCTTCTCATCATGCCGAGTTTCTCCTCAGAGGACAATGACCCACAGGCAGGACCAGCTCCAACTGTTCTGATCACTTCAGGCCACTGCTGGCTCTTGGCTAGCCAGGGTTTTTACTTCACTGACTTCTAACAGGCTTTGGAGTAATGTGTCCACAGTGACAGAGCAGATAAGACTCTTTCATTAAAAAATCCTCAGAATTACAGTCCAGAGATCTGTCTTTTTACTAAACTCCTTATTTGATTAGGATTTTGGTAGTGGTGGCCCAAGAATCTCACTTTGAGAAATGCTAACTTGAAGATAGCCTTTCTGAATGTGCACTTGCTAATAAGTGTAAATGACCTTCATGCAGGTTGTCCCGCATCTGTACTGCTTTCTGCCAAACTTCCCCCATTTTCCTTTCCCCTCTTTTGACAAACTGACATTGATTTTGTTAGTAATGAATTATTTATTATTTATTTGTTATTGATTATTTGTCTTCCCTCTCTATAAATTACGTACCATTTCTTTTTTAATCTCTGATGATACAGCTCTTGACAACAATGTAGTAGATAAGAGAGTAGATTTTCTTTGTTAGAATTATTACTCTACTGGCAAAGCATATCCTCATGATACTAATACTGTAAGAGTTTTTAAAGTTAGTATCAGCTGTCATATTAATATGGCAAATCAATATTGTCCATCTGCAAGAAGCAGAATGCAAGTATGTTGGCAAAGAAAAAAAAATTAGGGGAAGTCAGGTTTGACCGTTATCAAGATGATAGATTGAAATGAGCCTAAATGTTGACAGAATGTTTTGCTCAGATGACCAGATACCACAGACACTGAAGTAATTATGGCTTAGAAAAAAAGTGATTGAAGTTAAGCCATTTCCCTAATAAAGATGGAAAGGGAGGTGAGTTATGATATTTATTTTATCTTACATAAATGAGTTTTGGCAGAACGGTTGAATAAAAGTTAATTTATAGTTTTCCTCTTTTGTTAGCCAAGATCCCCAATAACATTACTATATATGGTATTTTAAGGACTATCTCTGAACAGAGTTTCTCAAAGCCTTTGGCTATAAACTCCCTCAGGAACATTATTATTTTATAAATCAAAATTATGAAAAACAACTGCCAAATTTCAAATCCTTATTCTTTTCTAGGATATAGTCCTGAATACCCAACACAAATTCAATATGCTCATAAAAAAATTAACCACCTTATCCTTATAATTGCTCCCTCTATGAACTTAATTCTACTTTTGCAAAGGCTACTAGCATTATTGGAGTAACTAATGCTTGTAATCTGAAAGAAACCCTTAACTTCTCCCCCATTCTTAAGCACTCCCAACCAACTTTTTATAAATTTCTTTAAATTTTTACCTCAAAATAGTTTTCTGATTTCCAGCATCATGACCCTGAACCAAGTCTTAATTTCACTGGGAACTTCCCACACTCATCTCCTAACTAGTCTGTGTCTCCAGTTTCTTCCCAGTTTAGCAAATTCTGGACTTTGCCACCAGATTCATCTTTCTAAGTCACAGCTCTCATCTTGTCACTCAAAGTTTCAATGGTTTGCCCATGTTAATAACATAAATTATTAACTTTTTTCCAGGTATTGAAAGACACTTTTTTATTTTTCTAACTCTATGCTAAAGCTCCCCTTTAAGTACTTTTAAATTTCTATAAATAAGTATATTGCCTTGAGGGGTGGACCCTACATGGTTATGTCTCTAACTGGAACCTGTGAATGTGACCTTAATTGAAAAAGGAGTCTTTGCAGATGTAATTAAATTAAGGATATCCAAAAGAGATCAATGGTGGGCCCTAAATCTAATGACATCTGTCTTTATAAGAGAAGAGAAGGGGAGAAACACAGAAGAGAAGGCCATGTTCAGATGGCTGTAGAAATTGGAGGTATCCAAGCCAAAAACACCAAGAGTCACCAGAGGCTGAAAGAATTAAGCAAGCATTCTCCCTAAAGCCTTTTTAGGAACTGTGTGGGGGCTGCCATCTTGATTTCAGACTTATGGTCTCCAGGTATGTGAGGGAATAAATGTCTCTTGTTTAAAGTCACCTGGCTTGTGTTGATAAGTTGTAGCATTCCTAGGAAACTAACAAAAAATGGTCAGTTCAGTCCTCCTGAAGCTACCTACTCCTGGAGTCCCCCTTGCTTGAATGCTTACTCTGTTTTACCACCTACTAAAATGACAGTTAACAATTTTAAGCTCATACAATGTAAGAGACACTGTTGTAAGGCTTTTCACATATTAAATTCTGTAAGTTCCTCATCAGCCCTATAAAATAGGTACTGGTATGTCTACAGATAAGTAAGCATTCATTCCAGACAAGCTGAAGTTTGAACAGAACAGTGTTACCCTAAAATGCATGCTCTTGATTGCTTCAAAACATACTCCCTCTGTAAAATCTTCCTGATCACCTGCCTGAAAGATCTTTATGGCTTTCTATAGTTGTTTTGGTAAGCACCACTCATGAAATGGTATTGACTCCATCATATTACTTTATTTATTGGCTCAGTTAGATTATAAAATGCTTAAAAGAAGTAACTAGAGATACATATAATTTTCTTCTACTGAGGCTGAATTCATGTTTTTATAGGTTCAAAATAAATGTCATTGAATGAGTATATCTGGTAAAAGACAAGTCAAATGACCATGTTTAACACAAGTTAAACAGAGGGTGAAACCATTTGTTTGAGGATATTTTAAAAAACAATAAGAGTTTGACCTTCAGATTTCTGACTCACCAATGTATAATCTCTGATCATTGGGTTTCCTCACACTTTAAAAACCTGGAATACAGAAATATGTTCAAAACATTTGGTTTTAGTAAGCTTTATTAATAATATATCAATATAGAAATATATAAAATAATTAAATATGGTAAAACTGGGAAGATTTTCATGTTTTTAAAAATAATATAACAGATGAAATTAGTTTGTTAGTATAATTTTTTATTTGGTTTTATTTTCTAATATAAATATTTTAAAAAATTCTAAGAAAGTCAATGTTTTGGAAAAACCAAGTTGTTAAATTCAGTGACTAACTTATTCTATGGAGTAATGGAAAGAATGACTCACCCCCTTCTTTTCCTTATTAGACTCAGTCATCCTTAACAACAATTTGTGTGAAAACAGAATCATCTCAAGGAAAAATAATCCAAAGCATTATTTCATGTATTCTAGGGACAGATTTTTCTCAGTTCCAATTTTATCATCTATAAAATTTTGAAAGATGGTAAGTTTGTATGTTTCACTTAGAAGACTTCATCAACACTAACCTATAAAAAAAACTAAAACATAATTCTTATTTTTTTGTAAAAATGAACATGAAGAAATCATTTTCACAAGTACAATTTTTTAATGAGTCATAAACTGTCAAAATCTGAGTATTCATGAAAAGTATCCAGGTTAAATATTTTATTTTTTCTAAATATATAATCTTTATTATATATATTTTTCCATTATCATTTAGTCCCCTTCTACCCACCTCACCCCAGCAATCACCACACTGTTGTCCATGTCCGTGGGTCCTTTTTTCTTTTTCCTCAATCCCTCCACCCCCTAACCTCCCCCCACCATTAGCTGTCATCTACTCGCCATCTATGAGTCTGTGTCTGTTTTGCTTGTTAGTTCAGTTTGTCCATTAGATTCCACATATGAGTGAAATCATATGGTATTTGTCTTTCTCCAACTGGCTTATTTCCCTTAGCATATTGTTCTCCTGTTCCATCTATACTGTTGCAAAGGATAAAACTTTCTTCTTTTTTATAGTCAAGTAGAATTCCATTGTGTAAATGTCCCATACCCTAAGATTTAGTTCCATGTCACTGAAGAAGTGATGGAAGTGAGAGCTTAACCAAAAAGCAGTGAATTAATGGAAGTCAGAAGAAAGTGATTGAGGTCAAAGCATGGCACATGCTTGCATCAGTTTGGAATGTTTCAGAGGAACAGAACATGCAGATTATAATAGCATAAATGAAAGTTTATCTGTTTACAAATAATGCAATATGAAGGTTGGCAACTACTGGTAATGATTTCTCAGCTCAGCAGTAACTAGAATCTTCATGATTTTTCTAGTTTTTTTCCATGTTCCTCATTTCATGTTCTTCATGGAACATGAGGCTTTAGTTCTAACTAGAACTAAGTGGGCAGATAACTCTACCTAAAAGAGTACAGGGCAAATGAACATGGGCCACTTGATGAGAAAAGCAAAGGTCTTCTTGGAAACCCCATTCGGTTTGATTCCTTTGACATTTTGTTCATCAGGGTGGTGTCACATTGTCATCTTAGAGGATATATTTTCCTGAGTGTTTTTTAATCATAACCTAAAGACATATTTTCTTGAAAGACAGAACTAAGACTAAATTTGACTTTGTATATTTACCTAAAGAATTTGAAAGCATTTTGACAGCTGAAGCTTCCTCAATGCATTAATGGCTATAACTGCATTCTATGTTATTTGCTTTCCCTTTTCTGGAATCATTCCTGGAATCATCCATGTGACTAAATCTTTTCAATATTTAGGTCTGAATTCAAGTGTTACCTCCATGTAAGTACTTCTCTGACCACTTTAGCTAAAGTAACAATGTTCCCATTTATCATTCTCTTGTCACTACCTGAAATTAGTTATTTATATAGTTATTGTTTTTGTTTCTAAGTGGAATAGAAGCTCTACACGGAAATAAATGGGGTTTGTCTTGTTAAGCACTGTGTCCCCTATACTTAGAGTAGCATCTGGCCTGCAGTCAGTACTCAAAAAATGTTGATAAAGTTCAAAAATATATAAGACTATACATTTACATATATTGCTTACATGATTTGTCTCTAAATTCATCTATCAGTCATCTGTATTTAGAGAGGGTTGCTAAAAAGTTAATGGCGACAAGCTGTAGAATTTGACATTGCATTGTAGTGAACTGTCCTGCAGCAACATCAAACCAGTGTAATGTTCTGGTGACAAAACAAGGATGATTGTGCAAAAAGAGTGACTTCAACATGGAGTTTTCTTAGTTGTTCTGGTCTCTGGCCCCCACAATCACAAGTAGCACATCTGACACTAATTATATATAAATAACAATTCGAAAAATCATGATGATTTTCTTAATAATAATGCATGCAGCTTCTTACAAATATAATCATTAATATAAGTTTTTAAAAACATATTGTTTCATTTTTTGGTGATGAGCTTATCAGTTACAGTAATCCAAAGATATTTTCTATGAATTGGTTTAAAATTTTTTAATTAGAATAAATATAGATATGTATAGCTCTATCTATACACATGTAGGCACTGTATAAGGGAAGAAATTTAATATATATGATTTAATAGAGAAGATGTCATCTAAAGGTGGCTAGCTTCTCTATTTATCTCAGTAAGAGCAAAACATCTTGAAACAGATTTTTAGAAAAATTTCTTGAATGATTTCTTAATTATGAGAACTTACAACAGCCATTTTTCCTGAAGAAAATGTAATGGGTGCTTGACAAATGTATGTGCATGTGCACAGGGGGCCCTGGAACATCACGGGACCCAAGCACTTTAGGGTACAGCATAATAGATTCTTCCTCATGGACTGAGATGGAAAGGATGTCCGAGACACAGATGCCTAGACTTATGATACTGATTGAATTACCAAGGCCTGAATTTTCTT
This sequence comes from Trachops cirrhosus, assembly GCA_028533065.1. NCBI lineage: Eukaryota > Metazoa > Chordata > Mammalia > Chiroptera > Phyllostomidae > Trachops > Trachops cirrhosus. The sequence continues at coordinate 75,727,463 of CM052539.1, forward strand.
GAGGGGCAGTAACCCTGAAGATATCTCATAATAGTTCTGTTCCAGTCTTCACAAAAGGGACAAGGGCATAATACAGTCCTCTTTGAGTCACTGACAGAATAATACCCAGTTTTCAGCCAGATGCCTTGAGTGATGAAGCAGAAAAGTGATTTGATCAATGGATGCAGTGGTGACCTAGTAGAAGCTGAGATGGTCTTTCATCAAGAGGCACACTGACGACTAATCTTACCATACACCTGGAGGGGACAGGACTGCATCTTTGATGTGAACAGCAGTGTGTCGATCCAGAAACAAGAGCAGAAATCAAAGCATCAGCAAATGGAGTATCTCTTTGGATGGTCCAAAGACTGTCCAATCTTGCAAATGTGGTTTATGTTACCTTTAATTACAGTTATGATGTCTGGTAGCCTCCAGTTGATGAATCTGAGGTCTGGAACTGATGTTGAGGTGGGAGAAATTAAGACTGAGTTATGTGAGACTGAATACTAGGATTTGTAATTATTTTAGGAAAGTTTTCTGAATGGTGGAAAACAAACCTGGGCCATAATATAGTTTACTAAAATGTTAAATGAGAACTACTTTAATACTCAGATAAAAATAATACTTAGATGATGGACATACTCTTAAATCTAGTCAGTAGGTACAACTATTCAACACATAGTACAGTGCTTTTTCAAAAATCATTATTGAAGATTTAGTGGATGAATGTGCTTGGTTCTAGGGGCAGGGTGAGAAGTTGAAGATGTTTTTTGTTTGTTTGTTTTTTGTTTTTTTTAAATTTTTTTATTTTAGTTTATTCAGTACAGTTTCTATCCTTTATTCCCATTCCAGCCCGCCCACCAATCCCTCCCCTCCTCCCTCCCCTTTCCAACCCCCCTAGTTTAGTCCATGTGTCCTCTATATTTGTTCCTGCAAACCCTTCCCTTCTCCCCTGAAATTCCCTCCCCTCTCCCCTCTGGTCACTGACTACCTGTCCTCTATTTCAGTGTCTTTTGTTATATTTTACTTGTTTCTTTGTTTTGTTGTTTAGGTTCCTATTAAAGTCGAGATCATATGGTATTTGTCTTTCACTGTCTGGCTCATTTCACTTAGCATAATGCTTTCCAACTCCATCCATGCTGTTGCAAAGGGTTTTGTTTTTACTACTGCTCATTCTGTTCTGTTATTAAAGCACTTTTACCGTTTCTCAAATTCATAAGGTCCCACCTGCCCTAGGGCCTACTGGCTACATGGAGTGCTCTGCCCTAGAATGATGGTTTGCTGTTTCACCTCATTCAAATTTTTGCTCATGTGTTTGTTACCTTCTAAATGAGGTAAGCTACTTCCCTGAACCAGCTTCCTAAACTACCACTTGTTAAAATCACAGTCCTCCCTCATATACCCTGGTATTCCTTACGACCCCTCTGTTGCTTTAATTTTCTTCATACTACTTATTCCTGCATGCATTATTAAATTAATTAATTTATTGAATGGACAACCCCGCCCTTATCAAGAATTAATGGAGTTCAAATTTTATATGTTTTGTTTACTGATATTGTGTAAAGCCTGGCAACAAATGCTCGATAAATATTGATGAATGAATGGAAGTGAGAATGGAGGAAAACCACTGTATCGTGAAGTCTGAACTAACAGGAATCAGGAAGACGAGTGATGAGTCGTGGGGCTGTGAGGAAAAGATGATTGAAGTAAAAAAGAAAGGTGTCAGGAAGGCATAACAGAGAAAGAAACTTCTGAATTGGACCACACCAGAGAAAGCATTAGGGCTGGGTAGAACTTTACAAGTGTAGAAGCAATAGATTAATGGAATACCTAAGCAAAAATCAGCAATGAACAGTTAGCTGGAGTTTGGATGTCTCTAAAGAATCAGATATATGGAGTTATATAGTAGGAAGGGCTAGAAAAGGTACATGCATCAGACAGATTGCTCTTGGCTTTCAGGAAGGAAACCATGCATGAAATTATATTCTTAAGAACTCTGGCCTAATCACTTAGATATTTGTTCCCCCTCACAACTGAATATCCTCAGTGGGGAAGGCTCAGACTGAGGTGAGTCAGCAGTTCAGTGATATCATCCAAGTCCCAGGTTCTGTCCATCACTCCATAGCTTTCAGTCTTTGCATACGTTTCCTCCTGAGGCTGATTCAGAGATGACTGCTGAGATTCCACTTGCAACATAAACACATCCAGAGCAGAAGGAATGTTCTTGTCTCTTCCTGTGGGTCTATCTTAGAAATGATGAACCTTTCTCAAGAGACACTTAACACACTTCCTCTCATGTGTCACTCACCAGAGCTGGACTACTTGTCCATTTCTAATTAACATTAACTTAGCAAATACTTAGTGAGCCCATCTAATGTTGCCAGCACTATTCTAGGCATTTTAAAATATGACAGCATTAAACCAAATAAAAGCATTGTCTTTGCAGAGTTTATATTCTGGTTGGGGAAATTAAAGAAACACAAATTATCAAAATGTATAATGTCAGATTATGACAAGTTCTGTGAATAAAAACACAATAGAGTAAGAGAGAAAGAATGGGTATATCACATGGGGAGGAATTTCAGGTTGGGCAGGCAGAGAGGAGTCTCTGAGGAAATGACTTTTATCAGAGACTTGAGTGAACTGAGGGAGGGAGCCACGTGAATACCCAAGGAAAGCTGTTTCCATACAGAGAGAATAGCAAGCCTAGAGTACTCAGCCAGAATGAGCTTGGTCTGGTCGAGAAACACTGTGGAAGTCAAAGTGGTTAGCCTACAATAAGAAATAGAGAGCACATAAGGAGCCAAGGTCAGAAAGCTAGCGAGGGGTTGAATAGGCCTTGGGAAGGATGTTGGATTTGGCTTAGGAAGCATAGAATGATTTTAAAGAGAAAAGTGGTGTGATCTGATTTACATTTTGAAAAAGATCACTCTGCCTCCACACAATAAATTGTAGGGGGCAAGTGCAGAAACAGAGATGAAAGGCTAAATCAGAGGGACCAGTAAAAGAACAGTATGGCTTGGAGAAGGGTGCTGATGAAGGTTAAGTGGTTGGATTGAGAACATATTGTGAAGGTAATGAAAGAACTGGCTCCTAAACAGAGCGGACAAAGCTTGATTGTTTAAACTAATCTTCTGGGACAAGTCAAGCATAATGTCCACTGTAGATTATATTAATATCAGATTATAAAAGAATTTTAGTTATGTGCATTTCAACAAAAGGTTGGTTGAATAGCTAGTATACGTGTAGCAGATTAGTTTGTCTGACAGGCAGGCACTGAGGTAGTGTTAGGGTGCAGAATAATTAGGGCACCCCACGGGCTCTATACCTGTGGAAGCTGGAGCTTCAGCTTTATCTTTCATAGGCTTTTCCAGTGCTCCCTCTGACTGCAGCTTCTGAATGGTCTGGTATATAAAGTGACTAGTAGTTCCCATGGCCATAGGTCCATTCCCACTTCTTTGATATAAAGTGTGTCATGCTGTCTTATTGGATGCATATGGGGACTTGTGATGACTTATCAAATGCTTATGAACTTTTGACTGAGGCTCTGTAGGCAAAAAAGGAAAATCCATACTCAAAATAAGTGTCTACTTCCATCAGAAGGAGTAACTTGCTCTTCCAGAGTAAAGTAACTAAATATTGAATACCAAAATCAATTTGCCTCTAAGTGGCTAGATGGTCTCCTCAAGGGGTGGTTTCACATCAGACATTCAGCATCAATCTGTATTGCTGACAGACTGGGTATTCAGTGACAGTGTTTGCTGGATCAGCATCAGTGAGTTGCAGCTGATGCTGTGGGTCCTGGCATGGCCTCTATCACTGTTTTTATGGCCGAAACCAGAGGGGGCGCTGTGTCAGAAGTTTTGGCCTGATGCCAAAACTGAGTGCTACTAGCTCATCAGGTTACCTTCTCTTTGCTGAGCTGGTTCAATACTGGTTGCTCTCTGGAGGGTATCAACAGGCAATACAGAAACTTTTAAACTTTGTATCTGTTATCATATATTAATCACTTGCCTTTACCCTTGGCTCCCTTGTCCCTAATCGTTCAATCTTATGCCTTCCATATTGTGACCAGCAAGACAAACCATGGGTCAATTATAGTATAACCCAGAGACTGTCAACCAGTGTGCTGCAAGTATTTTTAACATGCAATACCTGACTATTTAGTCAGCAGCACTGACCTCTTTTCCCTTAGACCATCAAATTAAAAAATGGCAACAACCAACACAACAGTTTTTCAGTGTGAATGAACCAAAATTACACCTATTTTTGTCAGATCAGCAAAAATATGGCATATATTTTTAGTGTGTTGCAGAATTTTAGTAATTAGTTTATGTGTGTCATGAAATGAAGAAGGTTGAAAATTGCTGGTCTAACCCCAGGACAGTTCTCTTCTCAAACAAAATATATGACCAGATGTACCATGCCAAACTCTGCCAATTGGAAAGGTTTCCTCATACTTCTATTTATTGAAGCCACTATTGAATATCACCCATTTTTAGCTAGTACTCATTTACTGAGCCTATCAATAGATGAAGCTGGGAGGTTGTTTTCCATCATCATATGGTGATAAAGGATCCCTCAAAGGACCATATACATAAGCTGAGGAAGAGCTATGAGTACAACATTGGTGAATGAAATGATAGTCTGGGCTACCTGCTCATTGAATGTGTTTGTGGCCTATTCTTGTTTATACTTGATGTTGCATAGTTACATTGCTTTCATTCTTCCAATAAATGGACTATTGCTGGGTCTGCCTAAAGTTATGACATGGTAGGTCTGACATAGTCCTGCTCATGATTACCTGTTACCTTATGGTCAGGTCTTCTATCTTTACACAAACCCAGTAACATGTTAGGGACTGATTTCAGGTGGTATATAATTCTCCACTGTAGATTGCATGACCTCACTTCAGAATCCAAGAGGTGTCTGTTATGATTCTCCCACTGGGTCTTACCATAAACTACACAGTATCTTTTCCCATCACTGATACCTCTAATACCATAATGTCTGTTATGTCATGTGGCAACTCAAAACTGGCATCCTAAAAATCATTCTGCTTCTTTCTTTGAGGTAGAAAGTCAAGATGAAATAGTCCCACATCATGAACTTTTTCATATCAAACTTTATCTTCTGCCCCCCTTGATTAAACACCCCCAAAACTCTAGTCCCACATGTATGATACAGCTACCACTAGGTCTTAGGGCTCTTTTAGAGTACAGTTTCTTTCCTCTTTTATCAGGCCCAACAGGTCTCTTGTTGGGATATTTTGATATCTAACACTGGGAATAGGTTTAGTGGCTAAGAGGGAAGATGTGGGCACAGTTAGGGGAGGGGTGTGCAAAAGACTTTTGTGGAGATACTATGCATTATCTTCAAGGAGTTAAGGAGCTTTAGCTTCTGATGGGGAGGTATGGAATGTTCCTGAGGACTCAGAGATATTGGAGGAATCTAGAGTTGTAATATTTAGTCATGGTATCAACCCAAATTTCCGTGATCTATATATTATGATACCATTCTTCCCCAAGAGGCTCCTGACTTTCATAGCAGACCTGCTCTGTTTGGGAGATTAAACGTTCTTGTAGCTTGGTTATTCTATTCCATTAGTTCTCTAGCCTGGTCCTCAAATGTTCTCTCCTCTCCTTCTACAGGAACTGAGAACTTCTTTATATACTACCAAAGAGGCCCTCTGACTTTTTATTAGTTTTTAATTAGTGATTAATCACTCTCAGCTTATTATTTTCATTTTACAGAAGGTAAATTAAGCTTAGCAAGAGACACAATTCCATTGACCTTACAATGAATTACTTTGTCCATATTTCTCAAACTAGCAACACAGTGGCAGTGCATTCTTGTTCACCACTAAACTAGAATACCATTCCAATTCACACAAGTGGGGATTTTCACCACTAGACTACAGCTTTGTGCCAGAAGCTATCTGTGCCCCCCAAATATCAGTATTGGGGTTCTATTGCTAGCAGAGTGGTGAATATGGTGAATGAACTACTTTTCCAGCTTCTATTTATCTCCTCCTTCCCTGGACCAGTTCTGGTACTAATTGTTTTAGGTTGAGTTCCCCAGTTGTTAGATTCTGAGGTAGAGCGTTTCATGCAGATCATTAGGCAGTGCCTTGATAGCAACACCTGGGGAAGGGAAGGCAAGAAAGAGGAATCAAGTTAAGAGAAAAGTCAAGGAGCATTGAATGCTCAACAACAGCCTTGGCAAATCCCATAAGAAGCTCTAAAGCTAGACAGGCCTTTAGAGTTGTCCCAGTTTGAAACAAGATGCCCAGGCCTTTATGCCTTTTTATTGAATATTCATTTAGTGAGGAACCTTGGCCAAAGTGTTTTTCCATTGTTGAAGTAATCCCTGAAACAGCTGAGAGCTGAACACTGTGTTCCTCTCTTTCTCCAACACAAGTCCTTCAAATGAGGGATAAAGCTCTGTCTGCTGGGGACACAAGGATGGATAAGAAATGCCATGATTTTTGGGAGAAAGGTGCACATCATTTTGCCACATCCCAGTAATGATTAAGATAACATGCCAACATGCCATGGGGGATCATTCTGAGCTAAGTATTGAGGAATGAGAAGATATTATTCACAAAGAAAAGGAAGAATATTCTAGACAAAAAGATCATCATGGAAACCAGAGACATGGCAAAACCCGCAGGTAGCTCCAGTTGTGGATAGTTTTGCATGGACTTTAACATCACTACTCAGTAGGTACTGGCAGTCACTAAAGGACTGGCTTAGGCTGGTAGTATGTGGTGGGGTAGGTGAGTTATGCATTTCAAAGAGACCTGGTGGGCAGTCTAAAGGATGGATTATAATGCTTACACTGAACTTGTATGTACCCCATGACCTTGCTTGACAAAACAAAACCACTGCAGGTTTCTAAAGAGAAAACTGACTAAAACCTTTTCTGTGTTTTTGTAGAAAATGAAATGTATTGGTGGTAAGTGGATCATGGGACAAGAAAGTGGAGGTGGAGAAATCAGTTAGAAAGCTATTAAAATAGTACATGTAGAATTCTTATCAGATAATCCATTGCTAAAGAAGAAACTCTTATATTGCAGATTGGCAGATGGTCTAAATATATTTGCTTCTCTAAATTCAAATTAATTTATTTCAAATCACTGGTCTCCTTTCAATTCTTTTTCTTAGTTGAGGCTTACTTGTTAAGTGAACTATTCTTTATCTCAGTATGTGCTTTTTCATAATCTTTCCATGGCACACTCTAGCAGTTAGGATTTTACTCTTCATCTCACACCACTGATACTACAGGGCAAATCTGGAAAAATAATAGAAGGAGCCAAATACACAACATATGGATGGCTCTATCTTAGTGTTTAGTGGGAAAAAAACCTGTAAATCAGACATGATGCAATCAGAAATCAAGAAGTATAGAATTGAATGGTGAACTGCATTTTAGTTTAAGACCTCTGTTGAATGAGGAAGATTGAATTTCATGTACCTGACCTTTAGACAAAGGATATGGAGAGGTCATGACATATGTCTGGGTACTGTCTCTGATTTCTTCCTGGTGGATGACAAAAAGCAGTTTTAAGGGCGCAAGTGACAAGAGAATATCTAGCCCTGGCTGGAGTGGCTCAGTGGATTGAATGCCAGCCTGTGAACCCAAAGGTCACTGGTTTGATTCCCAGTAAGGGCATATGCCTAGATTGTGGGCCAGGTCCCCAGTTAGGGTGTGTGAGAGGCAATAGATTGATGTATCTATTGTACATTGATGTTTCTCTCCCTCTCTTTCTCCCTCCCTTACCCTCTCTAAAAATAAATAGATAAAATATTTTTAAAAATAAGAGAGAATATCTAAAGGAGTAGTCACCCTGAGTTTAGCTAGTGTATTCAAAGTTGAGGAAGGAAGAGTATGATGTTATCTTAAACCTAAAGGGACAAGCAAGCTAATCTCTCTTCCTGTGAAGAGGAAGGTGTAAGGAGAGACTGTAACTCTTGACCAGGCATGAAAGATCTGGGAAGGTAGAGTTACATTGCTGATGGACTCCTCAGAACAAGTCAGTTTGTTACAAGGAGCCATTTGTTACATGCATGACAGCTCAGGCAGACAGAGCTGTCTTGGAGAAGATCATCCCAGGAGCCAGAAGCAAGAAGAGAAAAGAACTAAAATATTCTCCTTCTGGGAATCATCAGTTAAGATGGACATCTTGAAATAGGTCAACCAAATATCTTATCTCAGTAGTGAGGGGAGTCTTTAAACTCCTATTATGAGCATTCATCTGAGTGCATGGAAGGTGGTGCTATTGCCAGCAGGAAAACAAGGGTCTGCAAAAGCTCTGACTCTAGTCACTGAGGGAAGGGCTTCCTTGGCAGGATGAGAATGCTGATGAGTCTCCGAACAGTGTTAAGAATAAGAGTAACCTGGTAGAAAATGGCCCAGAAAGAATCAAATGACTCTTTGAAATATATCAAAAAGAAGTTGAATTTTTAAAATTAAAACTGGTTCAGACTACATATCCTGTTACATAATGATATGCGTGTACTGTAACTGGAAAGCCGTAAAAAGCTCATTATAAAGATCAACTCTTTCCTCCTTCCTCAGATGGGAGGTCTCTGCTTCTCTACCCCACACCAGCTTTCTCATTAGTTTGTGCTCCCTCACAACTTCAGTAGGGAGTCTTTGGGTGTTTTCTCTACATCATAACTTTTCACTTTAAATTTCCACTGCTAATTAGAAGACATTTTATATGTGCCTTATTCCAAATCTAAGTTTATATAAGCAAGATTTGGACAAACCTGAGTCATCCTTTTAAGTCAGGCCACTGAGGTCATTGTTGTCTGGCCAGCCTATAGTCAAGGAACCATTTGTTTCATGCATGACAGGTCAGGGAGCCAGGGCTGTCACAGGCCGTTTTTTAGAAGCAGGAGTAGGGGTCGGGGAGAGGAAAATAGGGGAGAGCAACTGGGGGGGAATTGGGACAACTGTAATAGGGCAACAATAAACAAAACTTAAAAAAATAAATAAATAAAATATGACTAAGAAAAGAAGCAAGTGCAAGCCAAGAAGATGTGTCGGCCAGTATTCCTGTAGCACACTGGCTGGAGCTTTCGTACACAGTTTCCCCCACCTCCTCATCCACAGCTTTCCTTACTGCAGTTTCAGTTATCTCAGTCCACACATCGCAAGAAGGAGGGTGAGCATAGTGCAATAAGATATTTGGAGAGAGAAAGAGAAAGAGTGAGATCACATTCACATAACTTTTATTACAGTGTATTGTTATAATTGTTCTATTTTATTATTAGTTATTGTTATTAATTTCTTATTGAATCTATAATTTAAACTTTATCAACAGGATCTACGTATAGGAAAAAACATAGTGTATATAAGGTTGAGGGCTACCTGCAGTTTCAGGCATCCACTGAGGGTCCTGGGACACATCCCCTGCAGATAAGGGGGGCTACTATGATGCACTCAAAGCACTTTGATAGTAAACTCAGGCCATATATGGCTTCCATTGTTCATACACTGGTCATTGCAGCTAAAAAAGCCCATTGGCTAGATCTTAGGAATAAAGTATTTTACCAAGCAGGTGGGAGGGGTTACATTGCACCTGCTCCCTACTCCCAAAGATCCTCCTCACATTTTCTGGAACTCCTTCTAGAATAAATCATCTGATTAAAACCACCTGGAAGCCCCTCAACTGTCTGCAGGCTATCAAGTAATTCTGTTTAGGAAGATTGAACTTTCACTGCCCTCTAGTGGGAGTAGAAGAGGCAGTTTTACTGCTAATAATGAGTGGGGTTCAAGTTCACATGGACAGGCAGAATCCATCTTATCGTACAAAAAGAGCCACTGTGAAAGAAAAAAAGAGAAGAGTATTTTCACGTGGATGGATAAAAAAGACATATGAATAAAATGCCACAAAAAAAGTCTGGAAAGAAAGGAAGAGGAAGGAGGAAAACCTGAATGCCAGGAGCCCCATGCTTGGGAGAACAAACATGAGTGAAGGTGAGACCTGGATGGTACACAGAATTAAAAATCGTCTACTACCAGGAGCTGAGTGGGAGCAAAATCCTCATTAGAGGACTGTTTAATGGAATGTCAAATGCAGCATCATCTAGTTTTCAACATTTTCAGACTTTGAACGACTTGCATCCAATGATTTATCTGGTATAATGCCAAACCCATGCCCCCTCTGAGATCACCTATGGAATGCCTCCTCACAATATCTCCTTAGCTCTCAAAGCAATGCCTGGGACATAATTAGGTGTTGAAATCTGGTTTCACAAACTGTGATGCCAACAGGGACATCCGGGCCCTAAGTAGATGGTTGAAAGAAACTTCTGCAGAAGTATTTGAAGGATGCAGTAAAATACTATAGCATCCTAGCTAACACACTAAAAAACTGACTCCTGTGCTATACTTAAGACAAATATTTTTTTCTTAGAGTGATTCACTGAGTAATATTTGCAGCCAAAATAGCTGGATGTAGGTAGACCTCGTATGACTTATATCACAAATATAAGGCATATGCATTTCCTTCATAGAAAAAAATATGTAATGTTGAACAGCTTACCTAAAACTTGTCAAGCTATTTATACTTCAGTGAATAAATATGTATTCACTCTTAAAATCAGAGAGCAAATGTTCGGTGGTACATACCTTCAATTGCTATAACCAAGCTAACCTACCATGAAGGCCTTCTTGTCCACCACAGCATTTCATGGTATATTTATTCTAAGCAGAAGAACACTGTGAAAATGGAAGAATGTAAGTTCATTTTTACTGATGATAATCTGGCTGGTTGATACAAAATCAAGGCACTTTATGCCATCTACTAGATTTCCAGCCTGTGAGAGTCAACCACTTATGAATAATATGTTGGAGACATTGTCAGAGAATGATAAATGAATAATAAATGATAAGTCAATTTCAGGAGTAGGGCATTCCTGAAATTTACCTAGAGTATGGAGACTAAAAATGACTCCCAATAACCTATGCCTATTTTAATGTTTATATTTTACATTAGTAGTGCAAAGAGAGACTCTAGGACCTTCAACCAATGAAAAATCAAACTGCAAATAAAGAAACCATTGAATTTGTGGATCTGCCACTGAAGCAGACCACAGCATTCCTCAAAGTGACACAACATTATACCCTGAGAAAGATTCAGGAGAAACAGTATTGATGTCTATAGAGTGGCATTGGTAAGCACAAAATAGCCAAGTCAGGGAATGTTTCCCCAAGTCTGTACTGAAGAGCTGGAGATACATTTTGTGTTTGAGAAGAGAAACTTATGGGATTGCCTATGTTAAATCTCTGACATACAGTTTTTTTTCTAAATCCTAATTAGTAAAGAATGCAATCCCTATCTCCTAGGGCAGGCAAGGAAGCTCAGCAAAAGAGAGAAAGTTCCTGTGCTGGTGGTTCTTTATGTCAGTGAGCATCAGCATCACTGGCAGGGCTTGTTAAGAAACAGATTGTTTTGTTGTTTAGGTTCCTGTTAAAGGCGAGATCATATGATATTTGTCTTTCACTGCCTGGCTTATTTCGCTTAGCATAATGCTTTCCAGCTCCATCCATGCTGTTGCAAAGGGTATGAGCTCCTTCTTTCTTTCGGCTG
>CM052539.1:75739143-75754314 GCA_028533065.1 Trachops cirrhosus
TCTATTGTTTTAACAAGTAAAATATAACAAAAGACACTGAAATAGAGGACAGGTTGTCAGGGCCCAGAGGGGAGAGGGGAGAGAATTTCGGGGGAGAAGGGAAGGGTTTACAGGAACAAATATAGAGGACACATGGACAAAACTAGGGGGGTTGGAAATGGGAGGGATTGGTGGGTGGGCTGGAATGGGAATAAAGGATAGAAATTGTACTGAATAATCTAAAATAAAAAAATTAATTAATTAAAAAAAAAGAAACAGATTGTTGTTACCCCACCCTTAGAGTTTCCCATTCAGTAGGTCTGGAATGGAGCCCTAGAATTTGCATTTGTAAGTGCCCAGAATGCTGGTGATGATGATCTGGGAAACCATATTTTGCAAACCACTGTCTTGCATCATCTTGGACTTACTATTTTTTAAAATAAACCTTGGGAACAAGAATGTGGCAGTGGCATATGAATTAGAAAGAAAAAGAAAAAAGAATGCCAATGACTGATTCTTCTCCTATCCACCTCAAACCTTATAACAAAGGAAATGAACCTTTAGTTATTTTTAGGTTCTTTACACACATTATTCATTTAATAGGCACAGTATCCTTGAGCTAACATAATTCAGTAACCTAATAATATATAATTAATAAAATATATAAATTCCAAGCATCCTGTGACTCCTTTTTTATCACTTTTCATTTGAAGAAACATTAGTTTAATATCTAAAATAATTGGGGGGAAATTAAAACTCTATACCAGATATATTTTTCAAAACACCAAAGATAAAAAAACACTTGTAGGACATACCAAAAATCTTTTCTTTCCATCTCTTTCCCTTTCAGTGTCTTCCAGCAGCATATATACTATAGGAAGATTCTTCCTTGGTGCCATGAAAGATTTGGTGCCGCAGAAACTCCTGGAACTAGACCAAAAGAGCTTGTGTCAGCCTCATTAATGAGAACCTGAGGAATATGATTGGGTTCCTCTTTGTCACTCAAAATATGGGTTTGAGCTATACTCACCAGAAAAAAAATTCTAGTGAATTGGGTGGGTTTATTTCTGAGTCTTCAATTCTCATTTAGACCAATTCAAGAATTGCTGTACAGGTGACCCTTGAACAACTGAGGGGTTAGAGACAACCATCCCCCATGTGTTTAAATATGCACTATAATGTTTGACTACCCCAAAATGTAACCACCTATTTAAAAATTTGGAGCTACTTTAATAATCTCTATTTTGAAGTGGTTTTAGTGGGACATCACCTCTGGTTAAAAGGTTGTCATGTGAGTGAATCCTGCCCAATTCTGGACTGCACAGATCTTCTTCCCCCTGGAACTTACCATCTGGAGGCAGGGGAAAGTTTGCATCTCTCCATCAGGATTACCAGTGTCCATCTTGCTGGAATGAGAGAGACAACATGTTAATGAAGCAAAGAAGACACAAGCAAAACTGGGAGATAGACAGAAATAGAGATTCTTAATGAGAAGAAGAATCTCATTTTGCTTCTAAGCACCCTTAGAAGCAAAAAAAGTAGGCCATACTTCCTGTACTTGAATTCCAAAATTTCCATGTATCTTGGGCAAGCTACTTGACTTCTTTGAATCTAAGGTCACTTTCCTCTAAAATAGGTGTTTCCTAGGGTTGTTGTGAGGACTGAGTAAGTTGATTATCTATTATCTATCTATCTATCTATCTATCTATCTATCTATCATCTATCCATTGCTTTTCCTTAATACCTATCCCATGTTCCCCAGCCTGTGTGTGTATGTGTTTGTATATACATGTGTGTGTGTGTGTGTATACATATATACATACAGTGGCACCTCAGTACTCATTGTTAATTCTTTCCAGGGCTTGTAAGGAGTGTCAAAACTGACGAGTATCAAACTGTTCACTAATTAGGGTGAAAATGACTTGTGGCCTCTATTTCATCACGCAAGAAGGGCACTGAGCAGAGAGCAAGCACTGAGTGTTGAAACATTTTTCTCATCAAAATTTGACAAGTACCAGGTTTGACAAGTTCTTGACTGGATGAGTACTGAGGTATTACTGTTTTATAGAAAGTGCTCAGGATAGTGTAAATGTTGCATACATATTGAATATTTTTATGATATGTTTAGTCCCCAGTTCTACCCAGTAAAATGAATAAATAGGTCAAAATAGCTTATACCTGCTATTATCGTAATTACATTTAAAAATCATCAGCCTCACATTTTTATTTTAAAGACAGAGGTCCAGATGACTTAGTATGATTTCTTCCAGATTAATTTGATTATAGCAGGTACTTACTTGACTTAAAAGCTGGCAGAAAAGAGGAAGGAGAGAATTAAAAATGGAAGCACAGTCAAGTTTTAAAAAATGATTTTCTTAATCTTTACAAGTACATAATATGGAGGAAATTGAAAGGTCTGGAATCTGTATGAGACTACTAGAAAGAACAATGTAAGAAAAACGTTCTATGAGGAAATGGAAGTGTAGTTTATCTTTACAGGTGGAATGGTTATTTTCCTTTTCCTTAATAGAATGTTGTGGGTTTTGCAAATGAGGATAAATTAAGTACTGGCTGTTGGGACCTCAGTTGTTAGAGACAGAAGAACATTCTATAATTTGATCCTTTTTTTGCTATTAATTACTTTCAAACAAGCCTAATTTTATATAGTGATTTCAATATTCTCATCCTAGTGAATGCTGTGAAGTATTTAAAAAAATCAAACAAATAAATAGAACTTATGTGAAACCACAGCTATTCTCAGGATAAAAGCTAGCCAATGAATCATATTGTGACCATAATTCACTCATCCTAATAAAATTATATTATCATAATCAGTTTCTGTTTTCTTCCTTTTTGTAATCTGACCCTTAAAATAGCACATGCACGGAGAGATGAAAGTGTGTGTCTGTGCTGGTATGAGGCTTACAGATCTTCAGCAGAGAAGATTAAAATATGGCAAGAATTTTTTTATGGATTCTTCAATATCAAATGTCCTTACTGCCAAAAAGCAGTGAGTTAGTTATCTTTACAGGAATTCCTCTTGTGAAACTGAAGGAAGGTTGAAAAGCACACAAATATATGTTAATGCAAAGACATGAAAAGGGGGGATACAGATATGTGCTGAGATATTGTTTGACTTCCTTCTCTTCACTTCTTCATGTTTATCATCTCTCCTATCTACTCCCAGTGTAGGATTAGTTCTACACTTCCTGTGAATCTAGTTCACCCCTGCCCCCTGGGACTGCTTGAGCCCCAGGATCCTGCCTTCCATAGACATTATTTGGCATGAAGATCATTCTTGCCTCTGGGCCCCGTATCTACTGCTTGAGCTGTGCTCAATAATGTACTCACTTTCTCTGGAACTGAGTCCTGAATTTTCTTTTCCTGGTCCCTATCTCATGTTCCCAAGCCCATATTTCAGATTCTATGCTATGTCTTTCCAGATCCTTACCCAGTTTCTAAAGAAGAATCTATTTTCCCCTCCTAAACATCTTTCTTTGTATTGATAAACTAGAACACTCCTCTTACCCCCTGGAAAGTTCTCAAACTCTCTGCATTTATGGACTATACTCCTTATTTATAACCCTTTCTGCTTGCACTCTGGTCATGTGTTGGAATCTTCTGATGTGAACTCTTTTCCAGTCTCACTGTTCTGTAATTTTGTATAGCAGTATCCCAAGTCTTAGTGTTGATTGCTTCTGACGAGTTTCACCTTTATAAAATAAACCTAAATGTGAACTATAAGGATGGAAAGAATCATGAGATTGAGGACTTGCAGTAACCCTGTGCAGATGGAAAGTGGCAAGTATAAAAAATTCACCAGAGAGTTAATAAAACATGAATTAAAACAGTGCCAGGCAGTGCCAAAGGTCAGCTGAAAATGGAAAGCAAGAATCTGTAATTGTTCAGTGCCACAAGATTTTGTATCTTCCCAAAGTATTACTCTGCGGGCTTGTTAGGGAAGCTCAGGCAGTGGTTACCAGGAAAGAATTCTGATCTCGGATTGACACAGATAGCTTGAAATATTTTAGGAAGTGGGAGCAGTGATTGTATGGTAATTGAACCAAACATTTAGAAGAAGAAAAGGGAACACTGCTGCAGAAACCTGTGTGGTTTTACGATTCTAAATGTTTTAATTATATTTTTTCGTATTAGGGGACAGCACAGCTGAGTGATGGTGTTAAATTGAAAGTAATCTGTGGTAGAAGAGAGAAGGTGCTGAGATGCAGATTTCAGTGAAGATACAACACCTTGCTATGGTTACTTCCAGTATGATGAGCCATTAAGAAGCAGGTCTGTGGGGGTTACACAGTCTTAAAGAACTTGGGTGCTAAAACAGATAAAATTGATGCAATGAACAGGCTGAAGGAGAAACAAGTAAGTGAGGGGATAATGCCAAGAGTAATGTTACAGAAAATTGGGATGAACTTGATCTTATATGTATATTTAAAGTGTTAATATAAATATATTTTAACATGGCACCTTAAATGTCTTTAAAAATGGCAATATGAAACAAGATGGTTGGCCTACTGGTCCTTCTGGTCTGGCATTAGAGAAAAATAAGGGCACAAAAGAATAGGAAACTTAATCTATATGCAATTAGATAAAAGTGAGAAAGGGAAAGAGTTAAAAAAAGTTTTGGGAGAAGTGAGTTTTTGTTTTCTCTGATAAAGAAACAGAAAGAATAGAAATGAGGTGAGATGAATCGTGGCAGAATGGGTTGCTTCAGTAGAAAGCTTATCTTCATAACAGAAATGACAAAAGAATCGAGGTGGACACAGTATGGAACAATAGTAGCAATTATTATGGTTGACTGGAAAAACTTTTGCATAGAGCAAAAGATGGGAGGGTTTAAATAATGTCAAGAAAAGAGAAGTAGAGTTTCTATTAAAGTCTGAAGTTGCAACCTTTTCTAATGCAGAAGTAATGCTTATCAAAATTTCTTCAGTGTTCAACAATATTTTAATTGTTTTTTTGAAAGTTTATTTTCTAAATCATCAAATTTACTTATTTTTTCTTTTAATTTTTTTTAATGTTGTTCAATTACTTGCCTCTCTCCTGCCCTATCCACTCTCACCTCCCATGTTCAATCCTCCCCCACCCTTGTCTTTGTCCACGGGTCTTTTATACGTGTTCCTTGATTTGACTCTTATTTAATTTAACCAATTTTGCTGCAACAACAGCAAAGACTATATTGGAATTTTTTTTGAAAATACCATTTTAAGTAGTTTAATTATTTTTAATACACATTTGCATTACAGCATAAAAGTACTGCTTGGGAGTAGAGCCTATAAGTTTATGTTGACTCTGACACATATAAATTTTAAAAAGAACAAAAATGAAATGTAACTTTAATAGCTTGAAGCTCAGAGAAATTCTGTTGTCTTGGCTGTGTCTTCATTAATATAGCACTCTTTTATCAGTTCAGAGAATTCAATTAGTAGGCAGCCAGTTGGCTTTAAGAGCAAACTCACTGAGTAATAATTAGGAGTTTAATTTGTGCTTCTGAAACCATGTATTAAATCATGTCCCAAAGGAATCAGACCAAACGTTGTTATGATTTTATAAAATCATATCCATGTAGTTGCTATTTAAAGTCAAACATAATGATATGAGCAAAGTTTGTAATCTGATTGTGTATACATGATGAAGGGAATGTGGTTGGAAGACTGTGCTTTACAGACTTTTCTACAATAGACAGACATTGATGCATAACCTCATCTGCACACTGGTCATGTCTGAGCAGGTCTATGTTGTACAGAATGCAAATATTACTGGTTGAACTTTGGTAAGTTTCATGTACACCCAAGGCAAATTTCATTTAAATTTACTTTGATGATATTAACATAGATATGACTTCAAATGTACAAGTGTCCTAATACTTTTGCTAAAAACAAACCAATAAACAAGATAACCAGTTATTTCTCTGGTTGCTAAGCTTGATGCAGTACCCTCAAAGGAACCTGCCCTGGCAGGCTCTCATGAGCATAGCAATTAAGCAGAAACCGTTAAGCCAACATCAGTCTGGGTTGGCCACTTGGGCAACACAGGACTGAACATTTGCTTGGAGTATGGAAATCGGAACAGGGTCATGGGATATCACATTTGGTCTGTAACTTGCAGGCTAAACAAGATTTTTTGAGGAGTATTTAGAAGTGGGTAGGTTTGGGGGCAGACACAGCAATGCCAGAAAAGTCTAACAGATCTGAAGATAAATTGCTAGGTCTGGGACAGGCTGAGTGCCCCAGCGTGAGCTTGAAGCCAAGGGTGGCAAGAATGAATCAGAGGGGGCTTTAATTGTGATAAAAAAGAAAGGGGCACTGGAAACATCTAAGCAGAGGGGCAAAAGATTAGAACCAAAACTTTAAAAATCAGTCTGGCAGGTGAATGGAACACTGATGAACTGAAAGACAGGAAAGCCATTTAGATTGTTACTGTAGCAACCCTGAAAAGAAAGTCTAGGCATCTGGACTAAGGCAAAGTCAAGGAGAGAGTCTTTAAAATTTAAGAGCCATTTCCACCATCCTCCAGGCCCATTTTTATCTTTCTCATTCTTTTTTGGGGGGGTGTATTTTTCATATATTTTTCCTTTCTGATTTCTAAATGAAAAAGTTCTTCCTTTTTTTCATTCTATAGCAACTGATCCTGAGGATTCCACTAAGAATTCAATGAAAGAGCACATTTAGACATATATATATATATATATATATATATATATATAAATAGCAGCACATATGTACTATATATCATACATATATATGTACATACATTTCTATATTTTAACATATTACTTGCACTTTACAGTGAAAGAATTTTCATTATAGAGTATTTAAGGTTTTCTTAAAGGATAAATCTTCCCCAAATCAACCCTATTCCAATTTCTCTCATGATTCATATCCAACTTACCAACTACTCACTTCTATATTTCCACTTAAATGTCTGTTGGCACATTAAACTCAGCTTGAATGAAATGAAATTTATTAGGTTGCACTTCCTATGACTATGAATGGCTCACCCATTCTTCGGGTAACTTAGGTTGTAAATTTGGCTTCCAAAGTAAGCAAACTGCCTTATTTTCCCTTCTTCCTTCTGCCACCCTTTTGTAGGCCTCAAACTCTCTCTCAGGAACTAGATCCCAACCCACCTACCTGTTCCACGTGCTCCTCCAGCAGGTGCCATAGTATGAGGCTTCCTGAAGCAGAGTGCCCACATATCATTCCTCTGCTCAACACCCTCCAATTGCATTTAAGATCGCAACCTGCGGTTCTAGTCACATTTCTTGCTTCTTAGCTTCACTTGATTTATACTCCAAGCAAACTGGATACTTTCTTCTCTTAATATGTCCCATGTTTTCTTAATTTTAAACATGCTCTTCCCAAGTGCAGCTTGAAAATCATCACCCTCATGAAGCTTTTATTTTCTGATATTCTTTTCCTCATTACTAAATAGAGTCTCCATCACCATAAAAACTCCAGAGCACTTTAATCTCTTCTCTTTGTGTTTCTGTAATTTACATTATAATAATTGTCTTCTCATCAAATATTTACTAGAGTTTAAACTCCTTGTGGGCAGAGGCTGTGTTGTCCATAATTGACTCTCACATGGAACCATGTACCCAGAAGCCAGTCAGTCAGTCATCATGAGATTGCCTTCACTGTGTGAAGCATACCCTCAAAGCATGTATTTTCCTAGTGTGAGTGCAGCTGCTGCCTTTGGGTGCAACATTTATTCATGAACCTCTCTGCCTTTATATGGATGAAATTTACGTTTAGTCACTGCCATCATTCTGTTTGGGGATGGTGCTCACTTCTAGTTAGTTTAGCCTTATTAACGGGGAGCTTATCTAACAGACAGTTTCTCCATAAAGCGCAACCTTCTTGCACTTAGGAACACTACCTAGCATTTCAGCACTCTACTGGGGGCCATTTTAAATAATGAAGTCACCAACAGAAAACACAAAAAATACAAAATACAAGGCACTGAATAGACCTCCAAAGGGATACTTGTTTATAGTATGAAACAAAAAATACTGAGGAAGAATCACCTTATTTGATTTTCAGCCAGGAATGTTGCAATTTGAGTGACTTAAATTTTTCACTACTCTACACATGTCCATGAATGACCACAAAAGCACATTAGTATTGATTTTGTGATTACCAATAAACTTTAGAATGTAGGCAAATATGCAAATACAAAATCCCGGAATAATGAAGATCAACTGTACTAAAGATGATTATACCAGACGGCCAAAGATTATGTAATGGTTTAGTAGTTCCTTAGTATGGTTGAAATAAACTTTAAATTTCTCACCATCCCTCAGCCTGCATTTTATATTAGTGATGAGAAGCTGTTTATAGTCTTCTCATAGGTTTACTGATATAAGCCTCTAAATCTCTGATCGTTTAGAGACCTGGGATGCTCTACTCCTGTACTCCTCATTACTTAATTCCCATTCAACCACTGCAGCACAGGTTAGCATCAGCTCCATCAGGAAGTCTATCAACGGACCTTTCTTTGAATGTATGCATTCTTCTATTTTGGCACTTGGAATTTTCTGTCAGCTCTACATTGAGAACTTCTTAATAAGACCTGTATTTATCCAATTTTGTAGCATTAATATCTAACACAATTCCTGGCAAATAATAGGTTTTCAATATTGGGCTGAATTGAACTCAACTAGGAAGAATTGTTAATTTTAAAAAGGATGAGAATTGTGAAAATTTACCTTGAATATATAAGAAACATTAAAAAAACTATGAGTTATTTTTGTAAGTTTAAATGAAAAATGGTACAAAAAGAAACAAAAAAAATCAATTGATTTAAGAAAGACTCTGTGTGCTCAAGTACCAAGTGGGGGGAATGGCTTAAAACTTATTATATAACACAGATAGAATGACTCAGCAGCAAAAGCAATTATTTAAAAAGCTAACATTATGCTGGAGTATATTAATAGAAGTATGACAAGCTTATCATGAATAGTAATCTTTCTCCCATATTTGGCAATAATCAAGCCTTTCCTTAAGCATTTATGAGAGTTGTAGAGAAATTGGAGCTCATTCAAAGAAGAACAACAAAAATGAAAATGAGACTATTAGAAAAGATGAAAGGGATTTAGGGACTCTGAGGAGGTCAGGGAAAAATAAGGAGAATCATGAATTAGAACTTGTCATCAAGCCCAGTCCAATACTTGGCACAAGGCTCAATAAATAACTCAATTAATTAAAGTATTGATGTTGAGGTTCAAAAGAGAGAGATTAGTGGTCCTGCATTAGTATAGTGGCCAAAACTGCATGAAATATATTAAAATTCTAGACATAGATTAAAGGTTATTTGAAAGAGAATCTGATAGTGACAAGTGATTAAACACTGGAACAGACTTCAGTGAGAGATCTTGAAGTATTCTTTCATACTTATTTATGAGACTCATTTAGATGACAAACTGCTTTGAATGACTGGTTAAGTCCAGCCAAGAAACACAGGCTGGACTACTTGCCCTTTTAAGCACTCTGACAGAATTATAATACTGGTATAATCTTTTTTTTCTGTTCAAGAGGTCTATTTCACAATCATGAGTATTTTCATATTTCTCACTTTAATTCTTACATATATTTTCCTAGGGATGATGGAGTAAAGTGTCTCCATTTATTCTGACCTGGTAACAGATTTGAACCATGTCACAGAAAGAAAAAACTCTTCATTTAGAAAGTTGGCTACATCTCTTTCATAAATAGTAACCATAATAATTATTTTGTAGAATCTTTTAAGGACTTAAATGTTCCATACACTAGAATAGGGATTTTGTATGCTTTATCTCATTTACTACTAACAAACATTTTCTGAGAAAGGTATATTATGATCTCTTTAATGGATGAGGAAAATTAATTGTTACGTAAATAATTCTAAGTCACAGAAATTAAGAGGCAGAGTGGTGATTCAAACACAGATCTTTCTGACTCTAGGTCACAAATTCTTAACCATTATCCTATTCTATTTTATCCTATTCGGTTCTATTTTCCTCATTCATTCGTTTTTTATTCAAAATCATTTCGTTTACTGAAGCACCTATTTATTGTATGCCATAAATTTTGTTGGTTTTGGTGCATAGATTGGGCCCCCAAGGGAAAATAAAGTCTGAAATGAAGATTTGCTTACAGGAACTTTACTGGGACACACTCAGGATCAACATTTTGAAACAAGTGAAAGAAGCAGAATTGTGAAGAGGGAAAAAGAGGAATTATAACAAGGTTGCAAAAAAAATCTTAGACTGACTCCTGGGAGCTCTTACTGAATGGTCCTTCAGAGTTGTCTCAGATTGTGGCAAGGTGTCTGGGCCTTCATACTCTCATCCACCAGTCAGTGAGTGGGTTTCCCCCAGGAACAATCTCCTTCATCCAATGGCAATTACAGGATAAGAACTCAACTGTGGGCCAGTCCTAAGTGGGCTACAACAGTGTAGAAAGACATTAAGAGTACCTATACTCAAGATGCTTATCTACTAGTGGAGAAATGGGATAAACTGTCAAAGCAATATATTTCCTGTGGCAAATGGTGCTCTATTATGAAGAAAAAGATAAGTAAAGCAAAGGAGAGGGAGTTCAGAGGGGAGGGTTGAGTATGAGGCAATTTAGGTAAAGCTTCATTAAGAAGGTGACATTTGAGCAAGATTTGAAAGAGATGAGGAGATACATAGAGCCAGCTAGGGAAAGATATTTTTGTTGCGAGAATAATCCCATGCAAAAGTTTCCAAGAAGGAGCATGGCAGCAGTGTTTGTGGAACTGCAAGACTAAGCAGAAGGGTGCAACTAGCCATAGCCAGTGTGGCTGGATGCAGCCTGCGAAGGACAGAATGTTAAAAGACACTGAAATAGAGTTGTCAGTGACCAGAGGGGAGAGGGGAGGGAATTTCAGGGGAGAAGGGAAGGGTTTACAGGAACAAATATAGAGGACACATGGACAAAACTAGGGGCGTTGGAAAGGGGAGGGAGGAGGGGAGGAATGGGTGGGTGGGCTGGAATGGGAATAAAGGATAGAAACTGTACTGAATAAACTAAAATAAACATTAAAAAAAAAGAGATCAAAGCCAGAGAAGTAATAGGAGATAAGAGCTCAGATAATACAGAGGCTCTATGACTCCTTAAGGCACAGGTGGCAAACACAAGGCCTGAGGGCCGAATCCAGCCCTCCACCTTGTTTTATCCGGCCTGGCACCTTGTTTCTACCTGGCAGCAGTGCCAAGCTCTCACTTAACTGTTAAGGAGTAGTTACATTTACACAGTCCTAAAATTACATTGGGCCCTTTGAAGGCAATCTCAAGGCTGATGTGCCCAGCCCTCTGTGAAAATGAGTTTGGCCCCCTGCCTCAAAGACATTGGCATTTATTCTGAATGTGTTAGCACATTCTTTGAGGGTTTTGAACAGAGGTGTGAATGATCTGATACATTTCAAGAGGTTTCCCTCTTACCTGGTGAGAGCAAACTATAGGGAAACAAAGTCAAAAATATGGTAGAGTTAAGCTATTCTAATCTTCTTGAGAAGAACTGGTAGTAACTTGTACCAGGGTGGTAATAATGGAGGTGATGAGAAATGACTGGATTTGGAAAGTGGAACCAAAGGAATTTGCTAATCTAGGCTCCCCAATTTACTTTGTGGCCTTAAGAAAACCACTAATTTCTTAGAGCCTTAGTATACTTTCCTTAACATATGGGATAATATATCTACTCTACTGAGTGAATTATGAGGATTAAATTAAAAATATATATGTGATGTGCTTGGCATAGGACCTAGAACACAATGGGTGCCCAATGAACACTACTTCTCCCTCTTGCCTCCCACATTCATCGATGTGTTTTTACTTTCATCACTTCATTTGATCTTAAAAAATACTCTAAGGTAAGCGTCATTAACTTTGATTTTTAAATAAAGACACGTAATGTCATTAATTTAAGTGATTTACATGAAATTGTGGTAAAAGTTAATGAAATATCTCTGGATTTAATTTTATTACAGTGCACCTTGTAGAGTGTAGAGTGAGGCTTCTTATATGTTGATATTTGAATTCTTCCAGATAGCTTATAAATCTCATGAGAAGCAAAGTGCATCCTTACTTTTTGATGAATTTTAAAAGCATGCTCTCCAAATTTTAAATTTTAAAGGTTTCTTTTAAAGAAACATATGCTATCCCAGCTGTCTGTATCGAATAAAGAAGCCCCTGACAAGAAAATAAAAAAGAGTGAAATATAACATTTCACATACACTCAAGACTTTTGAATACAATGAATGCAATTAAATCAAGTTTACATGCAAGTATAAGGGTTGCAGAAGAGTGAAACTCCCAGTAATGCATGCAGAATCCCAGGCTTTCAAGGGCAATAATCTTTACAACACATAGATTATTAATAAACCAAAAAAATCACAGGTTATTAAACAAGAAACAAAATGCTGGCTGTTTCTTCTATCAATATATTTAAAGTCATATGTTTATTTATATTATTTTAAGTAAGATTTCATTATGATAAGTTTTATAATGTTCTTCTTCTAACTCATAGCCACTATGTGAATAATTATACAGAAAAGTCAGTGCATGTCTCTACAGGTTTTATTTTCTCATGGTCAGAACTAGAAGTATATCCATATGTTATGGTGTTGTTCAAATTTTTTATTAAAAATTGCAGTGGTCCAAATCAGTAAAAACGTAAATCATTTTTAAAAAAGAAAAAGCATTGGGATTGCTTAGTAACTAAACCGGTACTTCCAAGTTGATCCAATAGCTTAAATACAACTATTTTGATACAATTGACTGATAGCATATTCTATGTTACTCATTACATGATTTACTTTTCAAAATCAATTTGGTTTTAGACACAGATTATTGTAATCACACTTGGTTCACAAGAGGCAATAGAGATAGGACTGCAGGGCCCAAGAGGAAAATGAGGGCTTCCCAAGCTCCCTCCTTGCTCCAGATAATCTCCTTCTACAAGGGAAAGTCCAAATGTCCCTCAAATGAACGTCACAGTCAGAATTATCTTGGGAGCTTGTTAAGCATGCATATTACTATCCCACTTGCAAACTCTCCGAAGGCAGAATCTGTGAGGTGAGACTCAGAAATCTCAATAAATTCCTGGATGATATTTTCACAGATTAAATTTTTAAAATTAGAATTAGAATCATAGATTCTAACTTCAGAAATAACATGAAAAATTTGTTGAAACTTGCTGATCTTCAATTTCCTCATTTGTAAATTAGAAGTAATTACATTCACCTCATAAGATCATGGCAAAGATGACACTAGAGGAAATGCGAAGCATGCAATGGTTAGTACCAGTTTTGATCATTGCTATTGATCCAGAGTCCATGTTTTTCGAGGCTGTTTTAATGGAAAAATCCAGGGTTGGAGGATAGTTTCAAAAAGCAAATACAGTAATCATGAAATTTTACTTTCATGAGATAGAGAACAGAATAAGAGAAGAAAATTGCCAAAGAAAAGGGAGCTTAAATGTAAGATGTCATTGGTCTAGTGGCTCCTGGTTATGAGAAGGCCAAGGATACAATGAGAAAATCAAGTGACTGGGGGAAATTTGAAGGCCAATGGGATTAAGGTGAAACACCTGAGAAATAGCAATTTGTCATTTGAGTTTCCAACACAGCTGGGAGGATAGGGTGGTGAGGAAGTTTGTGCTCTGGAGGCAATAAAATGATTGGTAGAAGGCGGATAATGTACAGCAGTCTGGTAGATGAAAAAGAGATGAGTAGAAAGGCTAAGGTCATAGTCATGATGTGAACCTCACGTAAGTTTGAAAGAATAATGGTATATAAGTGGGTAACATGCAGAGCTGGATTATGCCTCCCAGTCTCTAACACCCCATTTCCTGTGAACATGAGAGAATAAGCAGTGCATGCTCAGTCAGGGAGCTTCAAAGAACCGGATTTCATGAAGTCAAAGGCTCTGACGGGAAAAGGTTGAGAATGCTGGGAAAGTTGTTTCCCACGGTGGGGCTGGCCCAGCTCCTGATGGTGCTCCTTGTGCTCTCAGAAAGGGACTTACTCTCAAAAGGGGACTCCACACTTGGGGCTTTATGCATTGTGGACATCACCCTGAAATTCTTGTTAATTTTATCTTTGAATTTGTGCTTTTTAAGTGATATCTGTTGGGACAATGGGGAATGTGCAGGGCTGAGAACCTCACCTCTCACCTGACTATCTCCCTGGACAGGACCTCAGCCACAGAGCCAGCAACTGCTACTGTCCCCAAATGCAAGTCCCACACTGGGCTCCTGTGAGGGGCAGTGGCAGAACTCACCTCTCTCCTGAGGGAGGATGACATTAAATGTTTAAATAACCACTGTGATTGATTTAGGAAGAGACCACAGAAGAAAGAAAAATCTTCCCTCCCACCATGTTTTACACCAGGAAGCCCACATTTACATTTTGCATGGGGCCCTACAAATTGTGTGGTTGGCCCTGACTGGAGGTTTCCACAGGTAACAGGGTTGGCACTATAAGAGGAGAGCAATGATGCGAAGAGCAGGTAGAGAGGGGGTGCCCAGTGACACTGTGGGGGAGGATGGATTGCTTAACTGAGATAACAAGACAGGATGATGAACTTTGCATTTTGCATAGTGGCCAAGGATGAGATTGTGAAAGACACGGAAAGTACTCTGTCAAAGATCCAAATGTACTCTGGCAAAATTTTAGTGCAAATACGCTGTTTCTTTACTTTATTGTTGATGGCCTTTGCTTAGGGTACCAAAAAGAAAGCGAGAGGTTCTTATAAAGTGGTTCAATAACTCCTTTCCCAGGGGCTTTCTCTTTAGTCAGAGAAACTTCACTTTAATTTTGAAACTCCTCCTCTTGTTAAATACAGCAGTACATTAATATTATGTGTGGTCAGGTCGAGGCCAAGGAAAGTCCGTGGGGACAGAATTTGGATCTTATTGTGAAGAGCTGGATACAGCCAAAATCTATCAAGCTTACACAGGAAAAAGAACAGCTTTGACTTGTGTCTTTTCAGTTACCAATATCCTAATTAAAGTTCTTTCTCTTCTCCCTCCCTTCCTTCCTTTCTTTCTTTTTCTTTTCTTTTCTTTTCTTTTCTTCTTCTTCCTTCCTTCCTTCCTTCCTCTCTCTCTCTCTCTCTCTCTCTCTCTCTCTCTCTCTCTCTCTCTCTCTCTCTCTCTCTCTCTCTCTCTCTCT
>CM052539.1:75761606-75778107 GCA_028533065.1 Trachops cirrhosus
CAAATATAGAGGACACATGGACAAAACTAGGGGCGTTGGAAAGGGGAGGGAGGAGGGGAAGAATGGGTGGGTGGGCTAGAATGGGAATAAAGGATAGAAACTGTACTGAATAAACTAAAATAAAAAATTAAAAAAAAAGAATTCAAATGCCATATGGAAACATCAGAAGATAGCAATACTAATATTTCATCTTAGGTAAAAGGTAGAGCCTTCAACAGTATGGCATTATTCTAAATTATGTCCAATCATCTTATACACTTATAAAATTAGCTACAAGTTATTATAAATATTTTCTAAAATAAAATTTTGATTTTACTTTAATTATAGATGAAGAGTAACACAACTACATCTTAGACTAATTTATTGTGGTCAGGTTCTTCTCCACCAAATATGTATATATTTGTACACATATACTATTAAACAATAAGTTGTCAGACTGTGATCATAAGACTTATATCAACTATAAAACTACCACTAAGGATTATAATTTAGACAATAATACCAGTATGTCTTCCTTAGCTGTCACTATTACCAACCACACATTGAAAAGACTATTCTCATGCCAACCCTTCTTGGAACTCAGGTCAAGCTTCTGAAGGAAATTTTGCTACTAGACAGGTTGTTTTAACTAAGACAGCAGAGAGACATGTTCCAATAATCTGTATTCATGACTTTGAATTCAAAACAGAGGACTTGAGTCCCCAATTTACTTCTTTGAATTTCAGTTCCTTCATCTGTAAAAGGAATGTAAAGCATTAGTTCACAGGGTGGTTATATTTAAATGTTATAATGTATGCTAAGAATCTTGCATATGCTCATATAGTTCTTTAAATCTTAGGTCTATGTTTTGAATAGCTGTTTTGAAGTGTTCTTCATAGGTGGCTTATAATAGGTATTTAATATATACTGAAATTTTTAATATTTTTAGGTATAACATAAGACAGAACCTTTGATTTTAAGCAATATGATGCCTGTATTTTGATTTTGAAATATTGCATTCTAATATTCATTGCCTGTATGGTAAAAAATAACCCTGACTTGAATGGGTAATTCCTAGCACTAGCCATTAAAGTATTAATGTCAGCCATGGGTAGAAAGGAAACATCATTTACTGGCAGTGGGTGGAGGAAATAAAGACCAAAAAGTGTATTTTAAAGATGAATCCAGCTCTAAAGATTTAATTGGTTCTTATAGTCTGCAGAATGATATGTGCAGTTCAAAGGAGTTGATCTGATTACAGTTATTCAAGAAAAAACACAGTAAAGTTAATGAATCACTTTGCTATCTTGTGATATTTTACATTTATGGTTGTTTTAAGCACAGGTCAATGGTCTCATGTGTGTATTATTAAATACTTAATATAATTGGTAAGTATTGAATATCACTGCTCTGAGTACTAGCTAAGCATTTGTTCATTAAATATTCATAATCTTATTTAATCTCAAGAGGTAGGTATTACAGATGAGAAGCCAAAAATGTCAATAACATTCTTGAGAACACTAATGTAATAAATAAATAAATAAATAAATAAATAAATAAATAAAACGTTTTAAACCCACAAACCACAGTCTTAAACCTAAAATTCTTATGAGGGGTCTGAAATGCATCTAACCCCTGAACCACAGAGTTTATAGGTCTTTAATGTGTGTGTACATCACTTGCTACAAGGTAGATTCTAACTCAGTAGGTCTGGATTAGAGCTAGTGCATCCGCATTTCTAATAAACTCTCAGGTGATGCCATCATTGCTAATGCCAATGTCAAGGCACCAGACCACTGTATTTGCACACTATTTTACCAGAAGCTAAAACTAAATTTTGAGGACAAGTAGGTTCACTCTTAGTTCACTGGTAACAGGTAAATAATTGGATATCTCATTCCAAAAGAATTACAAAGAGGTGACATTTCCTGAGCTTTCTTAATGAATTTAGACTAATCTCATGTTTAGAAATTGAGATGATAATTTTAGTTATAATATAGTTTAGTACATAATGATTAACGGTGAGTTCAATCTGTAATGCAATTTTTTAAATCTTTAAAGTATATTTTATTGAATATGCTATTACAATTGTCCCATTATTTTCCCCTTTGACCCCCATATGTCTGGTACCCCTAGTCCCTCCAGTAATCACCCCCCTCCTTAGTTCACATCCATGGTTCATATATATAAGTTCTTTGGCTTCTCCATTTGCTATATTATTCCTAACCTCCCCTTGTCTGTTTTGTACCTACCATTTATGCTTCTTATTCTCTGTATCTTTTTCCCTCATTCTCCTTCCTTTCCCCTCCCTGCTGATAACCCTCCATGTGATCTTGATTCTGTGATTCTTTTCCTGTTCTAGTTGTTTGCTTAGGTTTTTTTTGTTTGTTTGTTTTTAGGTTCAATTGTTGATTGTTGTGGGTTCATTGTCATTTTACTCTTCATATTTTTGATCATCTTCTTTTTCTTAGATAAGTCCCTTTAACATTTCATATAATAAGGGCTTGGTGATGATGAGCTCTTAGCTTTATCTTGTTTGGGAAGCACTTTATCTGCCTTTCCATTCTAAATGATAGCTTCACTGGATAGAGTAATCTTGGCTGTAGGTCCTTGATTTTCACCACTTTGAATACTTCTTGTCAGTGCCTTCTTGCCTGCACGTTTTCTCCAGAGAAATCAGCTCACAGTCTTATGGGAATTCCTTTGCAGATCACTCGTTTCTTTTCTCTTGCTGCTTTTAAGATTCTGGAGTCATAGGAAGACACGCTTCACCTCCTTGCACAACAGTAAGAAGGATAACCACCAATGTAAAAACAAAAAACAGCCAGAACTGCCAATTCTTTTTAAATATTTGCTTATTTGTCTTCATAATAGACTTAAGAAGGAATGGAGGATGACAGCTACATTAAGGAAACAGACACAAGTCTCCCACCCCAGGTTACTTAGGCAACAGTGACAACACACAGGTGTCCAAACTCTTCCTCTTCCATCAGTTGACCTGGATAGGTGCAGAACAATGCTAGTACTAAAACAGTTAAGATAAAGCCACATTCTGATTTTCCTTAAATACATACATAATCAAGGCCAAAGTGATTCAGAAGCATTAAGAGTAGTCTTAAATTGTGATTGTATTAATCTGAACCTAAGTGTAAACAACATAGCTACATACATCATTTTATTATGCTGCTGAAATCTAAGAAGCCATTTTATTATCCTACTCATTCCTTTGCTCCAGAACTCCCATGGGTGATATTTGTGCCATTTTCTTCTCAGATGCTGTAGGTTTGGTGTAGCTAGCAGGACTGGTTATTTCACTTCTTCTGTTTATTTTAATGAAACTAACTATGTTGGATTTACTGTCTTCATATGCATATGCTATAAAATTGTATTCAGAATTGAGTTGATCTCTAAATGTCAAGTATATTTACCATCCTTTGAGGGCTAATATTCTTACAGAAAAAAAAGTCTCTTTAACTTGCTGTGGAGACAAAGCAATAAAGATAAATCAAGAAATCTGCTGTCAGTCACTAGAAAAGGAAAATATCAGAACCTCTACATGTAAAAACACCTGAGAATAGACAGCAAAGATTCTTTAAGCCCAAGCCTCATAAATAAATTATGTTATTTTTCTGACAAATGACAGAGGAAACACCTCCATTCTTGAAAGAAATGGCCAAGTGACACCTCATTATCATTGTGTTAACAAATTTTAAATCACTTTAACAATGAGCTTATTTTAGACAATTTTTTTCTTCAAATGTATACTTACCTCTAAAACTAATGACTGGGTGTATTCTAAGCTATATCAGCATGATACTATTGAACCATCAGGTTGTACTGAACAAGCTGTGCAGAGGTTCTCTACAGAAGTTTACAACTATGGTGCTCCAATCACACTGAGCAACGATACTTAGGGCCCCTTCATTACGTGATCATGTGAGGGAGGTCCCTAAAAAGGGTAATAGGCATACTGAGTTGACCAAACTTCTCACCCACTGACATGATTTTATCAACCTTCAGGATTAGTTAAAGGACCATCAAACTATCCAGCTAATAAAAAAAAAAAATGAGTTCAGGTAGAGAATCATCGATAGCAATTTTGCCCTTTAATTTTGTTGGTGTCTATTCAGAACATATAGATACAACAGAAATAAACAGATAATTTGGGTTTGCTTACCTCTCCTGCTTCTCATTAGCCACTCCTTTAGGACACTCTGGTCCTCTGTTCTCAGTTTCTCAAAGGCACCAAGCTCCTCCTCGCTCTCAGGCCTTTAGACTCACAAATCCCTCTGTCTGCAGTAAACACCTAAACACCTCCAGCTTCACTTT
Source organism: Trachops cirrhosus (assembly GCA_028533065.1). Lineage (NCBI taxonomy): Eukaryota > Metazoa > Chordata > Mammalia > Chiroptera > Phyllostomidae > Trachops > Trachops cirrhosus. The sequence continues at coordinate 75,765,915 of CM052539.1, forward strand.
TGGGTTCTCTTGTGACATATCCTTTCAAAGTGGTACATTTCCTTTACAATAGTTGCTCTGAGTAATTTTTCTAACCATTTAATGTTTGTCTTTTGTACTAAACTATAAGCAACATGAGAGTAGGGGTTTCACTCTTCACAGTGCTTAGTCCCTAGTAGTTCAGTAAATATTTCTTGGACAATGGTATGTCAACTGGGTGAACTCCTGAGTCATTGCTAATGTTTGTAACCTTTATAATGAGTTGTGGATAATGCCTTGTGTGTGCAGACCATATGTTGAATTTTTTAATATAAAAGTAGAAACTTTTGTAAGAATAAATAGAGAATTGTCCAGATGTACTTGTGAAGAAATTGAGTCCTAAATGAATAGATTTCTTTAATAAGAACATACTTAACAGTTGGTGATTATTTGTCATGAATAAAGTGTTTTGGTGCTATGCCTTGTAAAGATTTATTGACCAGAATCAGGATTGACCAGGAGCAAAATTCTTGGATTCCCTTTTCATACATACATTAAAGATGCATATAGGTGATCACTTTTAAACTACTTTTAAACTCAGAATTACATTTTACAGGAAATTATTTCTTAGAATATAATTAAATGTTTGGCTATTCACTGCTATAGTTTGGAGTGTTTGATATCATTTAAAAATTCCTGCAATGTTTGCATTAGTTTTCCTTCTTCCATTCATCCTTTTGGCTACTGAAGTATTGCTGAGTAGATATCTGATATTTAAGTAATAAAAAATGAGGAGCAAAATAATTTAATACTTTAAAAAAATTTTAACAGCTCATCACCCCAGAAGCTGCAATACACTGGTATATATTAGTAAAACTCAACATCCATGTAAGATATCACCATACAATCTTCACAAAATACATAATAAATTATGATTCAAAGTATATTTAGAAGTTTGTCAAAAGATATAATGTTTGAATAACAGGCTCAAATTTTTCATCTAGGGAGTCTATCCTGGAAATATGCTATGGATGAAACTTTTTTAAGTTATGAGAATTAAGTGCTCAGGAAGACATATATTATTCCTAAAAATGTGTAAATAGAAGCTATTGTTTTGAATGATGCATTTTCCATTAAGTAATTGTTTAGACATTAGAAATCAGTTCATGCAAGCTTGCACTTACACTTTTGTTTTACTCTCCTTTACAAGGGAGAAAAACTGGGCAAGAAATTAATATTCCACCCCTAAAAGGGCAATAATCCATTTTGCAGAAACTATTTTTATAATTCCTGTGAACTTATGACAAGGAATATATCTAGGAAGATGGTTGCAAAATCTAAGCTATGCTCCATTGCTTGCAATTACCTTGGATTTTAACTTGATGTGCAAGTTGACTTCTGACCATGGGGATTCCTCTCCATGCATGGTATAGATTGTTGAGGCCATGGCAGATAACCAGTTCCACAGAAGCAACTTCATGTTCTTCTGAGGAAGATCCATAGTACTGTGGAACAAGGACTATAAATGAGTGATGCTACCGAGACTGCAAATGGGGCTACCAAAATACACCCCTCAAAAATGAACTCTGAAGGTGGGAAATATACAAAAAAAATTTAAATTAATAGTTTTATTAAAATGATTTGGGTTTTCATGTTAAGAGAACTGATGGACATTCAGTAGGCATGACACGTTCTTCTTATGGATGTAACAGTCAAAAGAGCTATTAATGTCAAACTCATTAAGTAGATAATCATATAAATTATAAATCGTATAATTATATAAATTGTTATAAAAATAGTTTTCAGCATTGCCAGAATTAAAAACAAAACTTGGATGTCTAGAGGGGAAAACACCAAAAGAAAACATTCAAACTGTAGTAATAAAATATTTGGCCTTTAATCATTTGGAATTAAATTATGTTTGAAAGCTCTCCTTCCTCCACCCATAGTTATACACAGACACACCAATTTTTAAAATTTTTATCATGGCCAAAGAAGGGGTTTCCATGGATACTTTTATTAATGGAACTCACTTTTTAATAGGTTTTTAATAAGTTGCTAATCCAGCTTCAGATCAGTTCCATTCCATTTCTCAGATCCCTTTCTAACAGTTAGTATCCTGTAACATGAGGAGAGCTTCCTGTAACCCTTTAGGAATTATCTGTTTCAGGCTTAAATACGAACAGTTTATAAAGTTCTCTCTCTTCCTCATCCCCCAGCAGGAATGATAATGGCATATCCAAAGTCAAATGATTCTCTTCTTCTCTCTGCTTATCCTCCTCCAGCCCCTCCTCTATTTCCTCAGCTTCCTCCTCCTCTTCCTCCTCCTTTTCTTCCTCCCCTTTATAGTCAGTCTCTTCTACCTCCTCTTCATCCTGGGTCTCTGCCTCTTCATCCTCCTCCTCACTCTCTTCCTCCTTCCCATCACACTCCTCCTCATCACACTCGTCATTTTTCTCCTCTTCTTCCACTAGCTGTGGGGCAGAAGACTGATTTTCCTCCTCAGGGTCAGGAGTAAAGGCCAGAGGATTCTGCCCAAAGCCATACAAGGTGTCAGGCAGCTCCGTCTCTTCCTCACCACCACTAGGGGGCGCGTTATTTTCAACCTCCTGGGCCTGCTGAGCTATCAGTGCCTCCTGCTGGCGCTCCAGTTCCTCTTGCTGCCTCATGTCTTCATAGATCTGGTTCATTATGAACTGGGTGGTGTTGCGGGGCGCCTGCAAGCCAGGCACCCGCATGTCAGGCACCTGCCACTCGTACAGGTTGACAGGCCGCAGGAGCTTACTCCCATCCACGGGTGGGCTCTTCTTGAAGGTGCGGCGAGGGTGACGGCGCAGGCCACCGCCCCTGCGGCCCCAACGCTTCTTCTTGCTAGGTGGCCTCAACCAGCCCGGGTTCCAGGGCCTATGCCAGCAAGAGCAACAGCAAAGGCAGACCGGGTGCAGACCATACATACGGGTCACTTGCACTGGCCCTGGGGGCTTCTGGTATCCCATTGGAGGTGGGCACCAGGGCCCTCCCCAGCACCCCCAGTGAGAGTACATGGCCCAATAAGGACTTTGGGGTGGTTGGAACCAATGGTCCCAGTGGTGCTGTTGCTTAGGCTGTTTCCTCTGAGGCTCATTCTCAGCCTTGGGGCCATAGCGGTGCCGCGGCTTGTAAATCGGAGGACCCTTGCGCCTTTGGTGGCAGGAAGACCCAGTGCGAAATGGAGCAGAGGATGCCCAGCCGCTGCCCAGGTTACCGAGAGTCTGAGTCATGATTCAGAAGCTTCGAGAAGTCTAAGTAGAAACGTCCTAAAAAAACTGTCTTCAAATCTGGCCAGATTCGACAGTCTGAAGGGCCTCGTCACCCTGTCTCTCTCCGCACAGCAGCGCGTGCCTGCCGCTGAGATCCTGACTGATTTTTCTTTCCAGGGGGACCCCTCTTCTCTGCTCGCTAGCTCACTGGCTCATCTGTGGTAATCTCCAGTCCTTTGCACCCGGGGTTGTCTCGCCCAGGTGGGTTGGGTGGAACTGGCGCTGGGTAAAGATGGTGGGGAGGAAGTTATTGACAGCCGCTTCCGGGTACCACACACACCCAACTCAGGGAAGGCTGGGGCTGGGGAACAGGGAGGCAGGGGTTGCTTGTTACCTCGTTGCTCCCTCTCAGCCTAGGTGCTTCTCTGTCAGCGTACTGTGGGAACTGAGGTGGCGCGGGCAGCGACAGCCTTTAAATACCCGCGGGAGGCCTCGCGTGCGCACTGCGTCCTTGGTTGCCTGGGCGACAGCCAATAGGCATTGAGGCCGTTCTTGCTGCGCGAGGAGGCAGGGTTCTGTCAGGAACTACGAGGTGCTGGGTGACAGCTCGCAGGGGGCCTTGTGACGCAGTTTTGAGGGAAGCGAGTAGGGACTGGGTTTCCCCATGCAGGAAAAGCTTGAGGCACTGTATTTGAACCCTTAGTACAACAGGCAGGTGTGGGGATGTAGAAGATGGCCCTTTGGCAGAATGCGGGGTTGAGGACACCTGGGCAGGGAAGGGAGCTCAGAGAACTGCGTACTGATAAATGTACATCCAATCCCTTCGGGGGGCAGAGGGGATAAACGGAAAGCTCTCCGAGTCAGAAAACTCGGCCCCACTACTTAACTTATGGTCAGTGCCTATCTTCTAACAACTGGGGGCCTCTGTTCATGATACATGAAACAAGTCCACAAACATTCACTGTGTTGCTTATTGCGCACTGTGGGCTCATAATCCTCATGCTTATCTTGTGAGGTATGCATTGTTACCATGTCTCACATATTTGGGAACTGAGAGATTAATTTGCCCAAGGTCATGGGGCTAGTTTTAAGCCCAGACAAGTTTGACCCCAGACCCTAAGTTCTTAACATTGTTAAACTATACTACACACCCACTTTAAACAGGACTCTTTTTATGAACAAATGAAACCAGTATGAGAGAGTGCTTTGCTAATGGTAATATCGCACACAAATGTCCATTGATATATCCCATGGGTTCTTGAAAATAAAGATATTCCAATATGTCTTTACTTTTGTTCCATTATTGGTCAGACAGCACACACACTGGGAGCCTTTAAGGTATTATGGTTAAGAATATGGGCTTTGGTTCAAGTAGACATAAACCTACCCTGAATGATAGAATTTGGCAGATCCATGTCATTATACTTTTATACAAATCCAAAGAATGTACAACACCAAGTGAACTCCAGTGGAAACTATGGTCTTTGGGTGACAATTATGTGTCAGTGTGGGTCATTGATTTTCATAAATGTATCACTCTGATGAGGATGTTTATAATGAGAGAGGCATGCATGAGTAGGGGGCAGGGAGTATACAGGAAATCTCTTTGCCCTGTACTCAATTTTGCTATAGACCTAAAAGTGCTCCTAAAAAATAGATAAATAAATAAGGACTACTAAAAAAATAGAAGTGCTTCAACTTCAACTCATCAATTAATAATTTCTGTATGCTTCCAGGCCCTTACCCATGCTAGGAGTATAGTTATAGTTCCTATTTCATGGGGTTATGGTAGAGATTAAATAAAATACTGCATTAAAGCACTTAATGCAGGTGTTCAGTAAGCACTCAATAACTGTTAAATATCATCATTATCATATTTAAATACTTTAAGGACTTTTAAAGAAACTGATATAGTATATGTAAATATAACTAACCTGGTGGGTGCATTAAGTAAAAATAGGCATTTCACCTTTATGTCCTTTTCTTGTCCCACTTACTAGAAACATCAAACAAGTGATACCCAGGCTTGATCCTACAGAAAAGTTTCCAAGAGTATATCCCCCTTTAATCTCTTCATGTAGTAAGTGAAATTGTGCAAAATGGAACACTTGCCACTGGGAACCTGAGTCTATACATGCCTCCATTAAATGACAAAGAAGCAAAATGTGGGGAATCTTTAAAGTTTGCAAAGGTCACTTCAGCATTCCTGGTTGAAAACTGAGAACAATATGGGGAGATTCTGGGATCAGGACTCCAACCTTTGCCATGGGACCTATGGATAACACAGGTTTCATTCAATTTTATTTGCACCACGGTTTGCTGAAGACAAGCTAGTTTGATTCAAAGTGCAGAGCACTGACACTTTTGGCTTAGAGTGCCCCTTTCTGGATGAACTCTCCCCATGCTTTGCCTAACTTAAAATGGACTGGTGATATTCCAGATTTATTTTTCGAAGGACACATGTGGTATATAATATTGGGTTTTAATTGAGAGCTTTAGAAATTAACGGTGCTGCTCTAGTGGAATTCTGATCAGTTTCTTCTTTACTTTAAAATAGATGAAAACATGACAGATAAGTGAGGACATTTTTTTTTTATCAGTTAATGTGAACTTTACACAAATAATACTGGCTTTATATACTATTTTCATGGTGATAACTATATCTATATCTAACTGTCTATCTAGTCTGCCCAGAAAGTATCTAGCCACATACTATAAAAATAGAGACATTTATTGAAGAAGATACAAGAAACATTGTACATATGATAATGACACCTCTGTCCCCTTCAGAGTAGGCACCTTAGAACTTCATGCAGTTCTCCCAATTGCCACCAGCTGCCCCGTCATATTTTCATGAATCTCATCAATGATCTGAAATCTCTTCCCTTTCAAAGGTGATTTTAGTTTGGGGACCAGCCAGAAGTCGCATGGTGCCAAATCAGGGCTGTAGTGGGGCTGAGTCACCTGAGTGATTTGATGTTTCTCCAAAAAACTCTGCATAAGACATGATGCATGAGCAGGCATGTTGTCATGATGAAGCTGCCACTCACCAATTGCCAATAGCTGTGGACTTCTGATTCATCCAAATAGCTTCTACTGGGGAATGTTCAAGCTTAATGCAAAATTTGATACAGATTCGTTGTTCTACTCACTCAGTCACTTGAATGCAATGGCCACACAAAACACATGTTCACTCAATGGCATCTACTGCTCCACTGACTAGTACAGTGAAGTTGTCATTGTTTACACATGAACATTCCAGTCCACTTTCTTTGGCCACCACATTATACCAATGTGAGCAAAGTGTTCTTATTTTATTAACAATGGCTGGGGTTTTTCTGGACAGACCTTGTATCTTTAATTTTCATTCTTCTATTAAAAAATATTAATGCACTTCCAGCCAAGATGGTGGCATAGGCAGACATGGCTCGCCTCTTTGCACAAGCACATCAAAATTACAACTAAAATATAGAACAACCATCACTCAGGAATGTTAGAAATTGAGCTGAATGGAAGTCTGACAACTATGGAATTAAAGAAACCACATCCATCAAGACTAGCAGGAGGGGCTCACATGCTGAACAAGCTGGTCCCACACCCATGTGGATAAAAATTTCAGTATGGAAAAGTTGGGAGCTAGGAGTCCCAGATCCACACCTGACCCCCCAGACCAGGATTCTAGTGCCAGGAGGATAAGTCCTTACAACTTCTGATGGCAAACACCAGCGGGGACTGAGTCAGTGGAAGAAACATCTGAAGCCCCAAGCAGTTCCTCTTAAAGAACCCACACATGGACTCACCTACTTAGACTCACTCCCTATGAACTCCAGCACTGGGGTAGCAGCTATAAAGGCACAAGAGGTATACAGGGAGAAACTGAAGTGTCTGGCATCAAGGCAAGTGGAGGCCATTGTCCCTTTGCTAAACCCTCCCCGGACAGAGCCAGTAAGCTGGTGCCATATCTGAGACCCAATCAGCCTAACACTATTTGAACATCCCCAGAGTCTCTGCCTTACCCAATTTACTGGGCCAATCCAAGTTGCTTTTCCATATGAATGGCTGGTCTTGGTTCCTAAATCCTATCAAACAAGCAACAGCTGGCTTCGCTGAGCCCTAGCAGCAGCCAGATTAGATTCACAGCTTGGGTTCTCCTGGGAATTTCCAAGCCCAGCATAAGCAGCAGCCATCTCAGATTGCTTTATAGCTCATACAGGGTGCCTCGGGAAAAACACAGGTGAGGCTGACCTGGGAAACCCCAGGGCCAACGTATTCAATGGACAGCTACAGACCATGTCACAGCACCACCACCTTGCTCCTGCACAGCTGATCCTCCATGAAGGGTAAAGGTCAGGGGTCACAGCCAATCCTTGCAGCTGACTGGCCTGGGTAAATACCTCCCATGATCTGCCAATAGCAAACTAGGCTCAAGTACAAGAGGAGGGTGTACTTAGCTCACAAAGGGCATACCTTGCATACATAGCTTGGGTGATACGGGAGGCTGTGCCACTGGACCCTACAGAACACCTATTACATTAAGCAACACTATCAATGCACAGAGTCAAAGCAGCTCTACCTAATACATAGAAACAAACACAGGGAGGCTGCCAAAATGAGGAGACAAACATGGCCCAAATGAAAGAACAGGATAAAACTCCAGGAAAAGACCTAAATGAAATGGAGATAAGCAATCTATCAGATGCAGAGTTCAAAATACTGTTTATAAAGATGCCCAGGAATCTTTATAAACAGTGGGGACCTCAGCAGCACAAAAAAGATCTAGTCAGAAACAAAGGATAAACTAATTGAAATAAAGAACAATCTACAGGGAAACAACAGTAGAGTGGATGAAGCCAAGAATCATATCAATGATTTGGAACATAAGGAAGCAAAAAGCAACCATGCAGAACAACAAGAAGAAATGAAAATAAAAAAAAAAAAAACTAGGATAGTGCAAGCAGCCTGTGGAACAATTTTAAGAGGTCCAACACTCGCTTCATGGAGGTGTCAGAAGAAGAGAAAGAGCAAGAAATTGAAAATCTATCTGAAAAAACAGTGAAAGAAAACTTCCTTAATTTGGTGAAGGAAATAGACACGAAAGTTCAAGGAAGCAGAGTCCCAATTATGATGGATGCAAAGATGTCCGCTCCAAGACACACCATTATTGAAAGGCCAAAGGTTAAAGAGATAGAGAGACTCTTAAAAGCAAGAGAAAAGAAGTTAGTTACTGGAAAGTTGACATGTGGGAGGGGGGATGGTGAGAATTCCTGAAGAGTTAAGAGGATTAAGAAGTACAAATAGGTAGTTACAGAATTGACCTGGCAGTGTAAAGTACAGTATAGGAAATGGAGTAGTTAAAGAACTTACTGACATGACCCGTGGACATGAACAATGGTGGTGGCATTGCTTGAGGGGGAGTAGGAGGTGCTGGGTGGAGGAGGGCAAAAGGCAAAGGGCAACTATAATAGCATAATCAATAAAATATAATTAAAAACATTAATGCAGTATTGTCTTTCCCTACTCTACCTCTTTGTAAGAGAAGCAGCAAATTACAATTTTTGACTTTTAGCTTTTGAACATATTGGCATTATAATGCAAACTGTTCATGTACTGGTTAATCCTCCAAAAAAATTAGCACCAGAACCTATCAAACACACCCTTCAGAAATACAATTAAGGAATTTTTAAAACATTTTAATTGAATCATATTCTTTAAATACTACAAAATAAAAAAGGTCTGACTCAACATTAAAATACAACACATTTACATTTTAATATATTGTATTAGTTTTCTATTATTTTTTTTAATTCCCACAATCTTAGTTACTTAAAACAATATATATTAGTTATATCAGACGTTCCAAGTGTCATGGGTACAGTAAGAGCTTAGTCGTGTCCTTTGTTCAGGGTCTCACCAGCTGTGATCAAGTCATTTGGCAATTTGGGTTCTCCTGCTGGGGCTCAGTTTGGGAGAATCTGCTCCCAGGATTATTTGTGGCAGGAGGTTGTGTATGGCAGAGTCTGTTTCCTTGTGGCTGAATAACTGAGGGTTCTGCCTTTTAGCTGTCTATTGGCTGAAGGGTGTCTTCAGGTTTAAGGCTACCACATGTCCTAGGGAACAATAGCATTTCCTAGAGGTTGCCCACTGAGCCTTGACAATAGCTTCCTCTAGATGGCTGCTTACTCCATCACTGCAGCAAAAAGCATCTCCCTAGAGCTTTCTAGCACAATAAAAACAAATACATACGTGTTTATCATAACCATAGGTGTGACATTGTGACATTCATCACCTTTGCCATATCCTATTGGTTAGAAGCAGGGCCCATGTCTGACCAGCACTCAAAGAGAGAAGATTAAACAAAGGGATGGACACCAGGAGGCTGGAAATAATTGGGAGTCAATTTAGAGTCTGTTTGCCATAAATCAAGTAAATTTAGCAAAATATGTCCTTCATATTAACTAGTTACAACTTTATTTGGCAGACTTTAATGACATTGCTGCATTTGAAATTCTGCTAAGTGTCATATGATGACATGTTTTTGCTATGCTTTATGTTATGCAGAGCATTAGGTTGTTAAGTTGAGAACACCCTGTAATCTTGGTGTTGGTTTTGTGTATTTAGGCGACTTGAATGAATTCAAACACTTGATGGCAGTAGTAACTCATTCAAAATTCAGTCAGCAGGAGTCCCTATGCAAAACCAACTGAGAAGATAGACACTTTGTTTTTATATTTTATTAATCATGCCATATTTAAACTGTTCTAGATTGCCAATATGAATTGTTATTTATTCCAGTTCAGTGGATTTGGGTATATTTATTAGATTTTAACATTTTTTAATTTTTCAATAGGCTTTTTGAAAGCAAATCTCAACTAATTAAATTTGTAAATAAAATGCTTTAGAGAGAATTTAGATATGCCTGATATAGTCAGAGAAACGAAGTACAACAAATATTTTTAGATTCATCTTTGTAAACAATGCATTGCTGTAGGATAATATATATTTTAGACACTCCTAAATACTTATTTTTTCCACCCTGAAGATCTTCACTTATAGCAGCAATTTCCTACCTTTTTTCCAACCTTTTTCATCTCACAGTGCACATAAACTAATTACTAAAATTCAGTAGAACATCAAAACGTATGTATTTTTTGCCAATCCACCAAAAAAAAACCCCCAAAAAACATAGGTATAATTTTGATTCATTCACAGTGAATGGCTATTGTTGTGTTGGCTTTTGTCATTTTTTTAACTGACAACATAAGGGAAAAGAAGTCAGTGCCCCTGACTAGTTAGTCAGGTATTGCACGTTTTAAAAATCTTGTAGCACACCTGTATGCCACTTGGCTGCACACTGGTTGCAAATCTCTGAGCTATAGTGATTGGAAATAAAAGGGTAGGTGCCATCTATTGGTCACAGAAGCTAAGCACAAGGTATTAACCTTTTCAAACTTTTCAAAGTGAGATTAAGGGATTTAAAATCACTCATTCTTTTCTCTTGATAATTTAGGAAGTTGTAGGGTTAGTTTCCAAATTACTGAAGTGTGTTGTGCATCTGGAAGTATCATTGTAATTTTTTAAAAATGTATAAACACTCATAATATTTAAGCAAATTGTTAAAGTTAACTGTGTAATGAGATAACTACAAAGACAATGTTTCCACAGATTTAGAAAGTAGGGTGTGAATTTTATACTCATAATATAATTATATGTAGATATCACTCATTATTCTTCTTTGAAAATATACCTAGTCCTATAAAACTCCAGATTTTCGGAGGATTAATACAACATATTGTAGTCATGTCATCTGAGAAACATGCATATTCAGTAATAATTATTTTGGAATTTTAACTTATAAATAGTTTTCAAGTACACTAAATTATGGGTCAATAGAATGAAGTGTCCTTCCCCATGAGAAATTTCCCATGATATTTAGAGAAAATAAATGTGTGTAGCAAATAGAGAAATAAACTTATGTTATTTAAGGAAAAAACTGCATTTAATGAGAAGTCAGTTTCAGAATAATAGATTTCAATTAAGAATGTGAGACACTTGAAATGGTCCTTTAAATAAGATACATTTAGAAGACAATCTGACACTTCTGGCCAAGATGCAGGCATAGGTAGACACACTGTGCCTCCTTGCACAACCAAAAGAAGGACAACAACAAAATTAAGAACAAAAACAACCAGAACTGACAGAAAATTGAACTGTGTGGAATCCTACAACCAAGGAGTTAAAGAAGAAATATTCATCCACACAGGTAGGAAGGGTGGAGATGGGCAGATGGGCAGAGAGGACTCGCAGCAAAGTGGTGGCTGGTGGCCCCTGTGAGATGGCAGCTGGTGGAGTGGGTGGTCCCACATTTGTGTGCAGATAAACCAACCGGGAGGAGCAACTGGAGAGTGAGACAGATCACACAACCCAGAGTTTCAGTACCAGGAAATAAAGCCTCAAACCTTTGATTAAAAACACCTGTGGGGGTTGAGGTGGCAGGAGGAGAAACTCCCAGACTCCTGGGAGAATTCCTTGGAGAGACTCACAGGGTCCTAGAATGTACACAAACCCACTCACCTGGGAATCAGTACCAGAAGGGCCTAATTTGCTTGTGGGAAGTGGGGGAAGAGACTGAAAACCTCCAGAGAGCAGAGCAAATAGCATTGTTACCTCTCAGACCACTCCCCCACATACAGCAACACAAGCAACGCATACAGCAACATGGGTTGTCTCACCCTGGTGAACACCTAAGGCTCTGCCCTTTACTATATAACAGGTGTGCTGAGACAAAAAAAAAAAAGGTCAAATAAAAGAAGAGATCAAAACTCCAAAAACAATACAACTAAGTCATGAAGAGATAGCCAACCTATCAGATGCACAGTTCAAAACACTGCTAATCAGGATGCTCACAGAAATGGTTGAGTATGGTTGCAAATTAGATTAAAAAAATGAAGGCTATGACAAGTGAAATAAAGGAAAATGTACAGGGAACCAACAGTGAA
>CM052539.1:75778607-75899921 GCA_028533065.1 Trachops cirrhosus
CAAAGTGGGAATAGAGGGAGCATTCCTCAACATAATGACAGCCAACATCATACTCAATGGGCAAAAACTAAAATCTTTTCCACTAAGATCAGGAATAAGACAAGGCTGTCCACTTTCACCGCTTCTATTCAATATACTACTGGAAGTTTTAGCCACAGCAATCAGACAAGAAAAGGAAATAAAAGGCATTCAAATTGGAAAGGAGGAAACAAAACTGTCACTGTTTGCAGATGACATGATAGTGTACATAGAAAATCCTATAGACTCGGCCAAAAAATGGCTTGACTTAATAAATGAATTTGACAAAACAGTGGGATACAAAGTCAATATCCAGAAATCAAAGGCATTTTTGTACACCAACAATGAAACACCAGAAACAAATCAAGAAAAAAATCCCATTTGATATAGCAAAAAGAAAAATAAAATACCTAGGAATAAACCTAACCAAAGAGGTAAAAGACCTGTATAACTACCTGTAGTAGTTATAACCTGTAGTTTTATAATCAGAAAACTACATAACACTGAAGAAAGAAATCAAGGAAGACACAAACAAATGGAAACATATACCGTGTTCATGGATTGGAAGAATTAACATCATCAAAATGTCCATACTGCCCAAAGCGATCTACACATTCAATGCAATACTTATTAAAGTACCAATGCATATTTCACAGACATAGAAGAAACACTTCAAAAATTTATAAGGAACCATAAACGACCCCAAATAGCTCCTGCAATTTTGAGAAAGAAGAGTAAAGTAGGAGGGATCACAATACCTGATACTAAACTGTATTACAAGGCCACTGTAATCAAAACAGCCTGGTACTGGCATAAAAGCAGTCACATGGACCAATGGAACAGAACAGAGAGTCCAGAAATAAACCCAATCTCTATGGTCAATTAATATTTGACAAAGAGGGGAGCAACAGAAAATGGAGTAAAAATAGCCTCCTCAACAAATGGTGTTGGGAGAACTGGACAGCTACATGCAAAAAAATGAAACTCGAGCACCAACTTACACCATACACAAAAATAAATTCAAGGTGGATAAGGGACTTAAATATAAACTGTGACACCATTAAAGTCCTAGAGGACAACATAGGCAGGGAAATCTCAGATATTGCACGCAGAAACATTTTTACTGACACATCCCCTAGAGCAAGGGACATAAAGGAAAGAATAAACAAATAGGATCTCATCAAAATAAAAAGCTTCTGCACAGCTAAAGAAAACAGTATTAAAATAAAAAAAGAACCAACTGCATGGGAAAACATATTTGCCAATGATACCTCAGACAAGGGTTTAATCTCCAAGATATATAAAGAACTTACACGACTCCACTCGAAGAAGACAAGCAACCCAATTAAAAAATGGGCAAAGGACTTGAATAGACAGCTCTCCAAGAGAACATACAGAGGATCCACAGACACATTAAAAGATGCTCGGTATCGCTAGCTAACAGAGAGATGCAAATTAAAACCACAATGAAATACCATTTCACACTGATCAGAATGGCCATCATAAACAAAACAACAAACAATAAGTGTTGGATGTTGTGGAGAAAAAGGGACCCTAGGACACTGTTGGTGGGATTGCAGACTGGTACAACCACTATGGAAAACACTATGGAACTTCCTCAGAAAACTAAAAATGGATCTTCCTTTTGATCCAGCAATTCCATTGCTGGGACTATATCCTAAGAACCCTGAAACACCAATCCAATAGAACCTATGCTCATAGGTTCTATTGAACCAATGTTCATAGCAGCACAATTTACAATAGCTAAGTGCTGGAAGCAACCTAGGTGCCCATCAGTAAATGAATGGATCAAGAAACAATGGTACATTTACACAATGGAATTCTATGCAGCAGAAAGAAGGAGCTCCTACCCTTTGCAACAGCATGGATGGAGCTGGAAAGCATTATGCTAAGCGAAATAAGCCAGTCAGTGAAAGACAAATACCATATGATCTTGCCTTTAACAGGAACCACAAAACAAACAACAAAACAAAGAAACAAGCAAAATATCATCAAAGACACTGAAATAGAGGACAGGCTGACAGTTACCAAAGGGAAGAGGGGAGGGAATTTTAGGAGAATTTCAGGGGAGAATGGGAAGGGTTTACAGGAACAAATATAAAAGACATATGGTCAAAAGCTAGGGGGGTTGGAAATGGGAGGGAGGAGGGGAGGGATGGGTGGGTTGGCTGGAATGGGAGTAAAGGATAGAAACTGTACTTGAATAATGATTAAAATAAAAAATAAATGCAAAAAAAATGAGGTAGTTTAGGTGCAGAAATGTATTTGCATAAAAGAAATAGATGAAAATAAAAATATTGTGCATTTTATATATCAGAGATGTATTGACAATTAATTGTCTCACTTTTTACTTTATTAATTCAGAAATAGATTATGCAATGATAAAAGATATTTTATATTACACCATCTTAGGGAGGTTGTAGAGAACCACTCTCCCACAGTGTTGGTGAAAATGTAAGTAGGTATAACATCTTTAAGGGCAGTTTAGTAACATGTATTAAAATTTAAAATAATATACTCTTTGATCCAGAATTCCACTTCTATGAATTTATTCATAGATGCATCTTTACATATTCACAAAGATATTTATATTTACACAAGGAAGTTCTTTGCAATTTTAGTGTAAATACTAAAAAATGAAATGTATATACATGTAACAAACTGAAATGTGATTTTCAGAACCAGTAGAGCTGTATGTGTTGATAAGGAAAAAAGCCTCTAAGAAATATTTTTAAGTGAAACAAGAATGGTTCAGAATAGCAATTATCTTTCACACTTAAAAATCCATGTTTCTGTGGATAGATGCATTCATTGTGGTGATATGTGTACACATGTAGTACATAAATATGTATATTTATGTAAAAAGATGTAAATTATTTATGTGAAAGATTTTGTTGCTCATGGAAAACTTCATAAAGTTTTGCAGGAAACTATTGACTAGTTATTTCTAGGAAGTGAATTTGTGGTTTGCAGCTGGAAGAAAATCACCTTTCATTGTATATTTTTTGTTTTCTTTCAGTTTTTAATCATATGCCTGCATTCTGATCATACATTTCAGAAAAATCAATTTTCCCTAGAAGGCATTCTTAATTTATTCCTTAGAATGGTTATTATATCATCATCTATATTTTCCATTTTTATATTTCATTTTTTTTCACAGGCACAGACATACACCAAGTAACTAGTCAGTTTAGCAAAGGTCTAAAATGAGTTGACAAGTCTGTAAAGTGATAAAATATTGTTATTTAAAAATGGGAGCTCTGTGTATTATTCTTATGATAACTTGAATGTTATAATTATAATGAATATTTTCACACATGACCATTATAATTTTTAAAATATTTTTATTATTTTCTTCATTTTCTTCAATGAATTTGGACATAGAAACATGCTTTATTGAAAAAAAAAGAAATAGAAAAGTTTAATTGAAAACACCTAAATCTTGGTAATAAACCTAAAGTGTTCATCTTTAATTTTTATTTTTTATATGCTTCATCTGAAATTACAGAGGATATTAATCCCTAAAATTTGCAAATTACATGTGATTTATAGGAATATCTATGAAACATTTTCTGTCATTTGTTTTTGCATTTTCTGTACATCTTTTGGATCATTCCTGACTCGTGGTATTTTCTGAGACTACTTAACTGCCATTATATCTTAAAACTTTCAGTTGCATTCTATGTAACAATATAAATGTGAAAGTATTATCATGCTGAGTTTTGTTTGTGAAGAGAGCAGTGAGAACTTTTTTGTTATAGCTGTCATCATAATGATGATCATTGCCTGTTTTAGACAAGACTCCCAATAGGCAAACGAGGTAGGCACATATACGCTTGCGGAGTTTTGCTGAGATTGATAGGGTTTCCATCCAATCGGATATCTTCTAGTGCCTTGCGAATGTAAGTCAAATTTTTAACATTGCAGAAGGTATCTTCATGCATCTCTAGAATGTTGTTATTCTAGAAAAGATGAAAATAAGTTATAAAACAAGACATAACATATGGTTCGTACTGGTTAATAGTACTTTTGCTTCACCCCATTTTTATTTTTTGTACTTCCCTCTTCAAAAAATGCACATTCTGTGATTATACATCAAGTACTTTTTAGGCATTGAGGATAAGTCAATTAACAAAATAGATATGTGCTTGCCCTTACAAAGCTTATACTTCAGTAATGGGAATATAAAATAAGGAAGTGAACAGACACATTTATAGAAAAAATGTTATCTTCAAAAAGATTAGAATGATGAAGAAAGGATAGTGACTGTGAAAAGTTATCTTAAGGGACAGCAGTGGATCTCAGAAGGAATAACAGAAGGCATGGGTATTGAGGGCACCAGGCCAGGCAGTGAGAACACCAAGTTCAAATTCCGAATAGTTAGGATGTTCAAGAAGGAGAACTACTCAATATGGCTCAGGTGAAGTTTGGCGGAGAGTAAGCAAGTATCAGGAAAGTAGTAGACCCAGAACTATATTTTTAAAAAATAGCTTTATTGAAAATATTTCACAAATCATAAAATTCACAGATTTTAAGTGTGCAGTCTAGTGGTTTTCAATATATTTACAGACTTGTATATAAACATCTCCAAACTTAAATTTCAGAACATTTTAAACATCTGCTTAAGAAACCTCATAGCTATTAGCAATTACTTCCCCTTTCCATTACCTCTAGCTCTGCTAAATTCTAAATGAAATCATATATCACCTTCTGTGACTGGTTTCTTTCACTATGAATTGTATTTTTAAGGTTCATACATGTTGTAGCATGAATCAGTGCTTTTTTAAAATTGTTCAGTGATTTTCTCTTGTATGGATATACTGTCTCTTTGTTTATCTATTCATCAATTAATGGGAATTTGGACTGTTGCCACTTTTTGGCTCTCCTAAATAATGCTTCAGTAAATATTTGTATACAAATTTGGTGTGGACATATGGTTTCACTTTTCTTACTTTTTTTATAATGTGGTTTCTTTCTTTTCTTTTTTTAATATTTTATTTATTTTTAGAGAGAGGAGAAGGAAAGGAGAGAGAGAGAGAAACATCAGTGTGTGGTTGCCTCTCACGTGTCCCCACTGGGGACCTGGCCTGCAGCCCAGGCATGTGCCCTGACTGGGAATCAAACCAGTGACCATTTGATTCACAGGTCCGCACTCAATCCACTGAGCTACACCAGCCAGGGTTTTGGTTTCACTTTTCTTGCCTATATTCCTAGGAGTTGAATTGCTGGGTTATATGCTACAGTAACTCTATTTTAACATTCTGAAGAACTGTTAAACTGTTTTCCAAAGTAGCTGCACCATTTTATACTTGTATCAACAATGTATCAGAGTTCCAATTTTCTCTGCATCCTAAGCAGCACTTGTGATTGTCTCTTTACTTTAGATAACCAAGTGGATGTGATGTGGTATCCAATTGTGGTTTAATTCATTCTTCATGTACAAGGTAGGCAAAAGTAAGATGACAGTTGTGAACACAGAGACAGAGTTAATTCTTTCATTATTATTTCTTAGTTGTTGTATTATTTATTTGTATTACAACTATAAACCTACTTTTGCTCACCCCTGTATAGAAATACAATTAATATTTTATACTGATTTTGTAACCTGCCACATTTATAAGTTCAAGTAATTTAGTGGGCTATTCATGACTTTATCTATAAAATATTTGTACTGATATATCAATTTTGTGAGTATTTTCATCTTAATATAAAGTCTTGCAACTCATGAATATGGAAATGTCTTTATTTGTATCTCTTTTTCTCCAGCTATGTTGAGGTATATAACTGACAAATAAAATTATGCATATTTAATGTGTGCAGCATAATGTTTTATATATGTATATATTGTGAAATAACTACCACAATCAAGATAATTCACATTTATATCAACTCACATAATTATCTTTTATGTGGGTATGTGGTGAGAACACAAGATCTCTCAACAAATTTCAAGTATATAATGCAGTAATATTAACTATAGTCACTATGCTGTACATATCCAGAAATTATTCTCCTGAATAACTAATTTTATACCTTTTGTCAACATCTCACCATATCTCCCACCCGCTAGTCCCTAGTAGCCAACCATCTACTCAGCTTCTATGAGTGTGACTTCTTTAGATCCACATGAGATCATAGCAATATATGTCTCAGTGTCTGACTGATTTCACTCAATGTAATGTTCTCCAAGTTTATCCACATCGTTGCCAAAGGCAGGATTTTCTCATTTTTAAGGCTTTTTAAATTATATTTTTATTATATTACATTGTATACACATATTACAGTTTGTTTATTCATTCATCCATTGACAGACACTTGAGCTGATTCTGTCTCTTGGCTAGT
Source organism: Trachops cirrhosus (assembly GCA_028533065.1). NCBI lineage: Eukaryota > Metazoa > Chordata > Mammalia > Chiroptera > Phyllostomidae > Trachops > Trachops cirrhosus. The sequence continues at coordinate 75,784,989 of CM052539.1, forward strand.
TCGAACAGTGCCACTGTGAACATGGGAGTACAGATGCCTCTTCAAGAAACTGCCTTCATTTTCCTTAGATACGTAGAATTGTTGGATCATATGATAGCTCTGGTTTTGATTTTTTGAAGAACATTTATGCTGTTTTCATAATGACTACATCACTTTATATTGCTACCAACAGTGTACAAGTCTTCCCTTTTCTCCACATCCTCACCAGCATTTACCTTTTTGGTCTTTATGTTAGCCATTCTAAAAAGTGTGAGGTGATACATCCTGTGGTTTGGGGTTGCACTTCCCTGATGATTACTGCTGTGGAGCACCTCTACATGTGCCTGTTGGCCATTTGTGTATCTTCTGTAGAGAAATGTCTATTCAGGCCCTTGCCAACATTTTCATTAGGTTATTTTTTTTTCTTATTGATTATTTGACTTCTGTATATATTTTAGATATTAACCCATTATTAAATGAATGGTTTGCAAATATTACCTGTAAGTTGTTTGTTTTTAATTTAATTTCTTAATTTCATTTTCAGATTGCTCACTTCTAGTGCATACATATACAATTAATATTTGTGTATTAAATCTGTAACTTGTTGCATTGCTAAAGTCATTTATGAGATTTCCTCTTTGACTTATTGCATAAGGAAAATGTTTAATATTAATATACTTGTGAATTTCTCAAGTTCTCTTTGTTGTGGACCTCTATTCTCATTTCAGTGTCATCAGAAAAATAATTTGTATAATTTTAGTTATTTTCAAATTGCTGAGGCCTGTTTTGTTGCTTTGTATATGGTCTATCCTAGGAGATATGGTCTATCCTTATACACCTAAGAAAAAGTCATATATTGCTGTTGTTGGGTGGACTGTTTCACAGATAACTCTTAGGTTTAGTTAATTAATAGTGTTATTCAAGTCTTTTTTTTCCTAGTTGATCTTATGGATAGTTGCTCTATCCATTAAAAAAGTGGAGTATTGGAGTATCCAACTATTATTGTGCAACTTTCTATTTCTCCCTTTAATTCTGACCATTTATTCTTCACACATTTTGAGGCTCTGTTGTTAGGTGCAAATATATTTATAAGCATTATATCTTTCTGATGGATTGGCTCTCTTATCATTATAAAATATCCATTAGGCATAATGCAGATTTAGTGTCTATGTACTGTACTGTTCCTTTGATAGATAATAGATGCATGTTATTTCTAATAACTGTGCCTCACATTTAAGGACTTATCATGTTGCAGTAACTGTATGATCCACTTTATAAACAAAAACTGAGATGCAGGGGGGTTAGATATTTGTGCAATTATTAAATTGTTTTGGAAGTAGAATTTTAGCTCAGGGAATCTGCTTTTTCCAGAGCTATCTTCTTTTTTTTTAATTATTTATTTTAGTTTTAGACAGAGGGAAGGCAGGGGGAAGCAGAGGGAGAAAAAGATCAATGTGTGGTTGCCTCTTGTGCACCCCCTACTGGGGACCTGGCCCACAACCTAGGCATGTGCCTGACTGGGAATCGAAACTTCTAGCTGCCCTATGGTTCCCAGGCCAGTGCTCAATTCACTGAGCCACACCAGCCAGGGCCTACAGCTATCATTCTTGATTAGTATGCTATATATTGGCAAACATTTTTCAAGTGAACAAAATTGGAATTTTTATATGAGCATTAAAACTAAATATAAATTGGAGACAATATAAATGAGAGATAGCTTTATGCTAGATATTGATGAGGTGGTTGTGAAGAAGTATTTTAAATGGTGCACTCAATACCTTCTTAAAGCTTAAAATAAGAAAGGTAAAGCTAACTACTTTTTAATTTTTTTATTTTTCAATTACAGTTGGCATATAATATTATAGTAGTTTCAGGTATATAACCTAGTGATTAGATATTTATATAACTTATGAAGTGATCACCCAATAAATCTAACATCCATCTGACACCATACATAGTTATTACGATACTATTGACCATATGCCCTGTGCTATATTTTATAACCTCATTATTATTCTAGAATTACCAATTTGTACTTTTAATCTCTTCACCTTTTTTTATCCATCCCCCATCCTTTTCCCATCTGGAAAAAATAAAAATGTCTCTGCACCTATGAGCCTGTTTCTGTTCTGCTTGTTAATTTACGTTGTTTTGTAGGTTCCACATGTAAGTGAATATAGCATTTGTCTTTCCCTGCCCAACTTATTTCACTCAACACAATACCCTCTAGTTCCATCCATGTTGTTGCAAATGGCAAGATTTCTTTCATTTTAGTAGCTGAGTCATATTTTGTTCTACATACACACCACTTCTTTATCCATTCATCTACTGATGTACTTAGATTGCTTCCATATCTTGGGTATTGTAAATAATGCTGCAATGAACATATAGATGCATATGTCTTTTTGATTTAGTATTTGGGTTTCTTCAGCTAAACACCCAGAGGTAGAACCACTGGGTCCTTCTTTGTCTTTTGTTATAGCCTTTGTTTAAAGTCTACTTTGTCTGGTATAAGTATTGCTACCCCAGATTTTGTTTTGCTCCCATTTTCATGAAACATTTTTTCGGTTCTTTTACTTTCAGTTGGTGTGTGTCTTGTGATATGAAGTGAGTCTCTTGTAGAAAGTATATGTAAGAGTTTTGTTTTGTTATCCATTCAGCCCCCTATGTATTTTTTGTTATTGACACTATTATAGATGTTCCCCATTTCACCTCCACTTTGCCCCCTCCATCTAGGCCCTACATCCCCTCCTTCCCCAGCCTTCACCACATTGTTGTCTGTTTCCATGGGCTATGCATATATGTTCTATGGCCAATCTTTTCTAGTCACCTCCACCCGCATCCCCTCTGAGATCTATCAGTCTGTTCCATGTATCCAGGCCTCTGGTCCTATTTTGTTCAACAGAGTATTGCATTCATTAGGTTCCACATATAAGTGAGATCATATGGTATTTGTCTTTCTCTGACTGGCTTATTCTGCTTAACATAATCTCCAGGCTCATCCATGCTGTTGCAAAGGGTAAGAGTAATTCTCTTTTATAACCACATAGTATTCCATTGTGTAAATGTATCTTATCTATTTTTATACACTCATCTATTAATAGGCACTTAGCTATTTCCAGATCTTGGTTATTATAAATAATGCTGCTATGAAAATAGGGGTGCATACCATATTTTCAGACAATAAGACACACCTAGGTCTTAAAGGAGGAAAATAGGAAAAAATTTTGAAGGAAAAAATGTGGTAAAATATTTAATAACATAAATAACATAATATTTCACCAGTGTAAATGTAAACAAAATTCAACAGCAGCATTAACAACCATTATTCCTCCCAAATTTGGCGGTGGGGGGGTGCATCTTTTAGTCCAAAAAATATGGTATAGTCTTTCTGAAGAGTGTTTCAGGATTTTTAATATATGTTCCCAGAAGTAGTACTACTGGGTCAAATAGCAGTTTCACTTTTTATTGTTTTGAGAAAACTCCATCCTGTTTCCCACAGTGGCTGCACCAGTCTGCATTCCCACCAACAGTGCACAAACGTTCCCTTTTCTCCCCATCTTTGCCAGCACTTATTTGTTGATTTATTGATGATAGCCATTCTGGCAGGTGTGAGGTGATATGTCATTGTGGCTTTAATTTGCATTTCTCTGATGATAAGTAATACTGAACATTTTTTCATGTATCTGTTGTCCATTTGTATGTCCTCTTTGGAGAAGTGTCTTTTTAGGTCCTTTGCCCATTAAGAAAAAATTGGATTATTTGTCTTTCAGGTGCTAAGTTGTGTAAGTTCTTTACATACTTAGGAAATTAACCCTTAACAGATACATCATTGGTGAATATGTTCTCCCGTAGATTGGGTTCCCTTTGCATTTTGTTGATGGTTTCTTTTGCTGTGTGAGGGCATCTGACTGTGACATCTGTCACCTCATCAATTGTCAGGATTGATTCAGTTGCTCTGGCTGGCTAGGCATGTGTCCCTTTTCTCCATCACTGACCCATGTGCATCCCTCCTGAAGCTGCATGCTTTGTCAAAGATGACCTTCCCAGTTAGAGGAGAGGACAACTCTTCAGTCAAGGGTATACGAGTAGCTATACCCACTGATAGAACCTCTGAATAAGCTCTCCCTTTGTCTTTTGATTGGAGCATTAATCTACTTGCATTTAAAGTAATTATTGACAGATATGTATTTATTGCCATTTTGTTATTCATGTTATTTTTTTCTTTTTATCCTTCTTATTAAAGAAGATCCTTAAACATTTCTTATAATGCTAGTTTGGTGGCAATGAACTCCTTTAGTTTTTTTTGTTGTTGTTGTTTGTTTGTTTTTTCTTGTCTGGGGAGGTCTTTATCTGTCCTTCAATTCTAAATGATATCTTTGCTGAGTAGCATAATCTTGTCTGTATGTCCCTGCTTTTTATCACTTTGAATATTTTGTACCAATCCCTTGTGACCTGAAAAATTTCTGTTGAGAAATCAGCTGATGGTTTTATGGGAGCTCCCTTTTAGGAAACTAACTGCTTTTCTTTTGCTGCTTTTAAAATTCTCTCTTTGTCTTTAATCTTTGGTAAATGTTTCTTGGTGTGGGCCCCTTTGGGTTTATTTTGTTTTGGAGTTTCTTTCTGGGTTGGTATGTCTATTTCTTCTGCCAAAAAAGTTGAAGTTTTCTGTTATTATTTTTTTAAATAGGTTTTCAATTCCCTGCTCTCTCTCTTATCCTTCCAGTAACACTATGATGCAAATATTGGTATGCTTCTGTTGTTATAGAATCCCCTTAAGCTATACTCATTTTTCTGAATTCTTTTTCCTTTTTGTTGTTATGATTGGGTGTTTTCTGCTACCTTATCTTCCAAATCACTGATTTGATCCTCTATGTGGTCTAATCTACTGTTGATTCCTTCTAATGTATTCTTCATTTCATTTATTGGAGTCTTCATTTCTGACTGGTTCTTTTTATGGCTTCTATCTCCATTTTTATGTTTCCTATGTGTTTGTTAAAGCGATTGCTCACTGAGATCATTAATCATCCTTATAACCAGTGTTTTGAAATCCGCATCTGGTAGATTGCTTGTGTCCATTTCGTTTAGTTCTTTTTCTGGAATTGTTCTGATTTTTCATGTGGAATATGTTTCCTTGTCTTCTCATTTTGGCTGCCTCTCATAAATACATAAGAAATGTGTTTATTTCTATGTATTAGGTACAGCTGCTATGCTTCCTGGTCTTACTAGAATGGCCTTATGTAGTAGGTGTTCTGTAGGGTCCAGTGGCACAGTATGCTCCAGCTGTGTCTTCCATGGGAACTATGTGTACCCTTCTTTTGTAGGTGAGCCTTGATTGCTGTTGCCAGGTCAATGGGAAGAATTTACCCCCTGGTCAATTGGCAGCAAGGACTCGCTGAAACCACAGTGGAGGATTTGCTATACAAGGGACAACCCCATGGGGCACAACTCACTCAGGAGGACTCTGGTGTCCACTGAGTCCACCCCTTAGGTATGTTGCTGTGGAGGTAGTTGGGTGGTGTCTCAGTATGGTCTGAAGCTGTCCACCAAGTGTGCTGACTCTAGGGCCTCCTGTGGATCGAGGTAAGCTGCCTCTTGTTCCTTGCCTGGAGCCATCCACCATGAGCTACAAATCAATCTGCAGATGGCTGTTACTTGTGCTTGGCTTAGTGGTGCCCAGGAGAGGCCAAGCCTTGAATCAAGGTTGGCTGCTGCTAGTGCCAGGCCTGGGGCCACTGAGCAAGAAGTATAGGGCATGCTGGAGCCAGATGCTGCTTGCTTGAAAGACTTCAGGGAAATCCACAGCACGAGCCAAGACAGACTATTTGTATGGAAAATCCACTGGAATCAGCTTGAGGGTCTGTAAATAAGGTGGGGTAGGATCTTGAGGAATAAACAATGTGGGGCAAACTGTGTTAGTCAGGTTTGATGGAGACTCAGATATGATGTTCACCAGCTGGCTCTGTATAGGAAGGACTCAGCAAAGAAACTGTGGCCTCTGTCTGCATTTCTGTCTGGAAGAAACCTGCCCCTCTAGCCCTCACCCTGATGCCAGACTGTTCAGTTCCTCCCTGTATGTCCCTGACACCTTTTGAGCTGGTACCCCAGTGCTGGAACTCAGAGAGAGTGAGTTGGTCAGTGAATAAGTCCATGTGGAAGTCCTTTAAGAAGAATATCTGGTACTCCAGAGCCCTCTGTCTCATTCATCCACAACCCCCTTTGGTTTTCACAGCTAGAAGTTCTTTGAACTTCTCAGGGATGGGACCCCTTGCTCCTCAGAGGGGTGACCTCCACAGCTGAGCTATCCCTCCTGATTTTTAACAACCACATGTGGGTGTGGGACCAGCTGGTTCTGCATCACTGTCCCTCCTACCAGTTTTGATGTGGGTTCTTCCATTATAGGACTTAGTTATATCCTTAGTTACAGGACTTCTGTTCAGGTAGACTTCATGCTGTTCTGAATGATGGTTATTCTGTAGTTTAATTATAATTTTGATGTGGTTGTGGGAAGATGCAAGTACTGCATTTACCTACTCTGTCATCTTTATTGAAAGCCCGAAAGGCAATTACTTTTAAAGAAATCTCATATTGTATACACAAGTACATCACGTTTAACTATAATATCAAAGACCTGGTTACTTTATAGAGTCAATATCATCACAGACAACAGTAAAGAATAATTCATAATTACAAAACACATTACAGTATTTCTTTGAGGATATCTTTGAAGGTTCTTCCAGTCAAACATAAGGCAAGCAATCCTCATATATTGAAAATCACTCCCAGGAAAGAGATGACAAGAGAGAGCCATCCAAAAACAGGATGAGGACTAGAAAGGAAGTAAGGGAGTAAACACTACCAGAAAAACTCTCAAAAGAGTCAGGTATCGAAGACTAAGAGACAGATATAGGTAAAAGGATGGAAAGTATATGTTAATAGAATAAAAAAAGACACAGGGGTAAATATTTACAGAATCCACACAGAAAAAGATAGAAATCAGAGACCTGCTCTCACTGAGCAACATCGCCTTGCCAAAAGATTGTAATTTTGCATTATATCATTCCTTTGAGCACACAATGGATGTATTACCTACAGATTTATTCTATAAAACATGAAATTATTACAGAAAGTTGATTACAGCTGAAGATGAAAAGTTATATCCAAAATAAGAATTTATCTTTTTTTGTTTTAACAACCATTTTGTTAAAAATGTTTGTTTTGATTGAGCATATTTTAGTATATTTAAGTGAAATATATTTAGAAATGTTAAATCATAACATTTTTGGAAATGTGTTTTCACTCATTACTTTAAAGATAAAATTTAGCTTAATGGTATTTAAAATAAAGTAAACCTTCAAATATGTCAGTTTAGGAAAAACTGCATTTTCATAATCCAGAAAAATGGAAGTCTATTGTTGCTGAGCAGATAGAATGCCCTAGGACTGAATTCAATTCAATACATAAAACCTAAAGATGAAATCAAAAGGCTAAAATTGACATTTGTTTACCTAACAGCTAGAAATCAAGTTAGATTTTTTCTATTTTTCTCTTCCATTTCTAATCCTTACACACTTTTTCAGTAACTAAAACTTCCAATTTTTTTCAAAAGAAGATTTGTGTGCCAAAAAAATGTATTGTGATTTGGCAAATAGTGAAAATAAAAATTAAGGCTATTGGAAACAGGGTCATGAACTTACAAATACTTCATTGTCAGATTGAGAGAGAGAATGACTGAGAGAAAGGAGATAAAAAAAATATTGTCACAGTGTGTCAATGTGAGTTTAAAAAGAGCTTCGTGGTTCTCGATTTTCTCCTGTTTGTCTTTGTTTTCCATGGAGCTGTTGGGCATACTTTGCTGGTAGAAGCTTACCTGGAGATGAAGGGCCCGTAGGTTTTCTGGGAGTGGCAGAGGGATGTGGTCCAAGTTGTTATCAGTGAGGTAGAGGTGATGGAGATCATACATATCCTGGAAACATTCCAAATGTGGGGAATTAATATAAATGAGTGATTGCACAGTTGTATTTTTCATTCCCTGTCCATACAATTATTTGTAAAATACCACATGCCTATTCAGGTTTCATTTAGTAAAGCTGAAGCAGATTAGTTTTCTAAGTTACTAGACAATTCAAATGAATTTTGGAAGAGTTGAGGACAAGCAGCTATCTCTTAATGAACATGAAACATGTTTCTCAACCTCTAGGAAGATACTTGCTTTGTCCACTTTAACTGTCTCAGTTTACATAAGCCACTGGTTTCTCATCCTCTATTCTGCAATAGAATTTTAAGGATTTAAGAGAGACATAGTGAGAATTAATTTTATATTATAATGATGGAGAAAGGAGGATTTCTGCCCAATAAAAGCCTTCTCTTTCAGGCCTGAGTTTCTGGGAAAGGATAGCTGAGCAAAACACAAAACGTTTAGACAATAAGAGATTCATTCTAACCAAATACCAGAGGGCAAATTGTAATTCACCACCACCCATGCCGACAAAAGGTGAGTAGAGAGATTGGACTTCTGCTGTTGCCAGGTTGTAATGAGGTACCCTGATCCTCTTGTCCAAGAGTGGGTGTCACAAGGTGGTCAGTAGAGAGACAGGACTTTCACTGTTGCCCAGTGCTAGTGAGTCCACAGGACAACCTCTGGCCACCAAGGAAGTCATGTGACATCCCTTCAAAGAGTATTTTTAATTTATTTGTTCAATGTATATTTAGAAGATTGGCTTGACTGAAGTAGAAAATGAGTAAGAAAGCCCATTGGTTACTGTTCTCAGATTCTACACTGTTATTCCAAGCAAGTCACTCTAGCTCTGAGCTTGCTTCTTTCACTTAAAAAGCCAAATTTTATAAGATGAACAGAATTAATCGTACTTACAAAGTAATTTAGAAGCCTTTTATCCCCAAGGCACCAAGCACACCCTGTAAAAGTAGTTATCCTTTTAACCACATTAAGTGCTCTCTTTGAGTGGAGTTTTTGGTAAATCCAAGCTACCTGCCAAACACCATTTCCAGATAGACACCCACTTCTTATTCCGTTTCTGCTTTTTGTTCTTGGTGCTTGGCCAGCCTCAAAATGCACCAGAGCACAGGATTTCCCGACAGCATGATAAATAGTGTTTAAAGTTTACTTTAGAAGTTAAAAATCTCATCAAAGTGAATTCCTTTGTAGAAATAAAAACAGCTAGTCATTGACTACAAATGGAATGGGAAGATGAAAGTCTTTTATATCCAAACCTAAAACTCACTTTAAATGCTTCTTGCTTTATTCCTTTCCTTCCAAGTCTGTTGTTGCTAACATCAATGAATGTCAGCGTGGTTGGCAGCTCTGGGAGTTGCCTGATTTTGTTGTCACGCAGGACAAGCTCTTGGAGGTGAGGCAGCTTTCTGAATGCATCTTCATCAATCTCAGATATTAAATTTGAAGTCAGATCAATCCTCCTTAAATCATCTAGAAGAAAAAAATGTAGTGAAATATTCTTGAAATGTTTTATTCACATAAAAATATGAATGTAAACTTCCTACATGCAAGCAAACATAAACATGAATTTAATTAGAAATGACCAGTTAATTAATTTTTTCTAACTACTTTAGAAAAATTTATTTGTTTCCCTTAAATACCATTCATATGTATGCACTTATAAGAGAGTATAACTTTAGCAAAGAAACTGACACATTATATTTAAAGTGACTAGTTTTTATTCACTACATTCTAAATTAACTTTATCTGGATTTAACTATTTAAAACTTTTTCCTCAGTGATGAAAGACTGTTGTATTTTTTAGTAATCAAAGATACATTGGTATTAAAATACAAAGTCATTAAAAATAAATTTTTAGTAATTAAAACATTTTATGAACACCAGTACAAGAATTCTTCTCTGTTGACAATTATAACATCAGAATTTAGGTTGGCATTCTTCAATCATAAAGTAATTGTGTGTGTGTGTTTTTTAAAGATTTTATTTATTTACTTTTAGACAGAGAGAAAGGGGAGGTGACCTTTAATTATTCATCATTTTTTCTTATAATTGAAACAAATCTTCAAACAGTTGAAGAAGAAAAAGTAATTGATTTATAAGCCATATTTTATATTCAGCTATCATGTTCAGTACATTTTATAGTACAAAAAATTTAGGGATGTCTGTAAGGAAGAGAAGAACATTAGTGCTGTCACTCATACTTAGGCTTGCGAAATCATTTCTGTTGATCTTTTTAATTCTGTTAAAGCGGGAATAGAAATAAGCAGTGTTCTTGGGCAGTGGAGGAATAGCATCGAGTTCATGGTCATCACAGTAAACAGTGGTGCTTATACAAGTACACAGAAGGCAGGTTGGAAAATCTGAAAAATAGAGACAAATAATTATAATGAAGTAACAAAAGCAATTTCTAACAATGTGATTAGCAATATTTGTTAAACAAGATTAGAGTCTCATACAGGCAATCCTGGTATATTTCATATTTTCTTACATAGTTTTCTATAAATAGAATACTAGTCAAATATGCCAATTAAACCTCACCCAATAATTAGTATATTTGTTGTAATGTTTTAAAATTTTATTTTAAATTATTGAATGGATACTGCACAGTTGTTGCTTTCATGCTTAGAAATTTCTATCTTCAACTGTGAACATTCATATTGCTTTTTATAAATTTATAGCATCACCTGTAATGTTTTTATTAACTCTTTGATTCCATATTTAAACATCCCACTGAAAAAAATCTGCTTCAAGGATAATAATTACTAATATTAATTCACTCAGTATATATATTTTTATTCCTTTCTGTGTAAATGGCACCATGCTAGCTGGTGAAATAGTGGTAAGCACAAGGAGACAGAGTTCTATTTTATGACCTGCTAGGTAAGTGAATGTTAATCACATAAATAAATGAAATGATGACTATGTTAAATATAATGAAGTATCATCTGAGTATAACATAGAAAAATTGATCCAGTTTGAGAGTCACGGTCCTCTGAGGAGATGAACGTTGAATTGAAGAGAAGGAGTTGATTGTACTGGTGAGGGAGGCATATGCAGGCGGAGGAATCAGTGCATGCCCATTTCCTTCAGCTGGCAGCGACTAAAAGACAGTCCATGTCACCATAGAGCACAGAGCATTGGAATATGTAGGACGTAACATGTGTACACAGGTGTTGTTCCTTATCCTACGTAGGGGCAGGGGTATTATGTTATCAGATTCGAAAGTTGGATATCACTCGCTTGAAGGTGTGGTGGAAGTCTAGGGGAGGCCCCGCGGGCCGAGTGGAGACGACTTGTTGTCTAGGTAAAAGACGATGGTTGCTCAAGAATCGTGATAGAAAAGGCAACAGATCCAAAAGATATCTGTTAGGCTGCATTGTATCTCAACATATTCATCTATTTTTCTCCATCGATCATACACACATATACACCTACCCCTCCTTCACTCCAGGTTTAATGGTCTTGTAGAGGACAGTAGTTTCTAAGGGATACAGAGAAGCGATGACCAGAAGGAGAGGAGGGAAGGAGGATCGGGCAGTACTAGGCATGCCAAGTGGAGAAAGAGTGTGAAAGGAAAGGAAATAGAAAACAATCAAGGCTGCTGAGCTGTTAGGTAAATTAAGGATTTAACAATGTTTCTTGGGTTAGTTATTGTGGTGATTACAGAAGATTTCAGTAAAAGCTATGGAATAATGAGTCTGGAAGCCAGATTACAGTCAATGAAGGAGAAAGTTGGAGGTGAGGAAATAGTGACAGCAAATATAGATGAGGTTATTGAGATATTTTACTGTAAAAAAGTAGGTAAGAGAGATGGTGGTAACTGTAAAAAGATTATTTGTGTTGTGTATATAATGAGGGATATTGACTAAAGTAGGAGGTTTTCAAGAATTCAAAGTACAAAAAATAAATCCTGAGAGGGAAGTAGAAAGTAAGTTCAAAGCCCTCTGGAAACAATGTGCATCCCACATGTGGGAGTTCCTCCATTGCAGCAGGAAGTGAGATGTTGTTGTAGGTAAATTGTTTGCCTGAAAGCAGTAAGACCAAAGAGCTGCAGGCTGGAAGATGGCATTTTCTTTGGGCAATAGGAGGATTAGCTTCCTGAAGAGTTTGAGGAGTAAAGGGAAAAGGAGAGGAAGTGTTGTGAGAGGCGAGATGAATGGACAAACTGAAGTAAGTAATCAGAATTATAGAAGAAAGAGATGGAGGAACTTCCTTGGGATTGCTCAGTGATCAGTTCATCCCTACTTAGTGGAAACTTTCCTGGTTTTAGTATCAGAAGTCCCCTATCCTGGGGACCCCTCACTCACAGGCAAATAGGGACTCTTTGTTGCCTTAATTCAAATATTAAGAACTAGTAATGCAACTAAGATAAAACATATAATTAATCATGCTCTACAGTTATAGTACAAATATACACCCACTCAGCCTTTTTTGAATTTTTATTCAAGCAATGCGAAGTTCCTCATATTCAGCAGAGGTTAAAGAAAAACACCCTGGCTGTTTAGTCTCAGTATAGTCAATAGGATGAAGAAAATTATACCATCAGTTATGTTGCTATCTCAACTCTTGGCTTGTCTCCATCTGGCTGGTTCTGAGTATGGATTTCCCAAAGAACAAATTTCTAGGGAGCACTGGGCTGCAGAAGAGTGAGGACAACACACACTCAAAGATCTTACATATTGTATCGGTGCCATACTCAGAAGTGAGCTGTTATATTCATTTTGGGGAATCTTCATAATTTTCAACTTGTAAACTTTTTAAGACCTTTCTGCATTTTATGTGTGTGAGTGACTTGAGTGGTGTTATCAGTATTTTGTAAATATTTGCTGTGTTTTTCTTTTTAGCTTAATTCTAACAATTTTGTACTTTAATAAAACATTCTCAACATTGCAACTGCACCCACAAAAAATAGTAATGTACTTACTAAGCTCTTATTGCTATCATTAAATAGGAAAGTCATTTACTATAACAACTTCAGGAATAAAAACAATTTTAGAAATAAAAAATTTTAAAGGGAACTGTAAAATAATTTATAGTTATTGATTTCTCCAATCATTATAAATTAATATTTGCCATTTATCATATTTTTGAAGGCCTTTTATTCTACATTTTCATGGTTGTGCTAATTTAGCAATAATTTCTTAGAGTAATTATATATATTCACACCAGTTATAATTTAATTATGGTCTTTCCACTCATAACTCAAGACTACTTTATAGGGCTTCAGAATATTATTTTTAGAAATTTGTATTAATAGTTAAAATATATTTTGATTTTTAATGTAATAAATGATTCCAAACTATTTAACTTTGATGAATTTATACAGTTGTAATTTAATTTTAATATTAGAATTTCTGGTGATGCTTTATCTCTGGAACTTAAAATGTGAATTAAAATTTAACTTTATTACACACATTCAGATTATTTTAATGACAACATTTTTTGCAAAGCCATAGAGCATTTTGGTGTGAGTCCACTTGAATAACCCCAAGAATGACACTGATAAATTCTGACAAGAAATATAGACAAATTATAAAATCACATTTAATCCCAGAATTGCTTCTCACTGATGGAAATGCTCTGGTTTAGATCAACTTTGGTCGTACAAGATGGAATTCAGTGTAATGGACCACCTGCCTCTCTTTCCTTCTCTCTGCTTCTTTCTTGGACTGAGTGAGAAGAAGCCTGCATCCCAACAAAACAGGCTGCCTTCAAGAATCAGATCAGTCTCACTCTTCAAGGCCAGTGGGTGAAACTAAAGGCGATGCGATCTCTGGCAAGTCCCTGCCCTTTTAGAGCTACTACCTCAGTAGTAAAGAAAAGATTAATGCTAACACCTTCACAGGGAGTTTGTGATACTCACATGAGATAATGTAAAGTGCTGTATGGCCCACAGATATTATGTACTCAATCAATGTAAAATATTATTACTATTGCCACCATCATTAGTATTCATCATCGACAACATTATCGCCTTGAACTGCTATAGCCTGATCTCTCAGACATAGATTCTGACCTTGCTAATAGTGTACTTGTAGAAATGCATTCCATCGAAAACATTATCGCCTTGAACTGCTATGGCCTGATCTCTCAGACATAGATTCTGACCTTGCTAATAGTGTACTTGTAGAAATGCATTCCATCAGCCACAATGCATTCGATGTCAGACAAATGATGGCAGACAAATATTTTCATTCTAAATCTTTGGTTATTTGAGAATTTACATCATGCCCAAGCTGAATTGTTAAAACTACTTTATATTTGAATGCAAAATAGAAGTGTATCTCTTGCTTCAAACCTAGTCTATTGCAAAACTTTCTCTTTGGGTCATGTGAGATCCTTGTGGACTTGGAGTTTGGCAGTCTTGAGGGTTGACCAACTGGACTTAATTACAATTCAGTATTGATGAACCTGACCTTCACTGGTTTGTGGACCCAGAACCCTGGGGAATTCAGGCTCCTGTGGGGAAGAGCCATCAATCAGCCTGGGGGTGGACTCCTCCTCCTCCTCTTCAGCCTCCTCTGGCTGTGGGGGTGGAGTGAGGAGCTCTCTGTTCCCTGAAGGCATCATTGTCGCTATTTCAATCTGAAAAAAAAAAAAGCAGATTTTGATCAGGCAACCTCAATCACACTTTTGGCAGTGGAACGAATTTCAAATGTATCCATCTTCACCACAAGAAGGCACTCCTGTTCTGACTAGCCTGCTTGCCTGGGAGAACCCATGAAGCTCCTTAGTGCTATTGTTGTTTCTAATCAGTTTGATTCTCAAATCTTAGTAATACTTTCTAATGCCTTTTCATGGAGGAGGGAGTTCTTCACTTTTAAATATTTTTATATGGTTGTTCATTCCATAAATTAAAAAAGTTATTTACAGTTTTCTAAATACATGGCATTGCAAAAATGCATAATTGTGAAAGATTCAAATTAATGCAAAGTGCACAGTCCCCTTTATCCTGCCGCCCTAATTCTGTTCGCCTCTAAGACAATAACCAATAAAAATATTGCCATGTATAGTTTAGTCCTTTTAATCCTTGGTCCCCTGGATTCAAATATTCTGTTCCCTTACAACAATTTGCACTTCCTCTAATTGTATTTTACTGAAAAGTATCCTTTCTACTAAAATGCAATACATGCAGACATGAAAATTATGATTTGATGATGACATGCCAGTTCTCATACATTTTCAGTATCAAGTATTACCAGCAATATTTGGGAATGTTAAAATCAACCTTTTTGAGAGTTTTCACAATAGGAGGCATTTAAAATTTTTTAAAATACTCAAATAGTTTTTCATGGATTGTATTTTTTAATTGTAGACATTATTACAGATGTCCTCCAGTTTCCCCGCTTTGTGCCCCTCTACCCAGCCCCTGCCCCACACCCCCAGACTTTGGTTCTGTGCCCATGGGCTATGTTTATGCATATATGCACACCTGTTCTTTGGCTAATCTTTTCTCATCCCCCCACCTCCTCCCCTCTGACATCTATCAGTCTGTTCCATGTATCCATGCCTCTGGTCTTATTTTGTTCATCAGTTTACTTTGCTCATTAGATTTCACTTATAAGTGAGATCATATGGTTTTTGTCTTTCTCTGACTGGCTTATTTCACTCAGCATAATATTCTCCAGGTCCATCCATGCTGTCACAAAAGACAAGATTTCCTTCTTTTTTTATAGCCATGTAGTATTCTATTGTATAAATGTACCATAGCTTTTTTATCCTCTCACCTACTGATGGGCACTTTGGCTATTTCCAGATCTTGACTCAACACCAGGAAGACAAACAATCCAATTAAAAACACGGGCAAAGGACCTCAATAAACACTTTTCCAAAGACAACATATAAATGGTCAATAGACATAAGAAAAATGTTTGATGTCAGTAATCATCAGAGAGATGCAAATTAAAACTACAATGAGCTATCACCTCATACCCGCCAGGATGGCTACAATCAATAAATAAATCAACAAACAACAAGTGCTGGTGAGGATGTGGAGAAAAGGGAACCCTAGTGTACTCTTTGTGGGAATGCAGACTGGTATAGCCACTGTGGAAAAGAATATGGAGTTTCCTCAATAAATTAAAAATGGAACTTTCATTCGACCCAGTGATTCCACTTCTGGAAAGATGTCCTAAGAATCCTGAAACACCCATCAGAAAGAATGTATGCACACTTATGTTCATAGCACTGTCATTTACTACAGTCTGGGATTGTATTTTAGGTTACACTTGCTTTTCTCTTTTTACATGGATATTTTAAGCAATAAATTATTGCCTCTAAGACCACTGTTTGCATTTAGAATAACCCCTTACTCCTCGATTCCCTACCACTGTCTCAACATTTATTCCTCTCTCTGTGACCTTGGGCAAAAAATCTGTTCAAGATGATTGGTTGGCAACATGCTAGACCCACCCATTAAGGCCTTATTTCCTCAGGGCATCCCCAGAAAACCCAGATTTTCCCTTTACCTGACATTATGGCCCCTTGATCCTTTCCATCCTTCTTTATTTATTTTCATTAAATAAGCAAAAATAAAAAAAATTAAAAACAAAAACAAAAAACTCACAAATTACTTTCTAACTTATTTAATGTCAAAATGATATGCAATCTATTACTTTCATGTGTAAAGTACATGGATAATTAAGACAAATATATGGATGTTTTACCTAAATTCTTAGATAACAATAACATTTAAAGATACACTTATTTAATGCCACCTTCAATAAATTTGAATACATTGCATCACAAATGAAAATTATCCTTTAAAAACCCTTAAACTTTCTTTTGTCAGTGCACATTTCTGAAGTGTGTCCCTCTCTGTGCTTCTGCAGTCTCTTCTTCTCAGCCCCTCCTCGACTGTAGTATAGCACTTCCACCACTTTTCTGCCTCTCCAAGCCTAGTAGACAGGACTGTTATGTCATATGTCTTTATACCCAAAGGCTATAGCACAATATATAATCAAAAAGTACGTGTTGAATATAGTACAAAAAGTATGCTTGTCCAAAATGTATCTAATGCACAGCTGTATGCTTAAATTTTAGAGATTTTGCTGAAGAATCAATGAATGTGTTAATGCTTACTTTCACACATTTAATGCATGAAAGCAAACAAAAAGCAAATCCTACTCTGGTGCATTGGGAAGCCATACATGGAGACAGCATGGCTATAAATCTCCACTTGAGAAGACTGGGCACACTTCCTTAAACAGAGACATATGGGCTCCATCTGCAGGGTCAGAACAAGGCAACTTCAGAAGGAATGGATTTTTAGAGAGACCAAAAGGAGGCTCCGGGAAGAGCGGAAATTGAGACAGATGTTTCATGGAATGGAGGCAGCCTAAAGGGAGAAACACATTCCAGACACGTTGCCTTGAATCTTTGGCTTTATAGGAAAAATGTTTGCACATATTTTTTACACATAATTGTTTTTCCACTCATCTGATGTGAAGCTGTAAGATCTCACTTGTCATTCACTATAAAGAGGCGAAACAGCTTTTGTGTTTATCAGACACTGTTTGTTCATGCTTACTTGCTATAAAAATGGGAATGTTGAACAACTTTTAAGACGAAGGAAAAAGAATGCCTTTTGGTTTAACAAAAAAGTACAATTGTAACCTCAAAGTGCTATGCCTGGGGAGCTTTTTGCATTGCAGACACATTTATTGTCACTATTGAATAGAAGTGATTTAGGCTTCTGTCTTTTTTTCCTCTTACCAATTTTCATAATGTGATATGAAGTTGTGAGGAAATGCATGCAAAGAAGTAAGGCCAGGGAAACATGCCCTCCTGGCTCCATGTGACAGACTTTCATATGTATGCTGCAGAAACTTAAATTCAGGAATAAATACAAATAGCCAGAACACATCCCTACTTCTACTTCTCAGGCTATAATCAGTAACACTCAGATGCAAATACATAACTGAGCCTCTGATATATATATATATACATTTTTTCTTAGTTTATCACCACTCTCATACTTCCTATTTCACTCTAACTTGCTTCCTACTGAATTGAGTTTTTAATTTGTTCAGCACGAATTAATGAACAGAAAGGTGAACTAAGTAAATGTTTTAAGAGGCCAAAATTTGTGATTATTTATTTGTTAAATAACAGGATAACTGATACAGATTTTTATGTTATATATGTGAATATTTGATTAATATATATATCCCTGTGAAGGTAGATATATATCTTATAGATGCTTTTTTCATCATTATATTCCCAGCTTCTACCCGGGTATGTCTAGCAACTAGTAGGCTGATAAGTATTGTTGAATCAGTACAGGTAATCAGAGACAATTTTTGATACTTTAAGGGTTGATTTTGAAAGCAGCTATTCTAACCACTATACCACCAACACTGAAGCGACTTTGAGGGTTGATTTGGATACCAGAGTAATAAAACATTTTAACATAAGTGCATGAGAGAGCAAGTGTGAAAAGAGATTAGTTATGGCTCAGACATATTCATTTGTGCCAGTGGATCTTCATTATAGGTGCAAACATACTGTGAAGGGAAACTAAAGAGGTGTGCTTTGACACCTTTAGATGAAACTGGTTTTGAGTCTACTACTGATCCAAGGATTTTGATTAGGTATGGTCTGTATTTTAGGGAGAGGTGGAATTATATACCTAGAGTCAGAGAAATTCCATTTCACAATTCTGAGAGGCACTATTCATTTGGCATTCTCTGTGAATGGTGCTCCCTGGATTTATAGAATGAAATGATCCTGCTGAGTGCATGTAAACTCTTAAGAGATCAACTAATCTTGACACCAAGGTTTCCCTTATCTTTCTTCCTGTCCACTTTACCTCAGCTACAATTCCTACAATTTTGACTTAACACATCAACTTAAGTAGAGATGGAAAATTTTCATTAACCTTTTCTTTGCTTGTATGTACAATTTGGGAATAAAGACAATTCAGTAAACCCCTAAGGAAAAAGAAAGTAAAAGCATACATACACAAACATCCTAGCTGATTTACAGATATTCATTGAAAAATAAAGATATAACCATTTTACTAGAATAGGAAAAAATGCAGATTTTAGGAAATAAAACAAGGTCAATGACAGAATCACAGGGAGGTTCTCACCCAAAGAAATTAAATTTAAGTTGTTCTCATTATGCAAAACTGACTTTAAAAATGCACAGTGAGAAGAGATAATTTTTCCCAAGCCCTTGGGCCTTGTCCCCAGACTCATAGTGATGACAGTGCAGCTAAACAAAGAAAAACCAAACTAAAGAAGATGGCAGCCTATGAAAATTCAGTCTGGGGAAAGACTGTGTTTTTGTGGCTAACATTGTTTGTTGGAGAGAACTATTACATTTGTTGAACACAAACAATATAACCAATATAGAAATCATCTCTGAGGTAGAGAAAATAGATTTTCCTTGATCTCATCATGAGTTAGCTGA
This sequence comes from Trachops cirrhosus, assembly GCA_028533065.1. Classification (NCBI taxonomy): domain Eukaryota; kingdom Metazoa; phylum Chordata; class Mammalia; order Chiroptera; family Phyllostomidae; genus Trachops; species Trachops cirrhosus. Next base: position 75,804,358 of record CM052539.1, read on the forward strand.
ACATAATTGTCATGGATTGAATGTTCACTATATAAGAGAAACTGCTATGCTTTTAATTCTATTGTCACTCTAGAACAATTATGTAGAGGTGCAATAATTGTGCATGTTTGGTAGATATGTAAGTGGAAGATGAGAGGTAGAAGAACTAAGTAAATTGCCTGAGGTCATGCAGCTTCTAAGTAGTTAAGACTACGATTTGAAGCCAATCAGTCTCGCCACAGGACTGCTTTACTTCCTTAATTTTGATTCTGTACTGAGCCAAATAAAATTCTTCTGAATAATCTAGCTTTTTAGGCACCTTCATTTTGAGAAAGAGGAGTTCTAGATAGGAAAAGTGAGCATTATCATTACTGGGAAATTACTATTCTCATTATAAACTCATAAATGGGCTTTCTTGTTTATATTTTAATCCTCATGTGATTTTTGCTAGGGATCATTCATCACCCTCCAGTCTGATCTGGTCATGATTGATTATGTATGAACCTGAAGACTGAACCTGAAGGCTGAAGACCATATCAAGGACATGTAGCCCTCAGGGAGCACTTGACAGTAATCTATCTTCCCCTGAAGTTGACAAGTATGAAAATATCATGTAACATTAATGTACATGGGCTGTAAAATTTAAGCAGCATTTATTATAATTTTCTCTCACTTTTGTGAGAAATAAGTACCATGCCAGAATAAAACTTTAGCCTAGTTAAACATGATGGCTTAGACAATTTCGTGTATTCATCAGACTGTTCCATTTGTCTCCTGGATATTAAGCTAAAATATATTTTCCATCTTCTTTGAATCTAGATTGCGTGATGTGGCTAGTTCTGGCCAATGGAAAGGGAGAAGAAGTAATGTGCCGCATATGGTCCCAATCAGTAAAAGGCAACTACACTTTCTACACGTTCTTTCCTTTCCCTCAACCTGTCAAAGAAGATACCACTGTACACTTGACTTCCTAAAGTGAAGGTGGTGGACTTCTAGCATAAAAGAAGTGTGAATTCTTGACTAAGTATTTGGAGGATAGTAAACCTGCTGCCCTGCACCGGACAGTATTGTCAGCGAGATATAAACTTCTATTATGTTTAGCCATTGGGATTTTGGTGTCATTTGTTATAGTTGCTAATGTAATTTGCACTAATATAGACCTTTTCAATGTTTGTTTTCTTTTCCACTTTCTAATTATAGGGAGGGGACAATGTTTAACATTTTATGGGTTAATTTACTTTGTACATGTCATTAACTTTAAGAAAAAATAAATGTCCATTTTTGTCTTTCCTATTGTGATCTCTTTTACAAATAATTGTTCTTTGATCTTGGTTCCTTGGTTTAGTACTTCCTGAAATATTATACTACTAAATTTGAGGAAATTCACTGTATTTTGACTTCTTAATTTTTAAAATCTCAGTATTTAATTAAATTGATTAAATCAAAATGAATGAATTTATATAATTAATAAATGTCTTCAGGTCAAATACCAAAATTAGTGGTCTTTGTTTAAATCAAAATTGTATAAAGCCACAGCATTTGATATTCACTGGCTAGAATATTGCATATGTATTTATGAAAAGGTATACATGATTTTTTAGTTTTTTAAAATATATATTCTGATGTATGACTATTCTCCATAAATTCATAACTTTAAATGGTAATGCTTTTTCATATTTAATGTAATGTTTAAGGGAAAAATTCAATGGAAAAGTAATAAAAGCTGATGAAAGGTTTCACTTAATCCTACTGTCTAGTCTGCTTCTTTGGCAACCTCAGCACCTTTTTGTTGTTGTTCACATGTTCCTTTTCTTTGCTGTTGTTGTTGTTGCCAGAAAATGATAATATTCTATTTTTAGCCATCAGAAAGATTTATCCCAGTCTGTTCATGGCTCCTATCAGCATCCCCTTAGGCTCCAGAAATATAATAGGTTTCTAATATCTAGTTCTCACAAATGTATCATCTAGTCCTAATTGAATGTCCCCAAATAATATTGGTAGGAAACTTTGGAAAAAACTTCAGCAACATTATCTAACAGCTAAGCCAGTTCATGTTCCCTTTACCCTTACTGGCCTTGTCCCCCAAGTAATGCTGCCAGAAGGACAATTTAGTGTAGGCTGAAATCAGTAATCTCCTGAGAATGGGATAGGGAGAGGGAGTCAATCACAGTAATTGAAACAAAACAGTTGGACTGAGAAACAAGAAACTTGAACTTTCCAAGCTCTAGCTTTTTATTTTATGATGGAGTAATTTAGTATTACTTTTTTTAAGTTTTAATCTTTTCTATCCTGACACAAAGCCTTTATTGAGGCACAAATTATAATAAACCATGCCTTTTAATATGTAGAACTTCTCTGCATTAAACTGCCATTCACTGATGATGATGATGATGATGATGATGATGATGATGATGTATATATTATCTTAAGGTATTCTGAACAAAAAATTTGTGCATTTATAGAGGACGTCCCAGGGAGGACCAGCTTATAGCCAATTGTTTTTAAAAGAGCTAATTATTACATTAAAATTTTTTCTACTGCTCAGAATCAGTGATAAAGCCTGGCAAAATTTTACAAATTTAAAAGCCTAACTTTATCTCTTAGAGGCAGAATTACTTTAAACAAATTCAAAAAAAGGCACTAAACCAGAATGCTGACATGAGCCCTCTTCCTGCCACTGAGACATTCTCTGCAGTCACAGCACTTTCACTGGGGAACTTAATTATAACCCAAAGATTGTTGATGACCCTAGAACCAGAGCAAAGGACTCTAGGTAAGTCAGCTGTATAATAGCATAAGGTAAAGGAGGGGCTGATTTTCAAAGGTCAAAATCTTTAAGTTTGTTTCTCATCATTTGTTTTGAGTCATTAGCATGAGAGAAATCACCCTGCTAATCAGAGAAGGCTGCTGAATATTAGTTGATTGTCTATGACCTTCCTTTTTTCTCTCAATACCAAAACATATTGATCCCCTTAAATCTCCATTCTATATATATTGTAGATTCCATAAAGTTATAGTAGAGAATTTTTATCTTAAATATCCTGGATTTTATTTCCTCTTTCATATTTATGTCTTTAATCAGAGTTTTGATAACTCTAAAGAGAACACACTTATAAAAGTATTTGATCCAGCTGCAATATCTTTTAGATATATTTCCTTTGTTCTCCTCATATATGTTGCATGTGAGTAATATACGTTTGCTTACATACCATTTACCTCTTTAAATACCACACTGAATGTGAGCAGAGAGATTGGCATGACATCACTGTGATTGCCCTTTAGGGCCCCACCATCTGCATCTCATATTGTACAATCTGATGAGTGACAACATTACCAAGCAAAAATCTTTGAATGATTTCAATGCTGTGTGTGTAGACCTTAACAAATGCAGCATAAGCCTCACTGTTCCTAGCAAACTCTAGACAGGTTTACTGTAACTTGCCTCAAGAGTGTTAGAATAAGAAATCTGTGGAATGAAGAAAGATCCAGTGAAAATTAGGCATATTACTGGAGGGCTAGGCAGGACAGTGACAGGTCAAATCCAATCCTGGGTTGTAAATTAGTGTCATAGGAGATTATCCAACTCAGAAATATGAAAATTTCTAAAATCTTCTTGAACAATGTTATCTTGGCAAATTTGTAATTTGCTGATTTATTTGTATCTGTCTCTATAGATGATGGCACAAGACAAAATGTAGAGGACTGTGTTAGAAAAACAATAGTCTGGGCCAGAAAGAAAAGAGAAGGCACTCATTCAACATGCAGTTCTAGAGAAGCAAAGGGACCAAAGGGAAAAGCCCATTAAACTGGTTAAACAAAAATAGTAAATGACTCACACTGAAAGAACAGCTAAGAGAAGTCAAACACTAAATCTGCATCCCTCCTTCCACCAGAGATTCTGATTTCAATAGTCTGGGTGTGGCCCAGGCATTAGGATTTTAAAAACCTACAAGTGGTTCAAATATATGGCCAAGGTTGACTGAGAACCAACACACTAGAGGGAAAACTTATTTGGCAGACTAGGATGTTGGAGACAGAAATGCCAATTAAGTCCTGGAACTCTGAAATGTTAAGTCTTGGCAGGAATATGGTAGAAGGATCATTTGTCATTAGGCTCCCAAGGGTCACAGACTTCAGAAACATCAACAGCAGTGTCAGTTCAAGAATCTGCTGAGGCTGATTCTTCAGCTGAAAAAACAAAACAAAACAGAACAAAAAACATGGAGAAAAGGGGAAACTCCCTGGGAGGTAAATTTTGTAAATTCCATAGCAGGAAGCAGGGGTAGAAGCCAGAGGGGTACACAGCTTCCAGGCTGGAGAACCCTCTGCCCTGGGTGAAAATTCTTGCTCCCAAGAGAGTCTGTCACCTGACACACACAAACTAAATGCAGAATCAAGTGCCACAAGCCCAGTGTTGCAGAAAAATGGAATTTAAAGGTTTTGTGTATGCAGAAAACAAAACAAAACAATACAGAAAGAAGCTTCAAGTAGACCTGGTGTCTGGGCCTGCCACCATTGCATGTTTAAAAACTATACAAGAAAACAGGAGTATCTCAAAAGCTGCCCTAAGATAAAGGCCTTGTGGTGTCTTAACCGTGTTGCTCATATCCTCAGTGCATCACAGTGAACTAGAGGGTTTCTTACACCCTCTGATTGCTGGGCCCTCCTCTAGAGTTTCTGATTCGTTAGGTCTGGAGTGAGATCTGAGAATTTGCATCTTCCTGACAAACTCCCAGGTGATGGGGATGCTGCTAGCTCAGGACCATATTTGGAGAAGAATTCCTCTAATGATGGTAAAGCAGTGCCATCATTTAACTCCTGGTGGGAAAGTCCTCCAAATTGTGTTTCAGCACAAAAATTGCAGACTAAAAACAATGAACATAAGCTGACAAACATCTGGATGAAGAGAAACCAAGATTTCTTCCATCTTCTGACTTCTCAGTTACCACCAAGTCTCCTCTTGGGTCTCTGGCAGCACTAGGTACTGGTTTTGGGACTATACTTTTACCTAGAATAACTATTTTAGGGACTCAGAGTTAACTTGTTCTTTAAATTTGATGTGGGTTAGTGTCAATGTTGTGATGATAATATGTGTGCAATTAATGCTTCATTCTCTTTAAATGTCAAGGTCTCAGGAGACTTGAGAAATGAGCTAATAACAATTTATGTGCCTCTGAAGGGAATGCATCTGCATCTGGAAAAGTCCGCTCAGGCTGCAGTTATTGAAAGAATCCAGCTTAAACCAGGCACTAAGAATCCTTCTAGCTGAGATGAAGCAAAAGAAATGGGGAGGGGTATTTTGGACCGCATATTCTTTGGGCTTTTAAATCACAAGATGAGCAATTCTGAATTTGTACTGTAATCTCTTTAGATTCAAACAAGTTTAGACTTGAACTTGCAAAAAGTGTTCATCTGTAGTCTTTTATTTTTCCTCAAAAACTTCATGGAAGTAAGGGAGATATATATAAATGTGTCATCCTTATGTTTCTAGAATTGTATTAATGAAGTATAGTTACTTAGCATTTAATTTCATCACAGAATGCCTCATAAGCTTTGTCATTAGATAATGTGGCTTGATGTAATTTCAGTTAGCACATGGAGCTGAGAGTGAAATGTCAATCTCAGGTAGAGAGATGCCTTTGAGACACATTCACTGATGCTCTCAGATCTATTTCAGAGCCTCCCAGGGTCAAATCTACAGACTGCCAGAGGATATTGCAGAGTAGTGGTTGGCATGGGGGTAGGTCTCAGGAAGGTGTGAGCATAACTGTCCAATAAACAGACTGATTTTCTCTCTTGAAGGTGAGAGCTATACTGACTGTAATGGTTAAGCCTAATGGCCTGAGAAACAACCCTCCTGGAGGATGGGTCCATCCTCTGTTGACTCCTTTACTTACCTTTCCTGGGGAGCAAGAGTGACTAGGGTGTCTGGTATGTGGAAGAAGGAACTAGGCCTAGGTGGTTCATCTTCTCTTTGCGGGGAATTGTCTGCCTGTTGATAGCACACATTCTCTTTTGCCCCTCCACACATGCACTGAGATTTGCTAACTCAGTCCGTTTTGAGACCTGTGGTTGATCAACCTTGGGTATTTTGATGACTTAGTCCATTTGGGGGGTTTTGTATTAGCAAGGACATTACTGCTTCAGACCTAAGTCATACATTTTGATCTAGATTTTCTCAGTAATAAGGAGGGTATTTTGAACTTATTAGTCTGAGTTCCATTTCTGTCTCTCATATGACTCTGAAGTTAAGCAGGGTATAGGAAAACCATGTGTCAGGTCCCTTAAAACCTAGCATGTTGCCTAGAAAGTCTTTAATGTTATTTATATATGTGTGTGTATCATAATACAAAGTAGTATACATTTTCATATATGTACCTGACTCTTGGTTTTATATTATGTTCCCAATTCTTATTTCTGTCTTGCTTCACTTTCTTAATTTATATTTTCATCATAATGTAGTATAACAAATAATAAACAATATAAGGTGTAATATGGAGAACATAATACAATGAACTCTGTATCACAAATTTTATACAGTGAGATATTATTGTACATTGATATTTTATCTGTATACATTTATATTTATTTTATATGTTTGTATGTCTATTTTTGTACACAGTGTAGCATTTATTCATATGTAAGGAGCCTTAGGGCTCATGTGAGAAGCCTTGAATATTGTTCAGAAAAGGTGGTGGATAAACAGATTTGCTGTCAGGACTGTGACTGATGACAGATTTGGGGACAAAATTTCTCGGCATATGTATGTATGTGATTTTGGGACATAGAAACCTATGTCCCAATAGATAACTACAGGTCTTGTTTATATTTCTCTTGTTTTAACTTCCTCCATTGCATTGAAATTGTGTGTTTATAAGATGACTAGACTGGGCAGTACTGAGGAACAAGGAGGGACTTGATCTAATTCACCAGTCCCTGTTCCTGGTTCTCAGCAAAGATTAGTAAGGGGATCTAGAGTGAACCTATGCCCAACTGAGTCAGCCTTCACTACAGCTCAAACCCCATCCCTTCCGCAAAGACTTCCTGGTCACCAGTGGATACACTTCCATGGCTGTTGACTGAATACGTGATTTGATAGTAAAAATAACATTTATTAAACATTTGCTATGTGCCTGGCTATAAGTTAAACAGTTAACAAGTTTCTTATTTAATTTTCACTAGGCATCTTGTAAGTAGGAAGCTGAAGCTCAGAGGGATTGTGCGACTGCCCGAGGCCACAGTTTCTGTGAGGGCCCTAGGGCTCATACATAGGGAGTCTGACTCCAAAGCCCATTTCACTCAACAATGTGAAACACCGCCTCCCACGTACAGAATGGCTGCATGCGAGCAACACTCAAAGACAGTGGTTTCTTTCACCATCTTTGCAGTGTGTGCATTAATGGTTCAAGTGCACAGGCCAAGCCAGATTGGGAAGAAACTGTTCTTGCCTATTTATTTACTTAGTTTAGGAGCCCCATTGTGCTAGTATATTCCTAATCAGCAAGTGCAGTCCTTCAGCAGATAATATTTAAATTATAAACCTGTCTCTCTTTTGTTTAAGCATTTGAAATGCAGAATGTTTTTTACTCTGGATTCTCACTATAGCATAGACTAAGTTTTTTGTTCAACAAAACAGAATTTTAAACTCATCTTTCTCCCAAATTGTCCCATTAGTCGATAATAAATCTTGAAGCTATTCTGTGTTGTTACCATTATGTCAACAATTGGTTCCCAAACATATTACAAGTCTCTGAGCATTTCAGCCTGGGTTACTGAAAAATGTCCTTATGGGTTCACACACTGGCATATAAATATGTTAAGCCCAATGGAATTCTGTTTTAAACCTAAGTCTAGTGCTCAAGTTGATTTAAGTGATCATATTATCTAAAAAAATGTGAGCATGAACACTGGCAATGAAACCTGTATCTTATTTTCTATTTTATCTTGAAAATGGATGAGGACGAAATGTGTTTGGCAAAGATTGCTCAATCCCCACATTTCTGACAAAGCACCTTTCAGTTCAGAAGGATCATCTTACCTCCCTCTCCCTTAAATACTTTGACAGCTAAGAGAGTTTCTTAGATATTATGTTCATTGTAATCACTTGAAAATTCTTGTTTTTCTGATTCTTAATAATCAAATTACTAAATTTCAAAGAAAAGAAACCTTAATATAGGACATAGCAAACAAAAAATAAAGATTAAAGAGAAGAAGAAGAAAAATAATGGAGGCTTTCAGTGCCAAAGTCTCTCTGGTTTGGCATTAACAGAATCTGGTTTAAATTTTACTCTGAAACTTAGTAGCTGAAAAACCTTGGGCAAAATTCTGATCCTCAGTTGCTCATAGAATAATAAGAGTAATAATAATGATCATGTCTTATTTTAATGGACAGTTATGAGAATTAGGTTTGTGGTCTCATAAATAATTATAATACAAATACAAACACAAAAGTCACTAGCAAATACTATCAGAGTTCTTTTCTTTTTTTCCCGCTGATCTTACAAAATTGTATAGTTTTGTTGCTTCACTTTTTTTAAGGTTTTCAAATAGCTTAAACTAAGAATCAAATGGTTTACCATTGTCTTTAAAAGAAGCACATGGGAAGTCAATCAGACAACCATACTGAAAGCTTGCCAGTGCCATTCTTCCCTCCCGCCCTCCACAGCATCTTCAGTGAAGAAGAACGAAGAGAAAACACTGATTTTTTCCCACTGTATCCTGAAAATAATATCTAATACAGGTTGATTGAAACTTTAACAAGTAGTTTGCACAAGTTACTTCCTCTAATTAGAGATGTTTTATATGAAAACCATATGTTTAAAACTTTGAAACATATTGTATAAATTGTCCAAAGTGATGCATCATTCCAAGTATAAAAATAAAAATAAGTAGTAGAATATTACTGATTTAGTCTTTTTTTCAGAAAATACATAGATAATTTTTGAAACCATCCATTAGCATTAAAAAGTTCTATACCAATTTATTATATTTAGATAACCCAATTTTAATATCTTTCTCCTATGTCATTATCTAAACTAGATATTAAGTACTATAAGTCATCCGAAATTAGTTGGATTCTACTTAAGAAATTTCGGATGTTACAGGGCATCAACACATATCCCAAAATCATTTGGCCTGGCACTATGTCATGCTGATGACAAGAGAAAGGAAGTCATTGCTCAATGGTTAATTGATACAGCTGCCATCCCTGAGTTCTCTCCTATTCTTACAACTCCACTAAATTTAACTTTAATTCATTTGATGAAGACTGTAGCTTTGTCTCATATTAGTGCTGCTTTTAAAGCTGAATTTATTTATTTCAATCGAAATTTTCTTTATAAGGATGGTTTTAAACAATCCATCTATTTGTTCTATGAAAGAAAAAAAATGGCCTTAATTTTAAAATCAATAGTGAGTTATAGAAAAAGAAAGCAAACCTCATTCAAGAAATTTCCTATTAGTCAATTATTACTAATGCTTTTTATTAGCTGTGTTTATTTATGAATGCATACCCTATCTCATCCATATCTACTTCAAACATTTATCTGAGGAGATGAAGATCACAGGAGAAGAAAGTTGAGGGAAGTAACATGAAACCAGGGAAGAATGTGGTGGAAATTAAGCTCCAGGGTTCTGAGCAAAATGACAACCACACTGAGTTACCAGATGTAGAACACAGAAAATAGAAAGAAAAATCCCTTAAAAGTTGTAGCCTACTGTGACACTGAGGGCTGAGAGAAAACTGTCATTCACAATGTCCTCCTCACCCCAACTACAGCAAATGTAGTCAAATATGCTTTATGGACTCTGTAGTGTAACATTCCTGATGTTTTTTGAAGATTCAAAAACATTGCATGTGCAATTAAGGAAAAGTAAGTAGATAAGACTAAAGTGATGTAGCAGGTGAGCAGAAGTCTAATCATCTTAATGGAGTCTAGGACATTTTACAAGGGAATAGAAGTTTAATTCCTTCAGCAGAGTCACTGAGAACTTTTCTGGGTAAAGAAATTATTAATGGGCAGGGATAATGTTTTTCTCACACAATCAATGAGAAATGGGCAATCAATAACCACCAAACTGTACCATGAAAATGGAAGCACCAAATACCTACCTTGGTCAAAAACACAATCTATAAGCCAATCAAAGAACATTAAATTTTAAACTATGTAGTTTTCTGATGAACTCTTTAAGGATAATAGCAAATGTTCCTCTGGATCCTTCCTCAGCAGCCAGATATGTGATGTACACATGATGGGGCAAAAGTTGGTTTCCAGGGGTGAGTATGGAAAATAATACAATAATTAATAAATAATAATAAGAGAATAAACTCTGTGTCTCATGTACTCACAACCATAAGCCTACTTTTACCTCACCCTTTATATATGCTATTATATATATAAGTATAATAAAATAATATATATTTATGCTATTGCCTGTAACTTAGATATATATTGGAGAATGCCTATTGACAATTATTCTTTGAAGTAGTGAGTATTAAGTTATCCTTTTTTACAGTAATTAGATAACAGTCAGTTGTCTATAAAGGTTACTTCTATCTAACATTATTCACCCATAAAAGAATGGTTTTCTTTCTCTTTTAGGACTGCTGGAGCTAAAACCAGTACCAAGTCAAAAGGACAATTTGGAAATGGTAGAAAATGGAGGGAGGTAATACAATCCTTTACTAACCTGCTGAAGTTTATTTTCTGATGTGAGAAGATAACATCACAATGATTATATATCTGTGCAATCTTAGTGAAGTTACTAACCTGCTCTTTGTCTCAATATCTTCATCTATTCATTGGGAATAACAATAGCACTTCATAGTTTTGTTGTGAGAAATAAAGGAGATAATACACATGAAATGCCTAGAGCAGCATCTGGCACATAGCAAGTGCTTAATCAGGGTTAACTTGTTATTCATCAGGAAGCAAAAAATCTATATTGAGTTTTATGGCTCATAATCACATCTTATTCACACCGTTGAAGTAAAATAAAAGCTAGTAAAAATTGCAACATTTTATGTCACACAAACAAAGGTACCTATTGGGTAGTATAGAGCATTATGATAGAATTGTTGGGCCTAAAATCTATTCCAGACAGAGAATACAGCAGGTCCTGGATATTCTAGGTTATCAGAAATCATGTCATCAGTCTAGAATACTATTACTGCACATAATTTTCAAAAAAAAATGTTTTCATGACCCTTTTCCAGCCACTGAAGGGGTAATAAACTATACCACCACTAGTGAACATCGATAAAGCTCTATTGAGATTCTAAACCTGAGGTTCAAGGGCTAGTTTAGCTCATTAACCAGATAAACCACTGAACTCACAAATGCAAGCCTTACAGCAGTAAATTCAAATTTGGTTTTCAGAAAAAAAATGTTTATTTATTATATATTTGATTAGTTTTCTATTGCTACATAATAAATTCCATAAACTGGGCAGCTTAAAACTATACTCATTTTTTAACTCACAGTTTCTGTGGGTCAGAAATCCAAGGCTGGCCTGACTGGACTCTCTTTTCAAGATATCACAAGGTCAAAATTAAGGTGGTGGCTGGTCTGTAACTTCATGTGGAGCTCGGGGTTTCTTGTATCTCTACGCCTGAGGTCCTGTAAACTTGCAGGCTGTCAGCTTCCCTCAACATCTCAAGACTTCTGCATTCCTTGCTATGTGGGTGTATCTATCTTTACAGCCAGCAATAGTTTCCCTTGAAATGAATTTCTCTCATGCTTCAAAATTTGTTCTTAACTTCGAGACACTGATTTAAAGGACTCATGAGTTTAGGCCAGGCTCACCAACATAATCTCCTAGATTATATAAGAGAACCTAATTGCAAGAGTGATATCCAAATAAATTCATGATGTCAAGAATTACAGAGGGCATGGGTACACCAGGGGATGAGCCACTTAGGGGACATCTTAGAATTCTGCCTATCGTATAAGTCAAAAGCCATAAAGATTAACAATTCAAAGCCTAGATCAAAAGGTCTATTCTATTGGCCTAAGATGCCAACTGTTAGAAAGAAACTGGCATTTGGAAGCATTGTTCAGTTATCTCATAGATTTACAATTTTAGAATATAAATTGTCTTTTCTACAGGCAGAACCATAGTGTTCGCATTGGGGACAAAATATGAAGAATCTGATCCCACCATTTTCCATGTGCTTTATTTACCATCAGTTTTTTCATCAACTGTATCCAATATGGGTGTATTACCAATGTTCATTCAAAAAGTGTCACAAGAACTTGTGGAACAACTGCCCTTAATTTTAAAGGTTAGATAAATAATATTACCAGGAGTAACCAGAATATGAACTTCCAAGACTGCACTCAAGAAATTAGTGTCTTGAGTAACTATATTGTAGAATCCATTTCCATGACTGGGTCTATTGGCTTTATTTCTTACCTTCCCATGAGGAATTATATATATATTTCTTTCTCTGTAAAGCAATTTCTATTGATAATTTATAAATATGTAAGCTAAAGTTCTTTGGAATTTTGTTCCTCATGTCATCTTATTTATCATATTGTTTTTAGAATTTTTTTCATAGGTGTTGGCTGAATGGGTTGATTGATTTCTGCTATTGGACAAACCTTGTATTTTTTAAAATTATATATAGTTTATGTCTTCAAATGTGTTATATTATCATATCCATATATATGTATATGTATATCTATATATCATCTATCTATAAATTGTTTTTCTTTTATTAATATCTTAAATTCATGTGGCATTTTTTCTTTTTTTATTGTATTTTTTTCCATTACCATTTAGCCCTCTTATGCCCCCTCCCTCCCTGCAATCACCACACTGTTGTCCATGTCCATGAGTCTTTTTTCCTTTTTGCTCAATCTCTGCACCCCTACCCTCCCCGCCTTAGCTGTCATTCTGCTCTCCACCTATGAGTCTGTCTCTATTTTGCTTGTTAGTTGTTTGTTCATTAGATTCCACATATTTTATAATGTGACTTTACCACAAAAAATTGTTAAATCAGGGATAATTATATATTTCCTCAACCACAAGGACTATCAGTGGCTCTCTGGAGCCCTCAGTTGTTAGAATTCTGAGTTTAGTTAGGCCCATGTGAAAATCAGGGTTATTTGCATGGCAAAAGGGCTGGTGTATGTAAGGATATGATGCCGCATAGTTGGCATCTTGAAGGAAGGTTGTTATTACAGAATAAAAGAACCCTGAGGAAAGGTTGTATACTAAATCACCATTATGTAGATATATTTATTAGCTTAAATTTTTGGTGGCAGGAAGAGTTTCAAAATCTCATGAGTGTCTAGCAAAAGGCATCCTGACACAAGGAATAGCTTCAAAGGAATCTGCAGGTAAAGTTCGCTGATGTCACAATTCTGCCTAAGGCGACCTTGGTTTCAAGCAGTATTTCTTCTATTGTGCATTTGGTCTTCTGAAGGGAGTGTGCAGACCCTGAATCCACTCTCCAGCCCTACTCAAAACAGAGGATTCACCTATGGTACTCACCAAACCTCTTTGGTCTTAGTTTTTGGATAAGTGATAAATAAGTTTATATTAAAATATTTAATTTGCTAGACAGTTACAGATATGTACTGATTTTTAAATAAATTTATGAAAGATGGAAAAAAGGAGCAGAGTAGGTAAGTTAAACTTAGAAATTTTTCTTCTTATACTCTATATTAATGCATTATATAAACATTATATATAGAAGATATAAAGATCACAGACAGCAAGATTAGTTATTGACTATAATTCTCAACAGAAATTTCCTTAACATAACAAAGTCATATAAGGAAGTGAATCAAAGAGTAAATATTAGTAAAGCCTTAGAAAACAGAGTCACATCCAATGTGCAGAAGGAAAGTGATCTACTGTCAAACCTAAAACTTTACTGAAAAGTAGGACAGAGACAGAGAGAGGGGTACAAGAAAATGAAGACAAATGAGATAGGGAGAGAAAAATTGGGTAAAGGGAGAAGACTTGTGAAAACCATTGTATTGTGAAATTCTGATTCTTATATTCCACAAGTCAACAAAAGCAATAAGCATGCTTACTTATATCTTAATAAAGATATATATATTTAAGTTCCATACAATTTAAATATATACTTTTGTCTAAATGCTTCATTTTCCTAATTATCAAAAGCAGTTATTCTAAGAAGACTTATACTTGAACCACTGCACAAAATATGTTATGATCCTGTAAATACGATGCAATTTCCCTTTTATTATCCTTAATTTGTTTTTGTCAATGTTGTACATTAATTACACTCTAGCATTTCAAGGTCTGTTTGTTTTCTGATTCAGAAAAGTTAAGCTGTATTCTTTAGTTACGTAAAAAGCCTAGCATTTAATTAGGACCTGTCTGGTCAGATTTATCAGCTGTGGGTTGGAACCTTGCCAATGCCTGTGTCACTGCAGAGAGAGAAGTGGTCCTTTAGGAGGGCACATTTGTTACTGGAGTATGGTCATGGCCCACACTGTTTTTTCCCCTAAGTTCTTTTTATTTCCTAATTTATTATAACCTCACAATTTTTTCCTTTACCACAAACTTCCTGAAGTTCTTTTTCATTGCATATATATTATTTTTACTTTTCCTTGCTGGCTACTGTTTTTTCCTCTAACTTTCTCTAACTTGATAAAAACACTTTTTTTCTCCCAATTTTGTGAGAAGATATAAAGGAAATAAAGCAAGCTGCAAGAAAGCATGAGAGTATTTCAATGTTCATCTCTAACAGATTGAATATTCTGGAGAAAAGATTCATATGAAATTATTAAGACAGGACATCTCAATTTATAAATAAGTAAAAATAGTTTGAAGAGGCAATCCCAATAATTCCTCATTCAATGCTTTTAAAAGTACCTCAGCTTGACCAATAGGTATGTTCTCATAGTTGTATAAATTATCCAGGTCTTCCAAGGCGGCATCATAAGACTCTGAGTCATAGTTGATGGGCTCTAAAGTTGGAGCAGGCACAGCAGCATCGAAGATGACAAGTCCCAGAACAAGTCTTGCTAATGCTTTCATTTTGCAAACTCTCCTAGTCATAAAATATTAAAATGCATAAATATTTAATTGATGATAACTTATGAATAGTTGGCACTAAACAGGAATGATAGATAAATCAATGTTAACACTGAGGAATGCTAGCTGGCAGTTTTTTTACATGAATAATTTATAAACATAATACAAGAAATTGTATAGCTTCTGGTGACTATTGATGCCAGATGTTCAAATTAATGCACAAACCTATCCACATTTTCATAGTAGATATGGTAATTACAGTGAAGTTGATTTTACTGTATAGAAAAACATGGGGAAAATGGGATGCAGAAAGATTGTGATATACTTATTCACAAAAGCTTCTACATTGCTAGGTATTAAGATTGTTTCATCAACTCGGGACTTTAGGGATGATGATGATGATGATGATGGGGATGGGGATGATGATTGCTGTAACTGTCACACTGTTTTACTGATGAGAAAACCAAGACAGAGTTGCTCATACACGAGGACTCATAACTATTTCTTGTGCACTTAAGCCTAGGGTCTTTACAGACAAAATAATAAAGACTTTTTTCTTTTTACTTCTTTGTTGCCTCTAGGTATTGTTAAAATATAGATCATTTAATATGCACATACATTTAACATTTCATGCATTATTTTTCAAAACTTGTTCTAAACTAAATGGAGAAAACACAAACTTATTTGTCTTTAGTCCTCAGTGTTGTATTTCAATTCTGAATAGCTATTCAACACAAAGGCGTAAACTCAGAATCAATAGGAATACATGTGTGACAGGCATTATTTGGCAAGACCCTTTAGAGGAGGGTTTGTACAGATACAGCACTAAAGAAATCTTTGGTATTGTAATTCTTTAATAAGTACAATCTATTTTCCATGAAAACCATGCATTTGGGGATTTAATTAAGGTCTTATCATTTTAATTATTGTAGTTCTATATGTACTCCTTTGAATACATTTTAGTTTCTAATAAAAACTCTCATGTTTAATTTCAAAGATTTAAGTTGGGTCTATCAGAAATGTTACCCAGTGATTATTTATTGAGGAAGCAACTTATTTGTAAACATTTTTTTTAATCAAAGATGTCTAATTTTAAAAGTTTTGCATTTTGGATACACTTCTTGGGTTTAATTTAAAAACAGTACCTATGATGTGTGTGCCTCTGCACACATATAAAAGAGAATTCATGGTAAACATTGCTTATAAACTTGAATGCACTGGCAGACAAACTGACCTTCAGTTACTTGAAAGGAAGTCTTTATGAAGCAGGTTTAAGCAGAAGGATATGAAATTCCTCTGAGAATAAGAAGCAGTACAAGGGGCTCCTTTTTATCCCTTTCTATGCTTTCTTCAAATAAATTTTTTATTCACACTGGATAAACTAAGCCTCTGTTTTACCTGCCTTTGAAGAGATCTTTGCAGGATTGCAGATTTGGAACTGTTTAATGCAATTACTAACAAAGTCTTACTTAATAGCATAGTGTGATTTGCAAATCTTCCAGAAGCCATTCTCCCACTTTCAAGTGGGAGGTATTTAAAGTAGCCACTCCTAACCTAAATAAATATATATTTTTCTTGTATATTTCTAGTAACTTGCATTGTTCAAAAAGTGCACTTGCTGGTTCTTTTTCTCTTTGTAGTCCATATTTGATTATAAATGTCTACATATTAGGGTTTACCTGCATTTGGCATATCTCCTGAAGCTGCCAGCAGTAATGTAGTTTATGTGAATCTTAGAAATATGAAGAACATATATCATGTTTAGTTAAAATACTATGTTCCTTCTTCTAAGTAATTTCATTAATATTTAATGTAATATCATTGTTGAAATTTTGGAACTGTTGTCCACTTGACTCCATTTCATGATATCTTGAAAATACACTTATATAAAACTTTAAAATATATAGCTCGAAAAGACATTCTAAATGTATAATTTTAGTATGATCAGTATATTTTTCAAACACCTGAAATCTCATTTTCTTCTTTTGCATAATATTTCAGTCAATAATAATCAATAGTGCCTGTCTGTACTTGCAAAGAATGTGATCTGTCAGGGCACTTCATTTAAGAAATGCATTGGAAACTATTATAATTTTACTGGCACCTGTCATGACTATTAAGATGAACTATTTTACTGTATGTTATTAATTCCTAAGCTAATTCAGAATTTTGGATTTTCCAAGAATAACATAAATATAAATATAGAAAAACTAAACCCAAACCTTTGAATCAAAGTTCACTATGAGTTATTAAAGCAAGCTGAATTATTTTTAAAGGTTGTCATAGTAGAAAAAAGCTCTCTAACCCAAGAAGAAAGCAAGTGTAAAAACTTACCTTTGGCTCCGACTTGCTGAAATGGCACGGAGTGACTGCGGACACAGAGCCAGTGGGGTTTGCCCCTGACCAATGGCTGTGAGTTCTGGTTGTGGGGGGTGGAATGTGTAACACTCAATTTTCCATTTGGAAAAGCTAACCTTGAGAAATATTTCTCAGTCTTTAAAAACCCCAAACTACTTTATAGTCACTCAAATTGTGCAGTGGAATCCAAATTACATCGTCTATAAAGCTTTTGAAATTATGTTAAAGGAGTTAAAATTGTCAGTGTGTCACCTTAAAATTTTTAAATGAAAAAGTTGGTTTTAACATATCTCATCTATAATAAATTCACCGATTAATAAGTTAAAATGTATACAGTGATATTATACATGATGTTTCATAAATATTCTAATAAGAAATACTTTTTCTAAACTTTGCATGTTTTCAATTGCTTTCTTCACTTAATGTTAACTGAAATTCAGCAAATGTTGCAAAGCCTTCCCTGTTTAATGTTGGGTAAGTAAAAAAAAAAAAAATATATATATATAATTATTTTGATTGCTTTGGATCCTTTGAGAACAATGAAACAATGAATTTTTTGCATTAACATTTTCCAAAAAATTATGTCCAGAAATAAATACAATTTGAATGTTTTTTTGGGAAAATGTCTCCATTTCCTCTCTTTAATCTATCAGAGCCAAAGTAATCAAATTACATAAAAAAAACTTTCTTTTATGAAATGAGATTTATTTTAGGTTCTTGGAACATGACATTTGTGAAAAGTTTTATTACAGGTATGAAGATAAAATATATTTGGATTATTTCCATTCTTCACTTGCATTCACACTGCAAATGTTCTAGAGAAGTCTGAAACTTGGGTTTTGTATTCTGGTATGCGGTGCATAAATCTAGGTGTCTGTGCATCAAGTATCCCTTCTGTGATCACAAATGAATACTGTATTAAATTTTGAAAGCAGGTTTGGTCCTGGGCAAACTGTTCAAGTGAAAACTTTCACTCTTGTTTCTTCTTCCCTCTCATCTTTTCTTCCCAAAAGCTCCTTTGCCCTTCTGTTCAAGGCACTCTCAGTCCTTATCCCCACCATCCATACCTGCTTCCAAATGATTTGTTCTCAGTGTGCATTATTTTCTCGGGACCAATTTTATCTGTAACAGTGATGCTAGGTACAGTACAGAGTCTACCAAGACTTCTCAAACAGGAGGGAAGCTGTCTTGGGGACTTCTTCCTGGCATCTCACCATGTCATATAGGGGCACTGCTTTCAGAAACATTTCTGAAAAGGGACATGTATCTGAGTTTCTTTGCTGGCTCTGTTTAGCAGCAATGTCCCCTCACTATGTGTTAGATGATTTTATAATTGTTAATTCTCAACACATTTTCAATCAGAGTGATTAATCACTATCCACAAATGGGTAAACTGACACTCATGTAAAATTATCCAGTGTCACACGTGACACAAAGAGAAAACCAAATCAGGTCAAGTTTCCAGATATTACTGAGCCCATCTAAAGGCTACTAGTGAAGGTAAAAAGGGAGCACTACCTGTCAGTTTCTTAGATACCAAGGCTGTTTACCTGTTACTAGGTTTTAGATTCTATCAGATACTTTAGAATAAAATAGATGAATAGAATATCCATGAAAACAACTGGCATCTCTTCCCCTTCCTGCATTATTTAATTAGTACTCTGCACATCATCAGAGAGGTGGATCTAACTAGTCCCTTGCTTTCTGGAGCGTTCTGGCTGAACCTATAAGACTCTATATCCAGAAATAACATTTTCACACTCTGGCTGAACCTGTAAGATTCTATTTCCAGAAATAACATTCTCACACTCTCCTTTGAACTATGGGTGTTTAAATGATGTTTTCCATAGGCTTCAGGACACTCTCTACTAATGCAGTTGTTTTGTGACAACTTAATAACCGAATTATTTACCTTATTGTAGATTGAAAGTATAAATGACTGTTCCTGAGTTTTCTCCCAAATAAGTAAGCCTCCTATTTCTTTATAACAATGGACAAAATTTAAAAACCATTTCTCTTGATCTTATTTGGACCCTCTCCAATATTTCAAAATCTATTTTGATATGTGGGAGCTCAAATTTGTAACAACCTCAAGAGGACCTAATCTCTGTTGAAAAGTAAGGAAGGATTAGTTACCAGTTCCAGCCTTTCTTATCCCTGGTAAATATCTTCTAGTTTCATGATAATTTTCTTAATAGTGGACTTGGTTATTGGACACCCTCGAGGGATCAGTTATTAAGACTAGTTGCATTATTTAGTAAATGAGGCTTTGTGGCTTTATCCCTTTAAGCCCCCAGACATTTTAAAAATCTTTTTGGCTAGCACTCTTTACAAAATTAACCAAATACCATCTGCTTACCCAAACAGAATTAATATTAAACAAAAATGGTCTTATCTTAATGATTGCTTTCTCTGCGTTTTGTAGCCGTGGTGAGCAACGGGGAGAGGCCACTGCTGCCTGAACTTTGTCCCAGCCCCAAAAGGCCACATCTCTAAGAGCTGCAGGAAGAAATAAAACTTTTGCCTGAGATGATTAGTGAGTTGCCTGTGAAGAATTCCCTTGCTGCCTCAGGGACCTACTCATCAGAAATCTAAAACTCAGGTCTTCCAGCATTGCCATAAACCCATACATACTGTATGGTCCACAACCTCTAATTTTATCCAACCTCTTCCTCCAGAATCTTTTAAGTCTGCTCTGTCCTTCGTCCTTAAATTTCTTTTGGAAAAATTGCCTTTCTTTCCTTTATTTTATAAGGATCTAGCTGTCTCTTGACAAAGGTTTTCTACTGCAGTCTGTTAATGTAGTGGCTGTTCTTTCTTCTTCCCTCACATAACTCAAAGATGGAGGGATTTTTCTTGCTCTACATTTTCTCTTCCAGATTGTTTCTTCTATCTACTCTTTCAAAAACTTCATCCATCCTGAAATTCATGATATTTGGCTTAATTATCTACAACCATTTCTGTCTCATCAACAGCCTGGCTCTGTTGTTGGAGACTTTTACTCCTGGCCGTCTCATGCCCTCTACTTACACCCAGTCACCATTTCCGATGGTGCCAATCTCTGTACACATGCCCCATTTCTCGTGGTGACCTGGCAGTTGCCCTGTTTTTTATGTAAAGGTACCACCTTCCAACCCACCCAGCATTATTGTCATACACATTATTTTGTCATCACCAGATATGACAACCCTACAAATGGGTTATTGGTATCGTTTTTTAAAATTTCATGAGAACTTCATTTTATAGACTCCATCACTTTTTCACTATTCTTTAAATCTCCTGTCTTCAAACCTCTCCTTAACTTTGGATTTTATAGACCTTTACCATATTACTTCTTTTCAAGCACTTTCTGCTCTGTGTTTCCTTTCATCGTACCTGGAAAACACCCCAACTTTTGTTGAACTCAATTCCTAACTCTCTTCTCCTGCATCTGAGCAGCCTGTATATTACTAATGAAATCATATGCAATGATGACTAGTGTCACTTTAAATTCTTAAAGATAAGTTTGAACCCCAGCCAGCAGATCTGGTGCATTTCTCAGGTCAATTCCCTTCCCAGTGCGCTAAGATGACTATAACATTTCCTCTGTTTTCAAACCTATATTCTTTTTCTTCCCACTGAAAGTGATCAGAGTGATGGTAGAAGTCATCAGAAAAATATTCAATTAACTTTCCACTATCAAATCCACCTGCCCTTGTATGCATCTTCTTTGTTTACCCTTCCATGACCATGCAAGAAATTTAAAGTCCCTAAATGATGTCTAGGATCATATTCCCTTTCCTCTTCTCAAAGTCTATGGTGCTGTACTTCTCAGTATCTCTCAGTTAGGTCATCAATTCTATGTACAGACACATGTGCACTGTAAAAAGTTCACACAGGTTTTCTGTATAACGTAAGTGAGCTGAATGACAGTCAATAAAAATGATGCTTTCATAGCATATTTGAGAGCACAAAAATGTGTTTGAAGACTTGGTTCATCTTACAAATCCTCCAATTTTGACTTCTGATATTGTTTCATCTTTAAAAATAATAGTCCTTGAACTCCACGTTTTCATCCTCTTACTACCTCATTTCTATATCTGCCTTTTCAGGAAAAAAATCCCAAACAAATGATATGCCTTGGCTGTTTCCTTTTGACCTGTTCCCATTTGTTCCTTATTTCACTGAAGTTCGGGCTATGTATGGGTAGTTTTCTGGCTTTGTCTTAATTGTTGTTTTAGCAGCCTATCTTGGATTCAGTGTGTCTTTCTCTTACCTCACTGGCTGTAAGCTTTCTCAATGTTTTTGCCAATCTCCTCTCCTGCTACCCAGCCTCTACATTTTGGAGTGCCTTAGGTTTTAGTCTAATTTTTACTTTTTGTCTGTTTATCCTTTCTGCTTTGGTAATCTCATGTCTTTCAATGCAAAAATTACAATAAAGTTAAGAATAATTTTAATAAGAACTAACAATTCCAATGCTCACTATGTGTCTAGTATTGTTTATTACCCACACTTTCGGGAGAGGAAACTAAAGTCCAGGGAGGTTAAGTGACTTCAGCTAGTAAGAGGCACAGCCAAAATCAAAACTTAAGACATCTGGTAGCAGAGCCCATTTTCTCAACCACAACACCAAACCACCACCTCGTATATGTGTTCCAGCTTTATCTCTCCGGCTTTGTACACTCTGACCTGCTGATCCTTATATGCAGTTAATTATGTAGAACTTGGCATCTTCACTTGGACATGCAAATGGGAAAATCACAATATGCCTGAAATAATGGCCTTTGACCCAACCTTATAGTTAGTTCTTCCATTCTTTGCATTTTATTAAGTGGTATCATTTCTCTAGTTGGCTCTGGCCCAACACCTTAAAATTATTGAAAATTTTTTTCATTTCCCTAATGTTTTTCCTCCATCCCATCTATCAAAAGAAGTTAGTTCTCCTTGAATTATATTTTATTCCACCATTCTTCCTCACTTGAACTACTAAAAATAGCATATTACAGGATCTCCTAGCTCTTTCATGCCTCTTTTATTCACTCTCCAAACACCAGAAGTCATTTAAAATGTTTATACTAAAACTGCACATTTTTTCATTGAAAACATCCAGTAATTTCATATCTGTCTTTGGACAAAATTGCAACTTTTAAGCCATGTCCCAGCGAGCTACCTACCAGCCAGAGCATGCCTACTTCTTCAGTCCTGGATCAAGGCCCTCTCCCTCAGTTACTGTGCTACAGTCATG
Organism: Trachops cirrhosus; assembly: GCA_028533065.1. Taxonomy (NCBI): domain Eukaryota; kingdom Metazoa; phylum Chordata; class Mammalia; order Chiroptera; family Phyllostomidae; genus Trachops; species Trachops cirrhosus. The sequence continues at coordinate 75,826,934 of CM052539.1, forward strand.
TACCTGACCTTTCTGGTTTTGAATCACACCAAGTCATTAGTTTTTCAAAGCATTGCCCTTAATATTGTTGCCCCCTTGTTTTGGAATGGCTAGCTCACTTTTTAAACTGTTCAAATTTCTGAGTCAATATCACCTCAAAGCGGTTTTCCCTGCCCTCTTCTTACCAGATTAGACTTTCTTCCTTCCTGTTACACTCCAATGTCTCACCACATTTGTTTTTTCATAGAACTTGCCATAATCAGTTGTTATATTTTTCTTCTTGTATATGTCTCTTCTTGGTGAATGTAAACTGCATGATGCATAAACATTACTGGCCATATTCACAGTTGTATTCTCAGCATCTAAAAGAGTCCTTGGGCCCTGGCCAGGTGACTCAGTTGGTGAGAGCATCATCTTGTGCACCAAAAGATTTCAGGTTCAATTCTTGGTCAGGGCACATACCTGGGTTGTGGGTTCAATCTATAGTCAGGGTGTGTCCAGGAGGAGACCCATCAATATTTCTCTCTCACATCTGTGTCTCTGTCTCTCTCTCTCTCCCTTCCTTCCTCTCGAAAATCAGTAATAATTAATATCTTTGGGTGAGAATTAAAAAATAATGAAGTAAAATAGTCCTTGGCCCAAAATTTGTGCAATTTTTTTACACAAATGAATCAGTTCATGATTTATGATATGAACCCAATGCACAGCAATTCAAAGTTATAAGCACTGAATAAATTATGATTTGTTTGGGCTATTCTAAGATACATAGGATTACTTATACTTGTAATAGCTGGTTCTTGGTTAACCTGCTAAATTAATTCTTTTTCATTTATTTTTTCTGTCCTAGCTACTGTTAATCTGTCCAGTGACAATTTTCAAGCCATTGCCCATGGGCCTCCCATTGCAAGGTTTCAAGTTTATTTGTTCCTGAGGCTTTCTTGTGTCACGTACACAGATAGATACAGACTTTGATGAGAGAGTTTCACACCATTTGTGACTTCTTCCAGATGGATGTCTAGAAAAACAAATATCAAACTGACTTAGAAAAAGGGGAATTAATCCGCCCAAGTAACCAAAAGTGCCCATTTCTCTCTTCCCAGAGAACTTCCTTTTGGGTGATGCCATCCTCAACAGGCCTCCACAAAGAGGAGTGGCTGCAGTTGCTGCATATCTAACACATGGTGACTTTAAAATCTAGAGGGTAGTTCTTCCTTATAGAAACCCAGGAAAATAGTTCCCTTTATGTCATTAATTCTGATGAAAGCACATGTTCCTCACTCAAAAAAGGAAATGGAGTTGGGAGAATTTAGTGTCTATTTGGCTGAATCTTCACCTCTTTCAGGTGAGGAGGCTCAAATGCTACCTCTTTAGTTATTCTTTTCCTTACCACTACATCTAAAAATGGACTGACTTCTTCATAATAGTTGTGACTATAAGACATCATTGTATAAAACTTTTGTCTATTTCTTTCTTTTACCAGAATGTTATCTCCATGAAAATATGGGGTGACTGTTTGGTTCATTGATGCATTTTTAGTCCTTAGAGCATAGTAAGCATGTAATAAAACTTTGTTGAGTAAATTAATAGACTGACTTAGACCTTAGGCCAAATGTCCACAGTGGACTGAAAAGTAGTGGACAGTGGTTCCTAGAAAGACTGGTAAAGGAATAGAGAGTGATCATGAGCAGCAAAAGTCCTTGACTTTAGTGCATGGACTTTCTGAAAACTATTTTGACTAAGCTGAAGGTTCTTTTATCAAGTTTCAGATTTTTAACTATCTTCTAAATAAATCAAATATAAGCTATCAGCAAATAATTGATAAACAACAGGTCATGGTAGAATCATTAAATTTCTCCTTTAAGTATAGCTTATTGGTACACTTTGTTTTCCGCATCATTTTCACATTACCCATAATTAAACAATAATAACTAAAATAACAGTTATAGACACATTAATGCTTATTTTATCATTGTAATTTGGACTCTAAATTGTTACTTTTTACATGACCTTTTTTATATTGCATTTTTTAATCCTTACCAGAAGATATATTTATTGATTTCAGAGAGAAAGAGAGAAAGGGAAAGAGAGAGAGAGAGAGAAGCATCAGTATGAGAGTGAAACATGGATGGGTTGTCTCTCATATGTGACCCAATTGGGGCTTGAACCCACAACCTAAGTATGTGTCCTGACCGAGGATCAAACCCATAACCTTTTGCTATGTAGGATGATGCTCTGACCAACTAAACAACCTGGCCAGAGCTTATGTTGCACTTTTTATTTTTTTATTTATTTTTTATTATTTTATTTTTATTTTTTGTCTTTATTCAAGGACATGTTACTGATTTTAGAGACAGGGGAAGGGAAGTAGAGAGAAAGAGAGAGAAAGATCAGTTGATTGCATCTCATAAGTTTCCTGACCAGGGACAGAACCCACAATCTAGGTATGTGCTCCAACAGGGAATCCGCCCTGTGACCTTTCGATTTATGGGATGATGCTTCAATGAACTGAGACACACCAGCCAGGCCATGCTGCATTTTTGAAAAAAACTTATTATATTGGTAGAAATTATACTTGTTTACCTTTGTAAAAATTCAAAGACTATGATGGTTTTGAGGAAAAAGAAAAATAATTACCCAGATGCTCTTCACCAAAATGTTCCTCCATGTCTATATATATAAAAAGAGATGATATAGATACATGTAAATAATATTTAAAAATATGATAACATGATATATTTCATTTACAATAATTAACTCTAGTTATATTTAATGTGAGAAAATTTCACTGAACTTTATGTGAAGGAATTAATGAAGTCATATTTCATCACAAAAAATATTAGTTCAAAGTTATCCAATGAAAGATTAATAATTGTGAAAGACATTGAATCAAATCAATTTAAAACATTTCAAATTTATCTGTCTTTATTTACATTTGCATTTCTCTGTACTTTTTAATCTTGTTATCTTTTTACTTTGTAGAGATTAACAGCTTTTTATTTTATCTGAATGTGTAGTTTGTTTACTTTAGTAAAATATGTAAGGGGTTCTAATGTCCCCTGTAGTTTAATTTACATATAACCACACATTCAATCTTCACAACAACCTTATGAAGCAGTTACTATTGGGTTGGCAAAAAAGTATGTATGATTTTTTCCATATAATAAAAGACACATTTTTCATTTTCACCAATAACTTTATTGATTTGTATATTTTGAGTATGTTGGCTATCTCCCACCTCTTATAATGTTGATTGCTCACAATTTAATATCTTGATTTGATCACTATCAACTTCAACTGGTTTACCCAACCATGGACCATCCTCCAGTGAGAAATCTCCAGCACAAAACTTCACAAACCACTTTTGTCACATTCAATCAGTCACAGCACCTTCTCCATACATTGCACAAATCTTTTTGTTTTGTTTTGTGTTTCAATTGTGGTTTTTATCTTTCTTGAAAAAATAAAGTATAATATGCTGAAAATTTTGCACCTTTTCTTCCATCTTCAACATTAAAATGGTTACATGAGAATTCACCAATTTTGATAGGTGTTTTTTTGGTGCACACTGATATGACAGCTGTCACCATACAATCTAACAAAATTGTTTCTAAAGAAGGTAAAGGCAACTAAATGCTACTGGAGCCATTTTATGAAAAAAAAACAAAAAAACTTTTTGGCAAAGCCAATGTTATTAATTTTACCAAGATTATATACCTACAAAGTGTTAGAACTGAAATTATAGCATAAGGGTTTGGATTCACACGATTCTCTTTGTCTTATTACACAGTTATGTTGTTACTGATGTTTGACTTTAGATATATACACAGTGGTATTTAATACTAATGATTCATTCGTTTTCAACATCTGCCTTATTTTTTTGATGTACAATTTTGATACAACTCTCTTTTTTGTGTATTCTCATTGCTAAATACCCCCCACCAAATCACATATGTGTTATATCCCTGAGTCTTTGCATAATTGAAAACATCTGCAAACTTTTTGCTCTAAGGACAAATAGTTTCACAGGATATTCTTGGGTCACATTTTCATAGAACATTGAGACATTGCTTCATTTTTTTTTCTGGCTCTGAAGGTTACAGTGAAAAGTCTGAAGCCACTCTTGATTATTTTCCACAACTTAGGTCACCTGCTTTTCCTCTGTAGAGGCTCATAAAATGTTTTCTAGACCTTGAAAAATTGGTAGCATCACCAAATAATGACTTGGCTCTTATGGGTCTACATCAATCTTTTCTGGAGAGGAAGGTGCATTTCACTTGCAGGTTAATTGCTAGTCTTAATTTCAGCACAAATCTTTTGTAGTTAATTTTATTATTTTATTATTTTCTTAATCTTGACTGTTCTGGTTTTTTTAAAAAGATTTTATTTATTCATTTTTAGAGAGAAGGAGAGAAATATCAATGTGCGGTTGCCTCTCCCTTGCCCCGTACTAGGGACCTGTCCTGCAACACAGGCATGTGCCCTGACTGGGAATTGAACTTGTGACCCTTTGGTTCCCAGTCCGTGCTCAATCCACTGAAATACACCAGCCAGGGACTGACTGTTCTGTTTTTAACAAAATTTTTGAAATATGTCCAAAGGTAATTACAAAAGTCTGATGTCCATGAGAAGCTAGTATATAAGAAAGAGCTTTATCTGACAAAAAGGAAGGGCAATGAGACAATTCCAGCCCCCTCCAGACTTTCTGTCTCACAAAAGGAAGATTTTAAAAAGGGAGGGAGGGTAAGAAATGCTTCTGAAGAACACATCCCATGAACTTCAGTCTACTAAAAATCTAAGATTTAATCATGAGAGTGTAGAACACTTGCCCTCTCCAGCATCTTAACACCAGAGCAATAGGACTTCAATATAAAAAAAAAAAGGTTATGACTGAGAGAGCTTCAAGTTACAGACTCTACTTAAGAAGGAGTTCTTATGGAAACCCAAAGACAACATGAAGTAAACGTTCTAACAAGAAAACTAGAGAAAACTGAAGCTTCTGGCACCTACAGCTTTGGTAAATATTAAACTCACCCTACTCCTAGGAAGCTTAACATAAAACCTCACACTAAAATAACTAATTATTTTAGTGTGTGTTTCCAACTACATTATGCCCAGATTTCAATTAAAAATTAGAAAGCATGCTAAAAGTCAATAAAAACACAGTCTGAAAAGACAAAGCAAGCATCAGAACATGACTCAGATATGATACATTTTGGAATTATAAGATAAAGATGTTTAAAAATTATGATTAATATATCAAGGATGCTAATGAAAAAAAGTAGGCAACTTGCAAGAAGAGATAGGCAATGTAGGCAGAGATATAGAAACTCTAAGAAAGAATCAAAATAAGACAGAAATCAAGGACACTGTAACAGAAATGAAGAGTGCTTTTGATGGACTCATCAGTAGACAGGACATAGCCCGGACAAGTGTCAGTGAGCCTAATGACATGTCCACATAAACTTCCATAAGTGAAATGCAGAGGAAAAAAAAGTTTAAAGGAAGAATATTCAAGAATTTTGAGATAATCACAAAAGGTGCATTATATGTCTAATGGAGACACTAGAAAAAGAAGAAAGAAAGGAAGAGAATAAATGGTTGACGTAATAACAGAATTTTCCAAAATCACTGATGGATAGCAAAGTACACATCCAGGAAAATTAGAGAACACTGGCAAGATAGACTTCAAAAATCTACCTTACATATGTCATTTGCAAATTGCAGAAAACCAAAGGCAAAGACAAAATCTGGATAGTATCCTTACAGGATAGAAAGAGCTTCCCTTTGAAGGAACAAAAATAAGAATTATACTGGACATCTTGTCAGAAACCACTCGAGCAACAAAAATGTAGAGTGAGGTATTTAAAGTATTGGGAAAAAACAAATCCTAGAATTATGCATACTATTGAAGCTATCTGTTAAAATGAAGACAAAATAAAGACTTTCTGACAAACTAGGAAACTTTGTCACCAGCAGATATGTCTTGCAGATATGTTAAAAGAAATCCATCAGAGAGAAGGAGAATGATATAAATAGGTCAGAAACTTGAATCCACATAACGAAAGGAAAAGCAAAAGAAAAGGGATAAATGAATATAAAATATAATCTTTCTTTCTCTTATTCTTAATTTATTTAATAGATAATGGTTTGTTCAAAATGATAATAGCAACAGTGTATTAGGTATTCACATTACCTAATAGAGCACAATATAGTACCTGGACCAGTAAAATGAATGACAGTAATCCTATAAGAATGAGAGGGAGGGTTTGGGAATATTCTGTAGCAGTTTTATTCTTAATCACCAAAACCTGGAAGCAATCAAGATATCCTTCAAAGGTCAACTGATAAACATGTAGTGGTATACAATGGAGCATTACTCATAAACTTAAAAAAAACTTGGTTATCAAGCCACAAAAAAGATTTGAAGAACAATTGAATATATATTGCTAAATGAAAGACAATCTTAAAAGTCTGCACATTATATTATTACAACCATACAATGTTCCAGAGAAGACAAAACTATAGAGACAGTAAGAAATCAGTGGTGGTCAGGTCTTTAGAAGGGGCTGGTAGGGGTCCATAGGGGAAGCATAGGGGACATTCAGTACAGATAAACTACATGTGACACTGTAATGACAAATACATGCCATTACATGCCTGTCAAAACTCATAGAAAGAACAACACAAATAGTAAGTTTTAACATAAACTGTGGACTTTAGTTAATAATAATAATATATTAATATTAGTCCGTTAATTAGAACAACTCTTCCACATTAATGAAATATGTCCAAAGACGGGAGGGTAATTGGAAATCTGTGTACTGTTTGCCTAATTTTTCTGTAAATCTAAAACTATTCTAAAAAAAAAATTCAATCTTTTCATTTCACACTAATAAAAAAGTTTACTATATTTCTTGACTTGCCAATTTGACTATTTTGTAAATGTACCTACTGTATCCTGAGCACTGTAATTGGGGTATATGCCTTTGTGGAATTCTTCTGATTGAGTGAAAACCTAGAAAATATTCAGTATCATACTAGAATAAGGATAGATGATTTTAAGTGGTAACTATTATGGGTACTACTAGAGCTACAGTTACTACTTCCAGTCATGGATGAGTTTCAGCATTCATCTTCAGGGATAACCCACACACTGTGTATATTATATACATATGTGAAAAATTTTGAAAAATATTTGCTAAAGGAAAACATTTGAAATCAAAAGAGGCTTTTATCAGAGCAAGGACTGTATCACACAGTACATCTGTGGTGTTCATAGTACAGAATGTTTTCTGACTTTTAATTTTATAGTCTACACATTCATATAAATGCTGGTAGTCTTAATATTTTTCTCCCAAGTTTTCTTACTGATGTTTGTCAGCTCAGTTATAATTAATTTCTAGTCTTCTTTTGGCTGGAATTACTTTATGTTGTCTAACTTGGTTAAATAGTTTGTTCTGAGTTGAATAAGTTAATTCATGTTATGCATTTACAAGATGATGTTTTTTATCTTGGCTTTCACAGCTGGTGTAGGTGAATAGGTTTTTTGCTCTAAGCTTGATACTGATCCCAAAACATTATCCAACCTTCACTCTTTCTATGTCTCACCTCTTTATTTTATTCTAGAGCTTGCCACTCGACACAGCATTCAGTACAGCTTTTAGAAGTTGCTGCTAAGATTTTTCTCTCCTTGTCATATAAGTGTCCCCAGTAATAGTTATTTTTAGATTTTAATTTTTTAAGTATACAATTGCCAAAATCATTAACAAATAGATAATAAAAAGGAAAACAAATATATTGAAGAACAAGAGCTAAAATGGAATTTTAGTAAGCTTATTAATAATTGATGGACTATTTGTAGAACAACTATGTAGTATATTGGGTATTATGGACACTGAACCTAGAATTTAATTCTATTTAGTCTTTTTCTTACATTTTAGAACACCCAGTAAATATCTCAGAGAATCAGAAAGACTTCTCTTGTCATGACAAAACATGGAAGATCTGTTCATGACAACCAGGAAACTTTTCCATTTAAAGGACAATAGATTTTCCCCTGGCTGGTGTGGCCCAGAGGATTGAGCACCGGCCTGCCGACCGAAAGGCTGCTGGTTCAATTCCCAGTCAGGGACCATGAGTGGGTTGTGGGCCACATCCTCAGTAGGGGGCATGCGAGAGGCAACCACACATTGATGCTTCTCTCCCTCTCTTTTTCCCTCCCTTCCCCTCTAACAAATAAATAAATAAAATCTTTTTAAAAGGAATTTTTATAAAAGAGACCATAGGATTTTATATTTCTACTTAATGCCCTAGATCTGAATTTTAAAAAAATTATTTGCAGTGCATCATTATATATAGTTGCTATTAAAGATATTATCCAATAACATTGTTGTCTGCAATAAAGCAAAGACTCTTCCTTGTACTTAGCATTAAGTAAAACATCATTATTGTAGCCAAAATATATATTCAGTGATGGGGCTACTGTATTTCCAATGAAATCTTGTCCTGTCATGTTTCTTGTTCACTAAAGATTGAATCACATCAGCCTTTCACTGCCTCCAATAGACCACGTTCTTTTTCACTTCAGGTTTTTCACCTCTGTTGTTTCCTTTGTCTTGTACGCACTTTCTTCCCTCTCACAAAACACAGCGAAGATCGTTCAGTTTTCCTAACTTGTATTCTACTCAAGATTTCATAAGAGCCCTTCCTTCATTCAAGAAGTCTCTATTCAGTCCTGATATGCCAGTCACTCATGTGTATTAAGGAATAAAAATTAATAAACATGATAAACGTCAAGGATGGAGAGACTGGCAGAAGACGGCAGAGAGACTATGATACCGACTCTTCCCGCCGTGTGTATCTGTCCTGTTCTGTGTAAGGCATGGGCATGGACGCCTGCACACGCACACATGTGGAAGCTGGACTGGGTTTTGATGTTTATCGATACGCTGAAATTACAGATGATACCATTTTTCTTTATTTGATACAATCTCCATTTTTCAAAATTATTGTTTCTTAAGTTAAAAAAGTGTTATCTGTCCAATCCTTACCAGCTTTGGGTAAAATATCTGTTGAATTATGCTACTTGGAAAAGACAAAGTTCTTTAAATCAATTTTTATGATCATAATTTATTATAGTATTCCCATCAAATTAAAGTCAGAACTGGCAATTATTAATTATTTTAGCAATATTATTGATTACTACATCAATAGCAAATGTGATGTTTCACTTTTCTGTTTGATTTACTGTGTATTTATATCTCTCAATTGCTAGGCAGTGTTGCTAGATTTAGCAAGTGAAAATACAGCACAACCAGTGAAATTTGAATTTCAAATAAATGACAGTTTTAAAATATGTCTCATGCAGTATTTGGGATGTATTTATACTAAAAAAAATTACTCATCGTTTACCTGAAATCAAGCCTAATTAGTTCAGAACTTGAGCAGGAAATAAAGGAAGAGTGGATCTCTTCAAACTCCAAGTCATTACAAAGTTTCCTCATAGAACCCTGGAATCTCTAAAATGGCAAGGAATTGAAAGGTTGTCTAGGAAGTAAAATATACAATACTTAAATACCTCTCATGGGGTATTCCAGTGAGGTTCCACTGAAGGAAATGGAATCTAACTCAATGGAGTAGGATTGGGAGCCTGTGTGTAGAGCCTGGGGCAGTGGGAGTGGGCTGGGTGAGGTACATTTATCCTTTGAAACTTGAGGTGATATCTTTGAAGTTGCCTGAAATCTTAAAGGCATATGCAGTTTCAAGGCTCAGTGGGAGCCTAGGATTTCTGAAACTAAGCATGAGGAAAATTTTGGGGTTTACAATGGCCACAGTGAGTCAGCATGAAACATAAGCAGCTGTCGTCTGTGTGTTCCATTACAGCAGCCTATTTTAAGCAATTTTGTGGCCAACACCTTGCCATAATTGTTAGCTGTCCACATGATCTAAGTCAGGGTACGTGTGGGTGTCCCATCCCTCAGTCAGGGTTCTCCAAAGAAACAGAACCAATACTCCCATAGAGATTTCTTTTAAGAAGCTGACTCACAGCATTGTGAGGGCTGACAAGTCCAGAATTCCTAAGGCAGATGGCAAACTGGAAATTCAAGCAGTAGATGATGTAGCAGGAAGGCAAGCTGGATACTTAGGCAGGATTTCTACACTACATTCCTGAGGCAGAATTTCTTTTTTCCTCGGAAACCTCAGTTTTCTCTCTAAAGGCCTTCAAATGATTAGGAGAGACTCATAACGCATTTTCAAGGGTATTTTCTTTTATACACCTTAAGTCACCTGATTGTAAACATTAATCACATTTATAAAATACCATCACAGAAATATCTAGACTAGTGCTTGCCAAACTAACTGGATACCATAGCCTAGCCAAGTGGACATATAATGTTAATATACCACCCATTTATGACTGATACTCATTTAAAGGTTTTGAAGCATTTCATTGCTATCACAGGATGAAGAGCTTTACTTTGGCTTTGGAGTTAGATGGCCTGAGTTCAGCAGTTATTGGCTATGTAACCCTGAAAAACCCATTTAATGTCTCTTTATCTCAGATTATTGTTCTGTGAAACAGGAAAAATAACACACTTATAGGATTAACATGGATATTGTATAATTAAGGATATATTGCATGTAAACATGTATTAGCATGATTTTTAAAGCCCAAGAAGCTTTGAAAAATAGTACTTTTGTTTGCATTAATAGTTACTGTTATTATTCTATAACTTGCAAACAATTTTATTAGGATCAATGCCACTCATTCAGTTATTTAGCCATTTATCCAAGGAACACTTACACTCTGCCTTAACCACTATCTTCCCGGTAGATTTCCTAGGGAGCTCTGCATACAAGGAACATCAAAAAGTAAGAAATTAAGTACGTCTTTATTTTTAGCTGGTCTTCCTGATTCCTTAAGGCAGATCTGTTTGATAAACCTCTTTAGTAAACCAAGCAGTTATCCAGAAAGGTGAGTGTTCAGCTAAATAATTCATCCTTTCAGGGGAAAGAAAGGAGAGAGCTGTGGAAGAAAATGTAAGAGAAGTTTCTAATGAACATCATTAGCAGACATATCTGAGAACAGGTCTCATCAGGATAAAGAGAACCTGTGCCTGAAGGGAAAGCAGACAAAGAAAAAAACAAAAACCTCATAGACACAGACAACAGTATGACAATTATCAGAGGGAAAGGCGGGTGGGGGAGGTAGAAGGGAATAAGGCAAGGATAAATGGGGACAGAAGGAGACTTGACTTGGGGTGGTGAACACAGTGCAATATACAGATGATGTGTTATAGAACTGTATACCTGAAACCCACATAATTATATTAATCAGTGTCACCCCAATAAATTCAATAAAATTTAAAAACAAACAAAAAAAGAAGCATTCAAAATTCAATTCATTTCAGCCTACCTTTCTCAAGCCTGCCACTCCCTTTAAAAAGCAACTAAATCCAATGAAAACAAACACGACACTGGCTGCTTTTCTTCAGGTCAACAGCGGGGACCAGCCTCAAGAGACCATGTGAGTTCCCATTCCCTGGACTGGGGGCAGTAGATGAACTAAAGCAGGGACAGGGACTCTGCAGGGACCTTAAGATAAAGGAGCCATGGGAAAAGACTGCCTGGAAAAGTAGGAGATTGGACTCATTGCAATTTGAACAATTAAGGAAAGTTGACATGGTTGGTAGTCCCAGGCTTGTGTGGCCTAGTAATGTCTTCTTTAAATATATGAGTCAATGCAGTGTTTTCCAAACTTCCATTGTTTCCAGACCACTTGAATGAATTTTACCCTATCTATAAACTGATTTACTACCTAATATTTTATTAAATGAAATGCAACTCGATTCCTTTAAAAGTTTTGCCTCATCCTATCTCATGATTTCATGATATCATGAGCGATGTTTTATGTTGTGTGTATGTGTATCACATTAAAAAATAAATTTTAAAACTGCCTGTGTAAACTGCTAAAATCTGTATCTTATACACCAATTGGAAGTGTATCATGTTTTTAGGAAATATTAGTCTTATGTAGGTGAAAATATAGGTTTTAAACATGTATTTCCTAAACTACAAATGTTTCAACAAATGTTCATCAATGATTCCACACACTGGAACAATGCTACGCTCTGTGGATGCAGAAATAATCGAGGTGGCCAAAATGCCTGCTTTCATTGAATTTACTTTCAAGTGAGAGTGACAGACAAAAAGAAAAACAATAAATAAAATTTTAAATAGTGATGTGTGTTATAAAGAAAATGAAACAGGTTAAGAAGGGGAAAGTTTATCGCAAGGGTTGTCAAGGAACATGTATAAAGGACACATGGACTGAGCCAAACAGGGGTAGAATTGAGGGTGGGAGACAGGGATGGCTGGGGTAGGTGGGAGTGGTGGGGTGAAAATGGAGACAACTGTACTTGAACAACAATAAGAATATTTTTTAAAAGTTTACAGCAAAGGTAAAATTTTACTTTAATACAGCCGAGTATAATCAGTATCCCCCTCTTTTTCTTGGCAATAGTCCAGACACAATAAGAAAGCTGAGAAGTCGAGTATAAAGTGTATTATAAAATAAATAAAGATAAATAAATAAAATGTTGAGTGTATCAGCAAGCAACCCAGAATTATTAAGTAGGAGAGAGAGGATTGCCCAAACAGTGACAAGCAACAGGGATCTAGAGAAAGGATTCTGGTGGTTGCAGCACTCAATTAATAACATTAACATTGCTTATTGTAGCACAATCCTGAGATCCCAAAGCAACAGCATCTTGATTGCAAAAATGACAACAGAGCATCTGGTGTGATGGGGATAGTTTCCTTAGCCTGGGAGGAAGGGAAGATGGAAAAGGATGGGTAGGATGCATACAGACAACCTACACAGCAGGGCACTTCATCATTGTGCATCGTCAAGTTTTTGGATAAGGAAAAGCTAATAAACTTCTCTCACACACCAACCTAGAGAATAAAAACATTTCTTACCAGCCTGGAATATAGCACTTGTCCATATTTCAGGAAAACCTCCTTCAAGTAATTAGGCAAGAAAAATAAATTATTTTATTCAAATACAAGTTATCAAAATGGAACTAGCAACAATATAATTTTGAAACATGTTAACCAAATTCCAGGGTGCATATTTTAATCCCTAGAGTAATCCTGGAAAATGTAACAAAAAAGATGTACAGGTAAATATATGTTAAAATAGAATTCTGAAGCACACTCAAATAATAAAAAAAAAATAAATAAGGGAAAAGAGGATAAAAAACAGAGAACAAACAGAAAACAAGTAGTAAATTAATAGCCCTAAAATTTATAAACATTAATAATTTCATCACATGTTAGTCACTTAAACAAAGGAAAGAATATCAAAATAGATACAAAAAAGAAAAGTATACTATATAATAATTAAAAGGAATGCACTGTTGATATACCTATAATCTGGAAGAATTTCAAAAACCTTATTCTAAATGAGGGAAGTTTTATACACAGGACATATATACTATAACTTTTTATACAAATTCTAGAATAGGCAAATGAATCTATAATAAAAAAAATCATTATAGGTTTATTTTTCTATAGGAGGACGAGGTCAAGAGTTGACTTTTTGGACTAACATTGATATTCAGTATCTTGGTAAGAATTTGTTACAGGTGTACATGTTTGTTAAAACTCAGCAAATGTACACTAAAAGTTTATATATTTTATTATAGGTCAATTAGATATTTAAGGAGAATAACTAAATAAGTACTGAACTCTAGATAATGACATATTTAGGAAGAGGTATACTGATATCTACAATTTATTTTGAGAAATGTCAACTAATAAATGGATGGTGAATGGTTAGAATCATTTATACATGATAAGTATGTCATAATTAAAATAGATTAGGATGTTAATTATGAAATCATGGTGTTGAGTATGAATGTTCAATGTAAAATTTTTCAACTATTCAGTGTAGCTGAAAATTTTATAATAAAGATTTGAAATAAAGGCCAACATAGATCTATTAAAAGATAACATTTTGATATATTGATGAATGTATCAATTAATTTTTGTGAATTTAATCAATAAGATAAAAAAGACACATATTGGTAAGGCTATAACAGATTTGAACAGCACACTTGCAAGGGCTCCAGGGCCCGCTCCCTGAAGAGTGTAAGGCTGCTATTAACTGAGCAGCTTTTGTGAGCTGCACGTCAGTAATGCTTATATCTCTATGGCCTGTTATTACGACGAAGAGATGGAAACACACCTTTTGCCATATTGTTCAAGGAGCAGACTGAGATGAAGAGAAACATGCAAAGCAATTCCTAAAATATCTAAAGAAAACCTGTGAAGGTAGTGTTTTCCTTTCTGTTGATAGGCCTGATAGAGAACTGAGGAAGTGTCATTTAAGCCCTAAATTCTGCTCCACAGTTGGAGAAATGTTAAGCAAGGCTGTTATTTTGAGAAGAGTGAAACTGAACCTTGGATGCTCTGGGAGAGTTCCTGGATAAACAGATGAAGAACATAGAATGTTTGGAATATCAAATTGCCAATCAGAAGGAAATAGATGAGCTGGTCCAGCAGGAAGGCCTGTTGAAAAGCCTGCTGAAGCATTATGTGAAGGGACTTACTTCTGAAGGCAGCACAGCAAGTCTTCCCATTGTCAGAGGCCCCAAAGTCAGCTACTTAAAAGCCTTATCTTCTTGGTCGACCTGAAGATTGCTTTCCTTTTATCTAGTACCCTAATTCTCATTGTTGTGCATGAAAATAAGTCCTTTTTACATTATACACACATACACATATGTATGTATGTATTACACACACACATACACACACACACAAAGATGAAATACTGCCCATAGATATAGCTCTTTAGACACTTCTGGCCTTTGTCTGCTCTGGTTTAGTTCATATCATGGGGGAGATTAAAGATACAGATGCCAGTTCAGAACTAAAAAAATTAAATATTGAACACAGTAAGAAATCACTCAACATTTTATGTATTTAATCATCATGGGCGACTAGTATTCCAGCTTCTGCATACAACAAATTCTTCAAACCAAGATTCATTATTCTCTGACACATAATTGCAATTACAAAAACTTGAATCACTGAGCAGTTGAGATTTTTGCAAATTATTATAACAGGACAGGGCACAGATCTGGAATGTTTGAGTGTGGGGTGTAAAACAGCCCCCCAACCCAGTTATCACCAGTATTTATTCTGATCTTTCAGTCCTAATTGAAATAAAATCCACTGACCTTGTTTGCTCGCTGTTGATCAGATCATTAGTGTAACATAAGTTACATGTGCAATGATAACTTCAACTTTCATAGGGAGAATGTATATTCATTTTTTATTAAGACAAACAATGCAAATTTAAAATAATAAAAATGAATAAAATATGACAGAAAGGACTGAGAAAATTAAAATTTTGTATTTGAAAAGCTCAAAAAACTTATAAAACTCTTATGAATTTGTTCATATGAGGAATAATAAAAATAATTACACATCCCACAGTCATTCAAATTAAATGAAGATATTGTAAGAAAATTTATGACAAATTTTGTACATATTCTTTGTCATTCATTGAGCTTAATATCTTACTATATGTGGTTATACAGTTTTTGTAGTTTTGCCATTTGATTTTTTTAAGTTTTTATAATGTTTTTCCCATTACTAGCTGCCCACAAGCCCCTGCAATCACCACACTGCTGTCCACGTCCAAGAGTCCTTTTTCTTTTTTGCTCAGTCCCTCCACCCCTTAACCTCTCTCCCAGAGCTGTCAGCCTCCTCTCTCATGAGTCTGTCTCTATTTTGCTTGTTAGTTCAGTTTGTTCATTAGATTCTACATATGAGTGAAACCCTATGTTCATTGCAGCATTATTAACAATTGTCAAGGTGTGGCTATACTTTTATTTAAAAAATGTTTAATAAACAATCTTAACCAGTGTGGCTCAGTGGATTGGACGTTGTCCCACAAAGTGAAAGGTCACCTGTTTGATTCCTGGTCAGAACACACATGCCTGGGCTGCAGGTTCGGTCCCTGATAGGGGTACGTGTGAGAGGCAACCAATTTTTGTTTCTCTTTCACACTGATGTTTCTCGCCCTTTCTTTCTCTCTCCTTTTTCCTCTCTCTAAACATAAATAAAATCTTTAACAAAAAAAATTTCAAGAAAAATCAAGTAATCCTCTGATAAAATAATAACTAACAAATACTGAATGCTAATTTTGTGTCAACAATTGTTCTAAGTGATTAAAATACATTATATTATCTAATTCTCACAACACTATACAAGGTAAGTGATTTTATTATTTTCATTTTTAAAATGAGACAACTTGATTATACAGAATTTAAATAATTTGCTCTACTTAACAATGAAGTAGAAATATAAGTGCCCAAGGAAGACAACAGGAAAGGGGAAACAGTTTGGTAGAGCTCAAAAAAATTGAAAATAAATTAAAAATAGCATATAAATAAGACATGGTGAAAGCAACACAAGGCAAAACAAAATAGATAACACAAAACAATAAAAAGGGACAGAGAGGCATGTGAAAAATAAGTATTAATGTAACAAACCCAAGGAAATATATGGATTCCCAATAAACAACATTATGAATGATGAATGCAACAAAAAATTATGCTGGTTAAACATATTACACTATAATACATGTAACAAAAGTTTTTTCCAGCAAGTTATGGTCACAAAAATAACTCCTTACATCTAACTTTCTGCCCATAATACAAACAAAAGAACATAGAAGCAACCACTGGATATAGTGCCTGTATCAATAAGGAAACATACTCCAAAATCTTCTGCAGTCTTCATCATTTCACTGGACATACTTATTGAATGAATAAATATAATTGTGTTTCTGTTTGTGTGTGTTTAATAGGATACTGCTATACCAAACAAAGTTGTTATTCTGTACAGAAAGAAAGAATAGATATTGGGCAGGGATCTAACATTGCCTCAGGGGATAAATTAATGATTGAACTTAGCAACAAGGATATCCCAGGTGACATTGGTGAAATACAGTTTCAGTGACAAAGTAGATTCAGTAGACAAATTACAGGAACTAGAGGTAAAGACATGTGAAGTGGAAAAAGAGTGTGAGGACAAAATTTAAATAGAAAGGAAAGAGTGAAGTCTGGAGCACAGAATGAACTGTAAACACTATACAAATATCCAGACATGCAACTGTTAATTTTTATTAATTTTCTTTTTTTACAAAATTTTGAACTAAATTTTATTTTTTTGAAAGTTTTAAGTATAGATTTATGTACATATATTTCTAAGTATCAACATGAATAAAAATACAAATGATTATATGTATAGACATTCATGGTTGAAGTTGTTGTAAGATATCATAGTCTTTAAATTGTAAAATTAGAGGAAGAGCCTCATGAAATGACTGTATGAAATAAAAAATCATGGTTTAGCGGAAACCAATTTACCACAAATGTTACATTTGAGAACTCCAGAACTCCAGTACCTCATTAGCCGCTGCCCTACCTGTGGACTTAGAAGAATTCAGTCTATCCTGGAATCATTTTTTATTTCTCACTTGTGGCAGCCTAGATGAGTACTTCACAAATATTATACCTGAGAAACCAAATAATGAATTTGGCAGTACTGCTGTTGCTTTAAAAAGTTTATGCTGAACACAGCATAGTTAAAAACACTGCGCAGGAAAATTTGTAGTAATGGTTTGATTCTTCTGTTGGTATTTGTCAATGGAGGTAACGACTGAGGGATATTTCAAACATGTGCCATTGGACTGGGAAATAGAGTAAACTTTTTGTGAACTTTATGAAAAAAGTGTGTTTACACAAGTGTTTGTGATAAGTGGATGGGTCCAACCATTATCTCTTATAATGAGGAACACCGGGAATTTTTAGTTGAGAAAAAAGGATTTCCTTTTATTTTTACTGAGAAATCTTTAGAGTTATTTAAAATTTACATACTTACATTTCAAAGTTAAATCTCTTCCTAGATTGAGACACAGAAAGAAAGTAAACATTCATTCTTTCTGTTTTGTGTTTTATTTTCAGAACAAAATATTTCTTTTTATAAGCTTGGTATTTAAATTGTATATGCCCCGATTATTTTACTGAAAATACCTAAATATATGAAACATAATTAATTATGCCTAGCTGGTATCCTATTTTACATTAAAATCAGATGATTATATATGGTGTTCTTTCTCCTTATTTATTTTTTCTATGCATTTTTTTCTTGACACATTTTGCTTTGAACACTAAAATATAAAGTTATAAGGACATTCAGAATTTAAACATATACTGGGATTTAGCACAGATAATAATATAAACATCATTCTGGATAAAATTTTTTCTACCCCTTTCCATGTCTAAATAGTAACTATTGCATAAACATTGTCTTTGGCTTCAGTGAAGATCTTAACCTCTGGGATGGTTTAATTTTATGGAATAAATCATAGTCAATCTAGGGCTTCAACTAGTTCCTTTATAAGAGACAATTTTGCCTCTTAGTCCACCTAAACTATCAACTTAATAAAACACAGCATGTGCTAGCATATTTACAAAAATGTAAATATTTTATATTTGTTATTATAACGAGTGAAAGCATATTTATGAAATATTAAATGGAAATTAAAAGAGAATTATCATAAATCATGGAGTTATTAGAAAAATGTAACCAACTGATTTTCTTCATCTGAAATAATAGATATTCAACTAAATATAACAATTACGGCATCTCTCAAGCCCACAAACACTTCTAAGGAAAAACAGTTCTACTCTTGAATTCTTTTCACAGGATCGCTGTGTACACCTAGTTTTGTACAGTGAACTATGACGCAGAAGCACCTATGACTAGACTGACTAAATGCTGCACCCAGGAAAGCTTATCCATGCTGAACTATGAGAATACCCAGTGGATACTGCTCGGAATGCTCACGTAACCATTGTCAGAAATCTGAAGTAGGAACTACAGAGTATGCTGGCCTTCTTTGTTTTTATGTCCAATAATATTTTCCACATTTCTTCTAGGACTGTAATAATCTTACTCAACAGAAAACTACTAGAAATGGTTCAGAAGAGGTTGACAATGTTCCTTCCTCCAATGTCATGGGTATGACAAAAAGATTGGTTTAGAAATGGACAAGTAATATAAGTTATGTCAATTAAAGTCAATCCGTGTGGGCATTATATTGGAGTTATTGGAATACACATTTTCAACTGGGACACCAGGATGACAGGATGTAGCTCTAGGACTGGGAGTGTCAATATGGCTGGCAGAACAGTGCAGTCTGAGATAGAGATAAACAGAGATGGAGAGAAAAAAGAGCAACATTATTATCAACTATTGCTGAATTCCATGGGGAACCTTTACTTATTAGTTTTATACAACCAATAAATTATGTTTTATGTTATGGGTAACTTCCTTGGGATTTCTATTAATCATAATAAAAATATGCCAATAAATATAGACAAAATTTATGCACAGGCAAAGAAATCTGAAACATAAGAGCAACAGAGGGCATTCATAAGTAAGAGGAAAGCATGAGGCATCACAAGGAAACCAAAGTTATAAGGGAGAAAATGCAGTGAGGAAATGGATTGGATTGGGAAAAAGAATGAAAAGCAGATGCTTGGAAGTTTGTAAAATGCTTTACAGGCAGGTCACTACTCAATCCCCTAGATATGGTTAGAATCCAGAGCCAGTCTTTATGACACTGGGTAGTGCTATGGTTGGTATTGTTCCCCAGACTGATTGCCTTCCTGAATGTCATCCTTCCTTACATCCTCTTGTGTCCTTATAACAAACAGACTGCCCCCTATTTGGTAATAATAAAATAATTTAAATAATTCTGTTTCACTTGCATCCACAGAGGACTAAATTAAAATAAATTGTTTTGCGCTTTTAAATGAAATAGTCAACTTTTCCATACTCTTCCTTCATTATTATAGATTAGTGACAGCTATTGAAACAATTGAAATAGGGATATTATCACTTTTATCTGATTTTATTTGATGACAAAGCAAAGTGAATTTTTAATGTAAAAATTCTGAACCTCAACAATTTAATTTGTATCAGTATTTATTTAACATATATTCTTTAGTCCAGAGGTTTTCAGATAGCAAATAAGAATTTCTAAGTCAAATTTATAATATATAAGGTAATATTATATAAATCACAATTCAGAGTCCAGAATAAAGGCAGGTACCAGACTCTGTGATATATCACTAAATAATATGATAAATAAAAATCCAGGATTTCTGCTAATAAACTTCACAAAGGTATATGAAATAAGCAAGTACTTATACAAATTACCAAAGATGACCAAAAGAAAAAGAATACTTTAATAATAATACTAATTCTGTGATAAAAATACTTTATTACAGTTCACATCAGAAAATCTGATATATTCACTATCTATTAAAAGATGTAACCCATTATTAATAACTTCCTCACAAATTCTTATTCCTGTAATTGTAGAATAGCTTGTATATGACAGGTTGCCATACAGATAAAAATTATAAACACTGGATAAAATATCTGAAGATATAAAGAGTGATCAAAGTAAAAACCAGAAGGAATTGACCCATGAAGAAGGGAACTACATACACTAGGTTTACATCTGAGGACATTTTCAAGTTAGTACAGAAGCTGGAATTTTACTGAGTTAAGGAGAGTATAGAGGGAGATCCTATAAAGAAGAAATTATAGAAGGGAGAGCCCCAAATCCTTTGCTGCACATGTCCAGGGAAAACTTCAGAATTTTCAATGAGAAAGCAATAGATAAAAGACAACATTAAATAAGTAGTTTCAGAGATGCCCACTTCCGAGAAGTCAGAATTCTGAATGTGAGTAAAGCCAATTTAATTGACTATTAGAATAAAAATTAATACTCTTCAGAAAGTGATACCACAATCCAGTCTCTACAATGCATGATCCACACTATGCACTATGTGATGAAAAAATTAGTAGATAATGAGAAGAAACAGAAAAAGCAGTAAACAGAAACCAATCATAAAACACCCTGAATATTGAAATTAGAATACGAATATTTTAAGTAAACAATTGTACATAAGTTCGGGAACTTATAGTAAAATGTTATCATAAAAAATAGGCAGATAGGGGATCTGAACAGAGAAATGGAAACTGTAGAAAACAACTCAGTGGGAATTCTACAACTAAGCAAAATAATAACTAATATTAAATATCTGCTCATACATGATAAAATAGATGGTTATAAGCTTGAGGATAGATCAGCCAAAAACATAGCATTTCAAGAGAACTGAGAGGAGAGAGGTTGAACATAATTCAGTAGGTTCTCAGTGTTCTGTGAAATTATATCAAGAAGTCTATGATATATATAATTGAATTCCATGAAGGAGACAGAAAAAATCAGGAGTAAAAATATTTGGATGATACAGTAATTTTCTCAGGTTACCATAACAGAATATCACTGATGGAGTGACTTAAATAATAATAAAAAAGTACTTTATCACAGTTCTGGAGGAAAGTGTCATCTGGGTTGATTTCTTTGGGCTTGTCTTCCTGGCTTGTAGATAACCAGAAATGGGAGGTGTGGGGATGGAGAGAGAGGCAAAGAGAGAAATCTGATGTCTCTCTTTGTATAACTACAGTAGACCTATTAAATTAAGGCCTCACCCTCATGACCTCATTTAACCAATATTACTTCCTTATAGGCTCTATCTTACAATAGGGCCACACTCATGGTTAGAACTCTAACATGCAAATTTGGGAGACACAGTTCAGTTCATAACAGAAGAATAATGGCCAAAATTTTACCAAATGTGTGATCAAATATCTATTGACAGATCCAAGATTCGCATAAAACCCTAAGCAAGATAAATTAAAGAAAAACACAGCTAGTTTTATCTTGATAAAACTTGGGAATAAAAAATAAACACATTAAATGTAAGCAGAGAGAAACAACAGATTACTTATAGGGGATTAACAATACAAATAACAGCTGAATTTAACAAAACAATAGAGGTCAAATAACAGTGGAGTGACTTTTTTTTTTTAATTCTCACTTGGGGACTTTTTTCATTGCTTTTAGAGGGAGGGAGAGGGAGAGAGAGAAACATTGATGTGAGAGAGGAACAGTGACTGGCTGCCCCGCAACAGTGAACCTACAACCTGGGTATATGCCCTGACAGGAAATCAAACCTGCAAACTTTTGGTCTATGGGACAACAACACTCCAGCCAAGTGAGCCACCCCATCCAGGGCCAAGTGATATGTTTAAAGCACTGAAAGTATGTGTATGTCCAGAAAAACACCTTCAAAAATAGAAGTAAAATAAAAACATCATCGATAAAGGAAAAATAAGAGAATTTGTCTCCAACAGAACTAGGTAAAGTCTTTTTGTGGGAACTATAACATATGTAATTGTAATATATACTATAGTAACAGCACAAAGGATGAGGATAAATGGAAATAAACTATTTAAATTTTAAAATTTAAAATATGAATGTAGAGTTTAGCACATTCTATACTTCTCACTTTTCCCCATTGCTTTGACTTTGCTTAAGCTGCACCACTGCCTTCCTTGGTACCCTGGAAAACTTTATGCAACACTCAAAATTCCGGTCAAGTGATTCCATCTGAGGCAACTTCTCAAGAATTTTCACAGCTAAAAATTGTTCTGGCTTCATTAATAGCGATTTAAGTATCACTCCATTTTATTTTAAATACCCTGTATGATAATCCTCTGCCAGGCCCTAAAGAGCAGATGCTGTTTTGTTCTTTGTATCTGCCTTAGCTCTTACCAATATATCTACTTCCTGTTAGTCATTTAAACGTTTGTTGAGTGAAGAAATGATAAGGGAATGAAGAAATGACTGATTAAAGGAATGCGTTATTGAAAGACAGAGAAATCAGCAAGAGGAAAGAACTTATATGAAGAAGTTTGTGCCACTAAACCAGCAACCAGGTAAAGATGTTACCAGAGCTGTGAAATGTACCTTTGGATTATGAGCAAAAGGCAGGATTTGAAGGTATAGCTACAAATAACAGATGAGACTCCCATCACAATGTAGAAAAATAAAATGCTAAAAAAAGGAAAATTTCACAGAAATCTCTGAAGAGGTAACATTTTTTTGTGCACTTATCACATGTTTGCTAACCTCTAGCAGTTTAAGACTTTTATCCAAAAATTATGTATTCATCCTGTAGAAAAGATTTGGACTATATAAACTATGGTTCATGGAAAAATGTTTTAATATATGACAGAAGGCTTATGGCTGACTAGAATTACACTGACTCCTTATTTTCCTAAGTTAACGTCCTACTGTTTAAAATGGAACTTTCTTGCTGCATAAGTTCTTTATCTTCTATTTTTCATGATTAACATCTGGTATTAATAATGTGGTAGTTTAGGAAACAATTTTAATCATAAAGATTTTTTGAGGATTTGGTTTGTTTGGGATTCTGACTTTATTACTTACATATGGTGTCATTCCCTTTAAATTCAACACTGAACGCTGACTAGCTTTTTTTTCATGACTGGAAGTAATACTGCTTGCACTACATAGAATATGATGAAAATTTGTGTGAATTATGCCCAATTATTTTAACAGATAATTTGATTTCTCTCCTGGAGAGATTTTATTTTCACCATGTGAATTTATTCACTTTACAGATGGCTTTCTGACATTAGAAAGGCACTCTATTTTCTATTTAATGGAAAACCATAAATGTTAGCATTGAAAGTTTTTAGGTTCTAACAAAGAAAAGAACAAAGTTGTTGTAAAATTTAATAAAAAATGTATTCAAACAAAGATTCTTAGACTTAGAGGTGGAAAAACTATCTCATCAGTAAATCAAGCTCATTGTTTCCCAAGTGACAAAACTGGAAGGTCCAGAAGGAGAGACTAAGTCATTTTGTTATCAGCCGGTGGCAAAGACAAGATAAGAAAACCAAGATCTTCTGATCCAATTCTGTGCTCCTTCTACCACCAGCACAAATTTGCAATACTCCCACAAGCACATATTTTTAACATGACTTTTTAAAACTATCACAGCATCTCCAATGCCTCATGATGCAATCATGTTCAGTGCCAGGTTCACTGTGGTGAAAAATTGGACTGGTAAGAATGGGAGCAATTATTTAAAAACCCGTGTTTTGTCACCCCTCACTGGATAACTTCAAGATGTCTTCTCCATAGTCTCTCGAGTCCCCACAGTGCTTGATTGCCAGTTGCCCACCATGGTTATTGCCCATTAACATGTCCATTATTGAATTTCCTACCTCAGTTCCCACTAAATTATTTCCTTTTCTTTCCCAATTGTAACCAAATCCGTCTCTCAGAGTCTGCTTTAGGGATAACTGAAATGAGCACAGAGGGAGATTGGGATGCTTTCAGCCTTTCCAGTCTACAAAGAAGCAGGACATAGAAAAAGGGCTTGTCAATGGCCCTTGGGATAGCCAACCAACCATTTCTGCTATAGAAACCATTATTGAGCTCATTTAACAAAATGGAAAATTAAAGTCTAGATTTGCTGCAGTTGCTGAAATCATACATGAAGTCAGTGGTGTGACTGACAAATACAATCTGTTATTTACTTGCCTCGAGGTCCAAGATGTGAAAACTTGGAGCCTGTGGCTGGAGTAAACCAGAGATAGAAGTGGACTGAACTTGGCCTTAGTTGATTCTGTAAACTCTTTCCTCTTCTTTCGAGACTGAGAAATAACAGCTTTAATTTTTGATTTACTAAAAATTTTACTGATTTGTTTGTATAGTTCAAATTTCTACTATTGACTGCTTAATATGTATTAGGTACTGTGTACTCATAACGATATCAATATATACTTAGTAGTTTACCTTTGGTGATTAAAAATAGCAGCCATTTGTTTTACTACATGTATTTTTCTTCTTCATCTCAGCTATAATCGAGGTGACTAGGGAATCCTTTTTCAGACAACTAGCTAATTGATTACAGAAAACTGTTTCAACGAGGACCTAGGACTATGGTACAACTCCTAATTTTAATTTCCAATTTTTAACAAAATCTCATAGGCATAGTATAATATTTTGACACATTTTCTACTCAAATTGGACTGATGAGTTTCTTTGCTATCCCTGGCATGTTGGCTATTTTTTATTTTTTTATTTTTACTACTCTGTTGTGTGGTCTTCAGACTTCCCTAGACAAAGCATATAGCTCATGAAATGTTTGTTGCAAGAAACGTGAGTAAAGGCCGACTTTCTTTTAGAAAAGAATATTAATGGTGTCTGGATCTTTGCTGTTTTTCAATGATACTGTTAGATGTCACAGCAGAAATTTATACTACCACCCCCTGGTGCGGGGGGAAGGGAAAAGGAGGAGAAAGAACAAAAAAAGAAAGACACTCCAGAGTGCTTACTTTTTTGCAAAAGAGTTTTATATGCTTGTAATCACACAACTTTTGATCAATGATATTGTGTAATATGTACCATCTGGATTAAAATATTTATCATTTAGTAAAGTAGATAAAGAATTTTTGGCCATTTTTACAATGTGTTCATAGAATAAGCCATCTTTTGATTTAACAAAAGGTACAGAGAAACCATTTTTTTGCCATTTTTCCTTCTATGCATGAAATATAAAAAATTAAGTGTAAAACTAGTTTTCTTGTGAACTTTTCCTTTGGGTTTGCCAATAAAGAGATGCTATAACTATTTCCAGATTTGCATTGGTTTGATGCTGGGGTATGTGTATATGTGTGTATACATGCTAAATGAGCTATCACTTTGGAACGCTTTTTTTCTTTTACCATTGTACACAATTTAAATTTAGTAGAAGTATAACATACTTTTGGCATAAAGTCCCTGAACTAATTAGGTTGTATTTAATTATGGGGTGGATGGTATACATTTACATCTGTAAAGATCATTTCAAGTGGGTGTAGACTTATTTTCTTGTGAAAATGTTTAAATTCATAACTACATTTCAGAAAGATAACTTAGAATATTAATTGATTGCCCTCAGCCTTCTTAGTCACAGCTGTTTCTTTTATAAACACAGAAACTTTTATGTGGCAATTCTCATTTTATTCTGTTGAGATCTTTCCCCACACATTTGGAATTATTACTGAGGACCAAATTAATTCTGTCAGATAGCTTAGAAATTCTTGAACTATTTGGCTATTTAGAATTGCTGATAAATAACATTGAACATTCATTCTTTGTGAGGCTTATTTGCTTAGATTTTGAAAGCAAAAACTCTCATTTTCCCATGCAATGAACTGGTTTTAGACAACACTTCACTAATTACTTTTCTTTCTGTCAGAAATGATGTATGTTTATTTAAGGACTGATTATTTGGTAGGTCTTATACTTAGTTGAAAGGGTTGCATTTAGTAGTGGTTGGTGTGTTTTCCTTTTTCTGGGCTGTCCTGCTTGTATACTTTTTACTTTATTATTATTTTTTATTGTTGTTCAAGTACAATTGTCTGCCTTTTCCCCCCACCACTTTCCCCTACTCCAGCCATCCCTACCTCCCTTCCCTGATTCTACCCCCCTTGGGTTTTGTCCATGTGTCCTTTATAGTAATTCCTGAAAATCCTTCCCCCTATTATCCCCTCCCAACTCCCCTCTGGTTACTGTCAGTTTGTTCTTTATTTCAATGTCTCTGGTTATATTTTCCTTGCTTGTTTGTTTTGTTGATTAGGTTCCACTTATAGGTCAGATTATGTTATTTGTCTTTCACCACCTGGCTTATTTCACTTAGCATAATGCTCTCCAGATCCATCCATGCTTTTGCAAAAGGTAAGAGCTCCTTTCTGCTGCTTAGTATTCCATTGTGTAAATGTGCCATAGCATTTATTCACTCATTTACTGATGGGCACTTAGCAATTTTAAATTGGGCTTCTATGAACATTGGGGGGCTTCTATGAAAATTGGTGTTTTAGGATTCTTAGGGTATAGTCCCAGCAGTGAAATTGCCAGGTCAAAAGGCAGTTCCATTGAGTTTTTTGAGGAAATTCCATATTGTTGTCCAGTGTGGCTGCACCAGTCTGCATTCCCACCAACAGTGCACTAGGGTTCCCTTTTCTCCACAACCTCTCCAGCACTTGTTGTTT
Source organism: Trachops cirrhosus (assembly GCA_028533065.1). NCBI lineage: Eukaryota > Metazoa > Chordata > Mammalia > Chiroptera > Phyllostomidae > Trachops > Trachops cirrhosus. The sequence continues at coordinate 75,853,982 of CM052539.1, forward strand.
GTTGCTTTGTTTATGATGGCCATTTTGACTGGTGTGAGGTGGTATCCCATTGTAGTTTTAATTTGCATCTCTCAGATAGCTAGTGATGCTGAGCATCCTTTCATAAGTCTCTGGACCATCTGTATGTCCTCCTTGGAGAAGTGTCTGTTCAGGTCCTTTGCTCCTTTTTTTACTGGATTGTTTGTCTTCCTGAAGTAGAGTCATGTGAGTTATTTATGTATTTTGGACGTCAAACCCTTGTCTGAGGTATCATTGGCAAATACATTTTCCCATATTGTTAGTTTCCTTTTCATTTTGCTAATGTTTTCTTTAGCCATGCAGAAGCTTTTTAATTTAATGTAGCCCCATTTGTTTATTCATTCCTTTATATTCTTTGTGCTAGGGGACATATCAGTGAAAATATTGCTTCATGGGATATCTGAGCTTTTCTTGCTTGCATTCTCGTCTAGGGCTTTTATTGTGTTGTGACATATATTCAAGTTTCTTATCTACCTTGAGTTTTTTTATTTTTTAATTTTTTAAAAAGATCTTTAGAGGGAGGGGAAGGGAGGGAAAGAAATATCAATGTGTGGTTGCCCTTTGCACCCCCCTTCCTGGGGACCTGGCCTACAACCAAGGTATATGCCCTGACTGGGAATCAAACTGGCAACCCTTTGATTCACAGGCTCACGCTCAATCCACTGAGCTACACCAGCCAGGGCCACCTTGAGTTTATTTTTGTGTATGGTGTAAGTTGGTGGTTGAGTTTCATTCTTTTTTGCATGTAGCTGTCCAGATCTCACAATACCATTTGTTAAAGAGGCTACCTTTACTCCATTTTATGCTCCTGCCCCCTTTTCTGACTGTTAATTGGAGGTGAGCGCAATCTGGCTGCAACATCTGTCACCCCATTGATCGCTAGGGTTGATTCAACTGATGTGGCTGGCTAGGCAGGCGTCCCTTCCTTCCCTCACCAATCCCTGTGCGTCCCTCCCGAAGCTGTGTGCTCAGTCAAATAGGACAACCTTCCCAACCAGAGGAGAGGACTGGTCTTCAGTCAAGGCTATAGGAGTAGCTGCATTCCCCTGCTAGAACCTCCAAACAACCTCTTGATGCTTTTACTACTATATCTCACCATCCTCGATTTTAATACATCAGTAACTACTAAGTCACCCAAGTCACTTTTTGTTCCTTTCCTCCTAACTATATGAAGGATGCTGTTTATCATCTAATTTTGCTAATATTGTATGGAAAACATGTTTGTTCCATTTCTCTTTTTATTTTTCTGGAGACAGCTTTCCCAGTCTACTTCCCCAGTAACTAACAGCTTTGTTAAGTCCATTTTCATGCAAGCAGAGGCCAGAAAATGAAATACATGGCAGGGCTCCTGCCCTGCTGGAAACAGACCCTGGCACCAGTACATACACTATGGATCACTTGTCCGAGGGGTTTTGCAAAAGCCATTCCTGCTAGTCATTTCACTGTTGTGATCTTTTTCCAGGACACTTTTAACTTGTCTTCAGAAACCTTTAAGAACTGACAATGTGTCTCTACACTTGCATTTTGTTTCCTCAGCTGAACATCACAAAGATAGATTTTTCCAGAGGTGGAACAATAAACTAAAACTTGAAGATAATACTCCTGTGATTTTTCAAATTATGTGTTCTACTGCTTAACAGTTTTGAATTCTACCATCTGATTATATACCATTTTCCATCTTTTCTTGGCACAAAAATATCCTGAGCAGATTATTTCTGAGATTGCCTCAGATGTAAAAAGAACAAACATTTTCTACAGTTTTTCATAAGTAGGACATTTTACTTCATTTTTAAACTGGTGTTTTAATAATCATTTGCTAATAATTATCTAGATTTAGTATCTAGGATAATTTTGTTAAATTTTTCAACTATGATGGCATATGGGCTCACGAGCAGTGGTATAACAGAGTGGCCAAATGCAAAAGCTCTTAAGGCAGACCATCATATGGTCTGAGGTGTGCATCATATGCCACGTGTGCATCCTCTGTTTGTCAATTAACAGCTACAGGACACTGAACATACTACTTAAATTATTTGTATTGTTCAAAAATTTTGTCATTCTTGTTGAATATTCTCTCCAGACTGCTAAAATAAATGATAAACACTTGCATCTAAGATTATTATCTTTGTTCATCTGAGATTCTTGCAAAATTATAGTTCCTTGACCTGTTTGACCTTGGTGATATTCAGTTCTCCTTTATTTTGGCAGTTGCTTCTTAAAGCCACACCCAGAATCTTCTCATTTCTCAACATTGGGCTACTTAAGATATTTTAAATTGTGCTGCCCCAGGCTAAGCTCATTTTTTTCCTTGCAGGTTAGGTGTATTCTAGCTGCCCTCAAACCTGTACTTCACCCCATAGAGTCTTCTATCTTTTCTCTCAATTTATCTGTCCCCTCCTGATTTTAATTTTTATTGTTTTTCATGGTTCACAGGTCTCACTCTGTCACTCTCAAATTCACTTGCCTGTTTACCTTTCCCTTGCTTAAAACATTTCTCTCAGTTCTTTATTTGCAATATGGCCTGGTATAGAGAAAATATGTGCAATTGTATATATTGAAGTTCCTCCTAATAACACCTACCAGTTATCGGGAATTTTCGATGTGTCCAGTGATAAGAACTGCACATCTGTTCTTTCTCTGATCCTCACAGCAACTGCGTAAGAGTGTTGATATTGTTTTCTATTTTGCAGATGAGGATCCAATGCTTAGCAATGTTAAGATCAAAGAGTTAGTAAATAGAACAGGCTGGATTGGGAATAATTTTTCTCTCCAAAGCACAAGATCCCAACCACTGTACCATGCAATTACTGATATATGTGGCTTCAAATGTACTATTTCATTATATGTTTTCTACTTGTTTTTTTCTTCTTACTTTCTCTTCTTGCCTTCTTTTGAACTTAGTAAATACTTTTTTGTCATTCTATTTTTTCCTTGTATTAGTTTTCCAGTTGTACATTCTTTACCTATATATTGTAGTTAACATTAAAAAAAATTCATCCTTGTTACGTGACATATAATCCAAACTTTTACCAATAAACTTTACTCTCCCCCTGGCCAATGTACAGTTCTTAGAACACTTTAAATATTGTCTGTCTAGCTCTCTTTCTATTATATTTCTATCTGTTTATTCACCTATAGATTAATACACACACATTTACAATCATTTGGGGGGTTCTTAGGATTTTTTGACACCAATTTTATCAAAGATGTCATCTGGAGTTTTCTTCTCCATGCCAGGTGCTCTATATAGTTTTGAAATTTAATTTAATTTAATTAAATGTTTAAGAGAATTTGAAGAAATTAAAACAATCTATCATAGAGTTCTTAGCACCAAAGTCCATCTTTGTTTTCTAGTATTATCATTCATGGATATATTGCCCACTATCATTGAATACTGACTTTTCTTTGATTTCTGCTCTTTTTTTTTATTGGTTTTAGAGATAGAGAGACAGACAAACATCAATTTGTTTTTCCACTTATTTATGCATTCATTGGTTAATTCTTGCACGTGCCCTGACTGAGGATTGAACCTGCAACTTTGGTGTATCAGGATGGCTCTCTAACCAAAAGAACTACCCAGTCAGGGCCTTTTGCTCTTTTTTTCTTTGCATATGAATTACATTTCTGATAGTTACATGGAGCAATCATGGATAATGCTGTTTTGTTTTGTGTTTTAGTTATAGCCATAAAGTGAGAAATTGAACACTTATTAAAATCCCATAACTTCAAAAATGGCTTGAACTTGTCATGATCTATACAACATCAGGAAGTGAACAGCAGATTATTTGTAAATTTTAAATAATTTATATTAAACTTCATGCATATATTTTAAAAAACATTCTTATGGAATGCTCATTCTATTCCTCATAGTGTTGTTTGTCTATAGTTTGAATTATTCCTTGGCATTCTCCTAGTCCATCTCCTGTCCCTGACTCAGTCTAACTCATGGGAGTATGAATATTTAAATGCAGAATTCTCCCAAAATTATTTTAAAATATCAACAAAATCAAAAAATTTTTACATGTATTGTTTATATAAATCTATACAGACCTCTCCTTTTAACTAGTCTTTATTCAACAATTTACATGAAGTCTTTACATGAAGTCTCTTATTGAGTGAATCAAAACAATTCCAAATAACCATGTCTAGAAACAAACTCATGATCTGCTCAGCTAAATGTTCTTTCAGACAGTATATTGCCATTTATTCAATTGTTCAAGCAGAACTCTTAACACCTTCCTTGCCCTCACTCCCATCTTTCCAATCACCAAAACGTGACAGTTGTATCTTTTAATTCTCTGTTGGCTCACTTCCCTCTATTTCTACCACTATCATCAGCATCTCTAACTCCAAACTACCCTAGCTTTTTCTAATATGTAAAACTAAAACCTAATTGAGCTCCTTCATCTATTCTCCTCCAAAAGTTTTCCCTTACTGTGCCAATAAGAAACTTGAGTGTAAATGCTTATATATGGTATATATCTAATATATATTGAGATCTATATCCTGATATGTATATCTATATGGCAAACATACACAGTAATAATAATAAACACTTATTTAGCACTTACTATGTGTCAGGTAGTGTTTAAACCACTTTACATATTCTAAACCTTCTAATTCTGACCATTATGTCAGTGCTATTGCTGGTTTCCATTTTATAGATAAGAAGAAACTAAGACACAAAGAATTTAAAGATTCAGCCCAGGACCACACAACGGTGAAGCTGGGCTTTGAACTCAGCAGTTTAACTTCAGTATTAATGTTCTTTACCACTATGTGATAGTGCCTCTCAGTTAACAGAATCCCTTCTAACTTGAAGTACTTCTGTTAGTTTCACATTGTTCCTAGGGACCACAGAGTCTTTAAACCCTACCTGGGATATTCTTCTTCCCTATCCTTTGTTAAATTATTCTAATCCTTTTGGTTTTCCTTTTTATTGAATTAATTGGGTTTCAAAAATTATATAGGGTTCAGGTGCACAATTCATAGGGTTCAATAGTGTACAGCACATCATCTATACATTATTTTGTGTTCACCACCCCACTCAAGTTTCTGCCCATTACCATTTATGCCCCCTCCTTTACATTTCATTAATAGTAATTTCTTAAGAGAATCCCCCTGTCAATCACTGTTACATTTTAAATTTTTTAACAGCTCTACTGAAGTGTAATTGTACAAAACACTGCACATACTTAATGTATACATTTCACCCCAGTCAGGGTAATAAACATCACCTCTGAAAACTTCCGGTGCCACTTTGGATTGTTTTTTTGTTTGTTTGTTTCTGTTTTTGTATTTATTTGTGTGTGTGTGTGTGTGAACAATGACCTTGACATCTACCCTCATAAAGAATTCTCTGGTGAACAATACGGGAGTGTTATAGACACAATGCTGCAAGCAGATCTCTAAAAGCTCATCACGTATTAGTACTTTGTACTCATTGAATAGCAATTCCCCATTACTGACACTGCCAGCCCTGGTAACCACCAGTCTACTCTGTTTCTGGGGCCTGACCATTTCAGATGCCTCACAGAGGTGAGTTCATACAGTATTCATTTTCTGTGACTGGCTTGTTTCTGTCAGCATAATGTCCTCCAAGTTCATCCATGTTCTGCAGATGATAGGATTTCCTCCTTTTTAAGACTGAAATATCCACTGTATGTATATATTTTTTATCCACTCACCTCTTGATACACATTTAGGTTGTTCCCATAATAGAAATAATGTTAATATTATTGTTTTTTAATATAATATAGGCAAAGTGCCATTTCAACATGTAATAAATATTAAAAGTATTGAGGTATTTTACATTTTTTTCATATTGTCTCTAAAACCCAGTGGCTGTTTTTTTTCTGTGTATGTTACATTGTATTTCATTGTTCTGTCATCTGTTGATGGATATTTGTGTTGTTCCAGTTGCAGTTATTATAAACAAGGTTGGCAGTAGATCGCTTCATATACCCCCATGTAAGTATAAGATGTTATATAAGATTTTTAAAAAACTGTCCTAGGATTATTCTTTCCTGAATCTGGCTTTAGGTGTCTATCAGTAATTATAAGGCAGATAGGGCAAGACTGAGAAATACTATCCATTCAAGGTATATCCCAGCATTGTTTCATGAAACTGTTAAAACAATAAAGAAAAACACGTTGAATCTATTGGCTGATACCTCGCCCTATGTTAGTGGAATCCCAGCTGAATCTCCCCACCTTATTCTAGTCTGCCTGCTTCACAATCAATCCCACAGACAATATTTATTGTTTATTGTTATTCAATTATAGTTGTCCCCATTTTCCCCCGTTACTAATACCTATGGTTCAAGTCTTTCAAATTATTTTTAGCTTTCATTTTAAATTAAATTATGGACTCAACTGAAAGGTCGACACTGAGACAATTCACAGAGCTCAGTCTTTTTCCACAAGTCTCACGTGCACTCATCCATGCATGCGCGTACAATTCTGTTCGCTTTTGTGAGGATGGATGTGACCACCGTAATTGAGACAGAGCTGCTCTGTCCCCACATCCAGCCCTATCTTTAACCCTAGCAGCCAAGAATTGGTCCTCCATGTCTGTCATTTTATTTCAAGGATATTATGTAAGTAGAATCATAGCTTGTGACTTTTTGAGTTTGGCCTTTTCTGCAGTGTCGTTCCCTTGAAATGCACTGAAGCCTTGCATGCGTGTCCTTCATTCCTTTTTGCTGCTGTGTAGTCCTCTGTATGTGGATGTTTCCGTGTGTTCAACCAGTCACCTGGAGGAGCACATTTTAGTTGTTTCCACTTCTTGACGTTTACAAATAGAGGTGCTCCGAACACTCAAGTACAGTTTTTGTGTGAACGTACGTTTTTGTCTCTCTGGACAAATGTCCAAGAATGACATCACCAGGTCTCATGGTTGTTGTGCGTTTAGTTTTAGAAGAAACTGCCAAATGGTTTTCAAAGTACCTGAACTATTTTACATTCCTACCAGCAATGAATGAGTGTTTCTTCCACATCCTGATCAGTACCTGATGGTACTCCTGTGTTTTATTTTGACCATTCTGACAGGTGTGTAGTGATGTTTCACTATGGTTACAATTTGCATGTCTCTAATGGCTGATGAGATGAAGCATCTTTCCTTGGGTTTATCTGCATGGTATCTGCTCAGTGAAATGTCTGTTCATGTCTTTTGCTCATTTTCTAAGTGGATTGTCTTACTGTAGAATTTTGAGGCCACATTTTATATTCTAAGTAGAAGGCTTTTGTCACATAGGTGTTATATAAATATCAAATCACTATTATTCATTTCTTTGTACCCTGCAGGTCTGTTAATAGCACTAATGTATTACAGATTTGTAATTACTTAGCTAATTTGTGTCTTACCCACTTAGTATAGTATAAGCTGTGAGCACTATTGTATCTCCTATGTGTAATAGAGTCTGATACATATGTGGTGCTCATAGTATATTTTCCAAAATAAAGGAAAAAGACTAGAATAAAGGAAGAGAGGGAAGGAGGGGAGAAATAGAAACCTTAGAACTGAAAAAGCCTAAGGTGAACATTTCATGACTTTGCTTACAGGTCAGGAATCAGTTTTTTTATTCTTTCTCTTGACTCATCACTCATGCTTTGTCCCACCGGTGCATAATTCTACCTCAAGAAAAGGTACTTTCATTGTTGAGTGACTCCTAACAATTATCAGAAAATTCCTTCTTGGCTAGAGCTAATATATGACTTATGCTAAATTTGACCCGTATGCTCTGCTCTTCATTTTGGAGCTTCCTGGAACATCCTTTGTCCCTTTTCCACAGAGCAAGTTTCCAAATACTTAAAGTTTTATACTTCCCTCAACATATTCTTTTTCCCAGTCTAATGATACCTGATTACTTATATTTTATTACATAATTATATCTGATAATATTTTATTAATGTACTTTTCAGTTTTTTTGAAAAACATTCTTTTTCTTAACATAAGTTAACTTGATTTTTTGTATTCTAAAAGCTGTGTTCAAAACTAAGTTCTGTTGTAAAAATAAGTAGGAAAGACTGCATATTATATTCTCTTCTTGGAAATTCACATTACAGAATAACATAATAAGTTTCTGAGAAGCTTTGGAGTAAAACAATATTCTGGAATTTCTTTAATCTGATTTTTCACAAACATATTTGACCCTTTTTCTAAGGAAATATATCACATTTTAGAGGATTTTTTAGGATACTGTTTTGGAAAAAATATATAAAGGCACACATTAGTGTCAGTGGAATATTTATTGTTTATAGCATATGTCTTATAAAACCACAAGTCCGAAGTAAACTATACTTTGTTACTTAACAAAATTCTGGGTTAATTTGTTTTAACTCATGGGAAACAGGTGTATTATGTCAGATACTTAGAGTATGAATTTTCTCTCACGTTTACTACAAGAAAAGGAGATACAAAGTGGGAAAATATAGCCATGCTAGAAAAGTGGAAACAATTGTTACTGAACATTTTCTATTAAAATGTGTTTCTAATAAAACTTGTGAGTAATGTCCCTGGAATAAATATTTTTAACTTCTGTTTGTTAGAAAGCATTCACTCTTTTTATTTTTCTAAAAAAATTCCCCAAACACCAACAAACATATGAGCTGAACATTGCAATTCAAGTGGATTTCAAATGTTAAAATACTAAGATTCTGTTGGAATGTGTTATGATAAGCGTAGAAAACTTAGAAGTTGAATTACTGGAGTACATTGTACTATATCTAAGAACAGCTGCTATAGAAAATAGTAGTAAACTACAAGTGGCGCTGCTCTGTCATTTGGTATTAAAAGGCTAAGACTTATTATGAAGTATTTGATGTATTTCATATTAATTCTTGAGCTAAATATTAAACTTTTGCCTACAAAAGCTACTATCTGAATTTAATTATTCCTTTGTAATTATGACAAAGATCTTATTTTTAAATTTTCTTCAGATCGTCCTACCTCCTGTTATGTTACTATATTTATACTGTAAATATAGTATCTGCATAAGCACTTTTGAACATATAGAAATATGCTCCTTCTTTGCCGCAACAATGTAATTGCATTATTTGGTATTAATAAGCTGTGAAAGAGACAAAAAAGAATTATCTTTGAGTTGAAAACTACTTAACTCTGTGTCTGTTTTATTTCTTTAAAAAGGTAGGCTGTGCTACACATCATCAGTGAAAGCATCTTTAAGTGGAAACCGCACAGCTGAAAATGGTGACCAAGAGCCATTGGAAGTATGATTTTTGCTTTAAACCTATAAATGTTACCCACATTTCATGTCAGAAATATTAGCTTGTTAATTAAACCAATTTTAGATTGTTGAAAATGTGTTTAAATAATGATAGTCTGAAGGAGCCTGAAGCAGGTCATTAAATCCATTGGAATTGGTGATTTGATTTCATTTCCGTCCAGTCGAAGGTAGCTCAGGTGAGGTCCATAACTGAAAGAATCTTGGTCTGCAGGAAGTGTGGCAGGGGTAGGACATATTACAGAAACGTTCACATCTAGGGAGACAAAGAGAATAAGAATGAATGACTTGGAACACAAGAGGCTAGGACATGGAAGACCAAGAAACTTAAATGGTTGCATTGAGGGCTAGTCTTATAGTCTATGAAAGTGGCAGGAAACCCTTTTTGCCTAAGTTGGGGGTTATACATATAAGTCTTATAAAAGTATTTCTGAAAATAGGGCAAAATATGCATAGTCATCTCATTCCATATTCTGCTTTACTTAGTACAGAGCACTAGAAAGGACACATTGTTAAAAGCTTTGATGGAAACAGGATGAGATGAGGCATGCTTAGATTAGTATAGGCTGAGACAGGAAGGATTTAGGGTATTTGCTAGAAACAACAGTTCAAGGTTGGTACGGGAAGAATGGAGTACATAAGTATATGGATGGATGGATGGATGCATAGGTGAAAAATCAGTCTATTAGAGAAGATGCTTGAAAATTACCTTAAAATGCAAAATTGCAAATTAATAGTGTATAATCAGTTTTTTAGAAAGTACATTTAACATAAGTATGTGTATATGTAAAACATAAAAATAACTTGAATTTTTATTCATAAGTGTGTTTAACTGGAAAGGAAACATTTGCCAAAAATGAATTACACAGAATTCAAGCCAGGAAATAATCCATCTACCTTTTCATATGGTTAGGATGTGAGAAATTGTGCACCTGCCTTGGATCAGAGCCATTGGCATTAATGATAATACTGAGGTTTAGGAGCATTCAGGAGAGAAGGCCTGTTAAACTAGCAAAATTCAGGGAAGTGAAATAGTTGATCTCAACCGTGAATCCATCTATTCTGCCTTTAAATACCATTCTGAAACTATCTGGAGCAACAAATTTTCCTTAGAAGTTGAGACACACCTAAGTCGGGCAACGGTTCCCCTTTGTGTTCTGTTGGTACATAGTGTTTACATTGTCCTGGAAGATTTCATGCGTAGAGTGAGGTTGCTTTGCTAGGGTGTTATGCCATTTTGTGAACTGAGCTAGCTAAAACTGACTCATATGTGTAAAAGTTTTGTGCTTATAAGTTTTTTTACATTATCACTTATCATCACACAGCCTTTATCAGGCATTATTTTGCTCCTTGCCTGGGTATTGTGAGACTAGTGGTTCAGACAGGTAAGGTAGTGCACACGAGGTATTTCAGCAAGCAAGTCAGCGCTGGATCCCAGCTTAGCCTCTTCCTACTGCACAGGGTACCCTCCTTACTGGAGAGATTTTGTCCCTTCTGGGTGCTATCTCCTCATCCTCATCACCCTCATGCCCCTTAATCAAAGCTTGTGTGATTACATGCAACATAAGAAACAAGCACTCTAAATTTAATTATGTTTTTATAAATTAATTGTGACATTTCTGAGAGGCAACCTAGAAGTCACTTATTTGAAAACACTACATTTTGCCAAATTTAAAGTCCCTTGAATCGTCCAGAAGAAATCAATGTGCTGCTATCAGTTTGCATATGACAAGTTTACTGCCTTGTAAATTCTGAGAACTCTTCCTATAAAAAATATATTTCTTGGAAACTACTTTATTAACAGCTAGAGTAGTTTATGTGGCCAGAAAAACTAAGCATTTTAACAATTAATATAACACAGTGTGATATAATGGTGAGCCAATAATAGCCATGAAAATACTTATTTTAAATTCTTTTTCTTGGAAAGCAAAAATGACCATGCTTTATATCTACATTAAGAATCAAATAAATCAATTTCTCTTTGTTGATATAATTGCTTTTAAAATTATTGATAGAAAAGTTTCTAAGCTTTTGTATTCTCCAAACTGATGACAGTCGTGCTGTTATTATACTATATGTGTGAGGAAAACAACTTAAAATGAGAAGCCCTGGGCTCAGTTCCCTGCTATTGTATTCACTCTTTGTTCTTGGCAAATATACATCTTTATACATCTTCCCCTAGTTGAGCCTCAGTTTCTCTTTCCTCCAAAATTCCTAACAATAGAACACAAGGCTCTTATAAGGATAACTTGTGGCTCTCAAGTGAGGTCCTGGAGCAGCAGTATCAGTAGTTTACCTGGCACCTAAGTGGTCACCTCGGACCTACTGAGTCGGACACATAGTCCTCTAGGTGATTCTGATGCTTACTAAGGTGTGAGACCAATTGAAACACAGAAATATGTGAGAAAACACTTTGTAAAAACTCTCTAAAATATGAGTGAAAGAACTATAGAGTCCTATTCTTCTTTATTTAACTTTGTATAATGACATACATGCCCACCTGAGTGTTGAATTTTGCTGTCTCATTCCTAAACACCTTCATTCTTAAATTCTCAGGGGGAATCTCTAATTCACAAACAGGGATTTATAAGGAATCACTTTAAATTAACTCCTCTCCTCGAATGTTTATGAGGCTTTTGTTGTCAGATGAGGAATGCACCTGTACAAGTATAGAATATTCATCAGAAAAAAATTGCATGCATTTCGATCAATACTGGCTGCTGTACTATCTGGTTCAGTGAAATAGATTATAATCATATTTTGTGCTGCATGGTTTGCTTTTGACTACACAATTAAACAACATATCTCGTCACCATGGAAAAATTACTATCTTGGCAGCAACCTGCTTATTAATTCCTGGATTTTATGCTCAAGTATGCTGTTAGAAAAAACAAACAGATCTTGAATAACTGAGCAGTGCCTGGTAGAAAATGGTCTGCTTTTATAAATGGGATGTTTATGTGATCATGTACTTAAAGAAAATCTTAGTTTGTAATAACCAGGCAGCATAGCCTTCTGACAATTATCTGTGCTATTTTCCTACATACCATCTGAATGATTCTCACTGGAGGCATACATTTGCTAAGGCTGTTCGGGAGAGGTCTCCTCAAGATTTCCTTCCTAAAGGGCTCACGCTAGGATTGAGGGTGCATGGAGAGGTGCCAGGCTGATTCCTATAACCCTGTGGCTGCACCAACACATTGTCCACATCTGCACCATGGTCAGCCAGATCTTGGGCATAATTGTGAAGGTGCCAAGTTTGCCTTTAACATCCCCAGCCTCTTCTTTATAACTATATCTTTTCTTGATGGCACCTCTGCCTTCAAGGCACTTGGCACTCATCTCGCGCTCCCTTACTAAAAGCTATTTTCAGGAAAGGAGAGGATATTCTACCTTGTTGATTGCTGTTAGTGTTAAGCAGTTGCCAACTTCCAGGGACATTTGTTTCCAATTAAGTTGAGCACAGCCTTGACAGGGCAGTGTTGGTCACCAGTGCATGGTCCCCAACATAGCAGTCTCAGCATCACCCCAGAACTTGTTAGCAATGGATAGTCTCTGGTCCCCTCAAACCTACTCCAGCAAATACTCTGAGGTGGAGCCTCAGGGTCTGTGCACTCTGAAGTGTGAGAGACTCACTGCCCAAAGCAGAGACTCTAACAAGGGTGGTGTCAGGGATCCGTTTTTAGGACAAATGTACCTTTCTGATAACCTCTAAATCATATCCCTTCTATTACTGTTTGTGACATTGTTGTGCCTGGAACATTTTCTTAAATAAATCTACTCAGTGAGGCACAAAAATCAGAATCTTCTTAGAGTTAAAGAAGTAGAGATTTTTAGTTTCCCCAATAGATAATTGCCCATTCTGGGTTACTAAAGTCCACTTTTCAATCTGCAATTTGAAGATTGAAACTGTTGGGTTCATTGAAAACTATCTGTAAATAGATAAAGCTTAATACACTTTTTTTCAAGTTGATGTCTTTTTTTAAAATTGTTGTACAGTTACAGTTGTTGCATTTTTCTCCCATTAATCTCCCCTGCCTTACTCACCCCCACCTCCCACATTCAATCCTCCCCCACCCCCATTGTCTTTGTCCATGGGTTCTTAACTTAATACACTTTAAAAATTGAAAATACACTTTAAAAATCTAAGTGTACATTAATTGGGGGGAAAAAACAACAGATTTTCTATTTTTAAAGAAGATAAGGAATGAATTTAATGACTGTGAACTTTTAGTCAAAGACACACCCTGATGGCTACTTACTCTTAATTTTGTTATGATCGAGATGAAGGTGCTGCAGGTGGGCGTTGATTCTGGGGACCTTTGTGAGACGATTGTGAGACAGCTGAAGATCAAGAATGGATGACACGTCAAAACCACTTGAAGGGAGACCTGCATCTGATAATTTGTTGTGGTTTAGTCTCAGGAAGGCCACTTTAGGAATCACATTAAAATAATTTTCTGGTATTCCCTCAATGGAATTGTTGTCTAAAAATAGTTGCATTGTGTTGGCTGGTAATCTTGGTGGCATATTCCTCAGGGCGTTCTTGGCCATATTTAGCTGTATGAGGTTCTTAAGTCCCTTAAAGGTGTCTCTTTGAAAGGCATTGTCTAGTAGTTTATTGTGTTGCAGGTCAAGAAGGGTCAGGTTCTCCAGGTTGCTGAAGGTCCCTTGAGGAATTCTGGACACCTTGTTTCTGGCTAATTGTAATTGTTCTAAACTTCTTGGCAACGGAGAAGGTACCTCCTCTAGCTCATTATCCTCCAGAAATAAGAAAAGCAGCTTCTTTAGCTGACTCAGGGCTCCTTTTTCAATTCCATAGTTGGTTATTTTGTTCTTGTTGAGATTGATCCATCTCAGCTGGGTGGCATTTTCGAATGGCTTCTCGGGAATTGTTTCTATCAGGTTGTTTTCAAGATAAAGATACCAGATCCTTGAAGGAATAGCAGGGATTTCTTTGAGACCACGATTTTCACAATATAAAGCAGTAGGGAAACTGGGGGGACAGAAACATTCCCTGGGACAATCGAAGTCTTGCTCATTCCAATCTTCTGGATCATGTACCTCATAGACCTGTCTCACAGTCCGAGTCCACACTGAGCCTGTTATGAATACCACCCAGATGATGAAACAGACTGTGATTGCCATTATAGTATCTAGAACAAAGGAAACAGTTGTTAGGTATTGAAGATCTTGATCTTTAGATAACTGTATGCACCAAAATGATCAGTAAACATTGCTTCCTTGATGGGAGGGTGAACACCTATCAACATTTTATACAGAGGTATTAATTTATAACCATTTATTTAGTAAGCACTATATGAAGCAGTCTGCAAAAGCTGAAACTGACTCACCAACTTGTAGCTTTCTGGTTTTAACCCAAATGCAATGAAAGCTGAGAAATGAAAAGCAAATTTTAGGAGCTCTAAGTGCTTTTCCATTTCAAGCTATTTAATGCAAGCAAGTTAATTGAAATCTGGAGTTGAATACAAGAGTACAAAAAGGTGACCTTTAAATAATTCAAATTGAGAGTCTGTTGTTCCTAGGAAGTAGGCATATGCTTTTACTTTTCTTCCTAAATGAGCAGAACATCTGGATGAGATTTCCCAGGCTCTTTGGGCCTTGAACCAAAGAAAGCAATCAAAGAACGTTTTAGCAGTTTGTTGTGAGGAAGATTTTAAGATCTGAAGAAAAGTGTGTGATTAATCTTTTACTCTGTTGCTCAACTGCTCAGGTAAGTTTTATTTTGGGGTGTGGGGAGAGACTTCTAATATAAGTACCAGATCAAGTTGTTCAGCTAAGAAATTTGAATGAAGAAATCTCTATATATCACAATTAGGTAAATAATATATTTAATTATGGCATTTCTATGGTTGATAAGAAGCAAATCAAAACATGGTTAGGATGCAGGTAGAGTTCCCTATTTTCAGTATGGCCACTAACAAAGAATAGGTTAACATTTACTGACTTGTGATACATCTGAAAACCATAAGCCCTTTCCAATGATTATAAACATTATAGGTACCATAAACTCTTTTAACAGGAATATATCTATATCTCTATATATTTAGTTATATATAGATATAATATATAATATATAATAAATATATAATATATATAATGACTAGCATTTAACCAATATACATTTAGTTCAACTGCTTGATAATAAGGACCAAATAAATTTTACTGATTCTTTAGGAAGAGAGAAAATAAACCAGCATTATTTATAAAATGCTGAATTTCAGTCTTGCTACCAAATTGAGGGAAAGGACAAGTGCAGAGCTGCTCCCACAAGCTGTCAGGTTTCTTACAATCGCAGAATGCTGCTCTGGTCAGCTTCCAGCAGAAACATTAAAATATTACTGTCTTTGTATTTGTTTCAGAATAGGGATTTGTTTTAGTTGTTGAAGCTGTAATCCTGCCTCTGATGAATCAGAACTTTGAATTCTTAACTTTAAGAGTTTTAAAAAGTGCAAAATAGTTTACCTTGCTGTCCAGGAAATATACCGTTGAGTCCTGTGTCTGGGTCTGAAGTTCGCTAAAACTCAGTTAAGAAAAGAAAAACACAAAGAAAAAAAACTTTGACTAAAGTAATTTGTTTTTATTTCATACTGTCAAGCCTCCTATAAGAAAAAAATAAGCTTACTCTGACCAGTCACCATGAACACCTTTTGATCTATTGTTTCCACTTTGACAGAGCTTCGGAAGCCTGCTTACCTCAGTCTTCTTGGATCTTCTTCTCCCCTTTCTATTGGTCACTGCTCTTTCACAGTAATGGATTGACCCAGGCTCCACTGTCGTGTTTTTATGAATCCTCCCTAATATATATGCATCAGTACCTCCAACTTTAACCCCTCCAACAACCACAGTACTTAGTACCTAGACAGCCCCACACAGGAAATTCTGACTTTAATCTCAAGAACCTGTAACAATAATTGAGGGTAATTTTCACCCTGAATTCACAGTTCCAATGATATTGTAGTGTATTAACATCTAGACCTGATTTATCAGCAGGCAACTTAAGGCAGTTTTGGTTTCAAGTGTAATGAAAGAGATTTTAAGACATTTTTTATAGAAGATCTTTTAAAAAAATGAATACAAACAAAATAATGACCAATGTTCTCTGCTTATGTGGAACTGTATTTTGTTTGTTTATTTGTTTTTTATTATATAAAACAGATTCTCAAATTTTATTTAGATATACTTTGTTTAAGGGAAAAAGAGATAAAAATGTATGTAAAGAATTAAAAAAAATCTGGAAAGCTGTACCTAATGTTGGCATTAAAAGTAGTGTTATGCTCTGTTTTAGAGAAATAAATTTTTGTGTCTCTAATTCCTACTAGGAACTTTATTCCAAATACCTTTTTAAATGATTTTTTTTTCTTGCCACAACAGGTATTTTACATTTACTTTGTTATAATACATTCTGTCTCACTGCTATTTTTTTCTTTAACACATACATCTAAGATAACATTTTCCAGTTTTTATATTTGAGGAATTGTAATGCCTTTGAGAAAAAAATAATTTTTTAAAAAAACCTCATTTTCTGATATTATTTCTGAATACATGAAATATTCAGATTGATTATACTTTTGTTTTTTAAAAGAATCTGTCTTATTCTGAAATCAAGAAGCTTAATTTATATGACTTTCTCAAAACTGTTCACATAAGTATTATGAAAGAGCACAGGGAAGAGGAAAGAGCATTAGGTTCAAAGCACCATTTCTGAACCACCTCCCCCTTCCCTCCTAACCATTGGCAGGTCATTTGGAGCTTAACTTGTCATCTATAAAACAGTAGTGGACTGCCTCACAGGGGTGTCCCTAGTTTGTGGTGAATGATTATGGAAATGTAAGCCTTTCTTTATTTAGAATTAGCCTTTCTGTCACAACTGGGAAATGCACTCCGGCTAAGAGCTTTTAGAGACTAAGTTCTGAGTGACACATGATCTCTTCATAGTTTTACAGGAACACTCATATCATATTTTAAGAAAAAAAGCAAATGTTATTTGCTTTCTCACAATGATATCTCTCTATTGTGTTTTTTTTCTTTTCTCTTTTATCCTTTTCTAAACCATCAGGATATAAATAACAGATGATCTTCAAATCTGCACAGCTCCCCTTCAGCTACTCTCTTATTTCTTTTTTAGGGAATCTTATTTCAGTCATTTCTTAATTTTATTACACAGATGTTGCTACAAGTTTACTGTAGGAAAATTAGAGTAGCATACTCTAATTGCTGGCTGCCTTCATTCTTCATTTTCTGTTCACCATTCCACCCATGACCTACCCACAAAAATACGGCTTCTCATCTCTCCACTTTCCTAAAATTGCTCCCACAAAAATCAGCAGTAACACTTATATTTACTAACTATTGAAGTCAGTTAGTGTTTAGCTTACTTGAGTTCTAACGTTTAGAATGCTGACCCTCCCCTTTTATTAAATGTTTCTCTGACATCATTCTCTTCATTTTTCTTTTCCTCTTCTCTTGACCTCTCCCATCTATACCCTGAAGCTTTCTGTTTCCCCCTAACATTTTTAAAAGTGTTTCCAGCATTTAGAGCTCTTTGAGATTCTGTCCTCTGTCCTGTACTCTTTTTGCTGTGTACACATTTTCTGTGTTATTCCATGGTTTTAACTGTTCCCTCTATTTAATAGAGTCTATTATGATGACTCCTGAGTACCTCTCTCCAACCCAGTCTCTGAAGGACCTGCCCTCGATTGTGGGTATACAGCTGCTTTCTAGAAATCACCTATTGCATTTCTCAAAAGCATATACCTAAAATAAAATTTACTATCTCCCTTTACTTCTAAGTGCTTTTGTTATTTTATACTTTTGAGCGGTGCTATCATCTTATCCAGCCTCCTAAACTAGAAATCTGGAAATCATTCTTACCTCTTCCCTCTTATTTTGTGAGCATAAGATAACAGTCACATTTTAAGGATCCTGGGAGACATGATATAAATAAAAATGGCCATTTACAGTGCTTCCCAAGTTTGGTGTCATTGTTTCCAGACTAAAAACACAGGATGTGTTCCACTGGTAGTATATTTTCTATCTGTATCTTGATTTTTCCTATTATAATCTAATGTAACCTGCTTTGATTACTGATTCTTATAAAATGGAGACAAATTCTTCATCGAACCTGCTTTGATAAAAGTTCAATAAATTAAATTAAGAGGGTGGTGAGAATGTTTGAGTTGTGCCTTTTAAGAATTAATGACTTTTCCAAGTCTTATCTGACTTGGCTTAAATGCAGAAAGGAAGCCTAAGGGGTTATGATGTGGCTTTGCCATTGTTTCTCGAATGACAGATTGATGTTTTAGAAGTCCATGGGGCTTTGGACACAGTCTATTCAATAAATATTTACTGAATGAAGCATAAATATCACTTTAGTAGCCATGAGTTTTTGATCAGTGTAACTATGTAAATAGAAACATAGTGGAGACCTTTAGATATATGGTGAAAAAATATCTGTGTTAGAGTTTTCTTTCTGCAACTTACTAGTTGTCTGAGCTTGTACAGGCTATTTAACCATTGTGAGCCTGAGTCTACCCATAATGCACCTGCCCTGCTGACTACTAGGAAGAGATTTGAAAACCAAATAAGAAAATAAATGTGAACATGTCAAAAAGCATGTAAGAAAATTTCATAGTGAAATAAATTAAAGGTCAAGGAGAACTAATACATTATTTATTTAAAACTCTATTCTTTTACATATCAAAAATGAGGGCTTGGTATTTCTTCTGGCAGAGAATGTGATAGTAGGCATCTTGGACTACCCGAGAAAAGTCCTAGAAATTTGAGAAAAGGTCCAAGTGTTGTTGTGTTGGTCTTATTGTTTTAACCTCTTTTTTTTCCTTTTAGCACCTTCTAATGTTTCCTTTTTTTTCTTGCTTCCACTTTTTCCTATTAAAAGGGGGGCATATTATGCTAAATTGTTTTAGACCAAGAAATTTAACTCGTTACAATTGCTGAAGATCATTGACATTTTAAAAGAGAAAGTGCCTTGGCTGGTGTGGCTCAGTAGATTGAGTGCCAGACTGCCAGCCAAAGAGTTGCTGGCTCGATTCCCAGACAGGGTACACGTCTGGGTTGTGGGGCAGGTCCCCAGCAGAGGGTGTATGAGAGGCAACCACCATTGATGTTTCTCTCCCTCTCTCCTTCCCTTCTTCTCTCTCTAAAAATAAATGAATAAAATATTAAAAATATAAAAGAGAAAGCAATGCATGAGAGTAGTATAAAAGATATAAAACTCTAGTAGGATTTCAAATTTGTTGGCATATGTGATGCATCTATTTTAATGATGGTTAGACTAAGTGCTCCTAGGAACTTTGTTTATGTACAATTGGATGGATTTTTGCTGAGAGAAATAATTTGCTCTTAATAGATCAATTTCAGCCTTGTTTGACTAAACTCTGTGGCATAATGAAAAGCATAAAAGGAATCCCCTAAAATATATAGCTCACACGTGCACATATTAATGTATACAGTTTTAAAATTTTGTCAAAATAATACCTTTAAAACATAGTAATGATACATTTAAAATGTTAAAGCCACTACACAACTGATAATGAATAGAGCAACCCCCACCTCAGCCACCTCAGTGTAAGGCTCATTCCCAGATGGTCATCTGGTCAACCCTATACTGATTACTTTTAGTATTTATTTTAATGTCCTTGTATTCCTTTTTCTTTGACATAATTTTAAACAATCATACTTTTCATTAGATAAGGATTTAGCACTCTTATTTAGTATCACTTTGTATCACCCCACATGCAGCCATGATGCTCTTCAGTGAGTCTGAATGGCTATGTATTGCAAACTTTGATTTAATATTTACTGCATACATTATTGTGCCATATAAATATTGTTTAAGTCTAATAAAACAATGAAAAATATTTTTATTTTTATTGTACCACATGTATTAGCTGTTATATAAAAGTATATAGAGTGTGTTATATATACATACACAAATACTTCACCAATATTTTCCCAAATCTCAAACAGAATTACAAAATCATCTTGAAAAAATTTGGCACTCAGCAAGTAGGGTTAACATAGTGTGCTGTTTGAAAGCCATATCAGCTTGGGTTTAAATTAATCTCTCCCATTCACTAGCTGTGAGACCTAGAACAATTATCTCTGCCTTTGTCTCCATATTTGTAACGATAGTAATAATGGTAATGATGATAGCAGCAATAATGTCCCCCTATATGGTTGTTATAAGGATGAAATGAGTTAATATTTTTAAAGTACTTAGAACATTATAAAAGTGTTAATGAATAAAATCAGATACATTAGGTTTACTGTGTTTTCCTGAAGATATCTTTCCTGGAATTCCATATCCTCCTACTTCAATCTAGTTTGCTGGCTATTGCAGACCAACCAAAGCAAATTTGGCAGATGACAACTGTTGGTTTGTATGGCACATTTTCATTGTCTCATAGTTAATGAGAACTATAGGAATCCTCCTTTGCAACCTACACAGAAGTATCTTACATAACAGCTACTTATTTGCAACAGGTGTTAAAAATTCACATACTGAATCTTCATTATCATGTTTCTTCAAATATTAACAAGTATACCTTAGGCATAAATTAAAACTATACACAAAAATCACACTGTCTCTGCTAACATGCTATCATTCAAAGTACAGTTACGGATAATACAGCCTTGCTCCCTGGGCCTGTGGGATTGTTGGGGTTCTGGGTTTCCTCCACTTATTTCCTGTGTTAGATCCCTTGTTACTTCCTGGGCCCTGTGTTCTGCTCTTGGTTAACTCCATCCACAATGTTGGCAGAACACAGCCTCTAATCACTTTCTGTGCCCACGAGATAATTTTGTGTGTCCATGTGTATAAACTCACATGTTTAAAAAGTATTTATTCACTTAGCATAATGCTCTCCAGATCCATCCATGCTATCGTAAAGGGTAGAAGCTCCTTCCTTCTTTCTCCTGCATAGAATTCCATTGTGTAAATGTACCATAGTTTTATGATTCATCCATTTACTGATGGGCACTTAGGTTGCTTCCAGCACTTGGCTATTGTAAATTGTGCTGCTATGAACACTGGAGTGCATAGGTTCTTTTGAATTGGTCTTTCAGGATTCTTAGTATATAATCCCAGAATTGGAATTTCCGGGTCAACAGGCAGTTCCATTTTTTAGTTTTCTGAGGGAATTCCATACTGTTTTCCACAGTGTCTGCATCAGTCTGCATTCCCACCAACAGTGCACTAGGGTTCCCTTTTCTCCATATCTTCGTCAACACTTGTTTGTTGATTTGTTTATGATGGCCATTCTCACCGGTGTGTAGCGGTGTCTCATTGTGGTTTTAATTTGCATCTCTCTGATGACTAGTGTTGCTGAGTATCTTTTCATATGCCTCTGGGCCCTTTGTATGTCCTCCTTGGAGAAGTGTCTGTTCAGGTCCATTGCCCATTTTTTAATTAGACTTTTTGTCCTCCTGGTGTGGAGTTGTGTGAGTTCTTTTACGGTGGGGGGAAAATGGAAACAACTGTATTTGAACAGCAATAAAAAATAAATAAATAAATAAATAAATAAATAAATAAATAAATAGTATTTATTCAGCCAGCCTACTTAACTTATATTTTGACTAGATAGAATTCTAATTTAAAATAATGTTCCTTACAAGTTTTGGAGCTATTTAAAACATGATTGTCTGGTTGCCTCTGAAATTGAAATATAAAAGGTTGAAAAATTGTAATTTTCAGTTTTCAAAATGCCACCTTTTTTGCTCTCTAAAAAATAGTTAGGATTTGCTTTGAATCAATTTCCAAGCTGTGACAACAATATGCCTTGAGAGGTTGTATGTTTCTCATCCACTGAATACTCAAGGAGACCTGTCAACCTGCAAATTCATTCCCATAGAGCCCAACTAGTTTTTTTCTGTTTTCACTATTTGTAAGTCTTAGCTAGTCTTCCTTTGTGTGAGACTAATTCTCTTATCTTTTCTACTTCCCTTCTCAAAAACTTTACGCTTTCTAACAGATTTCCTTAATTTTATCTCAGACCTTTAAAATTTCTATAGCATATATTTACTTTGGGAATTTGATCTCAGTTGTTCCCTTCCTAAAGAATTCTTTCATTTCCTGTAATTACTACCTTTTCTTATCTCATTTAAAATGAGATGAAAATCTCTAAGATTTTGGTAGATCCTAAGTTTTTTCCACTCTGCAATAATTTATTTCCTTTGATTTATTTTCTGAAATCTTGGTTTGACTTGGCTTATGGAAATATCTTATATTGGGAGATTTCCTTACATATCTGATAGTGCTGTGCTGAACTTTGAGACTTAAGAACAAAGCACTAATAATCTTATTGGAAGATCTATGAGAATTGATACCACTGAACTTCATTATGAAATGACCCCATTTGTGTTCTCTCTGCCTGTCTGTGTATGTGTGTGCTGAGTATAAATTGACCAAAAAAATTTCAATGCTTGTTTGTCTTATCATACTTTTTATAGCTATAATATTTATTAATACTACTAACATGAGATTTTTTGTTATTGTGAATAAATAGCAAACAGTTTTCATTTATAGTTTAGCCTCTGTGTCTGAAACATCCTAAAATTATGCTGATTCCCAAATTGATCTGAAACTAGTAGTAAATCCTGTCACTTTTAATCTATGTTTTTATTTAACTTGGATATTTATGATTCTCAACTGTGGGTTCCTCCAAGACTATATGAGAAGACTTTCACTGCCTAATCAAAAAATAAAGATAAAAATAGCTTTGTGATTCTTGAGTGAGTAGTTACCAACTACCCAGAGTTATTCTGCTCTAGAATGATTTTCTTCTAGCTTCTCAAGCCCTCTCAATTTCTGCCACATTATTCTCAGCACCATTGGCCTTCAGAGGATACTAAGATATCAGGAGGTGAGCAGCTTGAAAGCCACTAGTTTGAAGCTCATTTTCAACGAACTTCAGAAGAGGTCTCTTACAAGACAATATTTCATCGAAATGCTGAGAAAAATACTACTAGACTCATGATATCTCAAGTAATTATATATTCATTAAATTTTATATGTATTCTTGTTATCCTTCTTTTCACACTGCCCTTCCAGGCCATCCCACATTGGAACTATATTATTGTGACAATCAATTTTCAGTTGTTTCCTGAATACCATATAGCACCCATTATAGTTTGATTGTATATATACTCTTCTCAGTCAGCTGGTCATAGACAAAAACCCTCTGAGGTCATAAGTGTGCCTGAGGAAGGGGCAGCAGGAACACAGGACTAGGACTTTTTTGGTCTCATTTGCATTTATATCATGTTCAGATTTTAGGCTAGATATATCAGATAATATGAGTTTATGGGCAATAAATGTCAAATTATTATTTACTTTCCCATTGTGACTAGTTTCTCAAAAAGATGATAAGTTTTTACTCAATGTAGCATGCTCTTGCTTTGAAAAGGTAGGGATTTAATTCTTTTATTGAGGCTTACCACCTACCACCTTTAATGACATGATCTGCTTCATACTGTTTAAATATCACTTAATCTGGTGAGTAATAAGTAGTGGGATCACTGTGAGCGCCACTATTTGGAAAGTCTTTGATTCATGGACAAACTCCGATCTTATAGCTTCTCAGCACTGGGCTCACATGTGGCCTCCAAAATTCAGGGACTCCCCATGTTCTTAGTGGAAATGGGTACATAGCTCAGCAATTTGTTTTTACTTTGGAGAGATAGCCCAACTTTCTTCAGAACCCTAAACCCTTATAATAAACCAATGACTTTGCTGCCCTATGATCCTCTGTTGTATTTGTCTCCATGCTCTGGCATTCAAGTATCTAAATAGTGTATCTAGCTAATAAAGTTTTACCTGCAGATTGTATTACAACTGTTCCTGAGATGGTTAGCTCTGCAGACTAAACTGTGATACAAAGCCAGAGAGTTAACACAATCCAGAAACAGTACAGCAAAATTCTATTGCTGTACCTGTCTGGTGAAGGAAAACAGACTGCCTCTAGCAATTTTGTTTATTGGAATAGTGGAAAAAGACATTATTCAGTTCAGTTGCTTCATACAATGTCCTAAGAGCTATGATGATTTGGACCACATATGAAACAGCAGCTGCCGTCTAATTAAACTTTGGAAATTCCATTTGTATTCACTAAAACTATTCTTCTATCACCAAACACTAGACTTAAATGGAAATCTTCTGAGAATCATTAACCCTGCATTTTTAGTTTTAAAAGTAGTGCTAGTATTTTAATTGTTTTATAGAAGTGATATTGCTATTAATTTACTCTTTTTTTTTGTAGGGGTGGAATTTTCTACTCTGCAATTTTCTCCTTGGTCTTTTTAATCAGAATGGTTCTTCTTTCATGGGTAACACAGCCAGTGTAAAGAAATGTATCACTTTCTGAGGCCATCCATTCCAACTATACACACAAAATTTGGGGAATAAATTTGAGAAGAATATGAGCTAAATAAAGGTAATTCTCCATTTGTCATCTTAACACCAAAATACCCTAACTAGGAATTAGTTAGGTCCCAGGAATTAGTTTTGTTTCAGAACTACATTTTCTTCCTTAGGGCACAGTTACTCTGGTCATGAATTCTCATTCTTTTAGAAGACTAGGTTAAAATATATAATAGATGATATCACAAATGGGTGTGTACATTTCATCACAAGGTGCTTATTTAAAACAGGTTATTCTTTCTTTCATTCTGTTAGCTGTAGGTCCATGATTTGACTAAAGTTTAAAAATTCAGCAAAGGGCAGACATTCTGCATCATACATCATAATGGTTCATCCAAGGCTCGGATAAGCATTTTTGAAGAGGTTTTCATTTCAAATAGCTCCATGGAGAACTTTGCATCTCTTTCACTCTCAGAAATTTCATGATCAACTAGCCATTATCTTAGGATCAGACAAGTCTGACTTTATGTCAATCCTTGTACCTATTAACAGGAAATATACCTATTTTACTCCTTGGTATTTAAAAGACACTACTTGATCTCTTCCACTCTGGATTCATCCTGATACCCCCATCTCCAATATATTTCTTAATTCATAGTGAAGGTGAATGGGGTGGATTACACATGATAAATCCACTACAGAATTCCATTGTATGAAATTTTTATTTTGTGCTTCTGCAATATACTAGTGGACCCATTTAATTTAATGTACACTTCTGCTGAGTTCCATTATGTGATGTATCCCAGCAAACTCTCAGACAGATTCCTAGTTGTTTAAATTAATTTGGTGAATCCAGAATCTCTGGAAGTGTGCTAAGAAAAAAACCTAAATTCAACCTGATCTAACATTCCAACCTGATCCAAAGTTCTCCTTCCTTGGTTGAGTATTTTCAGAAATTATTTTTTTCTGAATATTTAGTCCATATAAGTTAGGAAATGCCTATAGTTCCTTTAGAGTATATTTACATCCTGAGACTTTGCTTTCTACAGGGTCTGGCAGAAGTAAGGCTTGCTTGAGTGTGGTTGGTAGGGTATGTGAATGTCTCACACGAGATGGACAGCAATTTGAACATTTCACCTAAAATGTCATATGGTGTGCTTGAGTGTGATATTGTGTTACAGAACATGCTTATGATTTTGTAATAAATAATTTTTATAATAAAAGGGGTGCTATTTTTGCCAGACCCCTATAATTGATACCTTATTTTTTACCTCTTATTATCAGTTAGGAATCCTTGTAGGTTAACGGGTATGGACATGAAAAGAACGAAGTTCCTTTTAAAGTTAATGCCTTGAGTTGACGGAGTAGCAGCATCTTCAAACAAGTAAGAATTGCTTTACAAACAGAGGAATGTGGAGCTCTCTCAGCAAGCAACACAGATTCCGTGGGGTTGAGGTTGATAGGCATTCCCACTAATCTGGAACTTACTGTATAACCCTAGTCAGTCTTGGGGGCTTTTCTTTTTCATATCAATTCCCTAACTTTTAAAGAGACAAGATTAATAGTGCATTAATTACGATTAAGAATGTGTGTGTTTGTGTTTCACCCTCTCATCCTGCAGCAGAAAGAAATGAGAACTTTATCTTTTAAAGATAATTTTATCAAGTACCTATATTTCGATCCCTAAACATAAACTGAAAATTTAGGAAGTTGAGCTTGCCATTCTCTCGTTTCCAGCTACTCCATGGGCCTTTAGATGCAGCCACTCTGCCTTTAGTCCTATTTCATGTCCTTTATACTTCTTTAGGACAACATCTATGTCTCTCAAAGACTTACCCTCAGGAGATGTGTCATTTTAGGTAGCCGCGGATATGTCCCATTTTTGCAGGTCACTGTCTTCCAGACTCCCATCCCTGCATAATTTCACAATTTTTACTACCTTTTACCTGAAGTATGCCGATAATCAATCTTACTTTTCCCCACATTTCCCAACAATCTGATGTCATAATGAATTTCTGACATCAATATCTTTATCAAACCAGGCTCCTAGGATATGAACACCAGATAACAAGTCTAGGTTTTTTAACCAAAACAAAATTTCTTTGAAGATAGTAAGTGAAGTCATGTAAATGAGAGGAAGCTGAAAGGCTGGATTTGGAAAACAAGCAGAAAACAAAGAGACTTTTGGAGCGCCATCTGGCCATGCATCCACTGCCAACACTGACGGTGCTCCCTGGGGTCCTTCACTGGGAGCCACTGCAGACAAATTCTAAGCCAGGAGCAAGCATCTGCTTGGTTAAGACAGCCACAGGCTCTGCTGGGATTTAGGAGGGTACGGAAGGAAGAGATTCCTGGGGACTGCTAGGCCCCACCCACCAAGATTGCGGTCAAGGGCAGTTCCCTACAAAGAGGAAAATGGAGTTGGGGCAGATAGTCTTTTACCCAGAAATATGTAGTTGCTTAATAAAAAGATTAAATTGGATTTTTTTTGCACAAGAGATCTTTTCATGATTTGTTTTTTGCTTACTGCATGATCAGAATTCTTTTATCTGGATTTTTGCCATTTTCTGAATTTATTGTTACAGCATCAGTCCAAAGCTTGCTCATAATAGTTCCTCTACCAAAAATCCTCCTACCGCCTCTCTATTGATAGAATACACACTCAAATAAAGCACTTCTCCTTCCATGATGGCTTTTAGTATTTCTTGTCCCCCACTGATAGAAATGAGTGTATGCTCTTATTAAAAATTACAATACCTAATGTAGATTCAAATAATTCTAACTCAAACAATTTGTAGTTGTTTCTATCCTTGTCTTCTAGGCTGTATGCTCCTGATGCCAGGCAATTTTTTTCTACATTTTTTAAAAAAAATTGACCAGTATTGTGCTGACATAAGTGCTTAATAGATGTTTACGTGATGAGGAAGAGGAATTAAATTTGATTGATTCCTCTCATAGCCCTTTTAGCCCACCTTTAACTCTGTAACAAAATAATTTTAAGCACCTAATTCTTAACTTTTTTCCATTATGAGAATTGGTTATAAAAATCATTTAATATTATTAACAATTATATTTAGCCTTTATTTCAATGGAAATTTTCAGTTCCACTGATGATAACTACTCACTGGGATTGGATATTCCAATTATTTACTTGCATACAAACAGGTTTTTCTTGTCTTTTTTTCTTACTTTGCTAAATTCCTCTACTTCTTAAGACTTTTAGAATAAAAATTACTCCTGACTATGGACTTTCTATATTTCCCTCAAAATTTAAAATGTATCAGAGCAAGAGAGTTTTAAATAAAAGCATTGGTTAGTAGTTTTATCACTGGATGGTAAATTTGTTTTTTTTTCTTAAAGAAATAGCTAAAGATGATGTGTAATTACATGCTTAACAGCGGCATCAGCTATCCACAGGATTTCCTTGGGATCTGGATTGGAATGAGGAGTCAGGGCTCACCGTCAGATGCCTCCCTGCCTGGGACTGTGAGGGATTCACCTAATCTGCATGGTGAAACGGAGGCCACAGGGAAGCTTATTTTATTGGCTATTTTCACAATTAAGTGTAATTCCATATGTAAAACATGTAGAACAAAGGCAATCATGGAAGTTTAGCTTTTAATATGGCTGCTATCAGAAGGAATAAGAGAGTCAGAATGTTAGGAGAAAAGGGTCTAACTGGAATGCAAGGGCAAAGCTCATTCATGAAATGTCAAATATGTCTTCATTGAAGCAGGAGCCTGGCGTCCTGTTTGCTTATGTAGCCAGACTTTAAGTGCACATGATTCTGCTTAGTTTCTGTAAAGGCCTCTCTTGTGTTTTATTGATATTTTGCTTTTTTTACAATTCACCTGTTTAAAAATTGTTATTCATTCATTCATTCATTCATTCATTCATTTATTGTTAAAGTACAGTTGTCTCCATTTTTACCCCACCCCACCTATCCCCACCTCCCACCCTCGAACTTACCCCCTTTGGCTTTGTCCATGTGTCCTTTGCACAGGTTCCTTGTCAACCCTCTCCACTTTTCCCCCATTATCCATCTCCCCCCCCTCTCTGGTTGCTGTCAGTTTGTTCTGTATTTCAGTATTTCTGGTTGTACTTTGCTTGCTTGTTTGTTTTCACTTTTTAATGTCTCCCCTCATGCACAGAACTTTTAATGTAATTAATGTGCACCTTCTTATTTATATTTTTCCTATAAAATTATATTTTTATATGAATACATTTTGAATTCATATAAATGTTATTGGTCTTATTGTTTCATTCTTTAACCAACAATTTATTTATTTATTTATTTATTTATTTACATTGAATAATGTGACATTGGTTAGTAAAATTATTTAGGTTTAAGGTGTACAATTTTATAATACATCATCTGTATACTATATCATGTGTTCATCACCCCAAGTCACGTCTTTTTCTATCACCATTTATCCCCCCTTAACCCTCTCCTGCCTCTCCCAACCACTGTTTCTCTCTCATAGTGACCATTTTTATGATTCTACCTTGCACTATCTTGCACTAATACATCTTGCCTACTACTTCTCATTGAAAACCTGATTTTTTTCTTTAGGAGATATTCTTTGAAAAACAGCTAAGATGTTGTATAACAATGTTCTTTCCATTTTTCTTGTTGGAATAGTTATTCATATTCCTGGCTAGAGACCACATCCATAGTTTCCATATTCATAATTTTGGATAAGATGCTATTTTTTCCTATTAAAAAGGATACCAGTCCTAATTGAGGTATTAAAAAAGTAGTCATCTAAGAAACTATAAATTTAAAAAATGTGCATTGCTAGTGTATGCCCAAAAGCTAAAGTGTTGAAGAAGTGTAACACAAACCTACTTTTTTTGTGTGTAATTCTTAAATAAAACTAAATAAGTTTGTTATTTTATGTTTGGTGCCAGTGTATAGTAATGGAGATTCCAGAAATGACTGTGAATTTCATTTATTGTATCTGAAAAAATACACTGCACTGATGGAAAGATGGTTAACCTTTCTGTCTGCTAAATTAAGGAAGCAGAACTAAAGTGATTGCAAAAGTATTGAGAAAGCCCCAATCTGGTACCTTTTGTTCTTAGTCCAATTTCTTAAGACAGAAAAAAGACACTCACTAATAATATGAAGGAAAAGTTATCAACTTTTTTGCTTTTAAAAATCTCATCACTAGTTTGTAGCTCCTAGGATTAAACTGATTTTCACAGTTTTATATATGATATAATTTAGTTTATTTTTCTCTACTGGTGAAAATACAACAGCAATAGTGTTTCCATTAATAAAAGAAAAACAAAACAGGAAAAAGAACCTATGTGATTCACTGTCAAGTCAAAAAATAATTTTAATTTATTTAAATTTTAGTATCTACTACCTATTAGTATTTAATGTTTCAGAAAGTTCAAGAAGGATAAGAGTTTTGACATGGCCATTGTTTTTGGTAAGTTTCCTTATAATTAATATTGAGCTTGAGGGCAATAAATGTTGACCTTTACATAAGCTGTTATTTGGTAAAGAAAAACAATATAAAAAATTTTAATAGAAAACAATATTGGGGAGAGTTTTTGAGAATTATGTCACCACTGGAGCATGTTTTTAAGCAGAGAAATGTCGCAATATTTCAGTTCTAGATCAATAGCAACTGAAGTTAACAATCATTTACAATAGCCATGATACAGCTTGCTAAGTGCCATAAAAGGTATTAGTGATATCGAAGAGAGTCTAAGAACTCAGGAGTCAAGCCACCTCCCTGTCCATTCACCAGTTACCCAGTCTCTCAAAAACTAATTTGTTTAAAGAAAAACTAAAAAATGCTGTGCCATGATTTGTGTTTAAGGCTGTTATGAAATAAATGTCCAGTACAATATGTGAACTAGAGATTTAGAGGAGTTTGGAATAAATCTTCTCTGCAACAACTTACATTTTGTAATGGAAACCTTACACAGTCAAAACTTCCCCCCAAATGCAATCCCAGTAGTTGTGTTTTCTCATAGTTGACTTTTACACCATGAAGATCCCATGAAATGATATCTGCGACATTATTTTAATTGTGTCTATGGATTCTAAAGATCTTATTTGTAGAATCCTTAACATATCAAACTCTGTGTTTGTGTGTGTGTGTGTGTATGTGTGTGTGAGAAAGAGAGAAAAGGAGGAGGAGGGCGGGCAGAGGAGGGGAGGGGGAAGAAGAGAAAGAGGAAGAAGAAGAAAAAAAAAAGAGAGATTGTTGTTGCTAAAGACGGGTTTGCCTCACTGAACCAGAAGAGAAAGACTAATATCAAATTCAAATTTTACATAAGCGTACACTTTCCAGTTCTGCCTGAGGAAACATGGTCAGCTGGGCCCAGGAGATAGCACAGCATCAAATGACTGCCTGGAGCCCTTGGAAATCATCTCCGCACACTGAAATCAAACTTAACATCTTGAAAGCAGGACCAATAGAAATTGGGGTTTCAAAATATCTTTCTCCTTGCCTACCCAAACTACAAAATAGTTTCTTTTTTCTTTTTTTTTTAATTTTTTATTTTAGTTTATTCATTACAGTTTCTATCCTTTATTCCCATTCCAGCCCACCCACCCATTCCTCCCCTCCTCCCTCCCCTTTCCAACCCCCCTAGTTTAGTCCATGTGTCCTCTATATTTGCTCCTGTAAACCATTCCCTTCTCCCCTGGAATTCCCTCCCCTCTCCCCTCTGGTCACTGAATACCTGTCCTCTGTTTCAGTGTCTTTTGTTATGTTTCATTTGTTTCTTTGTTTTGTAGTTTAGGTTCCTATTAATGACAAGATCAAAATAGTTTCTTTACATTTAGCTGAAATCTTGAAGTGAAGTGAGCTCAAGCATTGTGTTTATAAAGAGATCTGTAT
Source organism: Trachops cirrhosus (assembly GCA_028533065.1). NCBI lineage: Eukaryota > Metazoa > Chordata > Mammalia > Chiroptera > Phyllostomidae > Trachops > Trachops cirrhosus. The sequence continues at coordinate 75,885,508 of CM052539.1, forward strand.
CCAAAATGACACCGTTGTTATTTTCACCTTTGTATATTTTCAATTACAGTCAAAGTTATTCTTACATCTGCTTGGAATTAGACTAAAGAGAATCGTTAGGGAGAAAAAAATTGAAGGGGAAAATTGAATAAGCATACACATTTTATAGAAAGGAATTCTTGTAAAGTAAAGTAAAGAAAGCTATTGGAACCTAACGTAACTTGGCCAGGCATACCTGCCACTAAGCATTTCCCCCAACTTGTGTAAAGAATTGTAGTTTTTATTTGAAATACTAGAAATCTAAAAAGAGCTGGCCACATGTTCCACTATACATGCATAATTTCTCCCAAGCCAAACAACTTAATTTCAAATATTTTCAGCCAAAAGACAATAATATTTTCACTGTTAAAATCATTTTCAGCCCTCAAAAAACCTCCAACCTATTGGCTTTCTAAGTTGATAACTCACTCTCTACATTTATTTCTAGGGTTTTAGCTCAAACTCGTAAACTTTATGCAAGAATATGTGAATTCTTTGGCTTAGCAAGTCCTTTAATGGCCAATTAATTACATTGCTTTTAACATACAGTGTGGGGCAAAATTAAGTTTACAGTTGTATCAGAAACTATTCTTGTATTATTATTAATCAATTACTGTATTATTTTCCGTATAAACAACTTTAAACCTACTTGTGCTTCACCCTGTATTTACTCAATGAATATTAAGGAAAGTGTCCCAAAATAATTTTAAATATACACCTTACTCAACTAAATTCTGTTTTTAAAGATTGTATTTATTTATTTTGAGAGAGAAGAGAAGAGGAGAAAGAGAGAGAGAGAAACATCCATGTGTGGTTGCCTCTCAGGCACTGGTACTGGGGACCTGGCCACAACGCAGGCGTGTGCCCTGACTGGGAATCAAACTGGCAATCCTTTGGTTCACAGGCCAGCACTCAATCCACTGAGTCACACCAGTCAGGGCTCAACTAAATTCTTATGAGAATGAATGATGATTTAAATTTAGATTTTAAAAATAATGTTTTTAATAGATAATCCAAAAAGATTTTTAAAAGCACATTTTAAAATGAAGATTCCTTCTAGAATCTTTCCATATTCTTTCAATAACCCACCTAAGGGTTTCTTAAAATTTAGAATCATCCAAGGAGCCTGTCAAAATTTCATGTTCCTAAGACTTAATTCCAGGTTCTGACATAGTAGTTTTGAGATGGAGCCCAGGCCTCTGCATTTTTATTATGGCTCCAAAGTGATGCTGATTCAGATCGTCTGAGCATAACACTCTGGAAAAGTTTATACTCTGTATTTTTTTTAAATTAAATTGTGATGTCTCATCTCAAATTGTCTTTTCCTTTGTGCTTCCTAGCAGAGCACAAATGTTCAAAGCTGGCTTTTTTTTAGTTACATTATAATCTGTCATGAAGGAGTTACTTAAGCTTAAAGTGGAGAGAACAGCATAGAATTTCACTGTCATCTCTGAAATATAGCCTTGTTGTCCTTTAGAATTTAGAATTTTCCATAACCTATGAGAAGGGAGAGAAAAATAGAGAAACTTTGAATTTACATTCTGCCAATTGGCTGCTATGCCATTGTGAGCAGAGTGACAAAAAACCTGCATCATTTTCTTTCCATTTTTACCAGATGGAATCTATCACATCTATTCTAAAAGCACTCCAGGCTGGGTGGGGTGTGCTGTAGCCCCGTTGGCTCCTGTGTCCACAGGATCCCTATTGCTGGACGTTGTGTCCAGCTCTTTAGAACTTATAAACGTCCTTTAAAAAACCATTAATTGGTCTTTACTGATAATTCCTTTTGTTTTCCTTTACTATCATAAGTTCATTCCCTGGGTATAGAGGAAGGAAACTATGCCCTTTCCCCAACTGGTCTAGCTCGGCTGATGCCTCGACACATTTACCAGGCTCCATTTGCAGGTGGAAGCCACTTTGTGTCCCTTGAGCTTCCTACACTTTTGGGCAAAGTGTTATCATTGGTAATTATTTGACTAAATGATTAGCATTTCTCCCATAGAACTCATATTCTAAATGGGTGGATAAGCGGTGTATAAGCAAACAACACAGTCTGCAAGAGAGTGTGTGGCATGTGACGGTGGTGAATGTCATAGGGATCAGATGAAGAAATGAAAGAAGAAAGAAAAAGAGGGAGAGAAGAGAGGAAGAGAGGGATAGAGAGAAGGAAGAAGTTCAGAGAAAGGGGGTAATTTGATTTCATGATAAGACATAATGACGTTCCAAAAAAGTGGCATTTAAATCCCCCCTAAAGCATTTGGACATGGGTGTGGAAAAGTGCGATGTATTAAGTGTAGTGAGTGGTCAGGCCGGGTCTAAAATGGGCATTATTAGAATTGTTGCTGATGAGCACCTCACCAAATACTGTATTTGGTTAACCTGCATTTAGCCAAGTAAATATTCCCTAGGGCATGAAATAAGAGTTGGAGGGAACTACAGAGCATTACACAAAACAGCTTGCACTGAGCATCTCTGGAGTTTGTTATAAAACACAAACTTCTCTTTCTTCTTTAATATGTTGTGCTATGTGATGACAAGGACTCGGATTTCTTGGCTGTGGTATGTTCTTTCACAAGATGATGTTCAACATTTATGCTTGTCAGTAATGTCCATCTTGATTAAAAATCTACAGTCTTTATAATACCTGATAGCAATTAAAGTACATCATGTTTTACAACTTAAGTAGATTATTTTGTAGCTGAACAAAACGGGGTTCAGCCACATGGTGCCTTGACACTGGACCCAACAATCAGTGTTGAAGGAAATAAGTTTTTATTAACAGGGTTCCAACTTTGGGAGGGCTGAGAGCATTTCTGCTCAGAGACCTTCTCTCCCTTGAGACCCAGAACTTCCCTGGCTTTCCAAAAGGCTACAAACCAAAATCATCCCCAGAAGTTCCCCATTTCCTTATCTGTTCTTAAGCCAGTTCCACAAACAGATCTCTAGCCTCTCTGGCATGGGCACTTGTGGGTTTCGGAGTCACCATCCTCTCCCAGAAGCTCTCTCCTTCAGGATCTGGGGTACGTTGTCCTCAGCCTTCATGTAGTGGTTCAGGAAAACATGTGCCATGTTACACTGGGTCACGGTGGGGTCCAGGGAGGCACATGTCCCAAGAGAGTAGCTTCTCCCTACGTTCTTCAGAGAAGCAGAAGTAGCTCCTCTCTCACTTCAAACCACATGGCTTCTCCCTTACGCACCAGACCTCTTCTGTTGGTGGTGGACTCTCTCCTACACCCTTTCAGACCACAAGGCTTCTTCTTCCTCTCTTTCAGCCTGTCCTCATTTAAACGCACAGCAGGGAACTTCCTATGTAACATCATATCCAGCCCCTCCTATGATGTTGCATTTTTACCAATCCCCCTGTATCTTTTACCTTCTTTCAGCTGCCATCTTTAGTCAGGGCAAGAGATCTCAGCTACTGTCATGTGGGCATCTGCCCCTGCCTCTCATGCAGGCACATTATAAGCTCCCCAAGCTATGACATGAGTCCCTAAATGCTCTCAGAGCCACATGTTTCCTCCTTGGCAGTGGTCTTGTACCCTTCAAGAAAGGCATGACTATTAACTTGCTATTGTTATGTAAAGTATCTTAAATTCTATTATCATCTACTACCCCCTTCCCCCAACCAAGGGTTGTGGGAGTTTTCTCCTATTTTCAGGGGACCCTGTACCCCATTACAGCTACACATACTGTTAGTAGAAATTATTGTATATTTTCATGATTTTTTTCCCTTCTAAAAAAATTCTACATGGATCAGCTCCATACGGAATGTGGAAAGGGCTGGGTAGAGAATGAGGAGGTGGTGCTAGGAAATCAAAGATTTCAGCTCAGAATAAATAAACTATTGATGAGAAATACTCTCTCAGGGCAGAAAGAACTTGTAAGCAACTATGGGCCCTTGGTAATGTTGACAAATATTTCCCACATGTCTCTTACTAATCATAAAGTTTTCTTTACTCTCTAGTCAAAAAAATAAAAAGCAAGCCAGGCTAATCTCTGAAAAGCAAGGCTTTGTAAAATGATTTTGTAGTTGTTACATTTTTTTCCTCTTTGGTTATAGTTCAGATTCCAGGAAAGGGACACATATGTTAGTAAAGCTGGATTAAATGTCACAATTTACTGATCCTATTGTGGTTCCTAAAAAAAGAAGGAGGAAAAAATTGCAGAGGATTATCCAAAAGCAAAAGAAAAAATGATTTGTGTCATTTTCTAAAATTTGTGTCTATTTAATATTTACTAAGAGTGAACTTATTTTATTTCTTTTGATAAAATTTTCTAGCATATTAAAAAAATAATGTCAGAAAATCTGATGGATTACATGTGGAACAAGGAATCTGGCCTCCATCAGGTTATTTCTGTTTATTGTAGTTTGTTGACCTTTGTTTTTCACCTGACTTTTTAATTTTCCATATTCAAGGACAAAAAGATACTGAGTGCTGGCCAAGACCGAGGGCTAACCATGTCTCTGTCCTCTCCTGCCTTCCATTTTATTACTCTTTTCCACCCCAAGCATCTGGGGAACAAATGCATGGAAGTCAGGTCCATACAAATACAAATCTCCATGAGACAAACCCCACCTCCTGTAACTGCATAACAGCTTTGGCCCTCCCTTTTTCCTAGAGTCCGATATCAGAGGTCAACGACGCCAAAGCCAGCCTGTGTGTTCTGCAAGCCCATATCCAAATCTTAGTGTGCCTATTTTATATCATCAGACAGGTGAACATGGTGAGCCCTAAACATATGTCTGGCAGGGAAAATTTTATCATCCTACAACTCTGTCAACTAGCACAAAGAAAAACTAGCAGGGAAAAGTGGCCTTGTAGAAAAGAGAGAGAGTGATACTGAGGGGGATGAGGGGGAGGGAGAAGGAGAGAGAAGAGCAGGCAAGGGGAGGAGAAGGGAGGGAGAGGAGGAGAGGGGAGAAGAAGGAGGGGAGAGTTAATTAGGAGACTCAAATTCCTAAGTTAGAGAAATAAACCATGCTGCAACACTTCAGTCCCATACATGTTTATGTACTGAACAAATGTTCATTCAGTGACACGTATATGTATGTGTGTGCCAGGAACTATTCTAGGTCATGAAGACAGAATATTGGAAATGAAAAATTTAACCTTTTCTTCCATGGAATTTATATTCTATTAGGGATAAAACAATAATTAGAGAATGTAAATAAATAAAATGTATATGTGAATTGGTGACAAGTTCAGGAAGTAGGATGGGATGTGTGAAGAGACTTTAAGAATTAATTAAGGGAATCTCAGCAAGGTGACATTTTATAAGGCTCTAAAGGATGCAGCCCATCTTGAGTCAGTTTAGATTCTTTGAGTTACAACCAAAATCAACTGGAACTAATTTAAACATAGAAGGAAATTCATTAGAAAAGTAGCAGGATAATTTGCAAAAGCAAGAAAGAGAAAACAAACAAGCAAACATGTAACAAACAAATGAAAACAAAACAAACAAATAAATACTTTATAGTTATAGGAGGAAACTACCAAAGAAACACTCATGGGCTTCCATTCCAGGAGCTGATGGATTTTAGAGCACTGCCTTGGAATGACCGCTTATATCTCTTTGTCTCCTTCGGAGTTTTTATATTCCTAGAAGAGATAATATTATTGATTTAATTCAGGTCATAATAAGATCAACTGACCAGACAAGGCACAGGAAATATATCCTATAAGGGTGAGGTCACTTTAAAAAGTTGGTAGAATGGACTATAGTTTCGATTAAGGAAAGAGAAAAATCAATTTTTATTTATAAAACTGAGTAACCTGCTCTTTTTTAAAGAATGGAGAAGAGCCTAGGGGATTATTTTTTTCCTGGGGTGTCCCTCTGGGCAGTCTTCAGGTGGGATAAGACTACTTTAGATTGAGTAGACAACCTGGAAACCCTAGACTGTAGAGACGGTGAAAGAGGTAACACTCAGAATGAGCCGAAGACCAACTTTTCTTTCTTTACAGGATGGCGTATGTCTAGCCCTGCTTTCTTCAGTTGCCTGGGTTACCTTGATCTCTGATTTCCTGCTCATGAAGGGGGTCTGATAGAAAGAATACTGAGAATACCTGTCATCCCAAAGTCTAGCCCTGTGGCCTTGAACCAGTTAAAAACCACAGACTCTTAGACCCTAAACAACTTAGGGCTCATTTAGTCTAGGTTTCATGACTTACATATGAGGATATCAAAGATCACAGAAGTAATCTTTCAGCCAGATATTTAGTGGCAAAACCATGACTATAACCCAGGCCGTTTTATTAATAGGAAAAACCTTGCTTTTCTTGCAGACACAGTAAAGAATTACAGATCAGCAAGTCTATTAGCATGCAAGTAGGGCCTATTGGTGATCTGCTTCCATGGAACAGGTCAGGCCTAGCTAAGGTTGGGGGGTGGGTAGAAGGCATAGCTTTAGGGCAAAGTACGGTGGTAAAAGGAAGGGCAGCCAAAGCTGGGTGGTAAGTTGCCAGGTGGTCAGAGGCTGGGGGGCCTGAGATTCAAGAGAGAGTCCTTTGTTCTGAGGACTTATATAGTAGGCGGGGTGGGGGTGAAGAAATTACATATTGATTAACAGGTAAAGGTAGTGCCAGCTTTCCTGGGGGAACATGACTATCCAAACTTAAGTATGTGTGGGGGTCTGTTAGCCTTATCTTGCTCTAGACCACATTTGTTCATCTTGTTGTAAAACCAATATGTGACAGGGAGCAGTTAATTAAAGTTGGGGCAGTTATCCAAATTTATTTATGGGCTCTTTCTGTAAACACTAGGAACTCCCTCATAAAAGAGATAGTGGCCAGATGTAGGCAATTAACCAAAGTTGTTTTATGGGCTGCTTCCTTTGGGCACTGTGGACCCTCTCCTGCCTTTCAGGCCTTGGGATGAAAGCATAGTTTCAAAGACTTTCTTTCCCAGATAGTGGAGACAATACATAGAACTTCAAGGACTGTTTTCCTCCCATGTTAGCATGGTGTTTCTGGTCATGTTGGCAATATTATCAGACTGGGCCCAGGACTGCTGAGTTAGTGGGTGAGACATGTCTCCCCTCTCCTCCCTGTCTTGGTTTGCTATTCATTCTACCTAAGTGATAAAAGGTGTTTCCTGGCGACCAGGATGCTAGACACTGGCCAGTAACAGCGGCACAGTCTCCAAGTCCTTCCTCTGCTATCTCCTGCCTCAATTTTACTCCTCACTAAGTGCTCTTTCTGTCTACATGGAACCTCTTACTTGGCCAGGAAATTCTGCTTCTTTTTCTTCATTTCAAAATGGGTATTTATGACTATATGAAAGACTAATAATGCTCATTGTCTTTTGAATGAGACAGATCTGGGTTTAAGTCTCAACTGCAGAATTTGCCATCTTTGTGAAATTTGGCTGACTTATATAAATTTTTTGAGCTTAAAATACCTGGTTATAAAATGTGGATAGGATCTACCTTATAGAACTTCTGTGACTATTAAAGGGTATAATGACATAAGACTTTTGAGTAAAACTTAATCACTTTTTAAAAATAGCTTATTTGGTTTGTTTGTATACATTGAAATATTTATTTTATTGATGTTGTTTATGTTTGTTGCTATGGGTTACATGGTCTTTGGTGAAGAAGAAAGAGAACTAGGAGAAGGAGGAGGGGGACAAGAAAGGGGAGGGGCAAGAGAAAGGGAGAGGAAAGGAAGACTAAGGACGAAAGGAAGGGAAGAAGGAGGGAGAGGAGAGGGAGAAGGAGGAAAAAAGATGGAGAAGAAGTCAAAAAAGAGAAGAGACAGAAGTGAGAGGATCCGTCACCAAAGCTTACATTTCAGATGAATAATCAAACCTTCCAGTTATGTCTCCACCCTAAACTTAAGATGGAAAAGGTACAAGTGACAGAGGATTCTTTTAAACTGAACATCCTCATCCTCTCAGGGAGGGAGATCTTGAACTCATGCTTTTGGAATTTCTTTAGCTCTGCAGGTGCTGGATGGGTTTACTTGAGAAACAAAGAAAGCGTTTTACTTCTACACAGAAGAATTAATTGGAACCTGGCAGACTGCTGCCTGATAATTCATCTCTGAAGAGAGAATTAGATACAATTTAGAAAAAACTACACAATGAACGACTTCTCTGGTACTGTGTGTAGAGACTTCTATCATGGTTACAAATAACACTAAAGTGTATCTACAATTGCTTTTTCAAGGTCTAAGTGAAATCTGATTCTACATGTTTCTTATGTCTGAGGAAGGATAAAGAAAGGCTAGAGATAAAGTAAACTCTGAATGGTTGTCCTGTTTGAAATTGAGAACATTTAAAAACATATCTGTTGCAAAAAGATAAGCTAAAATTGCTCTAGAGTTACTTTCTGGTATTCATTAGGCTTACTTTTAGGTTTTTTTTTACATGCTATTACCTTTTTAGCTTAATAACTCAAAGAGTGAATGAAGTAAATAAAAGAACAGTAAAGGGTTTTTTTTGTGTGTGTGTGTGGGAGGAGAAAAAGTATGCTAGCAATAGTCAAGGAAACACCAACCTTAGCAATAGCTGAAACAGCAATGAAAATGAGCATGAACTGGGTCCCAGTTAGAGGTAATTCTCAACATTACATATGTCAAAAAACTCCCCTCCAGGGCCTCTTAAAATCCATATCTGAAAAATAATGTAAGTGGGACTGCAGTGATTTGCTTGCATCAAAGGCAGTGTTTCCTGCCAAAATCTTAATGCCTATTTACTAGGCAATGCCTCTCACTGACAGGATCTAAATTGTGGTGTCTTAGCCATGACCCAAAAGTTATTTACCTGTTCTTTTAATTAAAACAAATCTTTGTTGGTTAAGAATTTGGAGAACTTCAATATTTTTAAGGCTAAGTCATTTGAATACCTTTATATATCTTAATACCCATGAATCATGGTACTTATAATTTCCATCTTAAACTAATATAAGTTATTGTTAGATCAATAAAGTTTAATAATAAATAATTAAGTCATCCCCATGGCTTAATCTATCATTAAGATACTTAATCTATAATTAAGAGAATTGCTTGGGAGAAGGGCGTATAAGGAGACTAAATGGTAATGGGGAAAAAGATTAAATCAAAAAATAATATTAAATGAAATAAAATGATTAAAAAAAGAAACAAAGAAGGCTGTACTCAGAACTAAGGGCCATTTAAAAATTTTGAAATGAAATCTTTATCCCAGAATTTTTTCTGGGAAAATGTCAAGGAATAGTAATAGAAATCCAGATGGATTTTTTTTTCTTGTCAGTGAGTTGACAAATCTAAAAAGTCACTGCAAAATCTTGGAGAGCCTGACTACCAAACAGAAGAAAAGTCATGTTCCTATCAACAAAATGCTCAGGTCCTGTAAGAATGGCTCAGATGTCCAGTCTATATTATTTGTCTGGGGACTAGAACTCTTCAAATAAATTAAACCAGCCAAGTGTAATTAACAGAACAAATGATCTCTCCAGATCACTTCCTCATCTTTGCACAGCAACATTTAAAACCAAATTGATGTAGAACGGGAGTCTGCATGACACCCAAAGGAAAATGTAATACCAGGCAACCTCTGAATTTAGGTTACTTCAAGCCAAGGGCCCTACAAGTGTATGAGGGACTTCAGAAAAAAGCTTCTTGGGAATTATCCAGCCCACATATTTCAGTGATGTGTTGGCCCATGAAGCAGAACAACTCACCCAAGAATGAACTCTGGAAATCTGATAGGGACAGTGTTGCAAGTAGTCGAGAACACAGGCTTTGGATCATGTCTTTACGAAGATCTTCAAATGTGGTTAATGTATTAACATGTAAATATTTGGGGGGGGTGGCAATTCAACCAATATCAGGGAATAAGAAAAGGAGCAGAAAAATGAATTAGAAGCATTGAGGTTGTTCAGGCCAGATTAACTGAAGTTTGCACTGGGTACTTAGAAGTGACAAAGGTACTCTTTAGAAATAGACAAATTTAAGATACAGTTTGGTGGCACAGTCATTATAAACTGCTGATAAACTGGATGTGAAGTACAAGAGTAAGAGAAGAAGCAAGGGTGTCCTTTAGTTTTTTGTCTTGAGAAGTCATTGGATGCCATCTGTTAGTAGTAAAACTCTGGGTAAGTTACCTCACCTCCTATTTCCTTAGTTTCTTCTTTTTAAGATTTTTATTTATTTATTTTTAGAGAGGGGGAAGGGAGGGAGAAAGAGAGGGAGAGAAATATCAATATGAGGTTGCCTCTCACATGCCCAGTACTGGGGACCTGGCCTGCAATCCAGGCATATGTCCTGACTAGGAATTGAACTGGGGACCCTTTGGTTCACAGGCTAGCACTCGATCCACTGATCCACACCAGCCAGGGCTCCTTAGTTTCTTTATTTGTAACTTGATGACTGATATATCTCATGTATAGGAATGTTGAGCAGATCAAATCTGTTAAAATATGTGTGAAGTACTGATATATATATATATATATATATGTTTGATACTATAATCTCTTGATGCATGGTGCATTTATGAAATTCATCATTTTTTGTAACAATGACATTCATGGACACTACACCCAACACAGGAAGTTATCATTACCAGTAACCTCTGTGTGCCTATTTCCTTGGCCCTCTGCTATCTTGTTGCCCACTCCCACTATGAAAACCATTCTTATATTTTACCATATTTTAATTTTTAATTCATAATTGCATTGCATACATTTATGCATAATGTATTATCTTATTTTACTCAGTATTGAACTTTACAAAAAAATATATCACAGTCTTCTCAGACTTGCTTTTTCATTCAATGTTTTGTTACCAAGATTCATACATATTAATTGTGTTTAGTTGTAGTTCATTCATTTTTATTACACTAAAATATTCCATTGGGCGCTACCATTTATTAATTTTTCTATAGATGCACATTTGGGTTTTTACCAGTACTTTGCTATTTTTAAAGGACTGTCATGAATATTTTATACAGATTTCTTTTTGCACACATGCAAAGTTTGTGTTTGGTTTATCTTGCTACTCAAATTGTGAGCTGATTGGCAGTATGAGTGTGAACATTACCTAGGAGCTTGCTAAATTTTTCTCATGCCTGAAAATTTGCAGTTTACCAAGTTTCCTGGTTTTTTTTTATATGCACATTAAGGATTGAGAAATACTGTAGGAAGGGAATGGCTGGATTATAGGCTATATTAACTTTCAACTTTATAAGATAATGACAAATTGTTTATGTAAGAGGTTTGGCCAATTGACATTCCCACCAGTAAACAATAAGAATGGTTGCATACCCTTCAATCTTTTAAATTGTCAGACTTAATTTTTGATGGCTAAATAGGCAAAAAGATGATCTTTTTTACTTTTTTGTGGTTTTAATTAGTTTTCTTAATTTTCCATAGTTAAACATTTTTATTTGTTGGTGGTTTCTGTCAAATCCTTATTTAGGATTGGGCCCATTTTAAAATTAGAATATTTGCCTTTTAAAAAATAATTTAGTGTGCTGCTTTATCATTGTTATTAATCTTTTATACTTTATATACAATGTAATCATCTTCTTTTAGTTTCTGCCTTTTCATTCATTAATTTTATTTATAGTGATATCTATTATAACTGGAGGCTTTGGTAACTGACTAGTCCCCTTAATCATTGGAGCACCACATATAGCGTTTCCCTGAATCAATAATAGAAGCTTTTGACTTTTACCCCCATCCTTCTTACTACTGCTAGGCTCCTCAGTTGTTAAAGCCAGAGAGGGTACAGACTGAACTTCCTTTCAAAATATTTTTTCATAAACAGGTTTTTTAATTAATTAATTTCTTTATTTATTATAAAATTATTATTTATTTTTAGAAAGAGGGGAAGGCAGGGAGAAAGAGAGGTAGAAAAACAACAATGTGTGGTTGCCTCTCACGTGCCCCTTCCTGGGGACCTGGCCCACAACCCAGGCATTTGCCCTGACTGGGATGGAACCAGCGACTCTCGGTTTACAGGACAGCACTCAATCCACTGAGCCTCACCAGCCAGGGATAAAGAGGGTTTTTTTTTTTTTTAATAATGATGTAGTCAAGTTCATCAATATCTTCCTTAATGATTTGTCTTAAGGAATCATTTTGGACTCCACAACAGAAATAGTTCATCTATCTTTTCTTCTAAACATTTTAAAGTTTTGTGCTTTATATCTAAGTTCTTAATCTACTTGTGCTTGATTTTTGTGGGTAAGAAGAATATATCATTTTTCATCAGGTATGTCTTGGCTATTCTTTGGCTATTCTTGTTCATTGCGTTTCCACATATATTTTAGAATCAATTGTCAAGTTCTCTCTCTCACACACATGCACACACACACACCAAAAACAAAACAAAACAAAACAAAACAAAACAAAGCAGAAACTTCTTCCTGGTATCCATTTTCCTCTAGTGTTTCCTCTGGCGAACAACTGCCGGCAGAAACACCCGGGAACTGTAGTTTGCAAAGTCCCTTGCCCAACATAGAAAAATATTTAAAAAATGGCATTGACTCTGAAATTCAATAGGTAAATAAATGGCACTTTCATGGTTTCTAATAATGTATCTGTAGAATAGTTTGCATTTTCTATGTAGACAATAATACAATCTGAAAAAAATTAGAGTTTTATTGTCTTTTTAAAATTCTTAGTGCATGCCATTTCTTTTTCTAGTGCACTGGCAAGTTCTGCTAGTACACTGTTGAAAAGAGTGGTAGGGAAGCCTGGCTGGGGAGCACAGCTGGTTAGCGCATGGTCCCTGTGAGCTGATGTTGTGGGTTCCGTCTCCGGTCAGGGCACATACAAGAAGCAACCAATGAATTCATAAATAAGTAGGACAACAAATCAGTGTATTTCTCTCTCCCTCTAAAATTAATAGATAAAAAAATTAAAAATACTTAAAAAAAGTGAGTGAATATCTTTTCTATATTCTATATTTTAAAGGAAACATTTAAAGAAATTTTAAATCCTTATTTAAATTAAATGTTTCTTCCATTAATTTCTAGTTTCTTAACAAGATTAAGGGCTATAAATTATATTTGAATTACTAATATCACAGAATTAAACTCATTTTTATATACAATATTGTCACTATTATCTGTATTATATGCTTAGCTCTCTATTCAGATGTCTTCTTTGACCCATAAGTGGTTTACAATTGTTTTCTTAATTTTTAAATATATGAGAATTATCTTTTTTGTAAACTTCTGATATATTTTTTTGATTTGAAAGTGAGACATATAAGCTACCTATTCTTTTACATTTGTTAAAACAAACTTGCTTTATGACCAAGTATAAAATTAATTTTTATAAATACTCTATTTGAACTTGAGAATTATGTTAATTCTCTATTTTTTCAATATAGACTATTATATCTGTTCATTAAATTAAGGTTGAAAACTTTTAGTTCTTATCTTTTATATTTTTGCTGATTTTTAAATCTGTTTGAATATTAATAATTTAAAGAAATATTTTGAAATCTATCACAATGCTATTAACAATTTTAGCATCTACCTAGAGTTATTAATTTTCAATGTATATTTTGATACTATTTAATTAGTTGCAAATACATTTAAAATTATTTTTTTCTTTTATCTTGAACTTTATTTTTGGTTATGACATTGTGAAACTTTTCATTGGTAATGATACATTTTCTCTTAAAGTACATTTTGTCTGTTACAATTAGAGCTACACTAGATCTTTCTCTAGTAGTCGCCCAATATATTCATTATCATGCACACTTTTGTAGGGGAGGAATTTGTTGGTCTTGTTCACCATTGAATCCCTTACACCCAAGTCATTCCTGGAGTATAGTAGATCTACAGTTTCTTGTTCAATAAATTAATGGAAAAGTTACAGATGGAGGCACAACAGAGAGTTGTTAATTCTAGTTTAAAATTTTGATACTTTTTATTTTTATGCTAAAGATATTTCTATGATAAAGGATATTCAGTCTATCTAAGAAGGCTCAGAGACATTTACGACAAAAGGACAGAGGTCCTAACGTGAGTCTTTTTTAAAAATATTTTATTGATTATGCTAATACAGCGGTCCCATTACCCTCCACCCTGCACGCCCTCCCCCACCCACATCCCCCCTAATGTGAGCCTTGAAAGATATGTAAATGCTTCTAAGTGCAAGTGGCATAGACCCCAGGAAGAAAGGACAGAGTTGTCACACAGATCAGAGCAAAACCGGCTGCAAACTGGGAAGGATAATTGCAGTGATTTAATAAGGTGCTCGTCAGTAAATGAATGGATCAAAAAACTTTGGTACATTTATACAATGGAATTCTATGCAGCTGAAAGAAAGAAGGAGCTCATACCCTTTGCAACAGCATGGATGGAGCTAGAAAGCATTATGCTAAGCGAAATAAGCCAGGCAATGAAAGACAAATACCATATGATCTCACCTTTAACAGGAACCTAAACAACAAAACAAA
>CM052539.1:75900421-75983690 GCA_028533065.1 Trachops cirrhosus
GGGATGTCAGTGACCAGAGGGGAGAGAGGAGGGAATTTCAGGGGAGAAGGGAAGGGTTTACAGGAACAAATATAGAGGACACATGGACAAAACTACGGGGCGTGGAAATGGAAGGGAGGTTGGGAGGGATGGGTGGGTGGGCGGGCTGGAATGGGAGTAAAAGATTGAAACTATACTGAATAATCTAAAATAAAAAAAATAAATAAATAAATAAAAATAAATTTAAAAAAATCAAAAAAAAAAAAAAAAAAAAGGTGCTCGGTGGGGTTGTCAAGGCCTGATAACAGATGCAGCTCTAGAGGTCACCAGAGACCAGGCTGCAAAGGAGCTTTGGTATCTTGGCCTTTCTATGCTGCATTGAGGACCCCAAATCACATCCTGAAATTTCAGACGGTGTATTATTGAATCATTTTAAACAGGTGAATAATAAAGGACCAACATTATACAGGAAAACTCACTCTGATAACATTGTGGGTGGTGAAGTTAGGCAAAACATGAGAGTCTTCAGAAATCTAAATGAAAATTGAGCAAATCTTGAAGTAAAGCAGTGGCAATGGGAATAGAAAGAATTGTTTTATTTTTTATGGTAAAGTAGCTGAGGTTCTGGCATATTTTTGAAACATATAATGTGTTCTCTTTTACAGAACAGAATGAACATTTTAAGGGAGTAAGACACACGTGTAGGTGACACTCTTTGGGCCGACCGGAATGTGCGAGAGCCGCCCCCACACAGCAGAGGAGGAGCATGCGGCCCCGTGCATGGTGAAGACGCGCGGGAGCGCGCTTGTTCTGTGTCGCCTGAACTTCTGCTTTTCCTTACCTTCATTGTGCTCGATTTCTTATATCTCATTAAGAAACAAAATCTACGAAATTCATGAGTGAATAAATAAATACAGCTAGCTAAATATTTTTAAATGTATTTCTATGTATTTCATATACTTACGAATGTCTGTTAACTTTTATTGTTGTTTTTATATATACTTTCAGTTCTGGTAGTAACATTGACTTAGAGGTTGCTTTACATGAAATGAGAGGTTTTATTTATTTTTTACTTGTGAGTAAAATGTTAAGCAAGTATTAATAATAGTTGCTTATTCAATAAAAAAATCTAAGGCCATCATCATGATAAAACTACAGCTATAGAAAGAAAAAAAAAAAGAACTCCAAACTTAAAAGGTCACAAGCAAAAATAAAAAAGTCCTTTGTAAAACTAACATTTTAACCTCTCCAGTGTTTCTGAAAACAGCTATTACCAGTTGGAGATCTTTTAACTAAAAAAATCAACATTCCTCTAATGTTGGTCTGTCATCCATCATTTGGTGGTCTGTCATCCATCCTAATTTTCATACTTACTAGGGAATGGTAATTCCTCACAGACCTCAAAGCCCCAGTGCATCATCATTCTCCTTCACCGTGAAGGTATAATCTAGCCCTGATTTTCATATGGAGTTGTTGAGACTAAAGAGAGACTTTTCACATTTCTCCATTTCTAGACCCCAAATCAGGGCCTACAGTTAAGTCTCCTGTGAATCAGTTTTAGGAAAGAAAAAAACCCATATGCATCATTGCTTTAATCCATGTATGTAATTGTTTGTCCAGGAGACAAAAAGCTAGAGACCTAATGTAACATACTTCTCACACATCTGCCAGTCAACTCTGTCTTCATTGACGATGGGCCTTTGTTGATGGACTATTTTACCTGTCGACAGAATTCACTATAAATGTGCTGTTAAAACATCTGCCTTAGAGATGTTTCTTTTGTTTTAGATACATTTGAGACTAGATGGAAAAGTATATTTTTGACTGCACAGTGGCTCCCAACATATGCTTTATTGTTAACTAAAGTAGAGGTTATTTATATAAATTATATGCTCTATTATTTCCCATTGTATAGAATCGTGGATATTCATAATATAGAAAGCTGAGAACTGTTATTACTGAATTATAAATTCTAACCCTATGTTACAAATGTATTGACTTTAAGGCAAAAATATTTTTTAAAGTCTCATTTTCAGAAACTTTTATATACATTCAACATTTTTAATCCTGGGAGTCATGCATCACTTTTGCTGAACAACCAAGCAGTGATTGCTGAGATCTCAGCCACTTATTTAATAGAATACCATTGAATATGACTCATAAAACCAACAGGAATGAAAATAATAGCAAATATTCAAGCCAGCTGTGAGATTTAAACACTGTGATATCAGATGTCCAAAACATATTTTCAGATCCTTCTAACTTTGGTTGCAGTTCCTGGCTCACAGTTCCAAAATCCCTTGGAGTTTTCTGGGCTGAGAGTGATAAAGATATCTGTTGTTATGTTAACGAGGTGTCTTTTGAAAAGCCCTCAGGTGACCTGAGGAGAGGAGGCTGGTCGTCCTGGAGAACCCACCCTCTAAAGAGAGACCTGGAACTTCCAGCTCAGGGAGAGGAAAAGGGTTTGAGATTGAGTCCTTTTGCCAATGGCCAATGATTTAATTGATGACATCTAAGTAATGAAGTCTCTATAAAACCCGGAAAGGTCAGGGTTCAGAGAGCTTTCAGGTTGGTGAGCCCGTGGTCATTCTGGGGAGTGGCATGCTTGGAGAGGGCAGGGAAGCTCCAGGCCCTTTCCCCACACCTCGCCTTGTGCATTTCTCCCGCCTGGCTGTTCCTGAGTTACGTCCTTTTATAATAAATTGGTAATCTAGTGAGTAAATAAGTTACCTGAGTTCTCTGAGCCACTCTACAAATTAAACTCAAGGAGAGAGTATTGGGAGCCTCTGATTTACAGCCAGTTGGTTAGAAGTACAGGTAACAACCTGGGATTTTTATTGGCATCTGAAGAGGGGTACAGTCTTGTAGGACTGAGCTCTTGACTTGTAGAAACCGACACTATCTCCTGGTTAATAGTGTCAGAATTTAGTCAAAGTGTGGGACACCCACTTAATGTTGAGAATTGCTTGATGGTGGTGGGGAACTCCTCACCTCAGGAACTGGAATTGGGATCTTGGCACTGTTAAGTACATAATGTAAGGTATGTTTAAAAATCTTTTGCAAATGGACACCAGAAGCAGACAATTTAGTAGGGAATTAAATCTATTTAACATGAGTACAACATTGCAGGTTAGAGATAGTTTTTGAATTTTAATCTGTTACAGTCATATACCACTTAACAGAGATGTGTTCTGAGAAACCCATCTCCAGGCAATTTTGTCGTTGTGCGAACACCACAGAGCACGCTCCCACAAACCTAGATACCGTGGCCTATGATACACATGGGCTGCATGCTATAGCCTCCTGCCCCTATGCTACAGGGTTGGACAGCAAGCTACTATACTGAGCACTGTAGGCAATGCTAAGTATTTGTATATATAAACATAGAAAAGGAACAGTAAAAATACAGTACAAAAGATAAAACAGGCTATACTTGTACCAGGCACTTAGCACGAATGGAGCTTGTAGGAGTAGGAGTCACTCTGGGTGAGTCAGTGAGTGAGTGGGGAGTGAATGTGAAGGCCCAGGACTTTACTGTACCCTGCTGTAGACTTCATGAATATTGTACGCTTAGGCTCCACTGAAGGTGCAGAACAACATGAGATTGAATCAAACGTAAAGGAAAATGACGCACTCAAGAGAGATAAACATGAGATGGATGAGGCTGATGCTGGCATAATATGGCATTCTCTTTCACAAGAAACTTTTTAATAAGGAAAAAGAATACATTCCAAAATAATGATAAGAAGTATAGTATGGTATATACATAAACCAATAACATATTTATTATACTTATCGAGTATTTTATACTGTACATAATGGTGTCCTATACTTTATGTGACTGGCATTGTGGTAAGTTTGTCTACGCCAGCATCACCACAAACACAGGGATAATGTGTTGTGCTACCGCATCATAATGGCTATGATATCATCGGGCGACAGAAATTTTTCAGCTCCATTATAATCTTATGAGACCACCATCATAGATGCGATCCATCATTCACTGAAATATCATTATGTATCACAGGACTATATTTTATATATGAGGGATATACATTTTATGAGAAGTCAAACACAATAATGCCATTTGCTATGTTTTATTTTGCTATTAGCTTGTTAAACATAACATGCAAATAATAAAAAAGGAAACATACATGTGACTTAAAGTGGAAAATAATTATAGAAAAATTTAGGTAACTATATAAATTCTCAATACTAAAACTTCTCCTTTAAATGCATGTGACCATGAATTTTGTTTAATATTTTTCAAAATCATTGGTCTCAAAATTTACCCCTTACATTTCAGCTAAACAAATTTGAATGTATTAAGATAATTTGATTCAAAGCAGAAAACATTCATATGTATGTAGTCCATGCTTTTGGGCACATGAAGATTTAGAAATTACAAAACTCGGCTGACTTCCATGCAACCAGTAAAAGGCTTCACACATCATTTGACAGTAGAGATGTAAAAAACACTAAATTACCAAATAAAGCATTAAGTTGTTATATGTGTGTGTGTCTGTGCTTGTGATGAAATAGGCCTGCTTTTCATCTTTTCTTTTTAAAATAGTTAAATGTTTACAAAACATTTTCTCTCAGAATTTAAAACTCATGGAAATAATAAACAACAACTACAAAATTGAATACTATGAAAACCAAAACACAAAAAAAATATAATCATAAAACGTTGCTCCAGGATATACTTCAATGTAATTGAAATTAGCAGATATTAATTAACCGTAATTTCATTTGCTACACGTAGACATTCGTACATATCAGGTGGCAAATTGGTATGGCTGATATTATTGCCATCCAAACGCAAATGCTTGATCTTGGAGTAGGATAATGGTCCCAGGATCTTACAGAAACTTTTCACATCAAACTCTGGAAATTAAAGAATGAAAAACATTAATCATTTTTTATTACACAAGCTTAAAACAATCATTAAAGATAATCCTCAAGTCCATAATAATACCTAATAGGATTTCTTCCCATAAAAAAAAACAAGTCACTTACTCAGTATATCTTTGAATCTGAAATTATTAAAAAATTTTAGACTGCAAAATGATACAATAATATTTAATAAAATAACTATGGTGGATCAGAAGAGTCAATGGAATTTTTCTAAGGACAACATTGACTATAAGTTTTTGGTTTAGAAAGACTTGAATAAAGAGTTTTCCAACACACATGCACTGTGACAGATTCCAAACTCCAAGGCAAAAAGCAAGTCATGCAATGTCCACCACCTGAGCCACATCCTTTTCTGTGGTCAGAAAACAGCCACAAGAGAAAAACTGATTTAGTTTTTAATGAAAACTAAGATTGTTACTAGATTGCATGGTTTATATGTGTACATAGAAGCTGGCTGCCCAAGTCTGTTTCAGATTAACCTTATCTGATCCTTTACCTTGTTTTTTTTCTTTAATTCTCAAATTCTAGTTAACAGTGACTTCAGTAGAAGCCCAAACACACTCTGCTCCTTACCTGTATGATGCTTACCTGTATTAAATATTCCATTAATTTAATTCTAGGGATCTTTCTTATGTTACCTACCACGGAGGAAGTATAGGGCAATGGACAAAAACACAGGCTTAGGCCTCTACTAGTTTTCTGCCTTTGCCATTTACCAGCTGGATGACTTTGAAATATACATCTGATCTTCTTGTGAGTTATAATGTATTTATAACACTGTGTTGCATGAAGATTAAATTAATCAAGGTATGTAAAGCACTTCACAGAGTGTTAGCACAGAATGTGTACTAAATAATTATTGGTATTCTTAAATTTCGCTTTTTGTTTTTCAAACCACTGTATGTCACAGTAGGAAGATCTGTGATTGAGCTACTGCTTAAACTTGCAAGTCTGAAATAAGAGAAATAGTTTTTGACTATAGATTTCCTAATGGGAGATAAACATTAAGGGGCTCTTTTATATAAAAAACTATAGACAGTTGATATACATAATTATTATGTGGCAAAATAAATTAAATTGAAGACATATATACAAAGACAATTGACAAAAATACCTGAGATGTACATACCTCAATGTCAAGGATAAGGAAGAAAGGTAACCACTCATTTCCAAACAACCATATGCGGTAGGCACTATGGTTTCAATCTCAGCTTGGCACTGAGTGGCTGTCAGCATTTCTCGTACCGACCACTTGCCCATCACCCACGTTGGTTCTTCCTTCTTCCAATCACATAGTGAAGCCTGGTCTTTATCCTCCAAAACCTCTTTCCTCTTTTACCTCAGAGAAGGAAGTGGCCTTCTTCCTGTTGCTAATCTCCACCCACCACTTCTGACAGGATCTCTACAGCCCTCAAACATTAGCATTTTGGCCAGTGAAGTATCCTTCCTCCTAATCACAGATGTTTATAATGTGGGACCATATATTGCCACAGAGTGAGTTTTCTACTAAAAATCACTGTAAGGGTTCAGCTCCTATGGCTTGACTATGTCTTGTATGACATGCAAGTTTTGTAGATATAAGAAAGATCATGTGGCATGTCAGAATTAGCAGTCATGGTCTCCTTCATGAGAACACCCCAACCTTCCTAGGAGTTACAGGAAAATATTGCAGAATTACAAAGTATCATATTAATAAGGCATGCTAATTTTTCTAATACGAATGCCAATATTCTTATCCAGTATGACAAGACAACCAACTTTTATGGCATAATATTATTCAGTTTCAATAGATTATGTTGCAAATATAATTGATTTATGTGTGAAGCAGTGTTTCCCACCTGATTTTTAATTTAGAAAGTTTATCCAAGCCTCATCTGCTTCCTTTCTGCCAAGCCTTGTTAAAGAGTAAGGCAGGGAATGGTACATGTCAATTTTCCTAAATCTGTATTGATTAAATTGAAAAATGTCCCAGAGGACAAGAAGAGTGTATAAATAGTACAAGTGTTATCAGGTCAAACTCCCACCCAGAAGATAAATGAAAAATAAACTGTTGTAGCAAGAGAAATTAAGAGAACCTGGAAAAATCAAATGGTGTAGAGGGTTGTAAAAGAAAAGGAGCTCGGTATCACTACTTTAAAAATGTTCCAAATCCTTATCATATTCCTTCCCTCCTTAATCTCCCTCACAGTCTTCATAAGAGCACTGTGAAGCCACACACACCATAACAGGGATAGCAGAGATACACGACGGTCCTGACAGCATAGCACTATGTTGAGTCCCAAGCAAACACATCAGAGAAGATGGTGAGGACATAGGGGCTTCTCTGTGATCAGCCGGAGGGAAGCTCAAAAGCCTTTGCTAGTTGTGCCTGCTCTGCACTTGTTTGGTCCTCCCTCAGCTACAACTTGCCAAGAAATAAATGTAGGACACACATCTAAGTCACGAAGGAGGCAATAACAAATAAATAGTAAGTGATAACACAGTAGGATTAATCAGCCAAGAATATTGTATTCAAAGAAATTAGTGATTAAATTCTTTGATCCTAATGGTTTCTTATCTGGACACTGCAAAGAAAGGCCAGATATTGGATAAGTAATTGAGCTAAGATTCTTCTACATTTCAATTAGAGATATATTTTTGGCATTTTAATTATTTTTAATGGAGCCAGATGTGATATTTTGGTTGCACAGCTTAGGCATTTAAAAATTTGAGGATACACCAATCAAACAGAGGCACAACTTTCTACTTACTTTCGAGTTGATTGACCTCCAAGTAATAGTTTTCAAGGTTCTCATTGACAGTCGGTATACTTTTAAGCTTATTATAGGAGAGATCCAGCTCAAGCAGGGATGATACATTAAAAGAATTTCCAGGTATTCCACTATCGGCCAGTTCATTATGAGATAAACGCAGATACTGCAATCCCTTAAAGTGCTTGAAATACTCATCAGGAATGTTGTTGATCTTATTGTTGTCTAAGTAGAGAGTTAGAAGAGTCACTGGGAGTTCAGAAGGCAGTTTGGATAGCTGATTGAAGCTCAAGTCAAGGTACTCGAGTGACTTAAGACCTTTGAAAGCAGCTGAAATGCCCTCATCTTTCAGTTGATTGTGATGAAGATGGATGAAGGTCAGGTTTACCAGCCCTTCAAAGGGACGGAGCTTCTTGATCTTGTTATTAGTAAGCTGCAAGTCCTCCAGAGATTTGGGAAGTGGGCCCACTGATTCTGTCAGATTGTTGTAATTAATATGCAGTTTCTTCAGCTGTTTTAGTTTAGAGAAAATTTTTCCTTTTATTTTGGAATTTTCAAGAAGGTTATGATCTAGAATGAGCCACTGTAGGTCGGTCACATTTTCAAAGGCCTTTTCATCAATGTGGTCAATCTGGTTATGCCTAAGGTAAAGGTACTTGATTCCAGGAGGCACCATTGGCACACTTTTCAGTTTCAGCTCATCGCAGTACATGGCCGTTGGGTAGCTTTCAGGGCAGTTACATTCCGGGGCACAGTTTGGTGAGGATCGCCCATACATCGCCAGCGGGAAGTCGTAGTCATCGTAGTACTGGCTGCTGGCACCACCGATGAGTGCCACGAGGAAAGTAAACGCACCTAGATTCATTTTTGGTGAATGCTTTGAATCCTAAATAAAGTGGGAACATTATGAAATAGTATGCTTTCAGAAAAAGGATATTAGATTTGCAATGTTAAAGATATTAGAAAATTATGTGTTTCATTATTTTGTAGTTGGCTTTGTTTTTTTTTCTTTTTTTTTTTTAGTGAGCCTAAGGAATATATTTTTAATTTTTATGTAAGCATGAGGATAAAGATGTGTGTTTACAACTTAGGGGTGGTGAACAGGTTTCAGGTTAGACTGCATACACATGCGCCCCCTTCTGGGCGAGCCAGGCTTAACTGTAGCAGTCAGTCTCTCCAGGTCCTTCCTTAATTACATCCTTTTCCTGCAAGAGGTGTCTGGGTGGTGCCCATTGGCCACTAAGTTACAGCACTGCTTCAGAACACCCTTCAAAACCACAAAAATGAAAATGAGAAGACAATTGTAAACTGTACACTCTACCCTACCATTCAACATCATTAAACGTCTCGTTAAGAAGACCCTTACTGGGAACATGAGCAATCTGTGGTTTTGCTAGAAGGAAAGCTGTTCTTATGTGTGTGGCCAGAGGTGGGGGTGGGGGAAGTACATTCCTTTAAAAATATCTGGTTATTGTTGTTGGGTCTTGGTGGGGATGTTACTTTAACTTTTGTTTAACATTCCATACTTTTAGGCACTTGACAAGGCTGTGTTCTGAAATTAATATTTAGTATATAAGTTTTAGTAGAACTAGTGCTTATTAATGAGGAAAATGTCACAAATTTTGAACATTCTTAAATCTAGAAAGAGATCCAACTGATAGAAAAATATATTCTTTTCCAAGCTTTGAATAACTCTTTCTTTCTGTCAATAACTGACAAGTTCTCTACCTGCTTCATGCCAAAATGTAAGAAGGCGTGGTTCACTTATTTGGATTTTAGTGCTCTTACAGAATGGAGTGGGGAAGGTCTAAACACAGAGGAAAGTCTGTATTTAACAGTGGCATTAGGAAGCATGTGAAAAAGCATAAAAGTGAGATTTTAAATTAAAAACAATTTGAAGCAACATGTTTCTCAGGTGAAGCTGAATAAAGTATATTTTAATCGCTTGGGGAAGTCCAGGGTCAGGAATTTAGGTTAAGGGCAATAGGAGGTAAACATTGGACTTTTGTAGAGTGGAGAGCTATGGCTGGGGAGAAGTTGGTCACTGAGGGGGAACCCCTAGTGTGAAACAGGCTCCACATTCCAATAGATACCATAAGGCAGTGTATCTTCCTGTGCAAAGGATGGTTTAAACTTTTGGATCTATGGAGTTTGGGATAAGTAGGACTTTTAGTATTGAGAACTTTAAACAGCTTTGCTTTAACTTGGAATTACAGGGCACCTCATTTTAGCAGATAAAACACTAAAAAAAGGTGTTAGAAAAAAATACTCTTATACCTAACACAATGTAATCTGTAAGCAGTCTTAGTATGTTATTTCCTAAGATAATGATGGAATCATTTAATTAAGTTGACAGGGCTTGGCATAAGAACAATTAATATTGCTAATGTATATATAGGATTCTTTATGTTATAGTATGTTAATGTTATAAAGATTTGTCTGCTTTACTGATAAGATTTCAATTTATTTTAATTCAGTATACCCTAAAATAGATGTAGTAACTATAATGTATTGAATAGTAATAAAAATGCTTACATATTTTTTGGCAGAGTGAAAATGAGGGCTCTGAATTCAAAGAGAATTTGTAGCCATATAAGGACTCCACTATGAAGTAAAAGTGTGCTTTATTTACTTTCCCCAGTTTTTGCAAATACCTGTGGTTATGGAAGAAATGCTTTTTTTTGAGAAAATAAATTATGCTTCCCAAAATTTCTTCAAAACATATCCATTCAAACATACACCCAAAAACCCAAATCTTTAAAATAACAAAATAGTAATAAGTAATCCATAAGGGGCTCTAAGTTCTTTAGCTCACAATTCATAACAACAGAAAACATTTATGGCAAATGGTAACAAACTGCAACAATGTATGTGTGGCAAAATACTTTTAATACTGCCTGAAATGGCCTTTCTTTGCTGCAAAATCAATTCTAACAGTACTAACACACATAACTCATTAGCATAAAATAACATTCTAATTGCCATACATTTTCACTGTTTAGTTTAAATATTTTCTCATTCCAACCCTGAAACTTTTATAACTTCCTTTGCCAAGCAACATAGCATACACAGTATAAAATTTATCTCAAATCTATAAATCATGGAAAACATATTAAGAAAAGTGTGAAAGTAAATACACAAAACTATAGATTTGCTGTTGAATAGCAATTGGCGGAGTTACTCTGGAATCTTTTCTGTTCCTGTTACAATAAACACTGTCCCAGTCAGCATCCCCAGTGTTATAGTTAAAACAGCTCTTACCTTACTGTCTTGACTCTGCTTTCGTTAATTCTTAAAGCAGATGCACTATGGACAAGAATCCACCAATATATGCTGTGAACTCTGTCAGGACGGAACTAACTGGCTGCCAGATTTTCAGTGATACAAGAGCTGAAGGGGGAAAACCCAGCCCAGTCGCGCCAGTCTCTGAATGGAGTTATGTCATTGTGGGGATCTTGTGGTGTGGCATGTGAACGCTCTGCTCTCTAACGAAGTGCAGGTGGACGTGGTGAGTAAGGACAGCCCAGCACATTCCCTATGGAATGGGGGAGCGATACGTGCTTCACTAGCCCAAATACCATAGCTTTTAACCAAAAATTGAGTCCTGCTGCAAGGGAGGCATCTAGAGTGAGAACATTCCTCTTACAAAGCTCTTCATTTCTGTAGCTGTGGCAAAAAGTAAATGCAGTTCTCTCAGCCAACTCCCATGTTCATCTAAAGGTCTCATAAAACATAAACAGAATAAATAATTTCAGAGAAATGCAAATGAACAGACTTAGAGGAACTGAATTCTTTTGCCCATTACACTTGAAGTCTATATTGATTTACTAGGACTAACAATTTTTGTCCAGGAGGGTAACTTACATTAGTTTCTAAAACATGAAAATTACTTCATTTACACTCTGTTACAAATGACACATATCAACCTTTCCAGCTTACTTCAAATGTTCAGGGGATACATTTTACGCTTTTCAGGTCTGGAACCAATCAGCCATGTTCTGCCTGTTTCTTATTTTGTGGATTTAATTTAGGAATTCATCCAAAACCTTACTTAGGGATAGCATTCTATAGTTTAATGCCAAAAAACATAAAAAAATGTATACTAAAATATCACAAAGCAATAATCTTTCACTCTGTTATTGCATGCTAGCAATATACTTTTCCCAAAACTTAAAATTATGAAATATAACCTCCCACAGGCTTAATCTGATATATCTTTTATTGTCAGTTTCTGATGTATGCTTCTAGCAAATGAGAGATCTACTCATTTGCTTGTCTATTTCATTTTGTGAATGTATCAGATGTATTTATAGGATTTTTGTTCTCTAAAATTTCCATTTACCCAGATTTACAAGAACTCTTAGAATCAGACATTTTAATATAAGTTGCTACATTGTAAGAAATTTTTCTCTTAAAATAATTTAAATATGCCACTTTCTAACTACAAAACTGTGACAAGCTATTTATAATCTTCATGACCAATGATGCATTTGCCTAAAAAATTAATATTAGAATAAATGCCTTCTCTCTAGCATAGAACCATTAGGAAACAATGAACAATCTTCCTAAAAGTAATTCATAGGGTTATAAGGTGATTCATAGAATATTTTATTATTATAATTTTGGGAAAATTATAGAAAGGCCTTAATTTTATGATGGCAAAAATGAATAAACTTAGAAGAAATCAAGAAGAAAAAGGACAAATAGATGAATCTCATAATTAAATGGTGCATTATAAGAGGTTAGTTAAAACAATCTAAGCATTAACTTTGAGTGTGTCAAAATATATAATGTGAGATTTTGTTTCAAAAATTTCAGCTATCTATTCTTAGGATTTTTCTTTATGAAGCAATAACTATTTTTTCTAACTTTAAATTTTATTCTTTAAAATCCGCTTAAGATTTTTGTCACCTTTTCAGAAATAGCAATGGAGGCTCAGAAAGTCTGAACAATTTGCTAAAAGTTGCTTAAATAAATGGAAGAACAAAATCATAAACACTTTTGGTAATTGGGAAGAGGGTGGCCAGGGAGCTAACACAAGGTGATTATTATAATCAGTTTGAAATATTTTATAGGCAATATTAGTATCCTTTGAGAAAACACTGAAATATGAATTAGGCAAAAATTTTTAAGTGGCAAAAATGAAGCAATAGTTTATTTCTTTGTATATCACACACACAGCCACATTACACTTTAGGCCTCTTGGTGACACATGAACTTTCTACCCTGGTATGTGAAGGTTCAGATCATTTGTGGTAATGGAAGTAGTAACGTCAGTCCTGGAATAGGAATTAATAGAACCCAGATTTTGAGGAAACAATACATACAGATTAGAAACTTTCTCTAGCAAACTGCCAGGAGAAAAAATGAAAAAATATGTATGTAACTTGATTGCTTTAGTGTCTTCATTTTTAAGATGGATATTGTGATTTCTGTAGGAAAACATGAGCAGCAAAAGATACCTGGTATATAATGCTATTGGTATAAGGTGTGGCATAACATAAGGGATTGATACATTAAAGTGCTTACTATCTTTTTATCCATTCATTAACTGATGCTTCGAGACAGCATGGATGGAACTGGAGAGCATTATGCTAAGTGAAATAAGCCAGGTAGTGAAAGACAAATACCATATGATCTCACCTATAAGTGGAAACTAATCAAGAAAACAAACAAGCAAGCAAAATATAACCAGATACATTGAAATAAAGAACAAATGGACAGTAACCAGAGAGGAGGAGGAGGGGATAATGGTGGGAAATAGGGAAAGGGTTGTCAAAGAACATGTATAAAGGACACATGGACAAAGCCAAAGGGGTAAGTTCAAGATTGGGACGTGGGGAGGCATGGGATGGAGGGGCATGGTGGCGGGGGTTGGGGAATGGAGGCAACTGTACTGGAATAACAACAAAAATATTATATTAAAAATAAAATAAAATTATATAATTTTCAAAAAAGTGCTTACTATCTTATAGGTGTTATTATTCATTGAGTCATAGAACCACAGATTTGGAATAAATATCAGAGATTACCTAATTGATGGGTACTGTTAAATTCTGTTAGGTCTTTTTTTCTGGCGTGATGAGCTGAAGCTAATTTGTTAGTGGTACTTCGACCAAATTGCAGCGCTGTTCTCCATATTGGGGAAACGGATGGCAACAGGTGCTTTGCACTGTGTGCGGTGCTGTGCGCCTGTGCGTCTGCATCAATGAAATCATCTGAAACCGTAGCCTGTGATCAGATGTAACAGGGATTCCTTATTATTAGAAGAGAAAGTTCCATTTTTATCACCTCCTGTATGGGTTTTCAAACTCAATCTTTTCTTGTTACAAATTTCATAAATGTACTTTGTGTTAGCACATTTGGAAAATACAAGGAAAAGGAAGAAAATAAAAATTTTAGCACATTTAGAAAATACAAGAAAGATGAAAACAAATATTCTAGCCCAAAGATAATCATCTTTTGGTGTTTTTCCCTTAGGGTGTGAGTGTATACACATACAAATTTATAGATATTTTGATCTTCACAAGAATACTACATGATGCTTATAGTTTTGTATCCTTTTCCACATAAAAATTAGTTGTGGATACTTTTACTTGTCATTAAATATTGTTCTCTAATAATGACATTTTATTTACTAGGTTAAAATGTAGTGGTTATTTTCAAATATTACAATGAACACTTGCTTTTTCTTATAATTTACAAAGCTGAACATGCAATGGAATTTTATTCTTTAAATTAGTTGTACCTAATCTGTCTACCCTGCTTTTCTCAGTAGGCACATTTTGAATAAAAATGCCTTTTTAGTAAGTGGTTTGTATTTTTACATCAGACAATAAAAGAGTAGATTAGGTTTTTTTTCTCTCCTCGCATCAATCTTATCAGCATTCTTAATTTTAACATTTTTTTATGAGCCATGAAACTAGCTTTCATCCTCACAGTCCTTATGCTCATATGGGTGTATGTTTTAAAACTCATTCTAAAATTGCTGTCATTTCTCTTGATATTTTACATAATGATATATTTTAAACTTATCAATAGTAGGCTTTATTATACTACTGCATTATTTTATTTGTATTGTAAAAATAATATAAATAAATGGTATAACATGTTGAAACACTTAGTGGCATACCAGGATGTAAGGTTAAAACAACCTGTCACCCAACTGAATTCCCATCCCATTCCCTAAAGTAATATTGTTTGGATTTTATTACTTCAGACATTTCACACATTCTTATATATTAAGATAGAAAACAGAATTTTATTTCCCTCTCTCTCCTCTCTCTGTTCCTTTTGTCCTATATGTCCTGTATTTTTTGCCTAAATATTTGTCTTATTTTATCTAATTAATATGTATAACTTTGCACTATGTTTTATATGGTTACTGAGTACCCCGGTGTAGCAAAGATTACTAATGTGTTTGCTCAATATTCAGTGTTTCAACTGTTTCAGTGTTTGTCTTTGTTGTTTCAATTATTTCATTGTTATGAAAACAGTGCTGTAGCAAGCAAATTTGTGCACTAGTTCAATATAGCTTAAGGAAAATTCCAGAAGTTGAATTTCTGGAGAAAATTATATGCAGATTTTAAGACTATGCAGCTATTGCCTAATTGCCTCCAAAATGTTCTGATTCTCACTTCCCTCAATGGTATATGAGAATGTATTTCCACCAAACATTCATGAAGCTTAGATATGTTCAAGTTTAACATTTCTTTTACCTCATTGTTCAAGTTTTATTTCTTTAATAATATCTGGTAGTGCAGTTCTCCTTCTTTATTCCTTACTTTGAGTCTGTAGGACGTTAAATAATATAATGCTCTCTAACGTTCTAGAACCCATCTCATTTTTGTTTTCTCCTTCTCCCTCATGCCATAAACACCTTAGTCTTTGCCCTAGCCCTTGGCTATGCCAAGATGGTTCTTCCTTCAGGGCCTTTACCAGTTGTTCTCGCTGACTGAAATGTTCACCCACAGCACAGCGGTTCTCACACTACCCTTTATATTCTTAAAATTGTGGATATTTTGAGGACCCCAATAATATATGAGGGAGACCCCAGAAAACAGAATAAATACACAGAATTGTGTATTTATTCTTATATATTTAACTTCAGTCACCTTCATAATACTCTCCATTTGATGCAGTATGTCTACGGAGACATTTTTTTCCATGCTCAAAACAGTTTCTGAAATTGTTGATTTTTATGTCTATTAGTGTTCCGGCCATTTTTTTATTTCACCTATTCCCCGTCAGCAAAATGTTTCCCTTTGAGGACTTCTTTATCAGGGGGAACCAAAAGAATGTCACTGGGGCAAAATTGGCTGAATAAGGAGGGTAGGGCATGGGAGTCATATCATTTTTGCTCAAAAACTGCTGACAGTGTGATGTGGGCAGGTGTGCTCGTAAATCACTCATCATGAAATGGACAAATGCATTGAGTCTTCAAAAAAAGTTCACTAAAGCTGAACACAGCTTCTGATAACAATGCCAGCTGGTACACTAATGCAGAGGGGTTCCTAGAACACTCACCTAATAGGGGAAGCCTGTATGTAGTACAAGGGGCCCACCCTTCAGAAAATAATTCCAGTTTGTTTGGGTCACCCTTCTATGCAGGATACACCCATTAATATTCCCTACATTCAAAATTAAAACTAAGAAATAGTTTAAGTGTTTTAGTAATTCATTAATATAACAATAATGAATCTCCTATGTGATTATGCAAATACCTTTTTGTGAAAAATACCTGTATTTTCCAAAAAATATTTAGTAAGAACAGTGGAATTATTTTATATTTTTATAAATCTATTTAATAAATGGCTTAATATAAGAAATCAGGATTCTTTTAGCTGCTGCTTTGTTCAGTCTGTTGTGATATGTTGCTATGGTTGGTACATAGGAAGAATCTCTCATCTCACAGAAAATTACTTGGGATATATATACACACCATCTGTATAATGTATTTGCCTTTATCACCTCAAATCAAATCTCCTTTCACCACCATTTATCCCCCTTTACCCTCCCCTACATGGTAATATTATTACAAAAATAATTTTTACATGGCGGACTCCCTGAAAGAGTTTCAAGGCTCAAGATTCACCCTTTGAGAATTGCTGCCTTGAACCTTTTAATTATTGACGTCTTGTCCCTGAGTTCTCAGGTTTCTCGGCCAAACATTCTAACCACCTAAATATGAGCTTCCTGTAGTTATTCTCTATCATTTTAATGTATTATAGATTCTTGCCATTTACCACTCTCTGGAATTATTTTAGGTTGTTTGTCATTTTTTAGCAGTATATTTTATACATTTACATTCTAGATTGTCACTTCCACAAGAATGAAGACTTCATTTGTCCCTTCAACGCAGCACAGGTTCTCCCTCTGTATTTTCTGAGTGGACAAAGTAAACTTTCAGAATATTGCTTGTTATTCTCAACTTGTCTATTTTTAGATGGATTTTCATATGCATTCTTCATATCAAAAGCAATACTATTGTATTTGATTAAAATCACAGTGACTTTATAAATCATCTGAGGAACAGCTGACATTTTTAAAATACTGCATTTTGACATCCGAAAATAGATTGTCTTGGCACTTATCTGTGTAGATGTTGTGTGTGAATATCTAGCTTTTATATAACTGTGCGTAATAAATTAATTCACTTTTGAAAGAGCACAATTCTATAATACATCATGTGTATGTTGACTGGATTCCTATATAATTTTATTAACCAATGTTACCTCAATAAATTTAGTAAATATTTTTTTAAGTTAAAGTTATTTCCTTTAGGTCTAGTTTTCTCTGCATTATTTTCTCTCAGTTAATGAACCAACTAAATCTAGAAGAAACATTTCAATGATGTAAATTGCTGATGTGGATTTTAATTATTTTGGCAGGATAATAAGCAAAAAAGAATTAAATTTCCTATTATTTTTCCATGAAAGAAGATGAAGTTTAAGTAATATTCCCATGGCATTATAGTTTTGTTTCAAAGTGCAAAGCTCAAACCTAGAAGTTTCTCTGACATGTTTCCTTTAGAGCTCTCGTGGCAGACATGCTTCACATCACTGTCACTATGTGACGCATGTCAACCAGGTGTTAAGGCATTATATATGTTTAGTATCATGTGTACATAATTACACATGTTTAATTGGATTTACATGGTGTGAAATAGGAAGGTGTGTAATAATCATTTAAGATACTAAAATACAAAGGACATCAACATTGTAGTATACCAACTAAAAAGAGAAAAATAATGACACCAAGCCCTTTGCCTTTTGCTCCATAACTATCTGTGTGCATATGAGCGTGTGTGTGTGTGTGTGTGTGTGTGTGTGTGTGTATTTACTGAACACGTTCTAGCAGCTGACTGCTCTATGACATATCTGCTGTGTGGTCTTGGACAATTCACTTTCTCAGTTTGTTTATCTTCAAATGGGTTTGACCATGGTGCTTATCTCATACGGATTTGTTAATGAACTTAAATGAGTTAATGTATGTAAGGCTCTTAGAACAATCCATTGTATGCAATAAACACTCAATAAATGGTAGTTATTATTCTGTTATGGAGGTCCGCCACTTTCAGCATGAGTGAAAGAGAGGAACATGGAAACTTGTGCATTTTATGGGAGCAACCCATCCCCTGAGATGGGCATCTTTGCTTCTGTCTCGTCTATTGTCTGCTCTGCAACTAACTTTATGTACGTAAACTCTTTAAACCTCATTTCCCCATTTGTAAACTAGGGTTAATTATGTGCATCATGGGGAAGTTAAGGGAATTAAATAAGTTGATGCATTAAAGTACCTAGAACATAGAGCTCCAGTGGCGCAATCGGTTAGCGCGCGGTACTTATAAAGTACCTAGAACATTGTAAGCATATAGTGATTTATTTTTGTAAACTAAAACATATGAAACTAGGTTTAATATTCATAAATGCTTAAATTTATACCGATATTTATAAGTACCATGCAAACACAAATACAAATAACAACTTATTATGAAATAAATGAATAAGTTGCAGTGAAAGAGAATACAATCACGGGAAAACAGAGAAAGCCTCCCTCTTGGATAAGTTAGTTTTTAAGCTGGGTAAGAAAAGGTGAAGTAGAGAAAGTGTTCAACCCAGGGGTTTCAGAATTGTTGAATGAGTGGCAGATAGTAAAATCTTGGTGGTTAAGTGGCATGTAAATTGGAATTGGGCACATAATGATGATCAGTGCAGGTAGGTTATAATAATCTATTCCTTTTGATTTTCATTCAAGTGCTTTGGAATGTGAATGACTGTTTATTAAGTAATAGAATGACAAAAGGAAGCAGAAAGTCCAAATGGGACAAAACAGTATTAGTTCAGGCAAGAAACTAAGATGATGACTTGAACTCGAGAAGTGGCAATGCAGACAGACAGTACTTGGCATATACAATTGTAATGTAATCAGGGAATGAGTCAACTACATAAAAATACTCCTAACTTCTGTAGCTGGGACCTAGTTAAGAATTTGACAGATTGTAAGCACTGAAAAAAATTGTATGGAACTACTCCCCAACATGCAATTTAAGTTAAAATCAATACAAAACTATAAAATAACTGTAAGACAGTTTTAAAAATTCTGATTTACTCTGGGAAAAAAACACCATAATTCATCATCAGTCCACACATAAATATCTATAAAAATTTACGCATCATATAGCTCTAGAGACCAGACACTGACCTCAAGAAGCCCAAGATCTAAGTGGAAAAGGTGTAAATTAAAAAAAAAGAGAAAGAGAGAGAGATGCAGTTCTGATACTGTGTGGCAACTTCTTCTACAGGAGGAACAAGATGTTGTTTCACGGAGCAGCAGCAGCAGAATCAGTCCTGATGTTATGAAGAAGGTTTTACAATAAGAAATGAAGGGTGACCTGAGGTTAGCTGAGGGCAGAATAGTTTATACAATTCCAGGAGGAGGGAAAGGTTTTAAAAGGTACAGAGGGATGGAGGGACCTTTATATGGGAACCAACTGGCTCTCCATGACTGAATACATGAATAGATAAACTCTAGATATACTCAAAATTCAAAAGAAATCCCTTTTCCTTCTGATTAACTATGATGGTTCAGAACACATTATTCTCCAAGGAGCTAAATTCATTGAAGGTTTAATTATATGTAAATAGCATATAAGATCGAAAATATTTTAGGATTAATCTATTTACAAATGAACACTTTCCTAGGAGATATATCCTCATAAAACTATGAATTTTTGAAGACTGAAATAATCTTAAAGTGTGTTTTTTAGTACCAAAGTCACTTAACATGTTTTGAAAATGACATAAGGTTGACTCATTATGAAATAGTTCCACTGAAAACAAATTGGTGTAAGTATTCATTATTTTAGTGTTGAAAGCCTTGCTCCTGAAATTTAATATGTACCTTTCATTACAAATACCTTCCTTAATTATATTTCCAAGGAAATAGTTGACCTGTTAGAAAAAGTAGTTAATACACTTCCAGATGATACACATTTTCCAAAGTTATATGGTTTCCTCTAAGCTTCAGAAGGAAATTTCAGAAAATAGCTCTGGGGTTTTAAAATACAAGCTGTAGTTGACTTATTCATAAACCACAAAGATGTGTTTATGATAATTACTTCAATATTTAAACTTGTGTGTGTTTCTAAGCTTCCCCTCTGAAGAATATATATGTTTGGATACTCACCAAAACCAATTATATTCCAACCCACACCCAATTTCTTCCTTTGCACAACAATGGAATTACCATGTAAAGTCCTTCAAAGTAGGGCAGATACATTATAGTAATCCTGGCAATGATTTATTGGTTTAAAATTTTAGTATTAAAAAAAAGCCACATCTTTTGGGTTCTCCATTTAGAGTTGGCCATAACTCAGATTTTGAAATAAGTCAATGGTTTTCAAAGTTGGCTGTTGATCAAGATCATTTAAGGAACTTCCAAGAAATGTAGAGTTCCAAGAGATATCCATCCCTTGGACATCCTGACTGAATGTGTGTGACCATCATTAAAAATGATAGGGATAATCAGATGGCAGAAGGTAAGATATATTCTGTTCAGTTCTCTAGTTTTGTCCCCCTGGTAGAAGATATGATAACCCTAAATTTGGAGGTCTTATGCTAATATCAGGCATGAGGAACCCCTTACTTAACACTATTGAAATGATCTTTTAATAATGACCTCAGATTTCAACTGCTTGATTTCTTATGGACTCCTGAATTGATTAAAGAGCACCTTTACAACTCTTATGCTTCTTCAGTCCCCTAAGGAGATAGTCTCTCTGCCTTTTTTATTTTTAATGAAAATGTGTGACTCTAGTGGAGGAAATTCAAGGTTAAACAGAAAGACCCCACCAGGGAAGCAGAGATGTATTCAGCATGACTTGCCTCAAGCCAATATATTCAGTCCACAAAAAATGAAAGTGTAGAAGCTAGCTGGTCACAGAGTATTTATTTATGTTGCTTAAAAATTAATGCACTGTATTCAGATGTACAAAGAACATTAGAATATTTATTTTTTTATTTTTTGAATATTCTTTTCATCAACATTGGATGGTAGGACATTTGAACTTACTAACTGATATTTTGTTAACCTCTATCTATTTAAACAGTCTCTTTCAATTTTAATTACCCCTTTAGCCTTCCAGAATTTAATTCCTTCATCACTGTCTTCCACAAGATGGAATCTGGGTGTGGGGACACAATGTATTTTCCTGGTATCAGGGGACTAAGGTAAGGAAGGAATGGCTACTAGGATCTGTCTTATGGTTCTTTTGTTCATTTTAGTATCTTCTTGATTAATCTCTACAACAAGAGATTGTTGGCTTCTGAGTCTGTGGCCTATTATATCTGGGGTAATCATGTGCCTATCAGTCCTCCATGATGATTCATCCCCTACCATCTCTGGCTGGCTTTGAGTAACTTCTGAAGTTTAACTATGACTCCCAAATTCTGGCTTGTGTGGTTGACTCTCCATTATCAAAACCAAGGACAAAGTGTCTCGAGTATAGTGAGGGAGGAGGAGAAGGGACCCAGGTGAGTTCCACCATTAGTCTTCTATTGCTGCTGTTTCAAATCACCACAAATTTAATAGCTGAAACCAGCACAAATTTATTATCCTTCAGTTCTGGAGCTCAGAAATACAAAATGAGTTCCACTGGGTTAAAATGAAGGTGTCAGAGGAGCTGCATCCCTTCAGAAGTTCTAAGGGAGGATTTGTGTCCTTGTTATTTTCAGGTTCTAGAAATGCCTGAGTTTCTTGTCTCTTCAGCCCATCATCTTCAAAACCATTAATGGCCAGGTGGGCCTTTCAAACATCATCTCATATCATTCCGACACTGACAATTCTGCTTCCTTCTCCTGTTTTTAAGCACCCTGTGAGTACACTAGTTCCACCCAGATAATCCAGGATATCTCCCTGAACTCAGCTGCAGCACCCTGAAGTCCAGCAGCATCACAACCTAAGGTGGTAATATATTCACAACTTCTGGGAATTCGAAAGTGGACACCTTTGAGAAGCCACAATTCTGCCTACAACAGTTTCCAGAACATTTTTTGGAACTATAGTTTTATTTAAATGAAATCTCCAAATGTGTGTTTGATTAGAAGAAATGTTGCTCTTTAGATCTATGACTTCTAACATGTTTGATATTTTTTTTCAGAAATCAGCTATACCACATAGTATCTCTTAATTTATATTCTAACATTAAAGGCTTAGACTTTCTACTTTTAAGCTTTTAGAATCAGTTAGGAAGAGGAACTGAGACATGATCATTTGTAGAGTAATTAAGCTGTTACATCGCCAAATTGTGAATTTCATATTCTTTTGGAAGCCAGGGAAAATAAAATTAAAATGAATTATTCTGAGACTGGCTAATGTCTCTTCTGGGAACAGACTTTGGAATAACTTGTAAAGTACACTGAGAAATTTGCCTGTGGGTATGTGGGTTGCTCTTCCCAGAAGTGATGCCGCGCGCTAGTCTGGGCAACCAGGAGAGGGAGGCGTGAGAGCTCGCCAGCCTGCACCATGCTGTGATCGCCACGATCCTGACTCAGAGTGGAATCCTTAAATGATTCATAGCCTTATTCTGCCACTTTGGAAAAATGAAGAAGGTGAATATTGAAATAGAGAAACAATTGTGCTGCTGTGCAGGATCATGGTTCACAACTGTGGAAAACACTTCCGCAAATTTCTAATATCATTTTGTCCGTGAACGTCATCAGGATCCTCATTAATGTTGATTCCCGTCCATCCACACTTTCCTGCCTACTTCTTAACTTTATTTCCCTTTGTTGCTCCTCCATTTTCTTTGTGATAAATGTGAACATGTGTCATTTTTCTATGTACATGGGTGTGTGCGAATGTGCACATGTTTAGTGCTTAGTAGATATGCCATCCACACAGATGGACTGAAAAGAACAAGTAAGCAAACAAAAGAAGGGAATTTCTGTTACTTTTTAGATTCACCAGTTCAATTTATTAGCCTCTATATAGAATTTTCATTTACATCTACTAGAGCACAAGGAACATTCTTATAGTATATATTTTGGGAATATTTCTTAGAAAAAAAGCAAAGTTAGTCTTTTTTAAATGTAATTAACATATGATTTAACTTGAGCCCTATGCCTTCCTTCCTCAATTCCAAATATCACTCTCTGTCCAAGAATATTATGAAATGTGGAAAGGAAAAAAGGAACACTGGGAAGGGAGTCAGGGTTCAAACACAAATCAGGTGCCCAGGTTGCCCTCCCCCACCAATCAAAAATCTTCCCAACTGAACTAGTGAAAGATGTTTAAGATATTAATCTGTGTTTGAAGACTGTGCCTCTAACATACCAGGTCTAATCAGGTTTCTTTAAACAAGTCCAGCAGTAGATGCAGGGCTGCATCAGTAGTGTATTATAATGCCTTGCTTGTTAGAAGAGTCTTTTATGGTAGTGATAGCCAGAGAAATTCACCAATTTACCATTGTTGACAAAGATAATAATGATCATTAACATTTTAGTGATTTATAATATAGAATCCATTTTGATTTGACCTAATCCTTATTAAAACCCAGTAAAATACAAAGTATTAAGGGTGTGTTAAAATAAAGAAAATCAGGCCTCAGAAACAGGACTTCGCTTCCAAATTCCATGACTTCCCAGCTCTACTGTCTTTGAGTTAAGCAATACTGCCTCTCGTGTTTGCCATATCCCTTTGAGTCCTAGTTGTCTCACTAACCCTCTCCACCACCCCCAACTCAGCTCAGATCCTTGTAGCTTACACAGGCCCTACAAGCCCTTGGGCCTTGCTCTCGGCATGTTGCCTAGCAGCCTCAGTTACTCTTTTGTTTCTGTCACAGCACCTACCATGATTTGCCTTTTATTTAATTTCCTGTGACTCTGTGCATGTGCGCATATATGTCCCTCAACAATGACAACCACACTTGCTTTTCATGTTGTTGTCATTGCTGTGGTGCCTGCAGCAACTCTCACAATGCTCTCCACAGGGTAGGCATCCACATGTTTGTCGGGTACGTGAACACATACATGAAGATCACGGTTTAATTCACTCAGAGCTAAGACTATTTTTATGTACCAAGGGGTTCTGGAATCTGTTCGAAGGCTCTTGAATACCCTATAAGAATTAATCCATAATGGAGGTAGTACAGGGATTATGTGAGATGCTGCAAAAGGTTGGGAGATATCAAAGTTTTCCCACACGTCTTAGGCTGCATCATGAAACCATTTAAATTTGATCCTTATGCATCACATGAGTCTCTTAAACCTTCTATTTCTCAACTAGTCTGTGTTTCAAAAATGTTTATGCTCTGACTCACAGATTTAACAGTCTCTTATACTTGAGCTGGTAGTATTAGCTGTTTCACTAATTTGCTGTTTATTTTTTTTCTGGGCAATCATTTAACTTCTATGGGTTCTATAGTCATCATTATAATAAAGTTAATGAGGTATAACTAGGTAGAAAAACAACAACAAAACTAATAGTAAACAGAAAAAATAAGTTACCATTTTGGACCTATAAAATGATACTAATTCAACCCTGGCTGGCGTAGCTCAGTGGATTGAGCACGGGCCTACAAACCAAAGGGTCGCCAGTTCAATTTCCAGTCTAAGACACATGCCTGTGTTGTAGGCCAGTAGAGGGTATGTGAAAGGCAACCACACACTGCTGTTTCTCTCCCTCTCTTTCTCCCCCTTCTCCTCTCTCCAAAAATAAATAAAGAAAATCTTTGAAAAAATAATACTAATTCAAGAAACAATTGTAATTGCCCAAGTGTACTGACATGTTCACAGCCTTTGATCCAGTAATCCCTATATCTAGATACCAAAATCTTAAGTGATTTATAATCAGGACATTATTTTTCTCCACACTATATAATAGAAAATTGAAAGAAATTATAAAATAGAAGATTAAGAGTATGGACAGTGACTGTGGGGTACATACACATAATAAAATAGAATATATTATTAAAATCATACCCATATTATGAAATGAAGTAGAAACACTTCTATTCAAATAAATCAGTAAAAGTGCAACACAAAAGTTCATTGTTTGTATTTGCATTGATATAACAGTATGTACTCGCATGGCCTACACACCAGACCATGAAGCAAGTTAAAGTGAAATCATTGAACCAAGCATCTCTTTGAACTGAAGACACCCTTTAGTTTCAGTATCATAATTTTACACAGCTTAATATCAAATAGTCTTCTCAAAAAGAGGCAATTTCTAATTCTTAATTGTGAATAATTCCTAAATGCTAAAGCATGTTTTATTTTATTATTTTGTAATTATGATCTAATTTTCTACCTTTATGTATTTTTATCCCAACCAAAAATAAAGAATTTGCCTGTTAAACTTGTGTGAGCATTTTAGACAAAATCTTAAAAACTTCTCATTTTTACACTGTAACAATTATAGTTTTATGAAATGAAATTACACTTCCTGATTCAAATTTCAGAAAAGATATAGTAATAAAAATTAAAACTATATATTTTACAAATTCCATTTCCCATTAATGTGATAAATCTTTAATATATTTTTCAAGCACATTTCCCCTCATTTCTATGCCTATATTTATCTTGAAGAAAATGCTCTGGGTACTCAGAAATAATTACCTCATCTCAAAGAAATGCTGTTTTTCCATAGATGTGCAGTCTGATACGACCAAAGGAGGCTTTTCAGGCGTTCTGCCTAGTACAAACATAGACAAACCCAAAACAAACCTTAGCTCAGTTTGCAAAGAGGAATGTTTAGGTGACTGTTTTTAAACTTCATTAACTCTAATTTTCCATTTCACCAGTAACAATACTTTACAGTTTCTGAAGACTGTGTCCTAAGGTATCTGTCTAAGTTACCAACATTTACAGAACCTGGTATTACAGATGCGATTTTCCCTAATTTACTCGCTAAAAATAATGTGGTGTTTACCACAACTGCAGTTTTCTGGGTTAAGAATCCAACCCAGAGAATGTCATTTGGTTTTCTAATTTGGTTCAGCTGTTGAAATAAAACAATTTTCTTCCTCTCTTTCTTTCTCCTTTCTCTCAATTCCTTCCTCTCCTTCCTTCCTTCCTCATTCATTGCCTCTCTCTCTATCTCCATCTCTATTTCTCTCTCATCGACTATTCTTTGGACATTTATGGCAAAATGAAAGAAACTTTGTGAAAAGAATGAATTTTCAGTATCAGAACTGCTCATACCCGCTCAAAATGCAGATATCTGTGGGGGTTTACAAAGAGTGATGAAGACTTTCCTACATTGTGTCACCTTGATCTTACATTTTTCCCTTCTAGTATGGGAGTTACTTCCTCAGATTCTTCTGGCAGTATGCAAGCTGCAAATCATCTCTATTGATTGGACCTTCCTCCAAACACTCCAAAATAAGGAAAAGAAAAGAAGATAAATAGAAGCAGCTGGTTTGCAGTTTTGGACAAAAATTCGCAACTTAAGTAGTTAGCTTGAGGGTGAGTACAGAAATTAAACAACCAACCTCCTTTGTTGAGGCCTTCGTTCATATATTTAAGCATTTGTTCAGTCAAGATATACTGAAAGCCCAACCATGAGTCTAGAATTAACCTATGTTCTTGGCATATAGGAACAAACAAGGCAAACAACGAATTTTTGGGAAAGAAAAGATAATAAATAAGAAACAGATAATCTTAGAAAATAATTTAGGTCCTATAGAAAAGAAAACAAGATAAAAGATGGAAAGCCAGGAAAATATATGTTGTTTCATAACTAGTGGTCATGGGAATGGCATTGGAGCACAGACCAAAGGGTCCCAGACAAAGGGAAGAGCAAGTATAAATGTCCTCAGGTAGGATGAGCTCGGCATGGTAGTGCTGAGAGTTGGACAAAGAATTGCTTGCTGACAGCCCTCTGTCAGCGTTTTGTAGAAGTGGGGTTGTATGGAACGGAGTAGAGAAAGGCAGAGAGTGGAAGCAGGAATACCACTCAGGATGTGTCACTTCCCAGGTGAGATGTGATGGTGTGATTGGTTGCAACTGATAAAAAGGGGACAAACTGAGGATATGCTTTGGGCATTATGCTAGTAGTACTTGCTTATAGATTATCAAAAAGTATTGTCCAGATTTTGGATGAACAAATCAATGACTCTATAGTATATTGATGAGAAACAACATTTCAATAACATGAAGGCAATGGAAATCATATTATGTTCTCTTGGACAATAAAGGTGTAAAAATATTGATAATGATTATCAGAAAACATAGTTGAAAAACAGGTACACTAACTACTACTTAATGACTAAATCTCATATTCCTTGTTTAAAATTCAGTACATTATTCTCTTTCCTATGAAAGGTAGTATGGAGGTTTCTCAAAAAGCTAAGAGTCAGATTACCATATGAGCCAGCAACCCCTCTTCCACATTTCTACCTAAAAATTTTGAAAACATGTATTCTCAAAGCTATATGCACCCCTGTGTTCATTGCAACACTATTCACGGTGGCCAAGGCATGGACACAACTGAAGTGTCCTTCGACAAGTGATTGGAAAAGGAAACGTGATACATAAATGCAATGGAATACTACTCTGTCATAAGAAAAGATGACATGCTGCCATTTGTGAC
This sequence comes from Trachops cirrhosus, assembly GCA_028533065.1. Taxonomy (NCBI): domain Eukaryota; kingdom Metazoa; phylum Chordata; class Mammalia; order Chiroptera; family Phyllostomidae; genus Trachops; species Trachops cirrhosus. The sequence continues at coordinate 75,928,162 of CM052539.1, forward strand.
AACACAGAGGGACCTTGAGAATATCTGCTAAGCAAAATAAGCTAGTCAGAAAAAGCTAAGAACCATATGACTTCACTCACATGTGGATATAAAACTGAAACTCATAGAAAGAGACAGCAGCACTGTGGTTACCAGAAGGAAGGGGGTGGGGAACGTAATAAAGAATAAAGGGGGTCAAACAAATGGTGACAGAAGATGATCTGACTTTGGGTGGTGGGCACACAATGCGACATACAGATCATGTATCATGTACACTTGAAACCTGTATGATCTTATTAACTAGTGTCACCCAAATAAGTGTAATAAAAATAAAATTAAAAAAATCTAGATGTTTAAAAATCTTTCTCTACTCAAATTTGTATTTACTCTATCTTAATTCAATTAACAAATGCTTATTTATGACCTACTATAACCCAGGTCTTAGAGAAATAAAAAAGAGCATACAAATAATTACAAATTTTATCAAACTTTTTTTGAAGTTTCATCCTGTAGAAAAGTCCAAAACAAACACAGTCATTTTCCCTCTATAGACAGACTCTTTTATTTGCTGTTGTTTGTGTCACATGATTTGTGTGATTTTGAGTGTGCTTGGTATCATGCTCAGTTTTGAAATCCAAATACTTCACCAGGCAAGTTTCATTAAGATTGGTTTCCTTTCATTAATTTTTTGATCCTCCATGGGTGCCCTTTTATGCAGCAGATTCAAATGTTCACTCAGAGAATGTTTCTCCTGTTCTCCTTTGATTATTCTTTGTGCACTATTTGAATTAGTTTCTTTTTAAAGAACAGCAAGAACTCATGGGATGGTTTTCTCATTCTGTTTTCATTTGTCATTACATTTCATTCCTTTGTTCCTTTTCTTTTGCCTTCTTTCTGCAATGCTGATGATGTTTTCACCGTTTCTGCAACTGATGACTTTTCTCATAATGCATTTTTATTTCTTTAAATTCTGCCTATCATTTAGCCCTCTGTTTCCTTCCATCTCAGTATCTGTTATTTCATACATATTACTTTTTCAATATTTACTTAGAGTAGAACTTTTAAAAATTTGTTTTCTAAAGAAATAGTTTTCAAAGCAGTGCATTTTCCCCCTACAAGTTTAATTCTCCCTTTATTTTATGTTACAGGATCTTTTATTATTAACATATACTATTTCAGTTAATTGTCCTAACTAATTTTTTAGGAGGTGTCTTTGTTATTATTCTCCATTTTAAGCTTGGAGTGATAAACTGAAGTGCTTAATGTCACACAGCTTGTAAACACCAAAACAGAGACTATCCCAGGCCCATTTGAGCAGAGACTTTTACTCTTTATGGCTGCTCTCTGCAGGCTCAGGAGCTGACTCAGATTCTGAGGCTTCTACAGTTCAGGCTTCCACAGAGGTGGTCTGGACCCCCGAGCACATTCTCCCTTAGCTCTGAAACCTGGACCTGGGCAAGCCCATGGACCTTCCCTTGATCCCCACTTCGGAAAGGCCCTGTTCTGACCCATTCATGGAGCAAGGATGGTGGAAATTATCTTAGTCATTTCAGACTGCTATAACAAAATACCATAAACTGGATGAATTATAAACAACATAAATGTATTTACTACAGTTCTGGAAGCTGAAAGTTTGAGAACAGAGTGCCAGCACAGTTGGGTTCTAATGAGTACCCGGTTCTGGGTTGCAGACGGCCAACTTCCCCTTGTATCCTCCAGCTGCATGGAGCAGAGCAAAGCAAGATCTCTGGAGATTTAAAAGGGCACTAATCCTACTCAGGAAGGCTCCACCCTGATGAACTCATCTAATGGTTATTACCTCCCAAAGGCCTCACCTCCTAATTTCATCACATTGTGAAGCAGTGTTTCAATGTATGAATTTTGGGGGGTCACAAACATTCAGACTATGACAAGGATGGAACTGATAAATGAGAGTAAGGGAGTGGAGAGGGAGAGGGCTATCACTAAGAATGTGGAGCAGAGAGACCTTTTTCTTTCCCAATTTTCATTAGCAGTTAAACTCTTTATCCCCTAGCTAAGGAATTAGGCCTATGTTTAATCTCATTTTACACCAAAGCTCTTTTAAATTACTTATTTCTTGTATCTTTTTATCAGAATGTAAATTAATTGCACTACTGGTTGTAAAACAGCGAAGAGAGCGTATCAGTGAACACACTTGTCAACGGAAAGCTGCCATGTCAGTGCAAACTAGCATTGCTATTTTCACTCTCACGGTTACTGAAAGAACATCCAGAGAATGATTGTAAACTGAATGTTCACTGAACTTATTGTGGAAATTGTTTTGATATACATATGTATATATAATACCAAATCATTATGTCTTACACCTTAAATTTCTGTAATGTGAGGTGTCAGTCATATATCAATAGAACTGGAAAAAATAAATGTTTGCCCATGTGAAACAACAACCACATCAAACCAGTTTGCTATTTGCTACAGTCAGGAAGGGCCAAAGTCAAGGAGTCCTAGCAGCAGATGAAAAGAGTGATAACATTGTTAGGTGTTTTCCGACTTTTGCCACCTGGGGCCTTAGGCATTGTTTCTGAGAGGAGAGTTTAAAAGCAGACACTGGAGGTCAGGAAACATGGCAGGCTTTGTGAACACGACAACTTTCAAACCTGGGTTATCTTGTTCGTCTCACTCTCCAGTAGCTGGAGTTTTTTGCACTCACTTTGCCTTTCAGAAATGTACTAACTCTATTGTCATTCCTATCAGGGAAATAGAGCTCTAATATATCTATCAGTAAGAAGTGCTGAAGTTAGAAAAATATACCCTAAAAAATTCATTTATTAATCCAGATGGCTTGAGAAGGGTCTTGATCACAATAACAGCATCCAGACACATCTGGTCTCCTAAGCTCTGTTTATCATTTCCCTGACCTCAGTAAAAGCTCTATGATTTGTAGGTGGCCTTGTATTTCTTACAGTGTTCCAGATGTTTTTCCCAAAGTCAAGGACAACCACAGGAAATTTGTCTCACACTATAATTTTTAATCATGAATGGGTGTACAATGCTTTTGACTTTCATTTCCTCCCAGAAACATCTCATATATTATCTTTTCATTCATTTCTAAAGTTTGTTGAAATAATATCTCACTTTCACATCACATAGTTTTTACTACAGGGAAGAAAATATAAATTTTTTTGTTTTTATTTTATCCAGATCTTGCATCATTCCTGTGATATTCTAAAACCTCAATAAATATGTGAAATAAAGGAATAAATGAATGAATAATTACATTAATTAAACTTTATTTTATGCATAGCACATGTGAATATTATAGGAGGACACCCCCATCACACGCCCACCTGACACACACACATAACTGGTTTCATGAAAAGATGGGAAAAGATAAATTATTTCAATAGAAATGTTTAATATTTTTACACATTAATGCTAGCTTAAATGAATATATGGATTGCTTATAAACTAGTGCTCAATACAAGGCATTAGAGAATTGTCTATGCTAGGATTCCTTGGAATAACGACCTTAGCTGTGGGATTTAAACGCGTGTCCATGACTTTCTAGTTAAATGTTCTGGTTACAGTGGCCAAGGCGCCCTGAGACCTCCTGCGGCTTCAGGAATATGCCCTCTTTATGCAGCAGGACCGCCTGTTCAAAACTGTCAAACCGCCAGCATGTTATCAGCCCACATCTAAGGCAAGCTGCACTTTTGTTAATGTGAGATTTTGTGGGAAACAGAAACGAGACTGTTTTTGTACAATTTGAAACTCATGAGAGAAAAATAGGGATTTATTTTCAAAAATAATACTATCCTTTCTCTTCAAGAGGTTTGTCTTAGTGTTGTTCAAGTAGGAACTGTTTTGGAAATGCTGACAGGATCTCAGCAAAGGCATCCAGTGGGAAACACAGAATATGTTTATTTATCTTGGAAACCACAGGAACATTGCAGAAGGCCAGGACTGGCCTTGCAAAATGTGTTGCTAATATGTACAGTATGACTGCTTGGTTTGAACAGACTTAAGTCATTTCTGTACTGGTAAAGGAAGACAATCTATATTCTGGTATCTTTCAAATTTATGTCCACAATTCGACCCTCTCCCCTGAGCTCGATTTCCGGATCCAGAAAGCCTCCTTGATATGTCCATATGCAAATTTTGGGTAGGCATGTCAAAAAGGACACATCCAAAGTCAAACTGTTGCTTTCCATGCCCTCCACCTCAACCTCCTCACTGTCTTTCCCATCTCAAGCCAGTGACTTCATCCTCCCAGTGGCTCAGGTCAAAATTCTTGGAAGAAGAATTTATCATTGCCCTTGCATATCCCACCCACCCCATTTGCTCTCTCAGGCATCCTTGTCCTCTGTATCTTCAAACACTTCCACACTGTGACACCTTCTCACCAACTTTTCTGCTGCTATCTGGATCGAAACCAGTATCATGTTTGACTTGATTATTGTAAAGATATCCTAAATATCCCTCCTATGTCTGTTCCTGTCTCTCCACAGTCTATACAGCCAGAAGTATTCTTTCACAGGCAGTTGAATCAAGTCATTTCTCTGCTGAGAATCCTTCAATAGCTTCCTGTTATATTCAAAGAAAACATTAGTCTTTAAAATGGCCCGAAAAGCCCTGCCAGGTTTAGGTTCCCTTTACCTCTCTGACCTCATGTCATGTTTTGCCTCTCCTTTCTCACTTTACTCTGCTTACATATGTCATCTCTGCTGCAGAATCTTCCTCACATCTTTCTAATTAGAGCTCCTTCTTTTTGTCTTGCTTCCTTCAGCTCTTAAGCTCTCTGTTCAAATGTCTCTTATCTGCATGTCTTTCTCCGACCATCCTATGTAAAATAACAAGCCCCGATCTCTCACATTCCTATTTCCCAGTCCTGCTTTACTTTCTTCCATTTTATTTGTCATGCCTCAAAAGGTTTCCTCCACAGTGCTGGTGCTGTCTGCTAATGAGCACAAGACACTGTTCATTGCCCTATCTCAGCCACTAGGAGAGTGTCAAGCACACACTAGGTCCTTAATAAATAGGAATTGAAGAAACAAAATAATCTCTGCTAGTAGATATATCAGGCCTGAACAGAAGGTTTAGATTATTTTGATATTTTGAGTATATTTTCAAATTGATTTGTGTCTCCATGCTTGCTCACAGAGGCCTGGAAGCATTAATTACTGCAGTCTTCACAGTTCCTATCTCAATAAGGCGCCTGGCAGAAAGTCTCCTGACCATCAATGGCTAACACATTGCTGGGGGTCGTGTGCTCAGGGGGGATCTCATCCAACCCTTTTCTAATTATCTTACATTAGGGAAACAAATGGACTTTTTCTTCCTTGAAAACTATTTAACTCCATTTTAAGGTTACTTTACATTCTTGAATGTTTATGTCTGTATTTGATTTTAATAAGTTCAGTGTTTTCCTCTGTTGAACTTTCTTTGTTTCCCACTGTTATCCATACTCTGTAGTATGAAATTGACAGTCTGTCGCAGACCTGCGTAGTGGCAGATGGTTTGCTAGAACACATAAACAGATTCACTACAAGCAATGCTTCAGCAATAAGTGTGGAAAGTGCAAATGAGCAGCAAAGTCAAGAATGAAATGGCTGTAATATCAGTGCAGCAGCCTATAGTACCTGTGTTTCAGGACTCAGAGTCTGAAGGGCAATAAAATCTGGTGAAGAGTTCTGTGTGCATTAAGGAGGAGTCTTGGACCAGGCCTTGTGGGAACTTTGGATGACTGAAGAACTGGTATAGATAGTGTTTTTAGTTTACTTGAGGGATTAGGTGTTTCTTTGTTTGCATGGAAGATAAGGAAACAAGATTCTGCAGCTGCAATGAACTGTGGAATGAAGGAGCTCCTTGGAACAGCATTATATTATGGAAAGGGAGGAAGGAAAAAAGAAAATAGGCACAACTCAGTAAAATGAATGAACCAAAAGGAAAGTGGAGACCCACAGTGTGCCTGATTTATGTAATGAGGACGACATAACAATTTTCTTTGCCAGATCAAGGTCACTGAAGAGGAATGCATTGAAAGAACATAAACACTGTGTTCTGAAAAATGTGGGTCACTTGAATACAGTAAAACGACTGCCTTTAATGCAGAAAGGATCACAGCCTAGTTAAACATGAATGGATGTAGGGGGCTTACCCAACAGCAAAGGGCCAGAGGCAGAGTCACATTTTCCAACCTCTTATGCAAACTGCACACAATCAAACAAAAATATTAATAAAAATAAGAATAAAAATAAGTAATTTTTATAATAATAAAAAGTGTTGATGGTTAATTGTGCCCATCCAAAAGACATGGAGCAGATGTGATCCCTAGTACCTGTGAAGAAGATTTTATTTGGAAATAGGGTCTTTGCAGAAGATCAAGTTAAGATGAGGTCATACTGAATCGAGGGGGGGGTGCTAACCCAATTTAACAAGGGCCCTTAGAAGAAGAGGAGAATAGATGCAGACATCCAAGACATGTGAGCACAGAGGCAAAGATTAGAATGATAATGCAACAAGCCAAGGATACCTGGAGCCACCAGAAGCTAGGAGAAGCAAGGAAGACTTTTCCCCTAGAGACTTCAGAGGACGCATAGCTCTGCCGACACCTTGATTTTGAACTTTATGCCTCTAGAACTGTTTGAGCATAAGTTTCTGTCATTTTAAACCCCTTAGTTTGTGGTACTTTGTTCCAGTAGCCCTAGGAAACTAAAACAGTGGTGGTTTCTCACAGGGGCCAATCGGTGGGACACAAGAAACATAGTACAATATAGGTAACAAGAGGACTCTATTGCTTCGTCAATTGTTCGTCAGAGTCTGAATCAAGGAGCAGCAACATTCCTGGGAGCTTGTTCAAAATACACAATCTCAAACAGCAACATAGTCTTAAGAACCTAATATCCCTTGACATTACTGCAGCTCTAACTATGTGGCCTGGGGAACAGCAGCAAGAGCACCAACATATTTGCGCCTTTCTTGTGTGCTGGGCTCTCACTGGACAATCACACCGTGTGTAAATTCACTTAATTCACACGCCGACCTATAAGAAGTGTACTATTATGATTCCCATTTTTCATACAGGGAAATAAGTCCCAGAAAGGCTAAGTAACTTTCTGAAGTCATGCAAATGACAAATGTTGAATTCTAGGACATAAGCCACATGTATCTTTATTCTGAAGGAAAGTTATGTGGATACTTCAGAGAGGGGTGTTGAAAGGTCAGGCCCTCTTCTCCTGTTGCTTCTGAAACAAAATTAGAAATAGCTTTACTGTTGGTAAAGGTGTATTACAGGATATGCCTTGCAGATAAAAGTCTAAAACGGTCTTCCCATTCTTCTATCTCCACCCATCCCTCCCGCAGTCATAAATTAAGCAGCACAGTAACTGCAGGCTTTTCCCTAAGAGGAAAGATACCATGTGGAGGAAGCAGGACTAGAGAAGAGAATGCAGGATTCAAGGTCCAGCTCAGAGAAAAAAATCTAATGATGGCTTAGACTTTGAACTTCTGAATGCCTTCTAATAGAAACCTCCTTTTCACTATGAGGGTGGGATCTTTTGAAATCATAAGAGACAAGGAAAAGAAAGACATTTTCTCCCTCCTACTGCACATTCTAGGAAATTGATATTTTGTGACTCAGCAATATTGTGGCAAGAAGATAAATAGTGGCTTCCTCTAATGCTGTCCTTAGCTCTGTGTCTACCAGATCTAATTGTAAACTACTGCCTGTGCTTCAGAAGAAGGTAAAGGAGAATGAGACAGTGAATACACCCTCCTTTCTGCCAGTCTGTCAGAGAAGACTTGCCTAGGCACCCTGAGTCTTTGAACTTACTCTTGAGTAGCCCCTTTCTCTAAATCTCCTTTTTGAACTCATATGCATTCATCAAAACCCACCTCAACTATCACCTACTCAGTGAAGTCTTCTGTATCTCTCTGTGATTGTTCTGTTACCCGTGGCAGGACTGCTCGCTCTTCCTCTGAGGATCTACTGTAACTTACATGCATTTCTATTATAAAATTTACCCTTCCATATTTCTATTATTTGGTTGCATGATTGCATCCTTTATTAAATTATGATCACTCTAAGGTCATTATATCCCTAGTGGCACAGGCCTAGTAAATATTTTTGCATGAATAGAAATCCACTCTATATCATGGAAGTCCTATTTAAACTTGTTATGATATCGAGTAGTTATATGTGGCTATTAATTTTAAATTTATTGAAATTAAGTAAAATTTAAAATTCAGTTCTTTAGTTCTATCACATTTCTAGTTCTCCATAGACAGGTGTGGCTAGTGGATACCGTACTGATAAAGGACATTTTTGAAATTAAACAGTGATATAGAATATTTTCTATTTGTCATGAACAAATTCATCATTTTTGAAATGTACAACACTAATTCTGATGGGTAGGATTACCCATTATTTTATAGCCTTGCACAATATTTCAAAGGCGATACCGTAAATGTTCAGTGATGCTTCATTGTTAGAGATACATTTTTTTCCCCAAAAGTAGCAGAAAGCAACACATTGAAATGACGGAAAATTTGTCTTCCTTACTTACAAGCTATGTATCTATGGGAAAATTACTTGACCTCTCTGGGACTCCATTTGCTCATCTGTAAAAGGGAATGAAATAACCACACACAGCCCACAGGGATGTGTAGAATTAAATGAGATACTGTATATACAGTTAAGGCATAGTGTCCAATGAAAGGGCAGTTATTATCTTTATGGCACCTGAACTTCAAGGCCCCAACTTGTGAACACAATGCTGCAGAACTTCTGAGAACCCTGACTAGATTTCCTTCTTAGTGTTTAAGACCACCACCTCTGGTCGTGATGATGCTATGAACTATATCAACTACTGCAAAAGCAAAGGCCAAGCATAACTGGATCACCACATGCCAGGGTTATACTGCTGACTCTATATTTCCTGTAAAGCTCAATTTCATCATCTCTACAATAGGAATAGTATATTCTTATGGGATTTTGTGATAAATAAGTACATGGTCCAAAAAAAGCCTAACCCAGAAGCTGGTAATTTGTACTCACTGAATAAACTCCAGAAACAAATACCTGTTGTTGTTATTGCTTTCATTTTCCTGCTAGGAGTCATCTCATGTCTCGTTTATTTAATGAATAAGTAAATGCTAAATCAACAAATAGCTTCTCCCAGTTACTGATACAGACTGTGAATAAATATCACCAACATGTTCACTTCACGGAAGTCCAGCCAAATTAAACAGCTCATACCAAGATTCGTACATTTCAAGCAGCAAACAGTAAAAAGTAAAATATGGCTTTAAATGCAACAGCTTAGAGCTCTATGCTTCCATTCTCATGATTATCATAATTATCCAAAATTAATTTTGTTTTCTGTCAAATTTATGTATAATACATAACTGACTTCCCCTTAATATTGACAATGTAAGTTTTCTGTTTGGACTTTGATTTTTAACCTATTTATTTAAATTAGTAAACTCTGTTTTAATCAAAAACATTGTAAAATGGCCTCATGTTTAATAATGGAAAAGCAGATTCAGCTAATCATTTGATGAAGTTTCATCAAATATATATGTGTGTGTGTGTGTGTATACACACACACACACACACACATATCAGCACCTTTGATCAGTGCAAAAAAGTCTAAAATCATTGTGGGTCAGGAGAAGTGCCTGGGATAACACGTGATGTGAATGCAATGTTTGTCTGAGGTTGGTGGGATTTGCTCAATGATTGTAATTAGAGTGCCTGGGTTAGTTGTTCTCCACATGCCTTGACCAGATGCATATTCCTCTCCTCTTTGCCCTGTGCCAGGAGAAGACTTCATCTATCTGCCTGGCTCGCTTGATGGTTGTCTTTCCTTTAGGATTGAACAGTGAGTGACAGGATCTGTATTAGGAGAGAAAAGTAGATATCCTGCCTCAGTATGTCACCTCGGGTCGAAGTTGTGTTCCTCCAGGAACAAGGCTCCCTGGGCATGAAAGTACTCCATAGCAGTCCACTCACTGCGCTCCAGAAACTCACTTTCTTCCCCTGCATTCAGCCATATGGTGGGAATGGCTTGATGCCATCGCCAGTCTATGGTGTCTCACTGTCCCTTGTTTGACGCAATAAACTCTGTGCCTACCCTGTCACAGTTCCTTCATTAAATCACCTTCATGTGAATTCTCTGGGGTAAATTCTGTTTTCTAGCAGACCCTGCCTTTTTGCAAAGAAAAAAGGAAAAGCTCTGTTGCAGGTATTTAACTACAGGAAAGTTATTTCTACTGACTTCAGTTTAGTTCTCTACAAAATGGGAGTAACAGTATGTACTCATTGACTCTACAGGGTTGTGAGGTTGGTATGCAAAAATCAAAACGAATTTCATGACTTCTCCTGGGAAATGTGCTAACATTCTTTTGTGTTCTGAATGGGATAAATTATGGGGTGAGATGTCTGTTTTGCAAACATAAGAGAAGCCATCCTGAGAATGTAATGAAGGAAGGCAGAGCTGAAAGAACTTCAGAGAAACTCAGCTAGGATTCTATCAAACTGCAACTACAGGCTCACCTAATAGAAGGGCTGTTTGGTATTTTCCTTTATAGTTCAAACAAGCTTGGATTTGGTTTTCTGTATTTACAACCATAAAACATTCAATGTTGTAAAAGAAACAAACTGTCTTCACATGTTTACTTATTAGACGTTGATGGAACGAATACACTTTTTGATAAATATTTACTCTTGGTAATTAATCCCATTCCCCAGGCTTGTTGAATGGTCTGCTTTGATAGTTGTTTCTAAATCCTGAAAAAACAGTCTGAAATTGAAGGAAGGTTTAACTAAATGCAGTAAATATCTAATACATCCAGTAATAATAGAAATGTTTAGGTAAGCAGCCTAATTATACTCATGATAGTTTTAAAGCTGATTTAGATCTTAGTAAGTATAAAACATCACTTTTCAAAGTCATCAGAAAAAGTCAGTTTTGTGCTTTACCAGTTTAACATTGAATATAGATAATGTAAGTTACAATACACAAACGTGAAAGGAAACGAGCAGAAGAAATATCTAAGAACTTGAAAGAATGAACTCTATCAAGAAAGCAATGTTTACTCTTTTCAGGAAATTAATTTTAGGAAAGATTTACAATTATACTTCTATACAATATTACTTTTGAATGTGAACTTGTGAATTTATTTTTTTCAAATAATGACATTAAAAATTTTACATAGCCTATATTGAATTTACATATTCAACTGAGGCTTTTCCAGTAATAATGGGGATTAATACAAAGCTAGAATTTGACTTTTGATTTTAAGTCAAAGGCACTAACCATCCTATGAGTTACAGAAGATTGATGCTTTTTAAATTTGACTTCTCTTGAAAATTAAAAAAGAAAAGCTTTACTAAATTTTGGACATACATATTTTCTCCAAATTTTACATTTAGTGAAATAAGAATACCTGCAATAGCTCAGTTAACATCAACAGAAAGCTTCAAAAGAGAATTCAGGCAAAATATTTTTTTATTGTAGGCAATTATTTAAACTGCATATTTGGCTTTATGCATAATAAGTCATGTGGGAAAAACATCCACATTGCAGTTAGGATTTCAATATCTAGCTTTCATTTTCTTTTTTTCCGAGCAATGACGTTAATGGGATTTTGCCATTATAAAAATGGGGGCTTTCTTGGGAGTTACTTGTAGTTTCCAAGCTGAATGGCAGAGCGCACATAGACGCATCGGAAGGTAGATGGCTGAATCTCCCAGTACTGAACTGGGTTGCTGAAAAGGCTCACTCCTGAATAAGAAGCCTTCTTTGTGTTGTATCCAGGTGGGCAGAAGTCATTAGATCCAACAGCAGAGATGTTGTTGTTATGAAGATAAACAACCTGCAGCATGAAATAATGGAGAATAATTATTTTCCTCTGAATGTAGCCAGGCCCCTCATGTAAATACTTTGTTTTTTTTTAAGTATTTTCATTCTTCAGTTTAAATACTGTAATACTTCTCAAACCAAATTTTTTATTTCTCTCTTTCTTTTAAAACTTGCTTTTCCCTTCCTTAGTCTCCTCATTTTGGTATACAGCATCACAAGCTTTTCAGATTCTCAAGCTAAAAACATCGTCATTATCTTTGCTCCTTCCTTTCTGTCACACTCTCTCCCCAACCAGCAGCAAACCCTGACAGCTCAAACTTCAAAATATGCATATAATCCAGTTCTTTTCCCCATGTCTACTCCCAAATCCTTCTTCAAAGCTACCATTATCTCCTTCTGGATTATTGAAGTTGCCCTGATTTTTCTTCTTGCTTTTTATTTTGCTTTCCTAAAGTCTGTTCTTTATTTCTTTTTTTTAGTTCACAAAACAATTGTTTTAAAAACTAAGCCAAGTTATAACTTCTTTATTTCAACATTCCAGCAGCTTCCCACATCTAGAATAAAACCCAAAGTTCTCCCATTGGCCTCCATGTCCTGTATGATCGGACACCCTTCTGCTCTGACCTCATCTCCCCTTACCGTTCAATACAACCACCCTGGCCTACTTGCTTCTTCTGTGACGTGCACACAGCACGATTCCACCTCAAGTTGGCAAACACTGTTTCCTCCACCTGGAATCATCTCCTCCAAGATGTCTGCCAGGCCAACTGCCTCATGTAATTTATTTTTTCTTAGCAAAAAAGTCTCATCCAATCATCCCTTCTGCCATTCTCTGTCCCAAATAAACTTATTTATTCTTCTTTATAGCAATCATCACTATATAGCATATTATATATTTATTTATTTTTGTCTATTTTCCCCCTCTAGAATAAAAGTTCCATTAGGAGAAAAACCTCTTCCTGGTCTACTAGGACAGAGTAGGTGTTCAATAAATATATGTTGAAAGAATAAATAAATGGATTCATAGTTATTTCATGAATTGTGTCTATGTGGAATATATTTTCAGGGGCAAAGATAAATAATAGAACTTTCAATAAAGTTATATATGAAATGAGGAAGTAATAAATAGTGAAGAAAAAGAGGGTATACAATACTAATATCAAAATCAACTTAAACTCTAAGAAAATGTGTCACAGCAATTGCAATAAATATACCTATAAAGTATTTTAATGTATTCTCTGCTACAAATTATACTCTATAAATATGTTATAGTTCACCAGACTTTTTTCTGAAATATATTTATGATTGCATATAAGATAATGGTAATTTGTTCATAGATTTCTGTAGGGATACTAAATATGAGACTTAGAAAAAGGACTTAAGAAATGAGTTTTTTACTTCCTTTATGTAGATGTGAATTCTAAAGAGCAATAAATGACTTGATGATACAACCATACAATCAAGGCTAAAATATAATGATATGTAAGGTGACAATTTCTGAAGCAAGTTATAAAATCCATGAGGTGTTCTCTTAACATAGTTGACATGACACACTGTTCCACCTACCAGAACACTCACGCCCACTTGGTGGTGAAAAAGGACTTCTTTAAGAAAAGTTTATGAAGAGAACAGTAGATGTCATACCAACACAGGAACAAAGGACATCAAAATCAAAACAATAACTGTGAGTATTTTTCTTCTGAGATTCTCAAACTCAGAACATTTCTTGTTGTCATTTACCACTCTTTATTTGCTAGCAGTGATTAGCAAGAAAGGGGAAAGGTGTTTGGTGAGAGTTTATGGCTAATATTGAAGGTGAGAAAAGAAAATATCAAGACATAAAGCAAGTATTAGTCTGTGTAAAAAGGAAATTAGATTCCCAACTCATTCTATGCAGTCAATATTTTCTAATATTAAAACAAGACAAAAATCATCACAAGAAAACTATAATCAAATATCTCATAAATATAGACAAAAAACCTTAACAAACTATAAGAAAACTGTATCTCAGATGTAAAAAAAATATACATAAAGACCAGACATTTATCTCAGAAACATAAATTGGTTTGATTGTCCAACCCCCTCTTAAAATAGGAAACAGGGCAAAGATGTTGAATTTCATCACTTCTATTCAACATTGCACTAGAGATTCTATCCATTGCAATGAAACAAGAAAAAGAAATTAAAAGAATTTAGATAAAAAAGAATAACTAAAACCGTCTATTTACAAATGAGAATTCCTGAATATAGAATATCCAAAAGAATACATAAAAAACTAATTATAACTAAAAACTATTTCAGCATAGTACTAGGACAGAAGAGCAAGATAAAAAAATCAATTGAATTTCTGTATACCAGTGACAAACAATTCAAAATGAAATTAAGGTAGCAATTCATTCACAACAGCATCAAAAAAAAACAGAAATGAACTTAATAAAAGAATCATTAACATTTGTACCATAAAATGACAAAACATTGTTGTGAAAAATTAAAGAAGATAAAAGAGATCTACATGTTTGGATATTATATTACATGCTTTTTAATTGGAAGACTCAATATTATAAAGATAAAAATACTCCTCTAATTGATCTAAAGTTTCAATACAATCCCTATCAAAATCCCAGCACACTATTTTAGCAGAAATGAAAAAGACCCTAAAATTACATGGAAATGCAAAGAAACAAGAAAAGCCAAAACAATTTTGGAAAACAAGAAGAAATTTAGAATATCTTCACTCCCAATTTTAAAACATAATCAAAAGCTACAGTAATCAAAAGGTGTAGTATTAGCAACATTCACAAATGAATACATGTGATTCACCACATAAATAAAATGTAGGATAAAAACCACATGATACTATCACTCAATGAAAAAAAAACATTTGATAAAATCCAGCAGTCATTTATGATAAAAACTCCCAGCAAAGTGGAAATAGAAGGAACATACCTAAACATAACAGATACTGAAGAAAGAAATTGAAGAAGATACAAATAAGTGGAAGCATATAACATGTTCATGGATAGGAAAAATTAGCATCATTAAAATGTCCCTGCTACCCAAAGCAATCTATAGATTCAATGCAATTCCAATCAAGATTCCAATGGCTTATTTTACAGAACTAGAACAAGTATTTCAAAAATATATACAGAACCATAAATGGCCCCACATAGCAACAACAATCCTGAGAAAGAAGAATAGAGTAGGAGGAATCATGCTACCTAATATCAAACCATACTTTAAGGTCATATTAGTCAAAACAGCATGGCAATGGCCTAAAAACAGACACATAGATCAATGGAACAGAATAGAGAGTTCAGAAATAAACCCACACCTTCATAGTCAATTAATATTTGACAGAGGAAGTAAGCACATACAATGGGCTAAAGATAATTTATTCAAAAAATGGTGTTGGGAAAAATGGACAGATAAGTTCAGAACAATGAAACTAGACCACCTTCATACACCACACACAAGAATAAATCCAAAGTGGATCAAAGACTTAAATGTTACACCTGAAACCATAAAAATCCTAGAAGAAAACATAGGCAGCAAAATCTCAGATATTGTTTGTAGCAATTTTTTTATCAGATACATCTCCCCAAGCAAGGGAAACAAAAGAAAAAATAAACAAATAGTACTACCTCAAACTAAAAAGTGTTTGCACAGCAAAGGAAATCATCAACAAAATGAAAAGACAATCCACAGAATGGGAGATATTCACCGATATAGCTAATAAGGTTTTTTTTAAGATTATTTATTTATGTATTTTTAGAGAGAGGGAAGGGAGGGAAAAAGAGAGGGAGAGAAACACCAATGTGTGGTTGCCTCCTGCGTACTCCCCACTGGGGACCTGGCCCATAACCCAATCATGTGCCCCAGCTGGGAATCAAACCAGCAACCAATGGTTCACATGCCCACACTCAATCCACTGAGCTATACCAGACAGGGCTGATAAGGGTTTAATATCCAAAAATTTACAAAGTGCTTACAAAATGAAACACAAAAAATTAAAAACCCAATTAAAAAATGGACAAAGGACCTGAATAGACTCATCTCCAAAGAGAACATACAAATGTCCAATAGATATATGAAAAGATGCTCAACCTCACTAATCATCAGAGGAATGCAAATTAAAACCACAATGAGATACCATTTCACACCTGTCAGCATGGATATCAACAAGTCAATAAACAAATGCTGGTCAGTATATGGAGGAAGTTTTTCTTCATTATTTTTTCAATTAAGTTTTCAATTTCTTACTCTTCCTCTTTTCCTTCTGGCACCCCTATGATTCAGATATTGGAATTTTTAAAGTTGTCCCAGAGGTTCCTAAGCATCTCCTTTTTTTTTGTTTTTGTTTTGGATTCTTGTTTCTTCATTCTTTTCCAGTTGAACATTTATTTCTTCCTTCTATTCCAAATCATTGATTTGAGTACCAGTTTCCTTCCCTTCACTGTTGGTTCCCTGCATATTTTTCTTTATTTCACTTTGCATAGCCTTCACTGCTTTCTTTATTTTGCAACCATACTCAATCATTTCTGTAGGCATCCTGATTACCAGTGTTTTGAACTCTGCATGTGATACATTGGCTATCTCCTTGTCATTTAGTTCTTCTTCTGGAGTTTGATCTGTTCTTTCACTTGGGCCATATTTCTTTGTCTTGGTGTAGCTGTTATGTTGTAAGGGGTGGGGCATTAGGTATTGCCAATTCACTTTGCTGTACTGTGGTGCTTTACATGTGGGTGGGGTCAGAAAGGGAACAATGCCACTTGCTTGGCTCTCCACCAGCTTTCAGTCACTTCCCTCACTTCCCACAAGTGGATTGTGCCCTTTCAGGTGCTGATTCCCGGGAGGGTGGGCTTGTGTACATTCTAGGATCCTGCGGGCCCCTCCTGCAGACTCTCCTGTGAGACTGGGAGTTTGTCCCATTGCTGCAACCCCCACAGGTTTTTACAATCAGAGGTTTTGAGGCTTTAGTTTCCCATGCTGGAGCCCTGGGTTGTGCACTCTGTCTCACTCCCCAGTTGTTTCTCCCAGCTTATCTGCACATGAATGTAGGACCTCTGGGTCCTCCAGCCACCTCCTCGTTCACCTGGTTTGCTGCCTTGCCAAGTGTCCTCTCTGCTCCAGGTGTCCATCTCTGCTCTTCCTACCAATCTGGATGAATGCTTATTTAACTCCTTGGTTGTTGGACTTCTATGCAGTTCAATTTTCTGGCAATTCTGATTTATTTTTGTTTTTAAATTGGTTGTTATCCTTGTTTTGGTTGTGTGAGGAACCTACACCTCCATCTTGGCCAGAAGCCCTACATTTATATGAATTGTCCAGAAAAAGCAAATGCATAGAGCAGAAAGAATATTAATGATTCTCTGTATCTGGGGATGAGATTGAGAACTGACTAGAAATTAATAGGAGAATATTTTGAGGGTAATAGAAATGTCCTGAAACTGGACTGTGGTGATGTTGAACAACTCTATTATTTTCCTTAAAATAAGTGAACTACATAATTATAGAAAAGGAAGAAGGGTTGGTGGAATCCCTTGGTGCCTGAAGGAAGAGGGATAAAATGAGTACACAGAGAACCAATTAGATATGGAAAACCAAGAGTGAGGCCCTTCTGAATGTGGGACCTTGTGTGAAAGCCCATGAGATTTACTGATATTCAACAAAGATGCAAACAAGTATGTTTCATTTTTTTCTTTGTGATCCACAATGTGAGACACATTATAAATTGAGGTTTAATATAAAAATCTGCATATACAAACCAATTTTTAAGTACTTAATATTGCAGGATATTTCCTTCTATATTCAATTTATTATGGTTCATCCCACCCTACCCCATACTATCCCATTTCATAAATGTTCCAAATGAACCCATGAAACTGATTTTATAGACTTAATAATGTGTTCAGGTTAACATTTGAAAAATAGCAATAAAGAAGGCAAAAATGATTACTTGATATCTAAAAATGAAAACCAAACCAAACAAAACAAAATCTACTACCAACTAAAATCTTAGTAGTAACAACAAAAGCTATTCCTCTAGGTCTTGTAAGTGGCCTGGTTTTACTTGTGGCTTCAAACCCTGCTTCCTCTCTTCTCTATCATCACCAAAGACCCACTGAAAAAGAATTAGCATAAGATAATGAAAATTGCAATATATCAATCAAATTTGAAGTTTTGTCACAACTCAATAAAAAAATCAGTGATTTATTCATATTGTTGAGAGCAGAGTAGAAGGGAAACCTATTTTGAACCCCAAGCAGTAAAGCTGAGATTCTAGATTACAAAAAGAGCACACTTATAAAATTATTTTTCTTGCAACATAGTGTCATTGTCAAGGTAGAGTTTCTGAATCACCATAGTTGAACTACCTATGTAAATCTCTGAAACAATTTAAATATGGCCTTTCAAAAGCTGAAAATTTAGATAAAATAAGCAAATATGTAAAAATCTATAGAAGAGCAAGACCACATTACTAAATTTTTTAAAAATACACAATTTGAATAACTTGTTTGTTTTAGTTCCTCAAAGTAACAGTGGAAGTCTTATACTGTTATATATAAAATTGTTATTACAATTTAAACTATTAGCGTGTCTTACATTTATAGATTTACAGACCACAAAGCTCTACTACTGCAGTGGACCACTGAACCGTATCATCTTACCCTTTTGAATGCATTATAACTTTATAATTGATATAAAGTTAATTCAGTCATACTTCTGGATAAACATTCACTTTTGACCTATATGACATCTGCTGAAGCTAAAAGTTTAAACTATAATTTTATTTCATATCTATGCATCACAGGTTTTATCATTTCTTCTGACTAGTATGTTTTTATTACACCAATATGTTACTTGAAACTACCCAGCCTCATAAAAAATATTACATTCTGGAAGCAAGTAAGTTCAAGGCAATAGTCCTAATTTTAAAAAATTTATCATTTAAATCTATAAAACTAGAATGATTATTTATCAAACATTTAGCAAACATTAAACATTTCTCTCTGAAAAAAATGATTCTAAGTGGAGCTTCCTATCTCTTGGCATCCCAGTAAAGAGGGTTTGCTCCCTAGAAATTGCTCATGATGGTTAGGGACATCGCATTACCTGGATGTACTTATGTTCTGCCAGCCCAGCAGGCACTTTGGTGAGATTGTTGTTGTTCAAGTGAAGTTCCCTCAAATGAGGAGTGTTGGCCAGAGAGCCGTTGTCAACAGCAGTGATGTTGTTGAAACCCAGTCCCAGCCTACAACAGAAAAGAGGAAACAAGCTCATATACCACACCTGGGTACCTACAGACATGTGATCAACCAAGTCAATGAAAAGGACATTTTTCATTTTGCACTTACTCTTCCCTCTGCCTACAGTGCTTTTGCAAACTTAATGAACCTGGACAAAGTCCATTTGTTCTTAAGATTTCAGTTTAGAGGTTACCCTCTTCAAAATTCTTCTGACAGAACTAAATTAAATGGAAATGCTCATATATAGCAAGCATCCTGCTGTCACCCTCTGGTAACTCAAGGGGCTGTGTACCTGTGGGTCTCTCCTTGAGAACAGTGACTGTCTGGTGGCATATTCAGTACTAACACAGCTTGACATAACCAATGAATAGCTGTTGAATTGATTTCTATATATAATAAATGTAGTGGATTCATTTGGGAAACAAAAAGAATACTATTATTGTTTTGGTTACTTTGGAAATTAAGCAACTGTGTGTTTATTGCATAGATTTATTTATTGGAAATAAAAGGTATAAGATTCTAATGAGTCAATAAGCTTACCTTCAAGAACGGTCACCATAAGTAGTATCTCCCACTACTTTGAAAGAGTGAATGACCATCTAATACTATCCAAATGTACCAGGTACTGACATCCCTAGTTTCTGACCCTCATCTCTGACCTACATCTCTAGGGATGAGGCAAGAAGATTTTGGAAGGGACCCAGAAAGCTGCAAGTGAGAGAAAGAATCTACTGGGTTTCTTCAAATGCAGTGAAAGAGACCAGGATATGTTTTATAGGTTTCTGCTTGTCTTTAGCTAGCTCTGACCTTTGAACCTTTTTAACATTTAGAGTTTGGCTCAATTTTAATCACGACTTGCTATTTGAAATAACTGAGATTAAAGTGTACTGATTTTAGGGAATTAATAGCACAGTTGGTTTATCTTGGCTTTAGATTCTTAACCTAGAAACTTGGCTCAGAATATTTTGGTTTTCCCTTCATCTTAGGTATTTTCTCTTGTTTCTGGACTTCCCTGTTTTCTTTTAAATATCAGAATCTTGTCTCCTATTTTTTACTACACTTCAAGCTCTACATTCGTTTTGGGCTAACACATTTCTTAGAATATAATATTCCTAATAATTTATTCAAGGAAGCTTCGATATTTAAATAATTTATTTATATATTCAAGAACTTAGTATGTTCAAGACATTATCCTAGGCTTGTGAGGCAGATGGCACACGGTTCAGACACCCACAATTCTTTCCATCGAAGAATAGGGAGAGATGACGATATAATGATATGTATTTTGATATATATGATGGTATGTGTGTATGTATAA
Organism: Trachops cirrhosus; assembly: GCA_028533065.1. Lineage (NCBI taxonomy): Eukaryota > Metazoa > Chordata > Mammalia > Chiroptera > Phyllostomidae > Trachops > Trachops cirrhosus. The sequence goes on from CM052539.1 coordinate 75,948,552, forward strand.
GAAAAGGGAAGTTTGCCTGATAATAATTTTTTTAGGCAGAACATACACTTTTCTCCCCCACTGTTTCCAGGCATGAGTTGGAATATGTGCCCTGCAACAATGATCCGAGATCAGTGGCTGCTTTCCCCTTGTTTTCACAGTTTTGATATTTCAGCACCAAAATACTTCTGTTCCAACATCAGTAAGGAGCAAGTAGCAGAAGATTTTGATCTGAGAAGGTTTTGATCTTGAGAAGGTTTAATAGACAACTTTTTTCTGAATTTGATTCCCAAAAGAAATGTGTTTGATAAATTCTAGAGTTAGCAAAGTTTGCTTGGTCAGTGAGGCTCAAATCTATTTAACCAGAAATCCTCACTTGTATTGAGCTTTCAAAGTTTACTAGTTCTTTATGCTTCTTTCTATTTAATGCCAAGCATATGATGTTAGTATTAAAGTATAGAATCTCAAGATACCCATTTCATTTTCAGTACAGAAGATTTTTTTTACTAAAAAGGCACAAATAAAAATATTATGAATGACCTATGACATTTAGAATGTTACGCTATTTTTTGTTCTTATCCTCACTGCTCCCCTAAGCAATGACCCAGCACTAACTGCTGTCCTAAACACAGTTTACACAAGTAATGCAACTTAGTTTCTAACATTTTTCTGCAGCTAGAGGGACTGAATCAACAAAGAAAGGTAGGCGTTGCATAATACTATTTTGAAAAATATTTTCTATGTTAGAAGCTGAAATTAAATAGCTTCAGATAAAGGATTTCTTATCACCTGTGACACGCTGGGTAGTGCTCTGTAGCTGTTGTCACGTGTGTGTGCTCATCTTTGGCTCTCACCATCCCTGGGCTTACCGGGAAATACCCACAGAAGTGGAGAAAGCTGCATGAGGTACCAAGATCTGGGAGTAGGTGCTTTTCAAAGATGAACTGAATATTTTGTATTTATTTAGCTACCATGAAATGTATATACAAAGAGGGGAGTGAGCCGATTTGGCATCACAGCATGCTCCTCCGTAAAAACATTCAACAGTGCTGGTGGATCAAGAACAAAGTGTTCCTTGAAGACAACTGAAATAGTTTTCCAGAACTCTTCTCTTTTTATTACTTAACCAGACTGTAAATATAGGAATATTATAGTTAAGCTAGAAAGAAAATTCCTGAACTAGAGATCATCTATGGAGGGGAGTGAAGAAGGGCCAGACACTTTAAAAATCTTTTTTATATTATATTAAATATCTAGGGACATTTTAAACTCTTCTGAATAAGAATTAGAAGATGTTGTCATAACTGTTCTAACTCTATAGTGTGGTACAGGATGCCCAATATTTCCATATACTGGTAGCTTTCATTTTAATGCATTTTCAAATTCTGGACACTGTGTTACGATTTGCTAAACTTCTGTTCAATGCAAGTTAAGTTGGAACATAATGAGCATACTGATTTCAATACTTTGTAATAAGATATACCTGAATCTAATGACACAGGGTATTCATAAAATAGGAAGTTGACTTGGTAGTTATATTAAGTATACTATTTCATTAGATTTTTTAAAGAAATAATTGGATTAACTGAAGTCTGAGGTTGTTATAAACAGCAACAAAAAATGTGGTGCAGTAAAAAAATCAGTCATGTTTCTAATTATGAGCACATGGGCACTAATACACATAGCCATTTTGCTGATAGAATTTTACTGATAGAATTTCATGAAAGATTATTACTTAGCCAAATTATTCAGTCCTTTCAGGCTAGCTGCATCAACTTTCGTAATTTTGTTGCCATCAAGATGCAGTTCAGTAAGGGAAGGAGGGAGACCTAGAATATGAATAGAAAAAGTTAAGTTAGCTGATAAACATAATTACAGAATGTAGAAGTATGTAATGATGGCATATGCCACTTTCTAAAAGACAATAGTTCCAAACGATTTGCTCTTCATCTTGTTTATCAGTCTTGCTTTTCCTCATTTTCCTTCATTCTATTTATAATCATATATGCTCTTGGAAGTAGTATGAGAACTTTTTTACTTTTCTCCTAGATTGAGTTTAACAAAAATATGGATTGTGCTTAACAAATAGTAGATTCCCCACCCCTAGGAATTGGTAGGATACAATTACAGAACTGCAATGAAACTCTGAATCTCATTAAGTATTTACACTTTTATTGATGGGATAACACCATTATTTTTAAAAAGATTTTATTCATTTATTTTTAGAGAGGGAGAGAAACATCAATGTGCAGTTGCCTCCTGGGGACCTGGCCAGCAACCCAGGCAAGTGCCCTGATGGGAAATTGAACCAGCGACCTCTTGCTTCACAGGCCGGCATGCAATGCATTGAGCTACTGGCCAGGGCTAACACTGTTATTGACAAAATATAATAACTCTAAAATGAAGAGATGATCAGTTGAACTATAACACAGAGATCATATATAAGTTAACTAGGTATTTGATCATTAAAAATTAATACTGATATACTGGTTTAGTCTAAATCTAACTTTTCCATAAAATATCAAATGCCTTTCTGCAGCATAGGTATATGGGAAGAGCTAAAGCTTCTTTGGACTCTTCAATCAAGACTTTTTCTTTATACAAGCTGAGGGCAGCGGCCTATAATCAAGTGATCTGCCATGTGGAGAGCACCTGGTGAAATCACTTCAGATCCAGAGTATCCAGTGAGCCTCTGGACACTACTCCTTAAATGGCTAAGATTTCTAAAAATTTCAGTAATATAAATAGAAAACTTCAGATATTTTATTTTCATTTCCTTCTGCCATCTGAGGAGGTATTATATTTTAATATAATTTTTTTATCTTCTAAGTGGAACATATTGTTCCACTTAGAAGAATAGCAACAACTACAAAGAAAACTGCAAATTGGTTACATGTAGAACTAACATCTGCTTAGCAGAAAGTGTTGGTTATTTGTCCATTAAAAACATGACTGGAAAATTACAGGTTATGCTTTGTCTAAAATTTTCATTGCATCCCACTGAATTCTGTCAAGAGCGTCTATTTACCATAAAAGTTTAGTCTATATTTGATTTGAAAGTGACTATTAGTTTCTCTGTTTATGTGGGAGATGCTAAGGAAAGGCTCTGCTTACTGAATGTCTGTTTTGTACCAAACACTGAGATTAGCACTTTTCCTAAATTAGCTCATTTAATTATTTCATTATTTAAATTATTTTTATTTATTCCATTTCATATATGAGGAAACATAGATTCAAAGTTACAAATGTTGTAGGTTATCTAGGTAGTAAGTAGAGAATATAGTAAGTTTCCAGATGGTCAAAAGGAGTTAAAATAGCATGCTCTAAACTGAAGGAAATTGCATTATTCTCATGAATAAATAATAAGAAATCCCAATCACTCTTGGAATAAGGAATTTCAACCACTTGAATTTGCTTAGAATAAATGGATGTAAATTTGTAAACTATTTCTATGACTAAAACAAATGAATACACACACACATAACAATGAATGCAACTCTAGAAATTTTTAAAATTGTGCATATGTAGGGTCTGGCACAAATATCACCCCTTTTTTATTACAAAATCATAAGTATGTAATTCTGTAATATAACAATATCTCATTCAAGCACACCATATGGCATTTTAGGTGAAATGTTCAAATTAAAACTATAAATGATTACATCCATATTATTACCCTACTGACCACACTCCAGCAGGCATTACTTCTCCTGAACCCTCTATTTTCTCCCCTATCACCATGAAAAGATGTTTCTAAAATGTAGTGTGCCTGGAACACCAAGCATCATCACATCTGTCATTCCTACCTAGTTTCGAATTGTCTCCCTTTTGGGCACATCAGTTTCCCAGAAGGAAAGTCATAGTCAGGAAGAAGTTTGTGGATGAAAGCTTTGCATAGGACAGAGGAGTCAAAGTAACAGCAAACGTCATCAGCCTTTGGCACTGCAGCATTTAGCAAAAAAACCTATAGTTATCTTTTCTCCCTTTTCCATTTTAAGACAAAATATACTGACAGATCACTCTGGGCCAAATACCATGTATGTGCATTACAAGTCTTACATCTCATAATCCTCACAAGTACTCGAGGACAGGTGTCATTTATGTGTCCACTTCACAGGGAATGAAACGGAGGTTTTAGAGATGTGGACCAAGTAGCCTGAAGCCAAAGAGCAACTAAAAGGCTGAGTAGGCCTCTCACTCAGGTGGGTCAAATTCAGGTGCGAATTTATAATCTCTCCGTTTTATTCTACTGCAACAGTAATGGAGGGTAACATGCAGAAATTAAGGCTCCTTGAAAATAGGTGGTGTTCAGGCAGAAGGGTCCCAGCCTAAAACACAGACTTTGACATCAGATATGAATAAGTATGCATGGAGTAAGGCCTTTATAGGGAAGCAGAGCAAAACGTCAAACACAGGTGCTCTGACGTCAGCCCAGCACAAACCCCACTCTGTCACTTCCCAGCTCCAAGACTTCGATCACAATTTAAGCCTCATTCTTCTCATTTATAAAACATGTGTAATAATGTTACTTACAGAGGATTGTTTCCAGATTCATTTAACAATCCATGAAAAGCATTTGACACACATAACAGAACCCATGAAAGTTATTTGGTACATGTACTGAATGAAATTTAGTTACTACAATTTTAATATTATTAAGTATTTACTAAATAAAAATGAGCTTGAAATGATCAGAGCACCCAGGATAGAGAAAGGATATAAAGAGAGTCTAGAAAAACCTCTCACTAAGTGATAAAATGTATTACTGAGGAATATTTAGGGAGATACATTAAGGAGAGAAAAATCAAAGATTGTTCTTTTAATGCAAGCCATCTGGCAGCATGAAGCAGTAGAAGGATCTGGACTTTAATTTCCAGTAACTTTACTTCACTTCTCACAGCTCTCTAAGGTGATTATACACACACACACACACACACACACACACACATATAACATAAACTATATAACATAAACTATATAACATAAATATATAAATATATTAAATATAATCCCTGCATTGGGGATAAAAAACATCACCTATTACATGCAACAAGTTGGAGTGTCAATATGAATGTGCTTTATGAACTGGAAATCAATATCCCTTCTCTATCTATGTATCTCTCTATCTATACCAGTACTTGCTGTTATCAGTCAAAAATATCTTCCATAGTAGAAAGAAGACTGTGGAGAGGGCAAGGGGTGGTAAGAATCCATTCTATGGAATATGTACTCTCAAAAGTTGAAGTTTTTATGGAAGCTCAATAAAGGGTCATTGTTTTGTGTGAGCAAGTAGCTACATTTTCTACTCAGCTTAAGAATAAGACATATAAATGGAGAAGGGGCAAATTCAAAGGAAAATTTGAGAATATAGGGTTTTTTTTGTGAGACTGAAGAACCTAAGACAGGGAAAATGTGAAAATTACAAGAAGTTATTTTTGGTGACTTGATGCATTTTTTGGTTCACAAAGAATGGCTTATGTGCCTCTCCTGAGTAGCTCTTCATACAATGAGCTTACCCCAGGACGGTGCCGTGATTACTGTTGAACTGTTGGGCTTTGCTCAGGCAGTAAGCTCCCTGAAGGCAGTTCGTATATCCTATTCACTGTACTGTCTCCTGTGTTTGGAACTTTGCCTAAGCCAAATAAATGTTTAAAACATTTTAAATGAACTACATAAGGTACTATTAATCCACTACTTATCTATAGGCCAGATATTCCTCTAATTACTTGTTTAATTTTAAAACACCCCAGTAAGATGGTTATTAATACTATTTTCACTTCAAAAATATAGAAATTGATTTTGATAACTTTCAATTAGTGACAATTGGAAATCAAACAAACACACTCCAAAACCCACACTCTTTATAAAAAAACCACCATCTCTATTTAAATAAAGAGTGTGGTCACTGTGGATCCTCTTACTCAAAGAGTATTAACTGGAAAATCCTCAAATGGAAAAAAATTCACTAAGTGATGAGGGACTCAAAGAAAAAATTGGTTCAATTTCAGAGGTAATTCCATGTATCTATCTCTTAACAAAGTACCACTAAGGCACTCTATTTCTTAAAATAACAATGCTTTTGTCTTTGTGAAGTCACAGTTCTACTATGTGAAATCACTGTGCATTAAGTTACATCTTAGAAGAGACTTTATAGGTAAAAGAGCCGGACAATCTCTACAATGAGCCTAGATGGCCTAGTGGTCAGCGAGGCGCAGTAGAAACACTTTCAGGGATAGAGAATTTACTAGAAATGAAGTTGGCTACCTGAGTCATCATTCAAGTTTACAAAAAAAATCTTTTTAAAGTATGAAAGTCTTTGAATTTAGATTTTCAAGCAGCTTTGGAGAATTTGCCATTACCTTGAGGGATGGAGGTGATATTGGTGTCAGCAATGCGGATGTAAGAGAGCTTCTTCATTCCCTGGAAGGCTCCATTATCAATTCCTGAGCTCTTCAGTGGATTGGTGCCCAGTTCTGCAAATGCAGTAAGTGCAGAGCTTTTAGAAGACAATTTTAAGATATTGCATGTCAGAGTTGTGTTCATCTTAACAAAGAATTAAACAGAAATTTGGTTCAATAACATCTGTACTGAAAAACAAAAGAGAAATTAAAGCAATGCTCCTCAAAGGGATTGCAAAATGGGGTAATAATGACCCTTAATAAAATGAACAACAAATAACAAGAAAAATACACAAATGTTTATGGAAGAGTAATAGTAGCAAAAACAATAACAACAAAATTATTTAAGGTACATACACAACTTTGCCCAGAAATCAATAAAATCAAGTGTTTGCACTTATAATGGGACTATTACTTTCTTAAAATACATTAAAATGTTGTTACATAATTTGAATCTAACATTTGTAGGCCAATTATAAAATTCTAATTTTGTGATGCAGGGTGCAAAACATTAGAACACATTTTTTAAAGCAAATAATTTATAGATGTTCCAGATAAAACCAATTCCTACAGGAAAATGTATCTTCAAATATCTCTAATTAAGCCCTACTTAATTACATCCTACATGTTGGACATGCAGTAGGGTAACTTCAGCTCTAGAGCTTTCTCTATATTCTTAGAACCCCTAGGACGAGAAACAGAAACGCTGTAGAAAGGCACAAATTCAAAATCCCACTTCTCCTGGCCCTGCTCCTGCCATTCTTCTAGGGTTAAAATATGGTAATTTACCTAGAACTTACCTAGGCTTAAGTTCTAGGTAATTTACATTCCTGCAGCTAAAGCTTAACGTGAAATCTCCTAGGGTGAACCTTGAATCCTGGTCTTAGAGTCATAAGAATATGTGTACCTATGACAATCATCTGGTTCAGTCCATTGAACACAGATTTTCGCACTTTGGTGATCTCATTCTCATGGGCACGCAGCTCCTGAAGAGTTTTGGGCATTTTCTCTGGCAATTCCTTCAGCTGATTCTTGGACAGATAGAGTCGTTCCAATTTCACCAAAGGTGAAAATGCTCCAGGGCTGATTTTGCTAATTTTGTTGTTGACCAGAATCAATGCCTGTGGATAGGGAATAAAATAACCTTCTCTTAATTCCAAAACCTTCCACACACATAAAAAATGAGTGGGTAGTCTGTTCATTCCATTGATGAAGCTGGCAGAGAAACCTGCAGAGTTGTAAGAAATCAGTAAATATCAATCAGATGTGATTCCTTTAAGAAGAATATGAAGGACTCCACATTAGGAATAAAAGGGAAGGAAATATAATGAAATATATCTATTTATATCAGGTTGGCCAAAAAGTTCATTTATTTTCTTCCATATAATAAAAGACACATTTTTTTAAATGTCACCAATAACTTTATTGTTTGGATAGTTTGAATATGTCAGCTATCTCCCGCTATAGGTTTCTACTGGGTAGAGGCCAGGATTCCTGCTAAACATCTTCCAGTGCATAAGACAAACCCACAGCAAAGACTTTATTTGGCCGAAATGCCCATAGTACCGAGAAACTTCGCAAACCACATTTGACATTTTTGATCAGTGACAGCACCTCCTTCATACACTGCACAAATCTTTTGTGTGTGTGTGTTTCAGTTGTGTTTTTACATTTCTTGAAGTAATAAAGCATAATATGTCAAAAATGTTGCATATTTTCTTACATCTTCAGTACTAAAATAGCTGCACAAAAATTCACCAATTTTCATAAGTTTTTTAAAAAATGCATGCCAATATGACAGCTGTCACAATCCAATCTAAATGGCAACTAAGCAGTATTAGAGTCATTGTTCTGAAAAAATTAAACAAACTTTGGCCAACCCAATATATAATGTTAAACAATACATAATATTCCTAACAACTGAAATTGCTGGAGTGACCCGAGACACCTGAAAAGGCACCCATCTGCTCTCCAGTTTTCCAGCCTCTCAGTCCACTGCCCTGACTACTGGCGCAGGTCCCGCTGAGAGAGGGCGGCACCAGCTGACACTCTCACCAACAGTGCAAAGCAGGAATGTTTTCTTGAAGCCTCAAAAATTTAGACGATCTGTTTCAAGAGTTTGCCCAATTAGTATATTATGTTATAGCATGTTGCTTGATTTTGCATTTTTTTATTGCTTGAGAACTTGAAAAAATTTCCATTCATTTTATTATGATTTACTGTAGTTTTTGGAGGGAAGGGTTTGCCTAATCACCATACTTCTCATTTTTATTAAATTTTGGTAAATGGTTAAGAAAAATAAAGATATAGTTAATATGATATTCAGAGACTAAAAATATTTTCTTCTATTTTCTTGCCCCTTTTACATATAATGGTTTTATATGGCTAAGTATATTAATTTTTTGGCAACTTTAAAATTTTTTGTTTTCAGAGTTGTCCTAATATAGGTAATTACTAATCATTCATTACTGCCATTTCTATAGCTATTGCCAAACCTATTTTTGGACTACCTCATTGTCTCCCAATGATCTGTATGTCTACAGAACCACACCATTCTTATTATTTTAAATCTTTTTTCAACTAATCCTAATTAACAGAATAATTTTTATCAAGTTTTAAAAAACTTGCATTTTCAACTGTAGTAACATTTATGCACCTATAATGCGGAGGGACGAAAAGGAAACTAAAGTAACAGAAGAAGGGTAACTTCCAGTCTCAGAAATGCAGGAATAATTTTTAGAGTAACAGCTGGTTAATTAAACCATGTACATCCTCATGTAGTTGACATTATTTAATTAGTTAAACTTGTTACAAGTAACATGATTTTTATGTAATTCTAAACTATGCATTGGTAATCAAAACAAAATCCTAAAAAATTCCAATGAAGAGTACAGGAAGTTCAGAAAGTCATCAGGGTTTATAAGTCATAGAAAATTTATATTAACAAACAAAATACCCAAGAAATCAGTATAAGCCAGAGCCAGAGGTTCAGAGGACTTGCATCATTAAAAGACACCCAAAATAGTAGAAGTTTAATTTTAAATACAGAGGAGATCTCAAATTATGAAATCTTGATATAATTAAACTCATTAAACATGGTTTGAAAATCTATTTTATTTCATGTTATGTGTTAAAAACTATTAATGAAGAATCAACCTGAGGATGCATTACCTGCTACTCCAGGTAATAAAATATTACCTCTTTGACTAGTTAATAACTAGATGATGCCAGTGCCTGTGAATACGTTGTAATGACTGCTGATGATTTTGGGGGTAGTATGACATTTGCCTCAAATTATTTCTTTTTCTTTAGAATGAGTTTTTTTTAAGATTTTATTTATTTATTTTTAGAGAGGGGAAGGGAGGGAGAAGGAGAGAGAGAGAAACATCAGTGTGTGGTTGCCTCTCATGTGGTCCCTACTGGGGTCCTGGCCTGCAACCCAGGCATGTGCCCTGACTGGGAATCAAACCTGCAATGCTTTGGTTCACAGCCTGCGCTCAATCCACTGAGCTACACCAGCCAGGGCCCAAATTATTTCTTCAGTAAAGTGGGAATAATAAGAGCACCTAGAGGGGTTGTTGTGAGGATTAAAAATTATAATATACAGACTGCTTCTTTGCTAAGTGCCTCTCAAATATTGTTGTTCATTGAAAGTTTTAGTCCAGTGAAAACCATCTCTGCTTTCAGAATAAAACAGATTTGAAAAATAAAACAGAAAATTTTGGTCATAATAAGGTAAACTTTTAAGGGCTATGTAAATTAAAACGTCATCTAAAACAGATTCACATGTGAGAAAGTTACTCGTGTATACACAGTACTGTTAAAGATGGTTGATGAGCTCCATACAGAGGGATATGTATTTAAGAAAGCATAACTTATACAATAACAGGCAATGGCAAAATGTTGAGATGGGGCAAAATTGACTAGTTACAGTGGCTAATGAGCAAGTCCAGAGTGAAGAAAAGATAAACTCCAGGTGTTCTTCTGGAGACCACCTCGCCTAACATAAAAAAGAAAAACAAGCAGAAATGGATTATCATTAGTTAGCTAAGAGGCCGAGAGAATTGAATTAGAAGAGAAAGTGTTGCTTGGGAATGAGAATTGTCTTGTGTACCATTTAATCTAAAATTGAAGCACAGACTCAAAAATCAGGACAACCTACTTCTTAGGTAACTAACAAAAAAAGTGATCAAACTTGGGAGGCAGGGAGAGGTGATGAAAAGATGACAAGCAACAGAAATAGGGTGGAAGCAGGAGTAAAAGCACTTTCACCACCTTCATCCAAGAAAGGAATAAGAGGTACAAAACTTTTGGTTATAAGATAAACAGCTATTTTGGATGTATTGTACAACATGATGACTATAGTTAACATTACTGTATGGTATATTTAAAAGTACTAAGAGTAAATTCTAAAATTTCTCATCATAATGGAAAACAATTTAATATCTGAGATGATGGATGTTAACTAATCTCATTGTGATAATTATTTTTCAATATGTATAAGTCAATTCTTTATGGTATATACCTTACAATTATACAGTAATATATGTAAATTATATTTCAATAAAGCTGAAAGAAAAAATATAGAAACCTGAATTGAAATGTAAAATTTTCTCCAAAGCCATTTATGTACAGCTTACACTGTACCAGGTGTTGTTTTAAGGAATTGTATTGTGGCTATCAAGTTTATAGGAAATTATTAGTGCACATATTCAAGCTAGACTGCTCCGAAGTTTAGATTTCAAGTTTTGGCTCCTATTGGCTCTGTGGCTATGAGCAAGTAACTCAATTTCTTGGTGACTGAGTGGCCTCATCTGTATAAAGGGGTTATCAAGAGTGTCTATTTCATAAGACTAGTTAGTAGAATTAAGTGAGTTAAGGCATCATAAGGTATTATAAGAACAGTGCCTAGTTTATAGTCATTGTTAAACAAATGTTTTTATAATTCAATCTTTGAAAAATTTTATTTTTAACTTAAAAATTCCTTACTAGATTTTAAGCTTCAATTAAAAAATATTGAATATCAACATGAAATTTTCTATTATTTTATAGGACAAGTATATAGTTTTTCTACTACATATAAGTATTCATACAACATGAACCACTCATAATGAACCACAGAGTTGTAAACTGATCAAATTATTGAGGAAAAAATAGACCTTTTTCTGTTAAATCCTTTTCATTTTAACCCTCACTACATTTTCATTTGTCTCCTTCCTTCTCTTTCCAGTGAGGCTTTCCTGGCTGAAATTATGATGTTTATTTGCATAATAACAAGGATAGAAATGATCATGAATGAAAGACTAAGAGAAAAGTAGCCATTTAGCATCCTCTGAGAAGTTGGAAGCTCTAATAAACTTTCTCGTCTTCCAAAGTGTACTTTGAAGTAGAAAGAAAGAGATTGCCAAGAAGATAATTGCCTAAAAACATACGTAGATGGAGATGTGGAAAATAAAGAACACATTATTACAAATGCCAGACTTGATGAGAACATAGAAACTAGATACCTCTTATTTCAGGTTATGAGGAGTTTAAACAAATTATTCAGATTATACATAAATACACAGGAAGTAGGGATTAGGGGAAGAAAATTTTCCTTTCTTAAAAAATTAGCTTTTGCATGAAAATAAAATAAAGTTTTCAAAATGTTTTAGTTTATTGAAATAAATAATATTCCATTTTTAGTATTACTCTTTTTAGCTTATTCCAATGACAGTTTAGATACTCACTGAAAACCCTGGTGGTAGCATGGTGGGCACACTCCCAGTGAAGCAATCACGTGAAAGCAGAGCGTGAGGTAGGGGCTCAAGCCCCAAACTGGCTAGTGGAGATGGACCCTGGGGGCCATGGTTTGAGATCTCTAGCTCATACTTTATCCTCTGCTGTTCTGGAACCTGAATCCTTCACCCAAGCCAGTTTCTATTTATATTTGTCTGCTTCTTATTGTCTTCTACATTTCCTTCCCTCTTGCACAGAAAACCCTCTTCTCTTCAAAATTCTGCTAATATTCTGAGACTTCTTTGCCCCATATTTTCTCAAAACACTATCTGGTAACCTCATTTAAAATGATGGCTGATTTTTCTCTTACTTGGTGCTCTTAACATTCACTACTGATATCCAGCAGTATACTGCTGGACCTTTCAATAGATTGACTACACAACTTTATAAGTGCTATTACTTTAATTAATGGTTCCACGGGGAATCCTAAAATCTTAAGAAAAAAAGATATAGGCTTCTCTTTAAAATTCTCCTAATGTATACATGTTTATTGCTTGTCTCATATTGGCTGTCAAAAGGTTGATTACTACATCTTGTTCTCATTATATGAACTCTGTAGCATATTATGGTCAATTTTTTTTTTTGCTTCACATTGCATTGTGTCCCTTGAATGCACATTTTTTACTCTAATATATAGCAGCCAGACTCTTTTTACATTTATATTTTACTATGTACTTTTTATTCTTACTATATAACTACTCAGTTAATTTTTATAATGGTTAAAAGAAATAAATGAATACAAAAATAGAGTTTTCTACATTTATAAACCTTATGAGTGTTTTTCTATGATATTTATCTCCACAAATAGGTAACTGATCACTAGGCAATCCTCTACATTATTTGAAAATTCTAACTCTTTATATTGTTATTTTTAATTTTGAACAAAAGTCTGCATCTCTAAAATTCCACTCAGTTGTCAATAGGACAATTCTGTCATCTTGTAGTTGAAGCAAGAAAATTCAATTTCTCTTCTCCAACATGGCCCTTGAAATATATCAGTCATGAACTTTTTTCACTTTTTTCACGCACTTTAGATAGCCACATCTCCCTCAGCTGTCCTTCCTATAAGACATGATTTCCAGATTCTTTATAGCCATGATGATCATTCTTTGGATGTTCAAAAGTTAATGTCCTTCCTAAAATGTCTTTTCCAGAACCAGACTCAGTATTTTAAGAGGGGCTTATTAGAGTAGGATACAGAGACAGCGAGACATTTAGTATTTATTTGGATATTGAAATCTAGCTTAGTAACATTAAATACACAATGATATTTTGATAGGAAATCACAGGTGAGGAACTGAACTAGATAACAAATTTTATAGGGATTCAGATGCCCTATGTGAAGGGACAGTTCATTTACACTTACAGAAGGCTACCTTAGCAAGGCTTAAACCTATATGATTAGGTTGATCATTTCTCATTTTTAGTGCACCTCTCCCAAAAGCAGTTAGTTATATTCATTCTTTGCCCTTTTTGAGCTTTCCCTATGTCCTGGAAGGCCAAGCTCTGGTGACTTTATCACCCATATGCCTTTGTCCTCTGGCCTCCAGTTAGGTTCAACCATAGAAGACACTGGCAGGAAATCAGATGGGACTACTGCTCTCCACCTCTCTCAAGGCTCTGGGACTCCCTAGTTCCTTGAGGCCTTGTGGGCTTGAGTGACTCACAAAATCTTCTTGGTTCTCATACCCCTTTGTGAAGAGTCACTTTAGTAATGTCTCCTCTGTGAATCTGTTTTGAGAATGCCATCTCTTTTCTGCTGAAATCCTGATTGGTAGACTAGATGTGTTGTCATACACTAGAATAGAGTTAAGTGAAAATCATAATAATAACACAGATGCAGATAAGAATGCAGTATGCACAATCCAAACTACAAAGCAATGTGTGAACGTGTATATATATATATATATATATATATATATATATATATACACACACACATATTTGAAGATGGAATTATATTTGCCAAGTAAAATATAAATATTACCCCTTTTTCTCTTGTATCAATCTATAAGCCTTTCCAAAGTAATTTGTACCTCTTAGAATATGAATAAATGAAAACAAAAGAAACAAAGAAATAAAATAAAACTGAAATCAGTCCATTTTGTTTCAATACTGAAGTACAATGTAATTGGGAAGATAAATACTTTTAGTCCTGAAACATGAGATGAAGATTTAAAGTAATTTTAAGAAACAAACACTAACTATATATTCAGTATATGTAAAAAATTTGGTTTATTTTTAGGAGTTAACGACTATGATGATTTGCTTCCCTATCACCTCCTAAGAATTGAATAAAAACTTAGATGCTTATTTATTACCATATAGTATTCCTGGCCTTCCATATCTTTTGTTTTGAAAAATACTTTGAGTCTGATCTTGTTACAACTCAAAAATTTAAAAAGAAACAATGAAATTCTTACGTGAAGGTTCTTCAGGTCCTTAAAGTCCCCGTCTTTGATTTCAGTTATTTTATTGTTTTGCAGGTCCAGCAGTGTAGTGTCAGGGGGAAGATCTTTCGGTACTTTGTCCAGACCTAGCAGGGGAATGAAAGCGATGGTGAGTCAATGAGAAGGGACACATTCACACAGAACCACAAAGGATGTGTTTACAAAGAAATTACTCTTGCAATGAAAGTTTTACAAGTAGCATATTTTCTTCTAAGAATTATGTTAGTTGTAGTTTAAAATATCTGCTTTACTTTTTCCAGCCTAGTCAAAGGATTTATTTTTAGTAAACAGAACACATTTTTTTATTATGCAATTACTCTTCTTTATAAAAGAAAACTATATATTTTGTAAAGGGTGTGGCTCAAATAATCAGTACACAGTATATTCTACTGCATTCTTATTTAAAAAGTCACTCATTTAATAAGTGTTAAGTGCAAGTTATTTGTAAATCTATACCTTTTCACATAGATATGTTGTCCATAGAGAAGTGCTTTAAGCAAATCATCAGTTGAAAATCTTTTTGATAAACCTAATACTTTCACAGATCTGCATTTAAGATTAAAATTAAATAAACATGCAACCATGTTATTATATCAACAACTTGAATATTTATCCAAACTTTTGGGAGTTCTTTCAATTCTAATTGAATACCAAAATACTATCAATTTTAGTTGATATTTTATGACTGATATCATATGTGGCTGATTAGAATAAAATGAACTAAAAACCTTTTGACTTGTCTAAACTCATCAGTGTGAAGCATTTCCTCCGCACATTAAATTTTGGTCTAAATAACTGAGTTATGGTTGTAGTTTATAAATATAAACATAATGAATAAAAATATTCTTTTGTATTAAAACATATTTTTTCAACTAAAAGTATAAGGATGAACTGCTTTATTCAAGAGAAATGGTATTTAAAATAAATCATCACTTTGGATGTTAATGGAGAAAAATATTAAATTATATATTTGTTTGCCTTTCTTACATTTTTTGTTCCATATTGATGAAGGATATTAGTCAAAATTTGAGATTCTACAACATTAACATAAACTCATGTGATTGTTTCTGAATTTTAAAATTTCATAACATACATCAGAAATGTTTTTCAACCTTTCCATCATATCTGAAACTTGAAGTACTGAACATTATGGTTTCATTTATTCAACAATGCTTTATTGAATACCTCCTAGATACCATCAATTTATTAGGCCCTGGGGATAGAGCAGGAACAAGACAAAAATTACCCACATCATTATGGAAAATATAATTCAATGTACAGTTTTCAATTTTAAAAAAATTTGCAACAGGGTAGATAATAACTGCAATGTTGGGAAGAAGATATCTTTCCAGTTTTGAATCTTACGTAGGGCATACTGGTAAATCATCATGGTAGCCGTATTTTATCTTCATGTCTTCCATGAAAATGACAGAAAATGGACCTGAAATCGCCTGCTCTGAAAAAATGTCTAGTTCTCAATTCATTGATCAACAATTGTTTTAAACATGAATATTAGAATACAGGTGATTCTAAACATGTGTAAATTATATTCCAAGAAATCACAGAAACAGTTCACAGAGAAATGACGAGACGGCACTGTTTTCGGTGATGGGCAGCAAACCGCCAGAGCAGCCAGCCCCCCAGGAGGCGAGCACTCCACTGTGCTGCGCTGTGATCCGTGTCGTTTTCAGATATGTCAGTTTGCCGAATTCATGCAATTAGGAGTGGTAGACTTCTGCCAAATCTTGGGCTGATAATTGCTGTTCTCTAACCAAGAAAAGGCATATTTCCTTTCATCTGAACAGAAGTTACTACCTACATTTAATCATTACTCCATAGGCATCTTTGTTAAAGTCTGAACTGGGGACCTGGCCTGCAACCCAGGCATGTGCCCTGACTGGGAATCAAACCAACGACCCTTTGGTCTGTAGCCCGGCATTCAATCCACTGAGCCACACCAGCCAGGGACTTTTATATGGTGTTGGACTTGAATTCTAGTGGCTCTCTTAACATTTGTTCAATGCAAAGTGCAACTAATTTTCAGATGTGAAGAGAAAAAAATAGTATATTTGGATGGCTGACAATTTTGATTAGGTTGTCATCCTAGATTTCATAAAAACGTGACATGCTTGGGGTAAATCAAAATCTTTTTTCTGAAGATTTATCATAAAAACATCTTTAGGCTTGTGATTTTTATAGTTTAGTTCTTAGAAAGTCATTTTTACAATCAAAATCATAATCCTACAATCTTCTCTGAAATTTTAGTTACTTCATATCTATTTGGGGTATGTTATATATCACTATTCTATTATTAAAACTTTATGTAGCTTTACAGTTTATAAAAATAGTAATAAATATGTTATTGATCTCACAGCAATTCAGTGAGATGGGTAAGGCAGGATGAGCATTTCATTTTTCCAGATAATTTTTAGAAAGATTTAATGAATGAACAAGTTCA
This sequence comes from Trachops cirrhosus, assembly GCA_028533065.1. Taxonomy (NCBI): domain Eukaryota; kingdom Metazoa; phylum Chordata; class Mammalia; order Chiroptera; family Phyllostomidae; genus Trachops; species Trachops cirrhosus. Next base: position 75,965,615 of record CM052539.1, read on the forward strand.
AGCAGCCAGGGTGACAAAAATGCAGACCAGAAGAAAATTCTGCTGGTTTCCACCTAAAAGTTTTTTTTCTGTTCTGCCTGTGTGTACCCCCCAACAAGAATTGTTCTGACAATGGACTCAGTAACATGACTGCGCATTGAAGGGCTAGACAGAGCATGGGGTGTCAGTTAACTAGCTTGCTTGACAAGTATAGGCAGAGTATGATAGGGAGATGATGCCAGTTGTAAGTTCTTAGAATGTCACAAAGGGAAGGACCATTAAATATCAGCTAGTCTACAGTTCCCAAATGCTGATCAGGTAGACTCCATGATGAGGTTCTTATCAGGCTATATCAAAATCAGAAAAAAATAAGGGCAATCTTGTTAGTTTTAATATAAACTGTGGAACACACACAACAGAGACATGTGCACACGCACTCTCTTGGTTTTAAACATGCCTTCTTTAAAAAAAAAAGATTCTAATAGCAGATGGCAGGTTGTTGTTATTTTGTTGGATTTTTTACTTTAATAAAAAATTAACTTGTTCAACATTCCAAAAAACTTTATTTGTCCCAGAAATCAGGAATGTCTAAACTAGGCCAACAATCTCTTTTTATAAGTAAAAAACCAGAAACTCAATGAAGTTAAATGGAGTATCTGAGGCACCTCATAGCTACACCAGCCCAAGACTAAGATGTTATGTGTCCTCACTCCAGAACAACCCAATGTGCCACTTACGCATGTAAATATTCTGAATGGTTTTAAAGACGCTGGTCAGCAATTTCTCTTGAACATACTGTGCTTATTCCTAGCTACTCCTTTTTTTCATGTAACTTATGTGTATGGAATATGCCACCCATTCATTTCCTTTTGCTTCCATTCTAACAATCTTTTAAGGCATACTCATTTTCCTCCCTTGTAATATTCATCCTAGCCAACCCAGATAATGATAATCCCTGCCCTCCAAACTCCTTATGTATAAGCTTATGATGTAATACTTCATTTTAGGTTTTTTTTCTTTTCTGAAAGTTCTGGTTAAGCAAGGACAAATTACTATCCTTCATCAGAGCTTTAATCTTACCACTTTACACACAGGATGTAGATTTTTGATTGATTAATTTTGAAATCACAGTCTGTCCTGCTCTCCCATGGTGAGCAGGATATGGCTTCAAAGTCTTCTTTGCTAAAGTTTTGTTACAATCATCTCTTCACATTCTACTTTCATGAGAAGTATTAGGGTACAACTAACTATAATAATCATAATTTGCCTTCTGATTCTTGGTTGTCCAAGAACATTTTAGAAATAAATGCTACTATCAAGCATATCATCCCCAATATCTGTACCTAAAAATTGCTCTTGCCTTCTTATGTGTCTGATATATTTGTGAGGAAATTTTGGTCACCTGTGTGTCTGAAGAAGACTGCCTTTTCTGTTCCACGTGGTGACTGATCCTGTGGTGATAATTTATTTTTTATTAAAAGATTTTATTTATTTGTTTTTTTAGAGAGAGATGAAGGGAGGGAGAAAGAAAGGGAGAGAAACATCAATGTGTAGTTGCCGCTCGTGCGCCCCCTACTGGGGACCTGGCTCACTGGGAATCAAACTAGTGATTCTTACTTCACAATCTGGCACTCAATCCTTTTTGAATGACGTGTATTTCTCAAATTTCTTGTGGGGGAGGGAGTGAGTGTAGCATTTGGAAGGAGAAACAGATCCTCAATTGTGGATTATTTTTGTCAAAAACAAACAAACACAGAAACAAATGAAGAAACAATGAATCATGAATCTGGTTAAGCCTCAAGATGTAAGTCCCAATTTACAAAAAAACATAGAGGTCGAAGAAACATGCTAAATCTACCAAAAAAAAAATGGATTCAACAAAATCCCAATTTCTTCAACCAATAAACTGCATGGAAAAGTGAAGAAATGTTGGTGAAACTGTAGTTTAAAAGAGACATAAGAGCTATTTAAATAACTGCAATGTATATACTGCATTTGGATTCTGATTCATACAAATAAACTGTAAAATAAAATTTAACATTTATAAGATTGGAAATCTGTACATTGGATAAATATTTGATAATATTTAAAAATGGGGACATATGTAGTAATGTGAAAATAAAGATGAATGAAAAATAAAGAAAATAGCAAAATAAAAAATTACTTTTAGTTTTTGATATGATCTGGTTATTGCGATTGTGTTACATATGAGTTTTAATCTTTCTGAGAATTATCTGATATATTTGTGGGGTAAAAGGATATGTATTTTGAAATGTGCTTCAAAATAACATGGGGGGTTGTGGGGGTATGGAGGAAAATACTGGCGTTAGTTGATGCTTGGTGAAGCTTGATGGTGGGTGTACAACTGTCTCTCATTTTGTAAATTTTGTATATTTTTAAAAGTTCTCACAACTTTTTATAAGATTGTTATTGGAATTTTAACTTTGGTCAGTTTCCTGACCCTTAAGATCACTGGGAAAGTTGCTTGAACTCTCTATGCCTTAATTTTCCTGCATCTTTCACAGAATTTTTCTGAGAACTCAATAAGCTGTTCTACAAAAGAATTCCTTACCACAGTGCATAGCAGGGTCCAAATTATTGGTACCTATAATTATCTTCAATAAGGAGACAATACCCTGCTGATTACGAGTCTGTATTTCTGTTAACAAGTGTTTTTTTCTCTCTGCACAATACAATTATAATGCATTTATCTGGAAGTTGAAATGGCTTTGAAGGTATGTCGCACACAGGGTTTTTATCTAAAGTTCTTGATACTGGGTGGGTTTTTGTTGTCAGTCAGTTCATCGTCTTGCTGTATTCATCATTGTTCTCAAGAAGTTTAGAACCTTTGGTGAGCTTATCTACCAAGCTCTATTTTGGGATGATAACCCTCAGTTTAACAAGCCTATGCTCCCAACTAGTAATGGGATCTCCTAAAAATTGTTCATGGTCAATATAATCCTATTTTAATGGTAGCAAATCCTCTACTCTCTTGGAAATATGTCAAGTATTAGTCTTTATTTATATTAGGGCATTCTTTATTTTTGTCAAGAAATGTATATAACATAAGTGACTGTGTAGATAACTGCATTTTTCAAAGATGATACTAATCATATCTCCCAGCCAATATGCTCTTACTCAATACAAACTTGCCGCACCTGCATCAAGAATTGGAGTCAAATTCGCCTCCTTCAAGTCTGGCCTGGCCTCCTAATGATTCTATGAACTGATGTAGTGGAAGTAACACAGCATGACTTTTGACACTAGCTCAGAAACAGCTGTCCAGCTGATATCCATTCCTCTGGGATGCTTGCTCTGGGGGCAGCCAGAGGCTAAGTAAGAAAGAATTCTGTCTATGCTGAGATCACCACACTGGAGACGCCACCTGAGGCACTCCAGATGACAGAAAGCAGAGCTCTTAGGCAACAGCAGCACCAGCTGCCAGTCATGAGATTGAGCTGTTTTTCCTGGGGGTCTAGCTTAGGCTAGCAACCCCACAGCGATGGCCACAGCCAATGCCTGACTACAGATGCATGAGAGACCTCAAGTGAGAACAGCCGTTCTGAGGACTGCTCAATACTCCTGTACCTAAAATCATAATTAAAATTATATTTTTAAGTTGCCAAGTTTTGAGGAAATATTTATTCAGCAATAGTAAAAGGAACAGAGTGGTTACCTAAATTTAACTATTTTTCAGTGAGCATACTTGAATATAATCCTACATTTTCCATTAAAATACAGTTATTTCTAAGGATTTTATTTATTTGCTCTCCCAAATTCTGTAAAAGGAACCTTATCATCTTTAAAGTAGGGTTGTTTATTAAATAAAAGTCTATTTAAGATGTTAGTGACAAGTCATTTCTGAAATAAAGGCTTATTAGTAAAAATAATTTTATTTTTCTCTCTAGTCGTCCCAGTGATGACTAGCATGGTTCTGTTAGCCACTGTCAGCAATGGTGCTAAACACCGCACTGGACAAAGGCCAGGCTGTCCCAAAACATGCTTTTTTCCCTCTGACTTGTAGCAGGGATCCAGACTCCTCTATTTATCCTTATTGATTTCCAACAGTATTTTTGTAATTCTGTTTTCAATTTAATAATTAGGATAATGGTGATACATTTCAGTTTTTGGCATATAACCAGAACAATATGTAGACATCCAGCCCCATCAAAATACCTTTCTGCCCAAGGCATGCATGTTTCCGTCTTTCCTTCTTAAAAATGGCAATTGGACTGTAATGGCAGTCAGACTATGTTTGAGAAATAGAAGATTCCCCCTTCAATTGGATTGTTTTTCCAAATAAACTTAAGGAAGATGTAAGCTTCCTTGTAAGGTCATTCTCAAAGAAAATAAGAAGGGGTGAACCACAGCTCCATGATGACTATTTCCTAGTCAGGCCTGATCCCTCCTATTTTCAGCTTCACAGAATCAGTAGTGTAGAATTATGTACTCATCCATAGACTAAGCCTACATTTGTTCATTTATTCACTTGCCAAGTGTTTATTAATGTATGACAGCCTACCAAACATAAGGCGATTAGTTGAGTAGAGGGTCTACAAAGTTAAATTATTGCCATGCTTCCCTTCTGGTAGAGAAAGGAGATGTTTAAACAGGAAATAAAAAGATAGTGAATAATGATTATTATATATTATTGATTGCTAAAGAATAATCAAAACAAATGTGTATTACAATGAAGACAGAGAAATTGACAAGCTCAGAAGTTGCCTCAAAACAATCCACAGACAAAGTTAAGGGTTAACTTTGTCTTGATTATTACAGTGTAACTGCTACAAGGCTTCCTCCTTTTATTAAGACTGATGTTCATACTGGTTGAATTCTTCCTTATCCTTATTTTCAAGGAAACATATAATCTTGCTACTTTTTTTGAAGAAGAAAAGTTAAAATTAAAAGGTCTCTGCATTTCCTCTTTTACCCAGGGAATTTAAGTTCTGGCTAACCCATTCCCATCCTGTCCTCTGGAGCCAGTAATGGTCGTACAGAGGAGAGTGCACCACAGCTGCAGTCGAACACAGCTTGATCCCACTCAGCTGCCTCTCTCCCCTCCTGGGACTGAGAAACTAAGGATGTATCAGTTCTCAGTCAGGTCAAGGAGATGGAAGTTTTCCTCTGCTTCTAACTCCTCTCTTCTTCCTCCTTCCCATCTTTAACCCTGTGAGTCAGGAGTCTTGGTTACCTGGGTTACTCCTGGGCATTCCTCTTGCTTCATCTGAAGATCTGTCATACTTTACCTCTATCCAACAATAACTTTGGGAACCCACTGGGCATGCTCTGTGCACAGTATCTTTCCTATACCACATCTTGGAGTGGGCCCTTTTGATGCATCTAAACTCCTAAAGAGAGTCACCCCACATCTTTGCTGCTATAGGACTAGAGATCAGCATGAAAGCAACTGAGCTTCCAGCATTCTCTCTACTCCTTTACAAAAGAACCCTAGTTATTTTACTGGGTTGATGTCATGGAAGTCTAACAGTCCGTTTACCTCATATGCAAGGTTTGCTTCTGGTACACTAATTTTCCCAGACAAGAGACAAGCTGTACTATAATATGCCCCAAGCTGTGACCACTAACAAAATTTTCAACAGGTGAGAAAATGATTAAAGAGAAGTATACTAACTTTTTGCAATTTAAAAGGTTATACATTTTCCCCTGCGCCTTTTAATTAAATTATCCTTTGCAGTATGAGGTACATTGTAAGAACAGTATTTATTTATTGTGATTTTACATGGTAAAATAATACCTTCCATCTTCTGACATCATTTCTACAGGGCTAAGTATGTGGATGTGAATCCTTTATGATTATAAAATAGCTTAGTGCTTCATCGTTCTTCACTCAGCCAAGTCCATTTTGTTCAAAGGAATAGTGTTTGGAGGATACTGATTTGTTGAGTAATTGCACAATTTTCTAACTCATCTACTTACATTGGAAGTGATGTGGCCTTCTGTAGGGCAAAGGGGAAAGAAAATGCTATTTTATATCCAACTTGACAAGATATATACTTATTAAAGATTCTCAATTTCAAAGAAAAATAAATGAACATATCAGAAATAACCTCATATTATTAGCCAACATTATTTGAAATGGTAAACTGAATGTAACAGTTTTTATGGTAAACATTTTAAAACATTTTTTATTCTTACCTAATGAAGATATAGCCCCATTTATCAAATGAAAAAACAGATTTTGAAAGTTTCAAAGCCAAAGGTAGTAAATGGTAAAGCAGGACTTGAGTTCATAGTTGTTGAACTGCATAACCCAAGTTCTTTACATTACTAAATAATTTTAAAAGATATTTTAGTTCTTTTGAATCTTGTTTATAAGAAATGTATCAATAACTATTCCTTTAAATTGGACAAATAGTAAAAAATACAATGTTTACACTTATTTCTTCTGTGAGTGCTGATCTGCCCTTTATCCATACAATGAAAATCATAACCAAATAATGCCAATTGGACAGCTGATCCAAAGATGAATGGCTAATTCAAAGAGCACACAAGTAAGGGGGACTGTCTTTCTTCAACATACTAACTACATGAAACAGAGCATCTAGTCACAGGATCAATGTTAGGGCACTTGGGCATTTTCAAAAGACTGCATTAGAATGAGTTGCATTGTGAGTTTATTATTTTAAAGTAACCCACAGATTTCTGAATTTGCTGTTCCTACATTTATTTTTATGTTATTATTTTTTATAAATGCTATAATTAGGAGTGAACTGTTTTATGTTTTAATAGGATAGTAAAGAAAGAAGTTAGAGATCTCATAAAAATCTAGCTCAAATTACAAGCTAAACGGCAACACTTTTAGCCAAATCAATCTGACCAATGTCTATGAATTCACTACTTCCTCCAACAGGTTAAGATCTATGTTTACTTTCTCAATATGCCATGCTGTAGGAAAACATAATATATTGCAATTTTTATAAATTATAACTAGAAACCCAAACAGTAAGTATATCTTCCTGAAGGTCTCAAATTTTCCTGTGGAGTAATTATTCAGTTCTACTGTCACAATTTTTACTTCTTAGCTTTAAAAGAACGGTTTTAAAAAGCTGATGTTTAAGTTTGTCAGAAATAATTCAGTGTCAAATATAGTCAAACATTTTAATTAATAAATGTTTTTTATATTAAACATTGTTTAAACAAATTGACAAAGGACTTTGTCCTTTAACACTGTAGCTTCTCTCTGCTAATTAAAAGCTCTGCCAAGAATAACTGTGAAGAAAACATTTACCTTTGATACAGATAAGCATTTACGAGTCTTATCCCAATGTGCTCAGCAGTTTTTTTCTTCATTAAAATACAAACTCTGTGTTCAGATCACTGGAGAACTTAAAACTGAATTGCCTTTAGTATGAATGAATGTGCCCACTTCTTCTTCCTTGCTTTCTTTCTACTTTTACTCCATAAAATCATCACAGAAAAAAAAACATTTTGAGCCTTTACTCTGAGCCAGGCACCTCAGACATATAACAAGCTTTCTAAGACTGACCGTGATTTTTTTCTGAAGATAAATATATCAAGGTTCTGAAGAGCTGGTCAAAATCGTAAAATGATCAAGAGTTAGATAGTAGTTGAAAATGTGAATTGAGTGTTTTTGTAAAGGCAAGTAGATGTGGATTGCTCTTCCTTTTAAGAAATGTGTTTTCTTCACTTTGTAAGTTGTATACAATAAGTGTTTTACCACTATGCTATACCTGAAACTAATGTAATATTGAATGTCAATTGTAATTGGAAAATAAAATCAATTTTTAAAAGAAATGTATTTGCTGTCTTAGGAATATCTGACCAACACTTCCGATAACATAGTTAAATATTTAGATATGCATCCGTGAAGTAATAAAGACTAAAATTAACTTGGATGAGCCCATTGTTCATTAGAACTCAATTCTCTTGGTTAAATATGGTTCCCCAGAACAGATCATTATTACAATTTTAGCTAATTCTTTCTTGGGAGTCAGTAAAACTATGTATAGTATAGGAATGAGCCCTGGCTGGTGTGGCTCAGTGGATTGAGTACTGACCTGTGAACTGAAGGGTAGCTGGTTAGATTTCCAGTCAGGACACATGCCTGGCTTGTGGGCCAGGTCCCCAGTGTAGAAGAGGCAACTGATAGATGTATCTTTCTCCCTCACTTACCCTCTCTCTAAAAATAAATAAATAAAATCCTTTTTAAAAGCTAAAGGAATGATGCACACTCTGGGCCCTTAAAGATAAAACATTGCCTTGGCTGGTGTGGCTCAGTGGACTGAGTGTCGGCCTCTGGACCAAAGATAACATAGAAAGCATTTTCATCTAAAAATAAGAAAGTTAACAAAACAACAGCAGCAACAAAACTGTCATGAGACACCCAAGTCAACAAACCTTAATGTTTCTTTTGAAAACTACACTTTTCTGTACAGTTTTGCGCAGTAGGCGTGGGCCTTTTTCATGATAGACAACTAGACAATTCTAATGATTTTATCAGAGCCAAGCTTTGTGGACCATTTATCATGCAAATAGTAAAACTATTTATGGGAAAATAAAATTAAGTGAAGTGATTGGGCAAGTCTTCGTTCTTCAAAAACATTAGCCTTTCATTGTTGATAATATGTGGTGGGAGTAATCATGAAGTCTTTTAACCTTGTTCAGAGGCAAAGTGAAATTTAACTTGCATCACTTTTCTTGGGAACTCAGCCATTTTAGTAACATCAGAAAAAATTTACCACCAGTATATCCATCTAATGATGATTCTTTTGTTCAGATAGTTCCAACCTCATTGTTTTTTCTGCCTAAACCCATAATGCACATAATTTCTAGATGCTTATAGAAGTTTCTTTTGAACTAATAGTAATCTAATCTCCTTGGTAACCATTACACAAGTCAAAAAACAAAACAAAACAAAACAAAACAAAACAAAACCCACCACCAGTAGAGTACCAGACTCACATGGACAGGAACCATACACGTCTTTCTTTCTCCCCAGGGACTAGAAAAGATCTGACACATTGTGGGCTCTCAATATATTCGAAGAATGAATGAATGAATCTAGTGGAATTATCTTATAGTCTTTTTACAACCTTTCTATATGTTTTCTATACATTTATTTGGGTTTCAAAAAGTTATGCAATCCATGTCAATATTGAAGAAGCTAGTTTGGTTTCTAGTTATTATTTAACATGTTTTATGTTTTCTGGGGTCTCTATATTTAATTTATTTCAACTGTAGAAGTTAGTGGCATTTTTTCCCTGCAAAATCCTGCTGGAAAGTATTTTTTGAATGAAGATAGGGTTTCTGAAAAATGTCCCACTATGTTATGGGTTTCTTCCACAAGGAAATACACCATGGTAGAATCATTCATTGGGGATGTTTTTCTTTTTCCTTTCCAATAACAAAATGTACCAAAAGAAGAGAAGACGATGAATCAGCTGCCATATAAACTAAATTCATTCCCCTTTGGCCCATGTGCTGGGACTTCTAAACTTCTAGAGATTTATCTTCAGAGTGTGTTGCTCTTGAAACTCCCAGGCCAAGTTTTTCTTGAAAGATGATAAATCAAACTGTATTTACAATGTTGGGCTCGATATATGTGCTCTGTGATTATACTGAATATTTATACCATGCCTTATAAAGAGTTAGTGTGAAACTTTCTAAAGAATATAAACAGCTAGAATAGAAAATATCAACAATGAAGGCAAAGATAAGACCCAGAGATTAAGGAAGTATTTTGGTATTTGAATGATATTTTTTTATTTTCAAAGTTGACTTGTTTTGCTTCCGATAAACTCTGCATACTTTACAGTTTAGTAATCTTTGAGCTCTGTTATCTGGACTAAGCCAAGAATAGGGAGATTGCCCAGGTTTTCTTACTATCTAAGGTCTCATTTAAAAAATCATCAAATTAAAATAAAGTATCACTCTGAAATCACAGAATGTAAGATGTTTTGTTTAAAATTTTACTTTATAGAAGGGGGACCATGAGGCTGAAAAAAAAAGTTGTTTTAAAGTGATTTGTCCAAGATTGCAAAGTGATGGAGCTGTGACTGACAGAAAAAGAAAAAGAAAAAAAGTCTCTTAACCTTTAAGCTGTTTCTTTCTACCCTACTTTGCTTCCTTTACTTCTCATTAGGTGGCACTGTCTCTCACATTTGGAAATGCAAAGATTAAAACTGAAAGTGCTAACCTCCCAGGGAAGCCATCCCTAGGATACAACAAAGAAGGTAGGCAAAAAGAGCCTGCACTCCACTCACCCAAATCAGAACACTGGACAACTCGAAGATGGCACTGGCAACGGAAGGGACACACCGGTCCCATGGGCTCTAGCTCAGGGCCTTCGGGAGAGTGATCATCAAAGCCTGCACCAGAAGCCTCATCTGCTGACAAGAGCTCAGAAAAGTCAAATATGCTTCGCTGTTGAAACGGTCCAGCCCAGGAAACTTGAGCAAGCAGAAGGAAGATGAGGGTTGCCTTCATGATTTATTTCATGTATGTTCACAACCAAGGAACCTAGGAAACAAACAAAAGGTTTAGAAGAGTGGTGTTGCCTAGTTTGTAACACCTCATAGCAGAGCAGATGAGCATAGAGAAAAGGTATATGTATATAACTGAAATTATATACATATAATTTATTGTTAGGAAGCAGAGCATTAGAAATGTATTTAAAAGGTGACAAGGTACATTATAGACTAATTTTCGTGGCTATTTATTTATGAAGTAAAATTTGAATATTATTTAAATCTTTTGAATGTTGGATCTGAATTAAGAAAACATATATTAACATCATTGGCAAAATTGTTATGGATAAATCATGTTGAAATTCTCAGTGCTCACTCAATACAAGCCATGCCACAGTCAAATAACTTTTGTCTATACACGTTGATTCCTGTTTCAGAAATATCTCTGAAAGCCAATCTCATCTCTGCATCCTACTGTATTTATCTTGGTCCAGGCCCTTCTCATCTCCTGAAACTATGGTAAAAGCTACCAAATGGTATCTGCCTTGAATATTCCCTCTACACCAGGCCATATTGCACTCTGCTGCTCCAGTCATCTTCTAAAAATTCAATTTAATTATATTCCTCTTCTACTGGAAACCCTTTGGTAACCTCCATGGCTTGCCAATAAGTTCTACGTCCCCTGTGGTGCATGTAAGGCCATGCACAATTTGGTACCAGCTGATATTCTAGCCACATTTCTCTCCATTTGCTTTTTACTCTTAGTCCCCATCTCAACCCTGACTCTCAAAGCTCATTGCTACTTAAAGCACCTACCTTGTAGGAGTGTTGTAAAGATTAAATGAGATAATGGGCTTCTCCTGTGGTTTCCCTGGCTCATTCAGTCAGGATGCTGCTTTCTCCCTCTTCTGTGCTCCCAAAGCTTGTTGCTGTTACTTCTTTTAAAGAACTTACCACATTTTATTGTAATTTGTTTTGCGTGTTTGGTCTCCTCGGGAACCCCCCCTCTAGAAGATGCACTCCTTCAGGGCGTGCCTTATTATTCTTTGTTTTCTACTCAGCCTTGCACAATATTTTGCACATAAATGACTCAATTGACCATCAGTTTATTAACATAAGTTATTCAATGTGTCCTAAGCAAGCAGTCTGATTTTTTAAACATGAATTGTATTTTTTCATATCAAATTTCTAGTATAAGAAAAATATTGTATTGAATATCTCAACTTGGTATAAGCAAGACTGACTTAAAAAATTCCTATTGGATAGTTTCTCACACTGATCATTTCAAATGAATCAGTAAACACTTATGGAAAACCCTAACTGATTTTTATATAATATACAGGATTTCATTTTACTTGTAGGGCTATCTGTAAACAAACATAAAGTACACGTTTGACAAATCCATACAATATTTATCAATTCAATCATTAAGCACTTATATACATCTATGTTGCTAAATTGGTGTTTAGTTGGTTGAAGTAAACTAAATAAAATTGACTAACTAAATCTTACTAAATCTGAACAAAACATTAGTTGATCATGTAGAGAGCAAGGAGTCTACTTCTGAATTGATATATTAAATGCTGCACTGAAACTGTTTTGAGTATTCCCAAAACATACTGCACATATTATCTCTAATCCCACCAACTCTATTTTGAATTTCACATGTATAAGAATCCAAATTAAAGCTGCACATTTATATATAGACTTAAATAATTGGTTGGAGTCATTATCCAATTGTAGCACAAACAAACAAACAAATCTTTGTATGCCCTAACCCTAATGTATCTTCAGGAAATTTTTGCCTAGATCCACTGGAGAGGAAATAAATATTTTTCAATTTTTATATTTTTGTTTCTTAGTTTATATTTATTCCTAAAGTGTATGTAATGCGGCACATATAAAATATGGGCTTGCAGATTTTCTTATTAAAATACTACTAAGATTGTTATTCTCTCTGCCCCTTTAAGTCCAGGATCAGGCTTTCCCCAGGAGCCCTATCCCACTCAGTTGCTGCATGGAGACCCTATTGTTTTGGCAGCATTCCCCTGGATTGGATCTAAGGGAAGGGTTTTGTGTCTGTTTCACATTAAAATGCAAAGTTTATGGTTTACCGCAAGTCTGCTAGCCTTGCATATTTAATGTCTCACAATTTTAGAAGAAAAATGTAGCAAAGTAATTGCAGATTTAATAAATAGCAACTAGAATTAATGCAGATGTCACTTTTTGATCTTTTCTCCAGAACACAACGTGCATGGTTGTTTCACAAACCCACAAAAGGAAATGTTGAGCCATAAGTTCAAGGAAATATTATCATTTATACTTATTCACTCTTGTTAAAATGATATGAGTTCTCTATACAAAATTCTTTCTGGTTGAAGCTGAATGCAAATAGGCAACTTATAGGTGCCATTCCTTCAGAGTGTGTGTGTGTGTGTGTGCATTTTAACCCTGTTGGTACTGGGGAATAAATACTAATATGTCCAGGAACTTCATACAAATTCCTCCACAAACTTCTTTTAAATTGGTGCCATAATACTTGAAGACTCAGCATCTTAAAACAATTAATGTGGGCAGTTGATACTAATGATTTCTTTAATCATCTCCTTCCTTCCTGAAGAAATCAGAAAAATAAACAAAAAGCGACAGCTGCCCATGTAGAGACCAGGCAGCCTATTACTGAGATCATGGTTTGTTTGTTTTTCTTAATTTAATTAAACTGTTTTAAGCACTCTTAAATATATGACTCTTTCCTAAATGCTAATTGCTAAGAATAATGTCACTACTTCACTAAAGAATCTTGCCACAGTTTACAAGTATTTTAGCAAAAATAACAATCTCTGGTTCCTTAAACTACTTCAGCCCAGTAGATTAATTTTTTAATTCAGATCAACATTTGTGTGATGTCATTTCTGACTTTGGAGTGACTTTCAAAGCCAAAATTTAACCCTCAGGAGACAAATTAAGCTATATATGCAATGCAAAATTAAAATACCCCAGCCCTAGGTGAATTTAAAAAACTCCAATAATAAAAGAAATAATTTTAAAATAAACAATATAACTGTATTTATCCATAAACAAGAGCTACTAGAGGAGATATTTGGTTCTTTTTCTGGTCAAAATAGCAATTGGAAGGAAAAACCACAGGTATTTACATCATCAGGAGGAACCCACTGAACAAGTGGGCGTTATGTCGCCCTGTTTTGCAATTAGAAAGAAAAATAACCTACACCCTCATCTCATAGGGAATGTATCATATAAAAATTTCCATTTGTATTGAAAATGCTGACAAGGTCGCTTCTTTACATTTAAGGAATTATGTAGCTAAATCTGATATTTTAGTTAGGTCTTTAATCATCAGCATAAATGTTTTCAATGTTTATTTTCACCTTGCTGGTGATAATTTTTATCTTTTCTAGGTTGTAGAAATGTACACTAGACTTCTACAACTAATGACCAGGGTTCACTTCTCTTAGGTTTTAAAAGTTCTTAAAATATACAAGAATTCAGAAAGGAAGTACATCCTTAACTATGTAATGCAATATAACAAAACGATGAATAATATGCTAGTCTAGAATACTTTTCAACAAATACATTGTAAAGAGCTAAACATTTCATCAGTACAAATACAAATATATAAACATAGATAGTCATGTTGTTAGGTCATAGATGTTAATAAGCTTCCTTTTTTTCCTGTAAGAACAGAGAGAAAGAACTAAAACAATGCATTTAATCAATTTAACCAAATATTTAACTTCCATTTTCAACAATAGTTTTTTAAAATGCTGCATAAAGATTTTTAAAAGTTTACCACAGTTACTTTTTCTTTTCTTTTTCTCACCAAATAATCTCTCAACTTGATCAAAGTTTTATTAGTTTGTAGCAGAGTTCAGGACAATTATTGAAAACCATACCTTTTAATCCAGGGATTTGCCACAGGAGCCCTCAAAGCTGAGATGTAATTACACTAAATATTCAGCCCAAGCAAAAGAGTTTGCAGGTGTGGAAAGGAGGAGGGGGTAGGTGCTGCTCTGTGCCTGTCACTAGGTTGAAAATCTCCTGCTTCTACTCCATAGCCCAGATAAAAAATAAGGTTTCCCTCAATGAACACTACCCGGCTGACACCCACATTAGATCATATGGTAATGATATGTCTCTTGTATTGTAGCCAGAATCTTTATTGGCCTTTTTTCCTCCCCATTTGCTTTATTCCTTTTACATCTGCTTAAGATTCTAAACTGCTTATGTAGTATAGTGAAGGAACTTGACTTAAAATTTGCTTTATTTTGTCGATTCATTTCCCAAAATATTGTAACTAAAGGGTTTGTTTCCCCACCCCCATCCCACTCCACTACCCACTCTTTCTAGTCTTGTTTACAAGGAACATTTATTATATTTCTGAAAGCACAGTTTTTCTTGCTTTTGGGATGTGTAAGTCCAGCAAATGGAATGAAATGAATCTTGTAGCTATTTTAAATGTGGTCTGTGAAAATAAATGAGTAACCTTATGTGAAAATACTCATTCGGATACTTACTTGCCTTAGGCTGTTTGTGCAAATTCAAGTACTATGCTGTGGAGGTTCCCGATATATTTTGAATGTGTTTCTAGTGCCCTGGAAGAAAGCCAGGGTTTTATATGAAAAGCACATCATTTATTACTTTTATTACTCATAGTTTAAAATCTTTCTTGTTGTCTACCAGTTTTTTTTAATAAAGCACACAGATACTAGAAGTTGGTCACAAATTCAGCCTGCATACGAAAACATTTATTTCATAGACTATACTTTTATGTAATCTAGGACTCTGAAGAGGCAAAGTCTATGGCTCTTTCCAAATTTCGGTAATAGAAAAAAGACAATGCAAGTACAAGGAAGTCATCTATTTAGCTACTGGAAGGCTTTTTTTTTTTCAGTTTGTGTAATTCCCTTGCTGGACGCTGTTAGTTCTGGCTGTGTGTCTCTCTGTTGTGACTTGTATCTTTATGCTCTGGCCCCCAGGGCTATTACCAGGTGGAAACTTGAAATCAACATCTGTGAAACATGAGAAGATCCCCCTCCATTCACCACCCCCCCCTCCTTCCCTCCTCTAGCCTTCTGAGTATACAATTCCACAGCAAACACTCTTTTGCCTTGATGGAACTTCAAGGAATTAGATTCTTGAGTGGGTAACTAAAGGAGGGGAAAGGTTGCTATCAAATTATATTTTACATTATTTCCCAAGCCCCACCTCCCTAATTTTAGCACCTTACCCCACTCCTCTTATCCTTGACATTTAATAACCTTAAACCCAGTAATTCTGATGGTTTAGAAAAAGGCAAGTATTCTTTTCCCCTAACCAATGGTGCAAATGATCCCCTTACCTGGATTAATTTTTCCTCTGATATTCTCTTGTATGGCATTTATCTCTTTCTTAAGACATTCAGCCATTTCTTCTTCATATTATAGGCTTTATAATATGAAGGGAGGAAGCACAGTGTTTTCATATTTATAGAGTCTCTGTAACCAGCACAATCATGGTATATAATAAATTCTCAAGAAACACTTGAGTGATTCCATAGAGACATTAATAGCATTGGTTATAGACCACACCATAAATATTATGTTGCCCAGCCCTGCCCTGCTAGTGTAGCTCAGTTGGTTGGAGCTTTGTCCCATAACCCAAAGGTCATAGGTTCAATTCCCAGTCAGGGCACAGGCCTGCATTGAGGGTTCAGTCCCTATTTGGGGTATGTAAGGCAGGCAACCAAACAATGTTTCTCTCACATCTCTCTCTGTCTCTGTCTCTGTCTGTCTCTCTGGAATCTAAAAGAAAACAAACAAAAACCAACCCTATTAAATTATAATTCAAAAATAACAGCAATAATTGTTGAAAGAGAGAGTGAGAAGAGAGGGATAGGAATATTAAGATGCAGTAGAAAGAGGACAACAGAAGGAGAAGAAGACATAACATCATGTGTGTCTTCTCTCTTACTTTATTTTACTTTTATGCAGCAGAAGGAATACTGTCCTTCCCCCTGACAGTAGTCTGTGTGAACTCAGACAACTTACTTAACCACTGTGAATCTCAGTGCTCATATCTGTACAACAGGAAGAAATTTTTACCTAATTCATAATGTTGGAGTGAAGATGCAATGAGGCAATATACATAAAGCACGTTAACTCAAAGCATGACCCCGGTAAACTGAACTCTTTTTAAATGAGCAAGAGAAATCATATGTACTACTATCATTTTACAGATGAGAAAACTGAACTCCAATGGTCTACCCAAGTTCACCTAGCTGGTAAGATGCACAACAGAAACTGCTACTCAGGTCTTTCAGTTTTGTATGACCATACTACATTTTAAGAAAGATCAAACTCTGAAGACAGAAATTTGACTATCAACATTCTTGGGTAGCATGTCTTTGCAGAGTATTTTAAAAACTGTGACCAGATTTTAATTCTCTGTAAAATCTATATTTGTTTAGGAATAAATATTTCCTTTTTAAAAACTGTAGTAAGAACCTCACCTCCAAAACCTCACCTTCAAATCAAACATGATTTTATTTGAAGTCTGTATTTTCAATCAGATGTTAAGTTGCATTTATAGTCACGCTTGCTTTTAGATAGAAGAAACTAAGTCACAACAAAATCATAAGCAATTAAGCCACAAAGAAAGCATGGGGCTGTGGTCAGAATCCAGGTCGCTTTCAATCTAATGGGAAATGGAACAATTTTGAGGCTGGAAGCAGGGCTTGTACAGAGATGACTGAAACTTATCCTGATCTGGAATGTGTGGGGGTTGGGTTCACAGAAACCTTGGCTGCTGTATAGATATTTGAAATATTCAAATGCAGAGCACATACCACAACTGCTGTTACAACCACTTAAACTGTGATTTCTACTGACAACCCACTGGTTAACAGGGTGACTACATTCTGCATGCTGTCAAAGTTCATTTTAAGGCTAGTCACTCTTTCTCAGTGACATCCAATACAAGTGATTTAAACTGTACCTGCATATTAAGGATGTGAAGAATGCCAGAGCCTAGAAAGTTCTCCTTATGACATCCTTTTATTTTCTAAGAGGTCTGAAAGCAAGTGATTATCTTCACAAACCTGATGTGACTGGTTTATTCTTAGACTGACTCTTCAAAGTCAGGTCAGCGACTGCAGTGGGTTGTCTGGCTCTTCTTTTCGCCATCGTAGACAGATTTTCTCCTTTAGCCAAGAAAGAATGCTAGGGGGGGAATTCAAGGGAGCCTTGCATGTGGGACAGCTTGAGACCAAATGTGGTAGTGGGAAACTATTACCTTGGTTATCTCCTTTCTTTCCCCATATGACTCCATTCCCCTCACCCATCACCACTGTGTTCAGTATCCTTGTACCTTTCATAAATCATGCAAACCCTCTGTTTCTCAGGTTTTTAATCCATAAAATGTGGATAACCATGATACTACCTGCTGTAGGTCTGTGGTGAGGTTTAAAACAGGTTAATACATAAAGCATTTGGAGCTGTACCTGACACAACTCAAACAGTACCTAAGTGTTCTCAATTCTGCTGCCGCCCCTCCTGTGGTGGTTGTTACAAGCCTTTCCTCGGACGCGCCAGTCCAATAGTCATACTGCACCCCTTCCCTGGCCCAGGGTGTTTTCTGCAGAGAGATCG